>JBAJFG010000387.1:0-600000 GCA_037903475.1 Ancylostoma caninum
CTCTGAAGTTTTTTCCCAAGTTACATGTAAGCTTTTAGGGCGGAAACAACTTACATGTAACATTTCTCTTCCATTCCAACTTACATGCGATCTTTTTCGAGCCAAAACAACTTACATGCGTGGTTTTCGAATCGAAATAACTTACATGTGATCTTATTCGAGTCAAAACAACTTACTTGTAGGGTTTTCCGTGTCAAAACAACTTACATGCAATCAATTCAAGGTTAGAACAACCTACATGTAAGTTTTCGCAGATTTGCAACTTACATGTATCCTTTTTGGAGTGAAAACAAGTTACATGTAATCTTATGGAGCCGCCACAACTTACATGTAATCTTTTTGGAATCATTCTCATGCGTGCACCGACCGCGTTCGGTCGGTCGACTCGTTGATCCGACTAACGCTCCTGGCGCCGACCGATCTCGCTACTTTTCTGCTAGTCCTAGCTGGTATTCCTGCGTTATTCTTGCACTATCCACCTTCCTGGTGGAAGACCTAATCGTTCTCTTAGCACTTCTGTGGCGAGGTGCGCAATTTTTCTGGACCAACGCCACCGTCAAAGGTAAATTCTCGTTGTCGCGAATTAGCGATTGATTGGAGGGATCACGCGTGTCGCAAGTGATCCCCACCTCGCCTTCAGATTTGTTCTCGTCCCAGCGGCAGGGATAAAGCCTTTCGTTCAAAATCTTGCCGCATCACTAGGTCTATTCATTTCTCTGCTTGCTTCTAAGTACGGATACTCCCCTAGTGCCCGCCTCTGCTCCTCTTGCTGTTCAGATCCGTCGCAGGAAGAAACACAGGATAGATATCGCTGCGTCCCTGCCCACGGCTGACGATCTTGACCATGCGGTGAAGATGGTACTAAACGACGTCTCATTGCCAGCGCATCTCAGGACGGTAGTGAACCATCTTCTTCAATTCAAGAACAGTTTGCCAATCTGATGGAGAAAAATCGTGAGCTTATTGCGGAGGTTGATAGAGTTCGAAAGGAAAACTCTGACTTGGTAAACGAGAACACTTCCTTGCAATCAGAAATTGGCAATCTTAGGATCAAATCAGCACGTATTCAGCATTCTCCTCTGAAATACCTGGATAATTCTAGAACTGTATCTCCCTGTTCATGTGAAGGAATCGAACGGAAACGTTCAATTGTGGTAGCTGGTATTACTGAGTGTGATGCGAATTTGTCATCTACTAGGGTCATTTATGATAATAACTGTGTACGAAGAATTCTTGATCACCGATCAATTCAATGTCATCCGGTAGCTGTCTATCGAATGGACCGCCACAATCCAAATAGGCCACGTTTAATTGAAGTTGTGTTACCGTCCTCATACTTTGCCTCTTTGACACTGCGTCGGGCCCTAAACGCGGATCCTTCTCGGTACAGGGTATCTTTATAAGGCCATCATTACCCAAGTGCGAGAGGGAGCGACGTTTTTCTTCTCATGCTGGTGCCGTCTCCTGTTCCGTTGCTACTGCCTCTCAACCTCCGCGTAATTCTCAGCCATCTGATTTTTTGCAGTCAATACCTCTGCACGTGACCAACTCCTCCAATGTTTCTATGACCCCTGACCATTCGGGAAACGATCTCTTTGCTAGCGCCTGCAACACATAATAGCGACATATTCCAGAGTTCAGCGGTAAATAATGTAACATCCATGTGATTGCGTCCCCCATCCCATTTCCTTTTCAGACAATCGTGCAGTCGAACAGCAGGTCGAACCTCCATCGCCCCGCCCACTTTTTGAACTGGGGGAACCTGTCTCGACGTTCTACTATAGCAGAACGTGCTGCTCATACCCCCCGACGTGCTGCTGTTCGCCGGAATTTTCCAGACGTGACGCTGTCCGCCGGGACCGTGATAACACGTGTATATGTACAGTCCTTGTCGAAAAGATAGACGGATTGCGCGTGCGGTTTCATATCGTCGCGGTCGCAGAATCGCAGTGGGACCTACTGGACCCTCTCACTTGGAGCATGCACTCTCCGCATCCATCGTTCAGGTCCCGCCGCGTTCGTGCAGCGACGGAATCCGTCTATCTTTTCGACAAGGACTATAATTAATCAACAACTTCATTTTCCTTCACCATCAGTTTCAGCTTCACTTCCCAGCTAGTATAAATTACCCTATAATAGGGTAATTACTCAGACAATTTCGGGAGCAAATCCCGTTCGGAACGAGCGGGGGGCGAGAGTCGAAGCGAGCGCTTGGGTGTTTTGCCCCGAGAAGTGGCAGCGTTCAGGCCGCTGTAGGGCCGCTGAAAACTGGACTTGCATTCCTATCCGCACGAGTACTGTCCGCGTTCAGGCCGCTGTAGGGCCGCTGAAAACTGGGCTTGCATTCCTATCCGCACGAGTACTGTCCGCGTTCAGGCCGCTATGAAGTTGCAGATCGTCAGGCGCTACTGCCCCAAATCCAGTGCATACGGCAGCATTGTCCCTAATCGCCATCAACTGGACGACGGCTGCGCGACAACCCTGGCAGTTAGGTCACTGCTTGCGTGCATTCTTGGACGGGAGAACCCCGGACTCGATTCCATTTTGGATCCAAAGTGATCCACCTGCGTATAAAAGCAACACAAGTATGCAAATGCTCACCCGGTGGGTTCCTATCTTGCCCTCGGCTTTCCCGGTGCCATGTGTCATACCTTCGAGTCGCCCGAGGGTTTAAGTAATTCTTTAGGTTCGCCCGGTAACACTTTTTCTTGGTAGCTCGGGTGGCCCAGTCCGGCCGATTAGGCCGTCGGGTCGCACGGTGTTGTTGTCTGAGTAGGTCATTTAAAGGCAGCAGGAGCTGAAATTCTTGACTCGTAGCCAAGTCGGACTTTTCTTCGGCTTCCTTTCACAGCTTTAACTAGTTTGGCGCTCTACCAATCAAAGAAGACTAACCTCATTTATATCACAATTTGTTTTTGCCAGATAGGAATAGCTATGTATCACCGATCCAACATCTGATGACAACAGGAAATGATTCATTTCTTTTGCCTGCTCTGGTTGATTTGGTGATAGGAATAGATCGAACATACAAAAGAGGAGGGTGCGGTGTGTCCAGACAGAAATGGGGTGAGAATGAAGTGAACGCAACGCTGAATTCAGACATTCGTGGGGGTCGACTGCAGGTAGAAAAGGGGTCCACCTACAGTTGTACCTGGGGGTGGACCCCCAATCGCGGGGCACCTACCCCCCATATGGCCGCCCCCCCCCCCACGTGCCCCCACAGACGTCCCCCCCACGTGCCCCCGGCCGACGTCCCCCCCACGTGCCCCCGCAGACGTCCCCCCACGTGCCCCCACAGACGTCCCCCCACACGCCCGCTACCCCCGACGTACAGAAGCACAACATTCAAGCTGGAATTGATCCGCTGCTTCAGGAAAAATCGCGCGATTCCTTGGAATCACGCGGATTGCACACTACCCACTGCCTCAGCTCAGACATTTAGTGTTATGTGATCGATGTTGAGTGCTAGCGCACCGATCTTCATTGGAACATGTCTGTATGGTACTAAAGTCCATCTTTGCTAGCAAAGATGGACCTTACTCATGGCATTCTATCAGTAGTGAACTCCGACGCACCCTCCTCCGTCGGTGGTAACATTTTCAGGCGTTTCAGCACTTTTAGACCCCGGCGCACCCTTATCACCACTTTGTATCCGTCACCCCCACTTCTGGGCGCCGGCGCATCGCCGCGTCCGCGTGACTCCTTGTGTCCGGTCCTCGTGGAAAATTCCCCTTAAACCCTAGCGTATGTCTGATGCGCGACTAACGCACTCATGTAGTACGTGATGAGGTGACATGTATCACGAGGTGAAACATTGCCTTTAAAAGCAGTAGGAGCTGAAATCCTTGACTCCGAGCTGAGCTGTGGGTGATGAAGTGCAGACTCAGCACATCATAAATGTGAAACGAACACAGGCAATGATGGCTTACCTGCAGAGAAAATGGAACATTCGTTGCGAACACGCTTGGCCGTGTTCGTGAGCGGACGAGTTTTCCCCAGCGCAAAAGCCATTGCGGTGCGTGGTTTGGCGCAAAGGGGAAACGAAATGCATTCAATTCACAGGGTTTCATGGCGGGACTCGGCCAAAATCACGCACCGCAATGGCTTTTGCGCCGGGGAAAACTCGTCCGCGCACGAACACGGCCAAGCGCGTTCGCGACGAATGTTCCATTTTCTCTGCAGGTAAGCCATCATTGTCTGTGTTCGTTTCACATTTATGATGTGCTGAGTCTGCACTTCACCACCCGCAGCTCAGCTCAGAGTCAAGAATTTCAGCTCCTGCTGCCTTTAAATGACCTACTCAGACAACAACACCGTGCGACCCGACGGCCTAATCGGCCGGACTGGGCCACCCGAGCTACCAAGAAAAAGTGTTACCGGGCGAACCTAAAGAATTACTTAAACCCTCGGGCGACTCGAAGGTATGACACATGGCACCGGCAAAGCCGAGGGCAAGATAGGAACCCACCGGGTGAGCATTTGCATACTTGTGTTGCTTTTATACGCAGGTGGATCACTTTGGATCCAAAATGGAATCGAGTCCGGGGTTCTCCCGTCCAAGAATGCACGCAAGCAGTGACCTAACTGCCAGGGTTGTCGCGCAGCCGTCGTCCAGTTGATGGCGATTAGGGACAATGCTGCCGTATGCACTGGATTTGGGGCAGTAGCGCCTGACGATCTGCAACTTCATAGCGGCCTGAACGCGGACAGTACTCGTGCGGATAGGAATGCAAGCCCAGTTTTCAGCGGCCCTACAGCGGCCTGAACGCGGACAGTACTCGTGCGGATAGGAATGCAAGTCCAGTTTTCAGCGGCCCTACAGCGGCCTGAACGCTGCCACTTCTCGGGGCAAAACACCCAAGCGCTCGCTTCGACTCTCGCCCCCCGCTCGTTCCGAACGGGATTTGCTCCCGAAATTGTCTGAGTAATTACCCTATTATAGGGTAATTTATACTAGCTGGGAAGTGAAGCTGAAACTGATGGTGAAGGAAAATGAAGTTGTTGATTAATTATAGTCCTTGTCGAAAAGATAGACGGATTCCGTCGCTGCACGAACGCGGCGGGACCTGAACGATGGATGCGGAGAGTGCATGCTCCAAGTGAGAGGGTCCAGTAGGTCCCACTGCGATTCTGCGACCGCGACGATATGAAACCGCACGCGCAATCCGTCTATCTTTTCGACAAGGACTGTACATATACACGTGTTATCACGGTCCCGGCGGACAGCGTCACGTCTGGAAAATTCCGGCGAACAGCAGCACGTCGGGGGGTATGAGCAGCACGTTCTGCTATAGTAGAACGTCGAGACAGGTTCCCCCAGTTCAAAAAGTGGGCGGGGCGATGGAGGTTCGACCTGCTGTTCGACTGCACGATTGTCTGAAAAGGAAATGGGATGGGGGACGCAATCACATGGATGTTACATTATTTACCGCTGAACTCTGGAATATGTCGCTATTATGTGTTGCAGGCGCTAGCAAAGAGATCGTTTCCCGAATGGTCAGGGGTCATAGAAACATTGGAGGAGTTGGTCACGTGCAGAGGTATTGACTGCAAAAAATCAGATGGCTGAGAATTACGCGGAGGTTGAGAGGCAGTAGCAACGGAACAGGAGACGGCACCAGCATGAGAAGAAAAACGTCGCTCCCTCTCGCACTTGGGTAATGATGGCCTTATAAAGATACCCTGTACCGAGAAGGATCCGCGTTTAGGGCCCGACGCAGTGTCAAAGAGGCAAAGTATGAGGACGGTAACACAACTTCAATTAAACGTGGCCTATTTGGATTGTGGCGGTCCATTCGATAGACAGCTACCGGATGACATTGAATTGATCGGTGATCAAGAATTCTTCGTACACAGTTATTATCA
Source organism: Ancylostoma caninum (assembly GCA_037903475.1). NCBI lineage: Eukaryota > Metazoa > Nematoda > Chromadorea > Rhabditida > Ancylostomatidae > Ancylostoma > Ancylostoma caninum. The sequence continues at coordinate 5,866 of JBAJFG010000387.1, forward strand.
TAAATGACCCTAGTAGATGACAAATTCGCATCACACTCAGTAATACCAGCTACCACAATTGAACGTTTCCGTTCGATTCCTTCACATGAACAGGGAGATACAGTTCTAGAATTATCCAGGTATTTCAGAGGAGAATGCTGAATACGTGCTGATTTGATCCTAAGATTGCCAATTTCTGATTGCAAGGAAGTGTTCTCGTTTACCAAGTCAGAGTTTTCCTTTCGAACTCTATCAACCTCCGCAATAAGCTCACGATTTTTCTCCATCAGATTGGCAAACTGTTCTTGAATTGAAGAAGATGGTTCACTACCGTCCTGAGATGCGCTGGCAATGAGACGTCGTTTAGTACCATCTTCACCGCATGGTCAAGATCGTCAGCCGTGGGCAGGGACGCAGCGATATCTATCCTGTGTTTCTTCCTGCGACGGATCTGAACAGCAAGAGGAGCAGAGGCGGGCACTAGGGGAGTATCCGTACTTAGAAGCAAGCAGAGAAATGAATAGACCTAGTGATGCGGCAAGATTTTGAACGAAAGGCTTTATCCCTGCCGCTGGGACGAGAACAAATCTGAAGGCGAGGTGGGGATCACTTGCGACACGCGTGATCCCTCCAATCAATCGCTAATTCGCGACAACGAGAATTTACCTTTGACGGTGGCGTTGGTCCAGAAAAATTGCGCACCTCGCCACAGAAGTGCTAAGAGAACGATTAGGTCTTCCACCAGGAAGGTGGATAGTGCAAGAATAACGCAGGAATACCAGCTAGGACTAGCAGAAAAGTAGCGAGATCGGTCGGCGCCAGGAGCGTTAGTCGGATCAACGAGTCGACCGACCGAACGCGGTCGGTGCACGCATGAGAATGATTCCAAAAAGATTACATGTAAGTTGTGGCGGCTCCATAAGATTACATGTAACTTGTTTTCACTCCAAAAAGGATACATGTAAGTTGCAAATCTGCGAAAACTTACATGTAGGTTGTTTTGACCTTGAATTGATTGCATGTAAGTTGTTTTAACTCGGAAAACCCTGCAAGTAAGTTGTTTTGACTCGAATAAGATCACATGTAAGCTATTTCGACTCGAAATCATCGCATGTAAGTTGTTTTGGCTCGAAAAAGATCGCATGTATGTTGGAATGGAAAAGAAATGTAACATGTAAGTTGTTTCCGCCCTAAAAGCTTACATGTAACTTGGGAAAAAACTTCAGAGAATTTCGAATTACAATACTACGTAGCATGTCATCCATTTGATCCTCTCCTCATCACAACCCCTTCCGCGTTATGCTCACCCCATTTCTGCCTGGGCACACCGCACCCTCTTCTTTTATATGCTCAAACTACTTTTATCACCTGATCAACCCTGCAGACAGAGACGAAGTGAACCGTTTCCTTTGGCCATCCATATTGAATCGGTTGCATATAGCTAAACTTAGCTATTCCAACCGAGCGAAGGGTAAAATCTCTTCGAAAAATGAGAATAATCTCCCTTGAATAGTGATGCTGAAGGAATGCCGTGAAGAGATGGGGGAGCAATATCGGAAATTTTGGCATGGCCATGAGTCTTTTAGAATAAGTATGGAGAAGTGCGAGGGAAGCGAACATTACGAAAATTCTAAAAGTCCGACGTCAGTCGGACTACCAGACTGGTGTTCAACTCTGATACCTGTGCAGCATGAACGCAGCCCGAACGGCGTAATGGTTCGAGTAAAACCCAGTAACGGTTCCCAGTTGCTGCCTTCCTCCCCTCGATTGCTGCCATCCGTCAGCAATTGCTGCTAAAGGGATGAAAGCTTGAACAGCAGTCGAGGCGAGGATGGCGGGTACTGTTGCTGCTAGGGTTTCCAACCGAACCATTACGCCGCTCGGGCTGCGTTCGTGCGGCAGTTAACAGAAAGTAACTTGTGCCCCTTCCTGTATACTTGCATTCTTCCAAATCTCAGTTCTAGCTATTCTGGAGCAGAATGTGTGCAAATAAGCCCGGAAGAATCTTAAATGGAAGAAATTTCACTCTAATTCTTCTCCTAAATGTTTTTAATTGTTCAATTCACGCTCTTCATATAAGAAAACACAGCTTCGTACGAGAATCTGTAGCATACCTCACTGTCTTCCCGCTTGGTTGTTGTTCATGAGTAGGAACGTTAACTAGATGAGTGATTCTGTGCCTCGATACATTATTGGAAGGATGGGTATTCTCGTACTCATGGGTGTGATTACCTATGGGTAACAGCTTGGCATAAACAACGTCACGGTTGGGCAAACATATTGATTGGTGCCAGCTGGGGGTAAATTTGGGTATGTTAGCAAATTTACCATGATTAAGGTGAATTAGGCTTCCAGGCCCAGCAATGAGCTTCGTAATGAGCAGAAACTTTTCATGTACGGCTCGTCTGATTCACCGTGGCGAAGATCACCATACTCCTCTCCAACGCGAACTACGATCATCGCCCTGAGGGTGATGTGCGATGATCGCACTGGACACTTTACTACGGGCCTAAGTTTCACGAAAACTTCGAAAACCCCCATAAGTTACGGGCTGCTTAGAAGTTCATTTTTAAGTGCAACCTTAACTTTTCAGCTCCGCTTTTGCTAGCTCCCTAGCAAGAAAATCGTCCGATCCAATATTGAATTTGGCCTTCAAAATAGGGGTTCTAACCGTTTTTCCACATTTCACGCACATTATTGGTATCAACACGTCGAGTAGGGCCACATTCCGTTGATATCTCGGTACTAATCATGAGGTGAGACTGCCTTTAACGCGTTTTTGAGTAATACAGAACTGTTTTCTACTTCAATCGATGTGTCTGTGATTCCAATAGCCTTGGGAAGCCCTTACTTTTATAGTTATCTTTTATTTGTCTGTTGCCGTCACAGGTCCGTTCTCCTCTGTTAGCATAGAGTCTTGGTATGTTTGCTGAATTACTTCCATTTTAGGGAGGATCAACCTAGCGATCAACTACTCGGAGTTTGGGTTTCTCTGTAGCAGATTCCCATCTACTTTATTTGTCCTTTTTCAGTACTTCTGTTTTTTTTTGTGTGGGCATGTGTCCACTGTTTCTTGTATTGTCACTTTTTGTAATCTTGAAAATCTTGTGGTGTGGTCTTCTGCTAATTGGCCAAAAGATACGAAAGGATTCCTTGGACCCTGACTCGAATTTATGGTCCAGGAAGCGCAAAAACCAGTGCAACAATGCGCATTACTTTCGCAGTAATATGATGTACCACCGCCGCGGGAGCGGAGGCATTTGGTGACAGGCACCCTCGTTATGTTTAGCTTTTTGCTGACCAGGATCAAAAATTAGGCTAAGGAGATCTACCCGATCCAGCGAAAATGCACTGGGGCATCGTTCATCATGTGAACTCAGTCCCTGTCCCCATCATGTGAACTCAGTCCCTGTCCCCTTTCCCTCACTTGGTGCCTCTTTTCTTGGGGAAGATTTTGTGAGTTTGCTTATTTGCATGACTGTCTGTAGATATTACACTCTTCTACCAACATTAGACGTTAACGTGCGCTGCAAAATCCTTGCGCGGCAGGGCAATGAGGATCGGATCAGGCCCCAGCACAGGTCTCCCCGGGGGCAAGCTGGGCTTCGTAAAAGGGCCGAAAGGCAAAGAGGGCTTCGTACTGGAAAAGATTGCGTTTGTTACTTCTAAGGGAAGCATCACATTCACTAGGCGAGGTAGGGGCATTAAATAAGTTAAGTGACCTCATCATTGAGCGTGCTCGTGCCTTGAGCGGCGCAACAGGGGCGACCGATGCCGAAAAATGGCCTGCAACGAGGCTGTTCGCTCTTTGAGCGGCCAGGCGACTGTCCGGTCCAAGTATTTCGATTGGAGCACATATTCTACATACACCGTAGGATTTAAGAATTCCTGCGCAGTCTAAACGCAACCAAATGACGTGATATCTTCACTAACAGAAGAACTAAGGGAACACTACAACTGTTTGAACGGACGATCAAAACTTATGTACCGCACGAAAGATATACGCGAAAACCCTTTTCCGGAAATTTCGTGGAGCTGCTGCGAAGTCCAGACTTTAAGATTGGGCTCGAAAATTGGAGTATGGTGAGATCTAAGGGGGCAATACAACTGTATGCTCAGTGTTGCCAGAACCGATGTACAGCGCGAAAAATATATGTGAGGGAGACCTCAGGTCGCCCTCCAGGTCGCCCAGGGCGACCTAAATCACGAACTGAGCATACACTTTTTTAGTTCACACAATTTTTGGACTTTTGTAGCATACACTTTTTCTCCAAGGTCCGCTTCATCGTTCGAACACCTGATGGATTCGATCCATGAAGTATGGGATTCATGCGAGTTCTCGGAGTGTTGCTAACTTGAGGTAATTTGGCGTTCAAAATAAATAATGAGCATACACTTTTTTACTTCACATAGTTTTCGGGCTTTCGCAGTGAACACTTGTAGCACCCCTTCAGTTCTTTTGTTACTGAAGAAATCAAATCATTCCGTTGCGTTTACATTGCGCAGGAATCCTTGGAGTCCTACGGAGTCCAAGCCTGTAGAATATGTGCTCCAATCGAACGACGCAGCGGACTAGTTTCAACGCGTTCTCCCTTGTAACAAGAATCACCTGTTCATCCTCACACGTTCCAGTGACCGTTCCATTTCCTTCCATCATCGTTTATAGGGTAATTTACACCAGCTGCGTACGTCAGACGCACGCATCAACTTGCGAAGGATCGTCCATGAGGACCGTTCGACATGTACATCCTCAATGAAAAGAATGTGCGGCCGCCTCGAGGCCGTAAGGCGGTATTTATGGTTAATGCGCGTCAAATTTGACGCGGCGATGCACAATGCAAAACGAAGAGGAGAAGAGAATGCGTGGCAGGATGCGAATGTTCCTGGCTTTACCGCGAACAAACTGCGTTCTAATCTTCGCCGCATCGACACATCGCGAAAACTTCGTGAAATTTCAGGCCGACGCGTCAGATTTGACGCTCATCAACCATAATAGCGTCTAAACGCGTGCCCCTGAGCCGCGTCAGCGATGCGACTGGCCCTATCCTTCATCATATAGACGCACGCGCGTCAAACGCACGCATCTGGTATAAATTGCCCTTTGGTCTGCCCAACTTTTTAATCCGTTCCTTTCCGGATTGAAGGTTTTTTCTTCAAATCTATGCCTTTTTCAAATTTTTTTGCTTCAGAATCAGAATGTTATGCCTTTACGTCCCTCGGATTGTAGTTTGCACTATGAACTCGTGCCCCACCATGAGCTGTTCCCCGGAACTCCTATTTTTAGAGTGGGTTAACGTTTTCCTTTCGTTAGCATGTTCAAAGGGGGCTTCGTAAAATTTTGGTTTTTCAAAGGGGGCTTCGTTTTGATTCTGGCCCGGGGAAGACCTCATGCCGGGGCCTGGATCGGATTCCAAAAAACGTTGGCGTAGTACCGTGTTACAACCGCAGAATGTGGGCTGCTTGGGAATCCTGGTCTCTTGTTAGATGCTGAGTCCAAATCTGTGGTGGTAATCGGGCAGTGCTATCAGTAAACTCGTGAATCACTTTAAAAACGGATTATGTTCCAATATACAAAACGATCTAAGAACGAGCGAGCAGGGACGTGTGGATCTGTTGCATTTCTAGCCTTTACATCGCTTTTTTATATGGTCGTTCAACAACCACTGCATAGGCTGCATGATTTATTCGCCACATAAGAAGAACATGAAGTTAGGCAAAGGCGCAGACAAGAGTATAGATGTAGCCAGCATAGAAGTTACAGCCGACTTCCGTTCTCTTTTTCATCTGTAATTCATTGGCATATTGTTTTAGAGAAACCAGTTGTTTCCACCATTATTGGAATGTTCGAATCAATCAACATCAAGCAGAAAATAAGTGAAGACACTCACCGATCCACTGGTGAGATTAGCTCTCCATTTTGTAGTAGCGTTATTGACGAAATTGGTTATGTTGGGCATTTTGAAGGGGGGATTTTCTCTGTAACGACGCCCCGTGGGGTTATCCCTGCAAAGGATTACGTTTCACTGCTACTAATGTGCTGACTCGCCTACCTAGAAGCAAGCTTCGATCAATTCATCTCGCTGTGTGCATGTAGCCAGGATGGAAAGGAGAACCATGGACGAGTTTTTACAATTAAATGTGGTTGCGATAGGTACGTTTAAGAACCATGAGTCCGTATGCTCACTGCCGATGCCTTAGCAGCAGTGGGATGATTCATTCATCAGCATACATCTAGGCCTATACATTACATGTAGGGCTACGTGTCTTTTGACATGCACACAGCGAGCTTGAAAAACGATTGCATTTTCGCAGCTGAAATAATAAAAGAGGTCTCAGCAAGTTATGAAAACCTACTCGCTGTAAAGAAGTTGTTCTGAAACAGTCACATTGTACAGCCCACGATATGCCTCTTCGTCAGTGAAAGTAGCCGTTAGAAGTGCTACCCATTCCAGTGTACAGTTGTACTCCTGTAAATGTGTTAGGATGCTACTGTGTGCAACAGGAGCCTAGCAGTTTGAAAGGCATAGCTAACTAGAAGAAATAGAACTAACCAATTTAGGATTTGTCTCATTAAGTTTTTTATACAAAATTTTTCGAACTTCTTCCGGGCAACTTTCGGCTCCTGGCAGATCTTTCATTTTGTTAGTGCAATCACACACACACACACACACACACACACACACACACACACACACACACACACACACACACACACACACACACACACACACACACACACACACACACACACACACACACACACACACACACACTCTCTCTCTCTCTCTCTCTCTCTCTCTCTCTCATAAATTCAGCATTACAAAATTTTATGTTGCAATGCAAGAAAACTTCCCACAAATCGAGCGCAAAATTGGGTTCTTCCCACCAGAAGTTGTTTTCAGAGCAAAGCAACGGACAGCGGACTTGTAACGAATTGAGAATGCGCCAACAAAGGAAGACGGGAAAAATCTCCCGGAGATCTCAGGAAAAACTTGAAAACGCCATCAGCGACTGTTGAAGGTGTCGTCTCTGACCCTTCGGTGTTCAAGTTAACATATGCTTACAAAAGAATTGAGCCGACAATCGACCAAACGGATGATTTTGGTAAGGCCGTGGTCAACCACCTAAAAAAATTTGATGGAACCTGGGCATCCGCTGGTAATCCGTTCCAATTCCCTCACTTCACCTGTGGAGTTCAGGAACAGCCTTGCCTGTAGCACCGTCTGCACAGTAGGATCCGGCGAAACCCATTCTGTCAGTGGCCGCAACTTTGGCAGATCTCATGGTTATCCCCATAAACCGTGCTTCCGTTGTGGTCAGTTCGCCCACATTGCAGCAATATGTGGAATTCCCAACGAAATTCACTAACTGATGAGTTCGCAGCCGGTATGATCAAGAAGAATGGGGAGTTTTGGTTCCCAGTGAACCGACCTAGCCTTGTGCATCAATAAGTTTAACAGGGCTTCGAGGCGAACTTTTCAGATGGCGAGCCTCCCCAAAGCCGCATCCCAAGGAACCGTGCGTCAGATGCATCAGCTGTCAAAGAAAAAGAATTTGTTGAGGGCGAGTTACAAATTTTGATTCGGGCAGATAGTGCCCATCAGGGATGAGCGTGTGCGGGATTTTCCACTGTCCGGATAATGGTGTGGATAACGAATTGGCAAAAAATGAACGGACAACGGGTACCGGGTAAAGGATAAAGGATAAGTGTTCCAGATGCTAAAAGATTTCACCTTCCACAATATTCAGAATAGTAGAAGGGAAATGCGAAGTCAGTATTGTGGACAAGAATTAGCACAAATTCTTCATCTCTGTAATCCCCAAAATCTGTCATTCTCACGACAACGCTGAGCATGGCGTCATTACAACGAGACGTGAATATGGTACCTTGAGTTTGCAAAGGAAACAAAGTTTCCAATGATATTTAGATGTTTGATGATTCGATTGAGAAACAAATGCACAAGATAATGCGTGCCCAAGACGTTTTCAATAGGAAGATTCCCATTACAAATGTTGGTCCCTCCAAGGTTTCTTTTTCATAACCAATGACGATAACGAATTTTTTTTCGGGTGCCCTTAGATAGGCTGAAGCTTTGCTTCATACACAATCTCTTGTGGAATTCTGAAAAACCTTCTGGTACTTGGGCACCTCTCATCGGTGCACAGTGCGTAGTTTTGAACATCTACATAGCCGACCAAAATTATTTTTCTTGAGAACCGGTATATAAATTCTTTTACTTCTTAGTATACATATCCTGTCTGGTTTGTTGCTTCTATGTACTGCACGTGATCCATGGAAGCCAAGGATTTGTGGGAAATTTCTAATACTTCTGCAATAGTGCATGAGAGCACAAAATTCTGTAATGAGGAATAATTTTCTGCGCGACGGTTGCATCACATAAATTGGAGTCTCTATGCGTGTTTGCTAACAAATAGTAGTTATGTAAAACATGAATATTCGTTTCAGTTTCAAGATTGATCGTTATTTGAATGTGCGTCATTTGAGAATTCGATTACTCGATAATCTAATTTTTCAGATATAATCGAAAGTCGAATAGTTGGAAAAGTCAGTTTTGGAGTTTTACTCGGCAGGAGATTCTATAGCAACCCTTTGGAGTTGGGATATCACATCCGTCTACTACAGCAGTGAGCGGTCGGATCCACAGTCTTCGAACTTACTAGTCCCCCTCACCCGTTATAAATGCCCATATACTAGGTTGTAACATATGTAAGTTTCCACTGTTCTCGCATAGGCATTTTCATAGACTTTTAAAAAAGGAATACCGATGGAATTTCGTGCACGTCTAGATGTTTTTTTTAATGCGCATGGTGCTGCGAACATTTTAGAATGTGGTACCTATTTTTGCGTCTTATTTTGAAGATGTAACTAACTTCGAAGTGAACCCTCCAAGAATGCAAATACCGTAACTGCACCTGCACGAATAATAATTTTACCATAACCTGGTACTTTCTCTCTCCGTTTTATTGTCGAGCGGTCTCAGGCACAGGCACCAAACTTGTTGATTCAAAATTTTGACTATGCCTTTTTCTTTCCGGAGCAGAAGCGAAATCAAGTGGGATTCCTTCCACTGTGGCTACAGACATCAACCATTTGCGGACACCAATCGCTGGAATCATTTTTGGAGAAGTTCCATGGGCTCCATGGAAATCACACCATTTTGTCATACCGCTGAGGGAGCCTTAATATTGTTGGTCAAAATCTCCGGAAAGGCGAAGAGTCGCAGAGGAATTTTTAATAGCGCATTATTTAGCGTGAATCTAGCTCTAACCATGTGCCGGTTATTAGGTCACAAGAATCTCTATTGAGCAAGAACTGATTTGCTAAGTCAGTGACCTCTACCACTGCCCGACTCAGTTCTTTGTCTCGCATTTCACGATTTTTTGAAGCAGAAGAGTCGAGCTCCCGCTGTGAAAACGGTGAAAGGCCACGACTGTTGTGGTCCATACTTCGATTGTTACCTATTGTTATATAATATTCTATAGAATTTTTTCATCGAAAAATTCAAAACCGCAGAAACTTTCGTTACAACCTAATATTTTGGTTGGTAATAATGATCAATATCATGTGTGAGATATGAACCACTATGTTCTCAAACGCGATGTACTCGAAGTTCCTATTAAATCCCAAATCTCCATATCCGAAGTCCTGAATTTTTATTTTCTTTATTTATGTGATGCACTCAAGATGCTCCTCATACAAAGCAAAACACAAGCAATACAACAAATGTTGAAAACACACCGTGCAAAAACAACGTTATTTAGCTAAATTAGGTAAACAGCACCACAGAACACGAGTGGAACTGCTCCAATTATTCGGAATGACATAAACATGAAGTAATAAATAACGACGCTCCAGATGCTTAGCACCTCTAACACAACTTCTCCAGGTAACTTACAACAAAATATGCTATAAATTGAAATAGTGACCCAAATTACTAAAATTTATGGTCTTTTGGACACTCCGTCTTACAATCCCTGCTTCATGTTGTGATCTCATGCAAGAACGTCCTTTTTAAAGTCAAAGTCTCCAATGCAGTAGAAATATGATAGGCTCAGGATCCCTTTTTTGTCTATTTACGCTGAATGGCCGTTTCAGATTTTTGGCTGATTCATAAACGGGATATACGGTTCTGGTGAACCGTATATCCCGTTTATGAATCAGCCAATACGCGGAATACATTCCAATTCTCGTCATGAAATTTTGTGGAAAAGAATGTCCGAATAGAAGCGTAATACAACGTAATCAGTGGCAGTTACTGCACCTGCTCTGTATGATTCTCCAAATGGGATTTGAAACCAAACAGACTATGCATCGTTGTCCTCTATATGCTGATTTTACCCGGCGGTTTCCGCCTGAATTCCTGGGAAACTTTAAATAATTTCCTAGAGAAGGTGTGGTGAATCCTGGGAGAAAATAAACGGAAAATACTAGAATGTGAGAAAAAAATTTGGCCCGATTTCATGAGAATTAAGGTGAAAACGCGCGAATGTGCGTTGAGGCATGAACAACGGATAAAGGTGGTAGCTCCTTGTCGCGCCCGGTTCGGGCGTCGGTGGTAGCACCGAACCGGACACGACAAAAGAGGGTTTTGCCTGAACCCACAAGGCTACTTGAGGGTAGTACCGCGGCGCCGAGAAACACTGGGCTCGCAAGCCAGCGGGCAAAGTGTGAGAGGCCTACTACCCTAAGCGAGCGGCGAGCGGGCGCGAGCATAGACTGCTTGAAACCCTGACCGCGATGATCCCAACGCCCAGCACATAACTAGAGTTTATCAACCAGATATTACCAGACACTGATGATTTTCACATATTCCTTCTTCTTCACACTATTACACCAAGTAAATAGCCACCTTCATATTCCCCATCAAATATAACATCAATACAATAATAAAACTAAACCACAAGATGGAATTGGGTCAAGTTATAAACCGGCCTGTTGGACACGCGCGGCGGCTGGCAGGATCGTGACGGCGGCTCGACAAGGTCTTCTGGAGCGTTGGCTTAGCGATCGAGGCCTCCATCATCATCTTCGAACGGCAGGGCGACGACCAGCATCTTCGATGGAACCATGGGCCATTGCGGCTGAGCGGAGTCGAGCGCGAATGAGGTGAAGTGAAGTGAAGAGAGCCCATGTGATGGAACAGGCCGTATTTATACCGTTTTGGGCAGTGGGCGTGGCCACTCAGCGGCGTACTCCGCGAGTGAATACGGCTGAGAGTGAGCGCGCACCGCGGACTTCGTTGCGGGACCAGTTGACGTTGGTCGAAGGCGTCCTTTGATAGGAAGTCGTGGCGGACAGTCACGACACTCCTGATCTATCATTCACATGCAACGCCGGCAAATTCTGGCGTTGCACCCAAAATTTCGCCCAACGTGTTTCATCATGTGGATGCGGTAGAGCAGCACATCATTTCGGTGCTCAGGCTTATTTTCAAGCATCAATTCAATGCCGTTATATATTGAGCTTCCTATAACAGCGCGGTGGTTTTTGTGCCTTCAATGTGGGCGAATTCTGTATTTTTCCAATTTGATCCCGATTCTCTCATCAGTTAAGCAAAAGCATTAAAAAATTTAGAAACCCGAATCTGTATAAGTGAAATAGTGCGCAGTTTTTTAGACATTTCAGCATTTAGTCTTATATGATCGTTCACTCCAGCATCATTTCAATGTCATTCTGTTCCGCTCACTCATTCCTTTAGCTTACCTAGTCATAAACTTTTTTTTTGAGTTATTTATTTACTACTCTACCTTATTTTATCAATTTTTTTCACTTTCATTGCTTGATTTTGTTTATTTCTAAAAAAGATTTTGTCAAAGCAAGAAAATTCCGCAAATATACCCCTGATCTGGATATTCTTGGTCGCTGGTTTTTAGTTGGGTAAATTATGCGCAATTTCTGTGGTTTCCGTTTACATTCCAGTTTTTTTTTGTAAAATTTGGTTAATTCGTGCAACATTCCTTACATTTCCTCCCAGAAGATCTGGCGGAAATCACTGATATGCAGGTCTCTAAGTGAGCTGGAAACACACAATAGTTCTGTGGTGTTTTCATTAAAACAAGAGACACTGAAAAAGCCTCCCGCCTGTAATATTAGTCAAGCATTTCAAATGGCATACTGAACACTAAAATAAGAAGTTCATAAAGAAATTTAGTGTTGCACATCAAATCTGGAAAGGTTTCAAAAGTTACCGCGTTATTCACCGCTGTCCGAATTTATCTGGAATTTAGGCAAATTGGGAAGAAATTTGCCTTCCGAATAGATTTACAGGGACTTGACCTGACTTTTAGGAGAGATCCACTGCTAGTTTTGTGAATGCACGATCTACGCGAGATTTGACCGGAATTTACCCGGAAACTGGGGAAATTTTGAGGTTTTGAGAAGTTACGTGATTTACAGTAGTTCCCCAGGGGATCAGGCGGAAACCGCCGGTGTGAAATTAACGGAGCCGCTTATCGTGAGTGCAGACCGGCAATTCAGGTAACCGTAGCGAGTAACTGTAGCGATGAGGTTAGGAAAACTATATCTCGATTATGAAAACTTTATCATTATCTTTTATAGAAACTTTTGCGAACTGGCTCGGTCCGCAATGTGTCAATTACCCATGCAATCAGGAAAATGAAAAAGTTTGCACAAGAGATTATTCGAGCTTTCTAATCAAAAAATGATGTTAAAGTGGACGAATTTCTCTTGTTGCCTGAGTTCAAGGTATTTGCTGTGAGTGCATGGTTTCACATGTCGCAGCCCTCTTCCTCCAAAATCCAGTTGACATGGGTTCTTCGCTTCATCTCGCCCACAAGCACACAGCGATTGCTCTTCCAAAGTTGTGCGTAGTCAGACCAGCGAACACCGGAAGCAACAAAAAATAATTTTTACAGCTATAATATGATCACCTTACCACCGTTCTGAGATGAACCAATGATGCTATTCTCTCGTGGTCATATGGCCTCAGAACAAGCGTCCTTAACGAGGCAAAAATTAGCAGGGTAAGCGTCCTTAACAAGGCGATAATTAACATTATTATTACGTGCAATGTTTCAATTTGAAGTCTTACTGTTTCTCCTTAATGTTCATCGATTTTTGACATTTCAACGAGATGAGGGATAGAACAAGGGCTTTCTTCACCTCAGACACACCTCAGACAGAATCACAGATGCCACGAACTTCGGCTGTAACTTTCACAACAACATCTACAATACGATTGTTTACATCTTTACTGGAAAAAATATTACATTGAGAGGTCCTGATTCAACTGATGTGGCCGATGGAATTATTGTGGCTTCCTGAAGTATGAAATGTTCAGGAATATAACCACGTCCAATATTAAAACATGGAGTAAACACGCAGGATCCTGGTTATTGAGTCTTTTGCATACAGACAGTAAGTGTCGATGAGGGAGGGTGCGTTTTTAGCGACCTCGAAAAGAATGCGGCGCATCCGTGCCATTAGCGCTAGAATCTTCTCAGCGACGTCACAGAGGTTTCTTGATAGTTAGCTCTCTTGAGTTGACATCAAATATGACGGAAAACTATCAAGGGAACCCTGATTCGCCACTACATACAGTGCAGATTTGCGCGAGCGGTGCAACTGCGACGAAAAAAAAACGACTTCTTTGCTGACGATTCTTTTGGATTTTGTGGAAAGCAGAGCCACAGAATGTTTGTCTTCTTCATGACAATGTTTATGAGCAACTTGCAAGAACTAGTGGGCAAAATATCCAGGAGTTCGAGTGCAAAGTTCAGTTTCAACTACTGTTTTTCCAGGCACTGACGATTATTGCCACTTGCTCAGTGCTTTGAAGAATCATCCGTGAAAGAAATTGCAGTTTGATAGTCGAATAGAAGTCCAAAGCTATGAATCCTTCGAAACGTTGCAAATGAAATTCTGATAGACGAGGGTCAAAAAGGAACACCGCAGATGACCAATATTTAGATACTCAATGACCAGGGCCCGTAGTAATCCCCTATGTGAGTTAAGTTGAACTCAATTCGCAGGTCGCTTCTCAGGAAAGTGAGTTCACTGCAAAGGTGAGCGAAGCCCCATGCACGGGATGCTACGCTCTCCTAAGAAACGACCGCGAAGCGATTGTCATTCCGAAGTCAACTTACCCGGTGAGTTGACCTAGCTAGTTGACTTCGGAATGAAGGTCAGAGAAAAGGCGAAATAGTGCGCAATGCCGCGGAGGGTAAGTAGGGTAAGTGCGGTTTTTTCGTAAGTTGTTCCTACTCAACTTACGAAAAAACCGCAGCGACATGCAAAATTGCGTCGGTGAATTGCACACTTTGGTGTGTCAAGGAAACTCGTCCAAACTGATGGGGCCTCTGTTGAAGCTGAGAAATTTATGAATCATCCGTGGTTACAATTCTCCCTAGAATGAATGATGGGGTTTGCACGCTTGCCACTGTGAAAAGAATAGTGACAATGGCCACGAGAAGCTTATATACACATGAAGTGATGTGGACGAGTTTTCCGCTCTAACTTTTCTCTGGCCAATTTGAGTTGACATTCTTGAATCACAAAAGTCAACATTGTCTACAACAGTTACTCTGAAATATTACTCTACGTTCATAGCAGACTATTTGCCCGACTCAGTCATTTTCTGCCTTTCACATTTTTTTGGATTAGCTTGTTATATGGCTGACGCTAATGTTGTGTGCATTGTCTTTTTTTCCGTTGTTTTATGCTAGGATCTCTTCCTGGTCATTTAAATCAAATTATGATTGCAGTTTGGTCAATTTTCCTTTGGATAATAGGCAGATTTAAGTCTAACTCTTATACAGGTATAGGTTTTGCCTGTTGTAGCGCTGTTGAAAGCAGCAGCGCTTTTCTTCAGATTTGCATAGTGAAAAGGTTTTTTCCTGAAATAATCGTTAACTAATCTTCCATGCGTCTTGCGTTGAAGTCATCGCTAAACTTATTTCTGGAGAGAGCACTCTATTATTTTACCCTGGCATTTCTATCGGGAAGGCTTCCATGTTATTCATTTTCACGTAGCTTGTGGTGATATGCCTCAGTTGCTGTTGTTTAATTTCTTACGCATTGAACGTCGCGCAGCCCTGTTGTTCTCATCTCAATTAGTTCTTGTTTCGTTCTTAGGCATGAAAATCCTCTGAATATGCAATTCGCATATATGGCGACCACTAATAACCTTCTAATTGTAGTGTAAGTTTTAGTAGTGTAGGTTTCATCAGTCGCTCTCCTTTCTTTGGCTTCTTCTTCTTTAATTCGTATATTTTCTTCTACTTTAGTTATTGACCTCATCCTTTTGTTTGTTTTTGCAGGCCTCATATAGCGTTAATAGAAGCCCTGTTATTATTCTGATCCTGGTACATAGCTTATTCGTCCTTTTTGACTCACTCTTCCGTACGACGTTTTCCATAGATATGACCTCGTTCGAGTATTGATTTGCTTTCAGAACCGATCTGCCCTCTTTCTTGCCATGCAGCTGGTGACATAATGTTCTTATCTCCGTCGAACACTTCTACACAGCTGATTCATCTATTATTGGTATTATTACTACACTATATTTGCTGTGTCCAATTACTACGTGGTCGGCCGCCGTCTTTCTGTGAAGAGGATGAAGAAGAAGGGGAAGGTCTCTCCTCATCGTTGTATCTAACAAAGGTGCTTCTACAATGAAGAGAAGGTACCATTTTGACTCTCCGCTTTTTCTTTCGTTTGTTCAATGTTCCTCTGTTTTTCTGAGTTTCAAAAATTTCCCTTCCCGTTACCATCACGAATATCACAATCGTTTATTGTCGCAACCCCATGTGGGTAGGGTCACGCTGCAGTCAGGGTAGTGAGGTATCTCGTGGATTTTTGTCTGCAGGGGTTATTTGACACGCTAATCACGAAAATCACATTGATTTCACAAGTTGAAGGCAGTTTGAGGTCCTACTATGGACTGTACTCACCCTAACCCTGTCGTAACCCTGCGCTAACAGGGTTGCGGCAATAAACGAGTGTGATATTCGTGGTTAGCGTGTCAAATGACCCTTGTAGACAAAAATCCATGGGATACCTCACTTACCCTGACCGCAGCGTGACCCTACCGAGATGGGGTTAGTCTTTACCGCACATTTTACGAAGTACTTGTTACGTACACCTGAAAACCTACTAAGAGCCCTTAGGATGGATTTGTCCGTGTAATGTGTAACTCCACTTTTGATTGTTATCTTGAGGTTATTTGTATAGTATATATCTTCCTTTTCGATCAGAATTCCTGTCCGAAATGCAACGCATACATATACATTTATCGATAGATCTTTCTAGTTTGGGGTCTTCACATGTCCTTCCCCCCTCCCCCCGTTCTTGCTGTGCACTTGTATTTGATCGTATCTACTTACTTGGACACCGTCATTAAATGTTGTTTTTCAGTGATTTGAGTACATATTAGTTCCAACTTTTCTGTGGATACAGCTGTAGCCCAAATGACTGTAGCCTACAGTCATCGTGGGTCATCACGTCGCATAGAGGAGGCGAAGAGGAAAGCCCGGCCAGGTGAAACGTGCACAACTGCCGTGAGCTCTGCTCAACATTACCGTCGATATTTTGTTTGCAGAGTTGAATAATTTTGGTTGGGACACTCTTGGCCTTGCCGAAAAATTTGCCATTCCAGACATTCAAGATAACATTTTGAGGTAGCCTAGTGGCATTTTCACTGTTGTTGTTCAAATAAAATCTGGAAATCTTCTTTTCTGAAAATGTATGTTTAGAGTTGACGGCAAAAAGCTATCTTTGGACGAGTTTCGAGAGAAATATGAACGACCTCGCATTCCTTGCATACTTAAGGGACTTAGCGAAGAGTGGGAAGCGCATGAAATCCATCTCTCCCTGGCACCAGAAAAAGGTTAATTCATTTGTACTTGTTGTACTGGTTTATTTAACAGTGTAGCCCTTTCTTTGAAAAAAAGCTATGCAATCCACATTCTTGGTCTATAAGTATGAAGCATAAGTCCGTTCTTGAGGAAAGAAACTCTCATGCATGAAAGCTAAATCCATAAAATTTTCGCTTTTGGGCTGAATTGTGCTCCATATGAGGGGTTACCACTGTGAGAAATAGAAAATCTCTGCCTGCATGATTGTACTGCAGCCGAGATTCTGAACGATGATGAACCAGATAATCTTTCTTGTGAGGTGCGAACTTGACCGGTCCTAGCATAGGTCGGCTAGAGTGAATAGTGAGGTATATAGGTTATTCTTCAATCATTCTTCCTGAGGCCCACCAAGGCTATGGTTCACGGTTGGTTTTTTTTTCTTGCTCACCATAGTACACCATTTGGGCTGCTGTACGACGAAGCTAAATGATTATTTCTCATGAAATGATTATGATGTTTTGCTGTTGTGACGCGCTGGTGACCCTTTTAAGAAATCACACCTCACATCAGTTGAGGATTTCCCGGGATGTTTTTACTTGGTGCAGTTTTGATAGTCTTCTTTGCCTCAGAAGCGAAACATTTTTGAATATCGTATGCCTGGATTCTGTTGAAGAACGGCTATGTGACAGGAGCGTGTCTACTTTCATGGCGCATGAGTCGACAGCACCATAATTCATGACCAGAACTTCATCTAGCAGCAGATCAGAAAAATTTAGGGATGTCATAAGAGCGCAGCTGGGTCATTGATGACATACCACTAACGACACCAAAAGGAGAGAGAGAGAGAGAGAGAGAGAGAGAGAGAGAGAGGTCTGTTCCATGTAGATAAATCTGGATGTGATGTGATCAACTGTTTGCCTCCAGAGCTAGACAGGAAGAAGCAGTTTAACAATTCCAAAGATTATCGAACCCTCCAGTCTCTAGTTCTCGAGCAGTAGTTAGATCAGTTTTAAATTCAAGATTATGGCCTACACGTGTTCTTGTGTAATATGGGAAATGGAAGTGTTGTTGACCTTGAGAAATCATAGAGGTAAATGCGATTGACCATGAGCTGCTCAACTTATTTGAAGGGTGTTTTACAAATCTGTTTGAGCAGACGTTTTAAATTTTGGTAGCACTGTACAAAAGATTGCTTGGAATCGTGGAATATTCACCGATTTCAACCATATTCGATTTTTTGTCCCATTGCTCGACAATGCGCGCGTGGTCTTCAAGCTCTTCTCATTTCAGGCGTTACGATGAAGTGTCTGCTCATGTGGGAGAGGGAGATTCATGTGCAAGTAAGATGAGCAGTAGTCCAAGATGATTGTAAACATAGCCTGGAAAGTATGATCTGTGAAATTTTTCCATTCCTCATTTGAATTCTTAACATTCGCTGTCAGGTTTCTGCTCTTTTATTTTTGTTTGTTCATGTTTCTCACTTATGGCATGGCACATACTCATACACATCACCTCGGGTACATTGTGAATTTGTCAGTTCTAAGAGTGAGGTATAATGCTTATCTAGGATTGTTGAAGTTGATCTGTTGTTCTTGTTACCTTCCTATTAACAGCACTTAATATGCTTTCTATGCTTATTGTGTAATGAAGTTGTGTCTCTGACTAGTGGAAAACTGCCTACGATGAAGGATGATTTTTATAGGAATTTCATTCCCACTACGTTCTGCAATAATTCATTCCAAGTGTTCTCTTGAGAATAGTTTGGATAAAGGAAAATATGATGAATTCCAAGCTCATCTTAGACATATGGAGGCGTGTAGAGCAACAGGCTTGTGCTGGCCAATGTACACTTCTTCACCAACCAAGCCGTAGTATAGGGAAAAAGAAAAGACTAATTTTTGGGATGTGGTTCATCACTTAGGAGCCTTATAGGGCATTTGCACGTGCATTTTCAGGCTTTGGAATGTCTTTCTTTATCCTTACTGATATCATACACATAGTTTGAGCTCTAGAATGCCGAGCAAAAGAGAAGCGCGGACGCAACTGCGGCACGTAAACCGATCGATGGTCGCTGTGAGCTGACTTCAAATCGGCCCTTTCGCGCCGCAGCTCGACTCAAAATTCGCTGCATGAAGTCAGCTCACCGGAGGGATTACTACGGCGGCAGTATTTGCAGGCTCCGCTGGATATGTTGCATGTGGCTGAAAGTTTTGAGCGAGCAACAAATTTTTGGGGTTCCCTGGTGTTTCTTAATAAAATTAACTATTCACATTCGAAGGACGTCCCAGGAGCAGAACGATACATAACTGGCATTTTCTTCTTATAAGAAAGGACCATCAAAAGAAAAGTTCCATTGGTTGCGCGGTATACTTGCACATTTTTGAGAGAATTTCGAATATCCGAATAATCGAATATATTCGAAAATTGACTTTTTCGAATATTCGAATTTCGACTATATTCGAAAAACAGAAATTTCGAATATTCGAATTTTCGAATGTATTCGAAAATCGGGTTTTTCGAATATTCGAATTTCGAATAATTATCCGAATAATTTATTCGAATAAATCATTCGAATGAAGGTCTTAGATTGAAATGTTAGATTGACTCAAGACTCTAGCAATCCGTAACACCTTTTGCTGCCACCTTCAAATTTATTGTCGCAGAAAACCGGCAGGAGACCATCATGTAATCCAAACAAATCAACTCAAGAACCAAAATTCCAAGTGACTTCAACTAATCCAAGCAAATGAATCCAGAAAACGAATCAAAAATTAAATTTTGGAAAAAAATTGAGTATCAAGAAAAGCAAAAGCAAAGTATTGGGTGTTGCTACAAGTCTTTGCGCATTTTTTTCAGTTGCAGTTTTCACCGCTCAGAGTGAGCGTCGATGGCGGTGCGTTTTTCGCGCACTCGGAAGTGGCCCAGTTTCTTTGCTAGTTAACATCAGATGTGATTGAAAAACTACCATTAATACTCTGATTTGCCACTATAGCGGGAACTCCAGCGCGGGCGGCGCGGCTGCGCGACATGCCATACCCGCGAAAAACGCTCTGCCATGGACGCTCACTGTTTTTTTTTACCTTTTGGCTATGAGACATAACGATTCGAAAGCGCTAGTCTTGCTCTACAAAAAAGTTACAACCGATTCTTCTTGACGATTTGCTTGAGGTTCGGCACTACGAGGTTGAGCGTTGAGTGCATGAAAAACGGCTTTATCGATACATTCTTCTCCTAGCATTCAGTAAGAAAGTTCAAAAGACCACCAAAACTCCTCAAACTACTTATGCGAGTTGTGTTTGAAACAGTCGCTCATCGACTGCCTCATAACAAAAGACATATATTTCTCCACATATT
Organism: Ancylostoma caninum; assembly: GCA_037903475.1. NCBI lineage: Eukaryota > Metazoa > Nematoda > Chromadorea > Rhabditida > Ancylostomatidae > Ancylostoma > Ancylostoma caninum. Next base: position 26,035 of record JBAJFG010000387.1, read on the forward strand.
TGTCTCGGAGATGCCATCACGATCAGCCACATTTCTTCCATGAAGGCGTGGGGATAACTTGAGAGGAATTGCATGGTCTAGAGGGGCACATCACTTCTCAGAGGCACTATTCAAATGGAGCAATTCAGCCGTCCACTCAGAAAATCCAATCGGATCGGCTCAAAAATCCTACCCGTTGGTAACTCTGGTGCCACTCGGCCAACATCATTAAAGCTGCATTCCGAGAACTTAGCTCATAGTGTTGTTTCACGTTTAAGTTCCAGCGAACCTACGCGGCGCAGCATCGCATGCTTTCTGTTCCTATTAGATTTAGAGAGAAAATGATGTCTTTTTTCAACATGGCATTTTCCTCCCTACGCGTGAGGACTTGGTAAGTTAACATTTTTTGGAAGACCTCATTATGACAGAATTGCAGGTTGAGAAAAGCGCTTTCGTATGATTGTAAGCCTTTTGTGAAAGAATGATAATGGTATGGGAAAAAAATTGCGACCGAAAGAAAGCACAAGGACTTATGTCAACATCCAGTAATCCTCTCCAAACTCTTCATTAAGAGCGTAATGGATGATTAAAAGGTGTTGCAAGTTGTATGCCCGAAGGGAAATCGCCGTAGGACCACTTCTTACACTAGGATGCCTTCTTCCGATACAAAACTAAGCCAGCACAGGGCAAACGTCTCCGATCCATTTTGTGTGATTAGAATATCGAATATTCGGGCGACGCATTCGAATAATGGAGATTTCGAATATTCGAATAATCGAATATATTCGAAGATTTACTTTTTCGAATATTCGAATTTCGAATATATTCGGAAAACGAAAATTTCGAATATTCGAATTTTCGAATGATTCGATTCGAATAATTTATTCGAATAGCCGAATAATTATTCGATTCGGTTGCAAGTATATTGCGCGGCCACCTGAAAGGGCTGGAGGCTTACTCCCGCTACTATAGTCTACGCTTCGTTTTCCGGCCAAATCACGGAAAACGAAGAAATAGAATGGAAGTCCAAAAATGGATGTGGAACGTAGGGAGTAAAGAGAGTAAAGGAATGGGAAATTTTCCACATCTCTCATGAGCAAACTATAAAAGCAAGATGTTCATCCCATAGAAGGTTCCGTCAACTAAAAAAAGCATCAGCTCATATTTGTAGCAATTTACGTTCTTATCTCCAGAATTCCGGAAGAGTAGCACTACCTTCAGATGACGGAGAGATCAATTAACGAAAGGACATCTTTTCATGAGAAGGCGGGAAGACACCTCGTTATGTTTTCAAAATTTCCACGTTTCTGGGTCGTTTAATGATTGAAATATGCTCTAATGACACATTGTGCGTGCGGACCAGAATGCGCATGAACGATGATCTACCGCGATTTCGAAGTACCCCCACTGAGCATCGATGAAGTCGAAAACGTAATCATCGGTGGAGGTCTTGACGCGTAAGTCGGATCTGCTGGAAAGGTTGGAAGAGATGGCATGGCGGGAAAAGCAATGGCTTACGAAACGAGGAAGGAACGATGCTCATTAGCTGCGTCAAAGTTGCGGCTTTGGCTGCAGTGAATACGTTCCCCATGAAGAGGAACGAACATCTCATTACGTGGTACAGCGAAAGCCGCACGGTGAAAATCGACCACATCCTCCATCGAAGTTGAAGAATATCATCGATGTTAATGTGATTCCCTCAGATATTACTGCTCCACAACACCATCTCTATGTCATGGGTATGCGTCTCCAATAACGGTGCCCGAAAGAACCACAAATTCCGTTAGAAAAATTGGTCAAATAAGAGAGCAAGTTAGAAACCTTACTTAAAGGCAGTGTGTCACCTCGTTTTCATGTCTGAGCTTATACCAAATTCTGAATCTCCTCGACACGCTGAATCCAACGGTATACCTAAAATGTTACAAAAAGGTCTTTGAACCCTATTTTTGGACGTTTTTCGGGATGGGGTTTGTAACAGTTTGTCAGCCGACTGGATGCGTGAAGCCGTTGATCTCATCGATCGGACACGTCTAGACTTGTTCGCCAACACTGCGGACGTGGCGGGCAGCCAGCACATTCACGGACCGCTCCGCCCAGGTGGTCCGTGAACTGCACTTCCGGACCCTCCGAAAACGGGGTTTTCGTCATTTTTATGAGCTTTGACGTACATCTTTGGAATTAGCGTGACAAGGAGGTCTAGAGTCTATTGGTATTTTTAGCCCACGAAACGAGGTGACACACTGCCTTTAAGACTGAAGTCAGGACCGCCACTTTCGGAGACGTGAACAAAAAAAAAAATAATCGGACGAAATAATAAACGAAGATGCAAAAACTAACCGGTACTACTAAATCACGACGGCCGTTCACTGATAAGTAGACCCGGTGGTGATCTAGGGTGTTCCAGGTCCTTGTGAAGGAGAAGGACACGTACAAGAAGTGGCTAAGTACTAGGTCAGATGAAAACACGTGGTAGTATAGAGAAGCGAAGCCCGAAGTGAAGATAGCAGTTGTAACCGCAAAGGCAGCACGATATAGATATTTGTATCACGAGCTAGATACCGCCGATGGAGAGAAGAAGATCTACATTATTACTGTCACGACGCGAAGTGCCATTGAAGATATCGGATGTGTTCTGCAGATTAAGGACAGTTGACGACGTCTATTCCATCGCGTTCCCGCGCCATTCATAAGAGATAGGGGATGGAGACATTTTGTAGGGTTGCCTGAAATCCGTCGCAAGCGATGATCACTAGATATGCCATCGGGTTATCATTCTTAGAAATTGTCATTGATCATCAAACATGACCATCAAACAAGTTTCCGTAATTTCCTTTCAAATTTCAAAATTTTCTAAAAGGGCATAGGGATAGTGGATCCACTTGGGAGGATGATCGGAGTCACTGGTCCAATGGTGATAGACTTCATCCTTGCGATTAACCTTCGTCCACACGTTTTCTTTTTGAGTGATCGGGAGACGCAAGACTGAGCCTGAGCTAGCCACGAGCCGTTTTTCCAGCTATACTACGTAGTCTCCACACAGTACGGAGACACTGAGAAAAAAAAACTTTTTCCGCTTCTGTGCCAGTTTTGAAGCTGCCATCAGTTGGAGTTTAAATGCTAAAGGAATCGCCCCGATCTCTCGCGTTACTCGAGTAATCGAACTCGTACGCGTGTACAAATTCGCCTACTATGCTCAACTCCGCCCCATTCTCTCTGATCATGCGCTGCGTGGTTATCTTTTGCATACCCAGGGCATGCCATACTTGTCCGCTGGCTTATTGTAGGCTAATATAGCAAACATATGGTGAATTGCCGTGTAACTTTCAACACATTGCCGTGTAACTTTCAACACCTTTTGACTTGTTGCTCCATTGCTTCCTTTCTTCGTTTTCGTTTGGACATCGTTCTTCTTCCTGTTATTATATTAAGAGGTTCTGATTGGCTGTTCTTCAACAACTAATTAATCAGTTCCGTCTGATCAGTTGAAATAGCTAAGTGCTTCCTATTTTTGATTCTACTTACAGATCACGGGACACTTTAAGGCTTCCCACGGTCCTGTGCAAGCCAACAACTACGAACGTGCCGTAGATGATAAGGCTGGGCTTGGGCTGGAAACGGATATGAATGGCATATTCTAGGAATTGTGATTCAATACTTGATTCAGCACAACAGAACTCTCGATCTCTCGATACTTGCTCTAGTTTTGAATGAAAGATTCCACTGTTGCTTTAGTCTACATCCTGGGAGGAAAGTGTTTATGAGAGAATATTATGGAAGTATAAGGTTTTTCAAAAACATCACATTTGGTAGATATAATTCTGCTTGAATTCAAAAAAAAAACTAGAGTGGAAATGTAAGAAAAAGGAGATAACTCTTTTGTTTATGCCAAGAGGTTATCAAGTGAATATGAATAAGAGTGCGCTGAAAAAAAAATGCTCAGTTTGTTGAAAACTGCCTCAAAAAGCATGCAAATATGGGTGAGATTGTGCCGGCTATGTCTATCAGCTGATACGGCATCGATTAGGAATTTCCGATGACGGTGATCCGTACCGCACCTCTGCGGCCACACACGGCGATAGACCCAGTCCATATCGTCTAGGCAATGTACAACTTAGTAATTCTCGGAAACTTAGCATTTCCAGATGGCTCCTCCTCCATGAAGGGCACAATTATACCATCCAGAGTCGAATTCTATGAAAAAAAGCGGTGACGTTTTTATCGTGAGTGCCGTCTTTAACTTCAAATAAAATCAAGTTGAAAAGATGAGAATGTTTTCAAGGAGTCGGAAAAGGGCTCTTTAACTATCATCAACATTATGTTGTCAAAGGAAAAATGAAAGGGAAGGAATATAAACTACAATCGAAGAAAAACAAGGACACTTATTTTATGACCTGGTGGTTGGCGAGTTTTGTTTGGCAACGTGGCTTTTGTTCCGGAAGGACTTTTGTTTTCAGGATGCCATTGCAGGTAATGGTACGCAAGACTGTCGTGCGTTACGAGGTCAATCTGTAACACCGAAGATTTGTTAGACTCACTCCAATAGCGCATATCATGAAAGCAAATAAGGAAAAGCAAAGCGCCGCTTATGAGGTTGTAATTCTAATAAGGAAATATTGAAATCATATTGAAATTAGGGAAGAATAGACCGTTCAGAGAAAAACAACCGAAAGAGAAAACTGGGTGGAAAAAATATCAGTCAAAAATGGAATAATATCGTCTTCAAAGACATCCTATGTTGGGCTACCCTACAGGCGACCAACTTTATCAAGCACAACCTCAACGAATCCTACTGAATTTTCAAAAATCACAAGGTTTACATGTAATTCAACATTCCGGGACCGATTAGGCTACTTATGTGAGAAAAATTCCTAAAATTATTATTTTCTTGAATCGGTCGTGGCGCGGTCGCGCTGCGTCCTTCTCGAGGCCACGGATGGGCCACCGCCGTTGACGTCCACTGTACGCTTTCATTCTTCTCATTTTCCTCATCAGTGCTTTCAATTTTTACCCTTATCACACTTGTTTCTCGTTTTTTGCTCGCGTTTGCTATAGATCGCATGCTTTCATCATGAGGCTCAACTCACATGTTCGCGAGAATGCGAAGCTGATCAGACATTCGGCCGATATTTCATCATAAGTGCGTAGACTCAGATATTCGCGCAGCTCTACCCTCGTCGAAGGTCTACAGCAATTGAAATTGGGGTAATGCTGCAAATCAGCAGCACTTCGGAGACAATGCTGATTATGTGTGCCGGAAGTTCTCCTGTTTGAGCAGCCCAGCTGCCCTGTCATAATATTGCAGCTGTGCTGACACATTAAGGCCCGCACCCTTTCAGAGAATCCTATCCTCTAAGAGTTCGGGCTGACCCGCTCACATTTCGGAAGCAGCAGCAAATTATCATTTCTAATGACGAGGGCAGTAGCTATTGAGGTGGTAGTGCCTTGAGGCAACACCATTGATAATCAGCTGTCGAGGCCTGGACCGCCCATTTTTTCAAGGGAACAGTAAGCATGAGTGCTGCTAAAAGGTCAGCAGTACTGATTAGTTGCCGCGAAGATATTGCGCTCCAATTTCTGAAATTTCTAAAAGTCATGATTCGCACTTAATTGGGACTTACACCTCAGATGATGATGGCAATTTCCGCTAAGTTACTACCACCCCAGGCCAGTGCTGTTCGGCAAGGCTTCAAGGATGGCTCTCGACAGTGAGTCTGAGTACTGGAAAACAAGTAAATTCCGAGCCTTTCATTTTCCTCTCCGATGACAGAATCCATTGCTTTGACCAAACCGTCCAGTGTACAATATTTCTGAGAACGGATCAGATTGCTATGCATTCAGGGATTGAAGAGTTGCCGTTACCATTCGTCATTACCTAAAGATGGAGCAAAGCTGACCAAATTTTTCCAATTTATCTTTAGAACCCAATGGTGCAATGCATCTCTGATTTGTTTCGGAGAATGAAAGCTCAATCTGGTGCAGCTCGACCTAGAAGAACTACATACATAGCTGGTTGGAGAAAAACGGGTACACGCTCCAACAACTACAATGACAACATTTATCAGAGTTATTAAAAGAACAGATACTGCTAATGCAAGTTATGTGAGCACCATTACTGTGTCAGGTTCAAACTCACTCACCCATCAGACCGAGTTGAAAAAATTGGAAATTGAAGAATGATGTTGTCGAATTATTTCTAGTTTCATCTCATAGAGAATGAATCTGGTTAAGCATAATGAGAGGCTTCTCTAAATTGCTTTTTAGCCATCAACTATTACTATCGTTTCGATAATGGGGATTTGCGATTACAGTGCTCAGCGATGAAAAATCCTTTACATACAGTGTGTCTTATAACCATTTATGTATGTATTCACCCTAAATTTATAAGTCAACCAAACTGTGTTGATTTCTCAAACTTACCATCAACTCCATTGAATTTGGTATGACAGAAAACCTCTTATGTGAAAATTCTATATCCCACTATCAAAATCCTGGTTCACTATACGTGGTCATCGATATGATGCCCTTTCATAATCGTTTAAGCAGTGGAAGAAACCAGGAATTTAATCTAAGTGGAGGTATTCAAACATCTTTCTTCCAACATACATCGCGTCCCCACGCAGTCAGTACAGTGGCTTCCGACTCAGCAAGGGTCTTATTGTGTATTGGCGTATATACGTTGCAGTATCCACAACAGATTCTCTATCGTACAGGGGTTCCGTCTTTAGGCTGGCCAGCAGGCGAATACGGCGCCGATGGGGCAGCTTAGCTAAGCGCATGGTAGTGGCATAGTGTTATCAGAATATTTAGCTTCGACATATTTCACCAGGCTAAAATATCAGAAAGACTAGGTTGGATATTTTTTTTATTCCTTGGCATCGATGTGACGTGAGGTGGTGCTCAGTTCTCGCATCCTAAGGCTGCTAAAATGCAATTAAATATAAAGTGTTGAAGAGTGAAATGATTCAAAATGCAAATATGAAAGCGTTAAATATATCAGGTAATTTGAGTTTTTACCCTGCCTCCATATTTATAAGACGGCCTGGACCGGTAGTAAACTCCCCATGTCGCGACAACCAAGACGCGAACACGTTGGCACCAGGTTCGCGACATCTGCGAACACGTCGCGAGAATTTCGCGACATCAATGTGTGTTTCGCTGATCAATGTATCTCTAACTCTCTCAGGAGAGAACGTGCGCACATGGCCTAGTGGTTAGTGCGTTTGCCGCAAGAACCCGACACTGTTGTGGTGGGGAGGTTCGCTTCCTAAACATTCCAAGCCTTTTGCGAAACCACAGCAAGGCGTGTATCCTGTCCTTGAGAACTTTGTTTGTGGAGTAAGTGACTACATACCCCCTAATCAAATGAAACATTCACATACACTTCTTTCTCCACTCCAAATTTTGAGTAGCTCCTAAGAACTGCATACTTCGCAGGAGTTCTTTTAATCCTTCCCCAGTACTTTGAAATTCTAGTTCGAAGTCCCTGCCAAAAAGTAATCCAGGCAGGAATGATCAGGCCCCACACGTCAGCTGAATATAAAGCTTTCAATCTGCATGGTCCATGCTCTTCTTGTGATATCTCACACCTTTTCACAACGTAGCCGCTCCCCTTATCCTATTCGCCGAAACCTGTGAAAGAGTTACCTCCTTTGATTTGCGGATTCTTTGTCCGGATCATTTAACAACTATTTCACAGATCGCTTTACAATGAGAAAAGCTGGCTAAGAGCGCTATGTATGAGGTACTCGATGGTTCTCTAAAATCTCTAAAATGAATGTAAAATATATGAAAATTTCCTCGTCTTGTGTCTTCTTATCAAACTGTGTATCACACTTACGATTGGACGGAGCATGGCATATGGACAAAGGTTTAGGAGCTTCATACATCTGCGCTGTTTCAAAGAAGCTTCGTTTTGATCTTGATCTGAGAATGACCTATACCAATACCTGACCGTTCTCTTGTCAACGAACCGGACGTTCACGAACTCCGTTCGAGTTCGTGACATCACGCCTCGTTGACTTCCACACTATTTCCTCAACTTTTGTTGTGTGCGCCTCACGACCAAGAGGTCACGAACATGGCTACCAACCACTGTCGCGACATAGTCATTGAACTTAGTTGCCAACTATGTCGCGACATCAGCGAGAGCACCCTCTTTATCATGGGAAGTTCATGAACATCTCGCGACAAATGTGAGCGACACTGTCATGTTGGCAGCTAGGAGTTCACGAGATCGGGGGGTTTACTACCAGCCCTGATATCTAAGAGTTGATAAAGTGAACCGGGGGTCAGAGGTCGTAATATGGTGTCTTCAAACAAGTAGTTCTCCCCGCATACCAAATTCAGTGGAGTTGACAGGGGATTACAAAATTAGCGCGATATAGTTAAACATAAAAATCGGGGGCGCCTACATACAGGGTGGTCCAGAAATACGGAGACACGCCAAAAGGTTCATATCTAACGCCGAAAAACGAGTTGGCAATTTTGTTTCCAATACGATATTTTTCACTCTATAATGAACAAAATCTACCACCACATCTCACGATTTCTCCTACCACCATCGAGAAAACACATGAAGATTTCGAACTAGTCGCCTGCTGTGGCGCGGAAGTGCAGTCTTTCTAGATAATCTGCCCTTTCTAAAAGCGTTTATTCCAAGGATTAAACAATTTTCATGAGAGTGAAGTCAGTTTTTGTCCTCGAATGAATACCATAGCGAGAAATCTGTTCGAATGAGTACTGGACATAGGATTTATAAGGGAGCGGACATGACTTCTTGTGCAGAAACAGAGCAATAACGTACTTCAGGGCTGTTTCTGGAGGGGACTGGAACTTATGAGGCTTACCAACTTCCAATCTCAAAGTTTTGAGAAGTATTAGGGTGGTAAGAAAGCCTCGAGCCGATTTCTACAAAAGTTCCAGAACTTTTGCTTATTGATCCGTATCCATGACCTACCACGTGCTTTTTGTAGACAAACTTGGAGCTTCTCCATAATAGGCATATATAGCTGAATTGCCTTCCTCAACTTCAATTACGACGTCAGTTCCAGGAGAGGTCCCCCTAGCCAAAATCAGTCTTTCCTGCTTTGTCCATGTCGAAAGGAGTTTCTAGAATACCTAATTATTGGAGATGAGAGTGGGGTCCTCTACAATTTTAAAACGCACCGTGCCATGTGGTTCCGTCAAGGAGAAGATCGGCCGAATAGCACCCCCACCCAAACATCTGTCTCCTTTGCTAATTCTGGAATTCGTTAGAAATATTGTATTATGAGCGGCTCCCGCAAACACACACACAGTCACCGGTAACACATACGCCAATCAGCTCCAGAGAGCCGCGGATGCTGTTTGAGAAAAACGGTCGAAACGAGTTTCTTGTACACCTACGCCATGATGAGGGTAGGCCCCAAATAGCTTAAGAGATGGGTGAAAAATTGGCGAAGCTGGGCTGGGCTACGGTTTCTCACTCACCCTATTCTCCTGACGTTGCCCCTTCCGACTACCACTTATTTTGCTCTTTCGAGGCACTTCAAGTCAAGAAAAATCTGCCAAAGTTGACCATGTTGGACGGGAGGTCAGCGATTTCTTTAGCTCCCAGTCTTCCCATTACTGGGAAAAGGGGACCTGACCTGCCCATTAGGTGACATGACATGCAATGACTAACCATGGCTATTATATTGTTGAGCAAATTCCACTGTGTGCTGAGTAATAAAATAAAGCACAAAGAAAGTCTAAAACGGCTCAAGACTTTCTTAACACTCTAATATTTCCCTCATAATACATTTAATGATGGTGATTGGGATTGAAAAGCACCCCCAGCTCGCGTTGAATTTCGGCGTATCCGCACGAAATTCTGGATCTCATAACCAAGGTAGGTGGCCATTCACAATATCTTTAACGTTTTTTTGTGTCGCACAACTTGTACCTTTCGATGTACTGCTTGGTATGCCTCTTGTAAAATTTTACACGTTAGCACAGCATGCGCGCCAAGCCTACACAAGAAATGTAATTGAGTGGTGAAACTAAGCTTGACTGACGGCCTAGCTGTTCCTAAAAATCATAGTGTTAGGTAACGTTTTGAAAGAACGTGTACAATTGATCAAATGAACAGCAAAAGATTGGATGCAGAACGGCAAAACTCGAGATAAGTCGAAAAACGCGCATCGAACCCTTGTCTCCGTAATTTTGGACCACCCTATACAGTAGCGAGCAAAAAGATTGCAACTTTTGGTTTTTGTCTATAATTTCTTTCAAAGCAAAACATGGAGGTTCAAACGGATTGGTAGATACTCATGGGAAATAGAAGCAAGTTAGGATTCCCTCATTCCATCTACTTCCAGGTTTTTCAAAAAAAATTTTTTTCCTTTTTTTTTCGCAGAGGTCGGAATCTGTGATTTGGCACCATTCAAGATGTTTCGCAAAATGACGTGTCTCATTGGGATCTGGCCAGGAAAGGGTTCTTTAGAGCAGAATCAACCTGTATACTCTAGAAAATGTGCATGCATTGACCACTGGTCCACATCTGCGAAGAGTAATTTAGCTGTGATCCCCTGTGGATGTTCCGTTCACCCTGGTTCTCCCTTTCGGCTCTGTTCAAAAGGAAGAGATGCTGGTGATGGTTTAGAGCCTACTGTTACATCCATGATTGGAACCCAGATGAAAAATTCCGAATACCCAGGATTACAGAAGAACGAACAACCAAATCCATTCATTAGTGGCATGCCCCAGATGATGCATGCAAAAACCTACCTGAAAATTTCAACACAAACTCAATATCATCCAAAGTGCATGCTTTCATATAGATCTAACATATGAAGACAGTATTGTATAAACGTTTGACATCCTACAGTGCGTTTCATAAATATGTAGGCACCCCAAAGTTTATAAGTTTCGCTATGTTGCGCTGATTCTCGGAACCCAACACCAAGCCTGGTGGAATGGTCATGTCACAAAACCCCTTGCCCCAAAATTTCATGACACGACCTCTCAATCCTGGCCCACTGGCTCAAATTTTCGATATCAGTCCGATATCAGACCGTTCCATAAATATGTAGGCAGTGGAAAAAACCAAAAGTTTCTTTGGAATAGCTATGTTCCAAAAGCTTCTAAGAACTTCTCCATTATACATTAGGTCAAAAACTATTCTTTGCATATCGTCCACAAGGTTTTCGATGCTTCCACATCTCACGCAGCGTTGCAGCTGCCTCCAACTCTGAGTCAAGATTGTACTGCAGCGCACTAGCGTATAAACGTTGCACCAGTGTTCTACACACGTTTTCAGTTTGGCTGAGGTTCAGCTTGCACTCTGGCTAGTAAAGCAAGCGAATTTTGCGTTAATTTGGCCGGCTTTTGTAGAGCTGGATTCATGCACAGTGACGTAGTCCTGCCGAGGAATGTAACTTCGAAACTTTTCACCATCCAAAAACAGCAAAACGTCCAGGGCGAATACATGCCGGTATTCTTGTGTATCCATGCGTCAGAAATTGAGAGTCACCTGCAGCCTTCCAGGCTGAGAAACTCCGGTACACATCATCGAACTTCTCCGGCCAAAGCTTCGGTGGCAACATAAGAGTGCTCCTTTTCAGAACTAGCTCTGATAACTGCTTACATCGTCCAAGCCGTCTATATTTTGCATCTTTTGTGCAAAAATATCATTGTTGGTCAATCCAAACTGAAATTACTAAATATGCAGTGAAAAAGGGCCACATCGTGTCTTCTCGTGAATATGAGGAATTCAGCCAAGTCTCATCCCCCAAACTTACTGTTCTCTCGAGCAGCTCGCTATAATGCAGCTATCGAGGGATTGTTTGGAACAGTATAACATGCTCAGAACTTTTGTGATTCCACTAATTTGAGACGAGAATCCCACTTTTTTGATTCGGAATGTGCCTAATTGAGAGGATACCTCATGCATTGTGAGAGTTAAACTTGATGTCAATTGAAAAATTCGCTTCCAATCCTGACTGCACAGCATATGGGGATCTGGGGAGACCTATTTAAGTCGTCTATTGTAAATCTGCTCAAAAACCGGTCGATGCATCTTGGAAAGAACGCCTAAGCCGCTGGCTACAGCGTGATTTGGCAAGCCAGATGAGAGGAGGGATTTAGCTCGAGCCCATCCCCGCAGACAGGAAAATTGGGGCTCGCACCATAATATTGATGATATTCTTCTACACATACCCTCATTTTTGTAATTTGGAGTGAGCTCAACCTCGAGTAATTTAAGGTTGTTTTTACTGCCTACATATTTATGAAACGGTCTGATATCGAACTGATAGCGAAGATTCGAGCCAGTGAACCAGGCTTTAGAGGTGGTGATATCAAAATTAGAGTTAAAGGGTTTTCTGACATGCCAATTTCACTAGGTGTGGTGTTGGGTTCCAAAAATCAGCGCAATATAGGTCAACTTAAAAATTTTGAGGTACCTACATATTTATGAAACGCACTGTAGTTATCGATGATCGACAATCCCCAGATTCAAATCTGTACTCTGATGGTAATTGGTTGTTTGCAAGCAATTCAAAAATCTCTTACTGTTTTTGAGCCGTATCATTCTTCATAAAAAGAAGCCAAGTCCGTCTCCTCAGCATTTCAGCAGTAATATTTTGAAAAAAAAAGTGGAACAGAATGTCAAGGTTCGCAGAAGAAAGAATATGGAAGTCAAACGCGAGATAACTATGCACCAGCCTTGTTTTAAAGGCAGCACCCACGGAAATTTTCACATCTGAGATTTTGATCGTTTTGGAAGCTTAACAATTGTCCCAACAGTTCTACAAAACAAGAGCATGGAAAACTTAACAGTTTCTAGGATATAACAAGTCGAATGTTCAAGATCCTGGATCAGCAAGATCAGCGTGGGATCGTTCGATCGAGTTTTGGCGATCAGGTGGACAGCCATTTCTTTTCTCGTTACCAAGAAGCTCTTTTTTACTCGTTAGCTCTCCTTTTTCGCAATATCCACCACAGCAAAATTTTCTACTTGTCATTTTAGCACGAATCCACTTGTTTATTTACTAGTTGGCCTGATTTTCGTCAGTTAATTCAATTTCGAATTCTTTCTTTATATTAGGATCATTTTAGAATTCATTAGTGTTTTTGCGACATCTTGACCGGTTATGCAATCTTTTTCGAACTTTGTTTTCTTCCAACAACTTCAGAAACACTGCAAAACGGTGCAAACGACCGATTTTGCCAACAAAACATCTGATAAAGGAGGAAGCGATATCGACTTTTTTGGGTCGGTCCACATCGAACAAGTAGCGCAACTCGGCCCAATCTGCTCAAAAGCGATGATCTGAGAAGTTACAGAAGATGGGATATGAAGTTTTAGACTGTTTTCGGCATTGTAACAATGTTCAGCTCATGCGGTTACCCCAAATTGTGCCGAAATCTGGAGGTCGAAAATTTCCGTGGGTGCTGCCTTTGAGCAAATCTGACACCTTATTCATTTCATGTTTCAATGTTCGCAGTGATGATGGAATGAAGCACCATTCTTCAAAATGCTAGAGCTGTCTTTGTACACAACAAAATTGGAATGCGTACATCAATCAAGGGTTTCCGTACGATTTTTATACGTTCACATGTGCTGCCATACATCTCCGGAAAATGTGTTTTTTTTTTTCGGAAAATATGCAAAAAGCAGATATCCTTGGGGCTCAAATACCTCAGTCCCGCTCACTACATAACTCGCAGGCACATGTACATAATTTCCAAGAAAAATCCATTTTGGTAATGAAGGGGAAGGATTTCAAGCTGTTTATGTAGATCTTGTCCCTACGAATCAATTCGCAAATAAGAACCTTGGTATGAAGAAGAATTAACCAAGAACTCAAAAATACCCCTGGGTCTCTTCATTTCTTCACGAACAAAACACCACGGTTACTGTGTGTGAGTCATTTTTCCATTGTGCTGGTTTAGGGCCCGGATAGAAATCGCGAACATCACGGATTATACATGAACGGCATCAAATCCGCTTACTGTCTGTGCACACCAGTGGATGTATGCATTTGTATGCAGTAAGCTGCCTGAAAACTCGTTTGCAGTTCCCATACGATCCATAGTGCAGGCTTCTCATGTACAATGAACGCCAAAAAACAGTACCGTATCAGAGTTTAGCGCTATTATTACTGGCAATTAATGTGTTCAGTAATGAGCAATTTTCTAACTGCTCGAGCCTGGTAGCCAGAAATCCTCAGGTTCAAGACTCTACTCTGGTGGTAATTGGTTATTTGGAAGCAATTTGAAAATGTCTCCAATTATTTTTAGGCCGTATCCTTCCGCATAAAAGGGAGCCGAAGAAACTTTCCCAGCATCAACCACCAATGAATTTCTTTACTGCTTCGGTTGTGTTGGTGAGTTTGAGCATAAGACTGTTCCGGTGCTCACATATCTTCCGATAATAACATGTTGCTTTCTTCAATAAGAAGTTGTTCGGATGGGCGCTTGTTCCTCTCCACCCAATTACTTCGGGGGAGAGTGGAAAGGATTGCGCAACAGAACTGGGACACTGGACATGCCCAAAGCAAGTCCGAGATCCTCCGTCTAAAAAAATCAAGGAAAAAAATGAAAAGTCAATCAATTGCGGTCTGCCTTTCTACCATCTCTACTGCAGCAAAGGCTCTGACGAAGGCGGCATCGCCGAAACGTTAGTCGAAGTGGAGAATACAGAATTATAATAATCTGGTCAAAAACAGCTAGAAAAAGAAATCTGTCATTAGTTCATATGAATAATGCCAAAATTTAAAGAGAGTCGACCTTGAGATCTGTTAGAAAAGTCAATCAATGGTTAGTCTTATTTCTTCTAGTCAATAACGCGCTTCAACTTGCTACCTTCTCACTGCGATCATTGCATAACAAAGCATTTTGTACACTGGAAAACCTGGCCGATTTCATGGTTTTGCCAAACAACGACACAATCTGGCTGGAGATGACAGTGAGCTTGAATAACTTCCTTCGTGAATCACACTCTTTATAGCCAGTAAGTATTCATACTTCCAACGATACCATCACTATCAGATTTCTACTGTGCAATTTTTTTTGTTAACTGGTTGTTTTCATCGCGACACATCGGACACGAGCGGTCTACTATAAAAATAGGTCAGTACACACGTAGATATGAGTATGTCGCGGTGACCGATTCAGAAGTACGTAACTGCTGTGAGCGTATAATGCTGTAGCATTTTTATCTTTCGTAGGAGCAAACATGCAAAAACAAATTTGCTTTTGGTTAGACGAAGCAACATAATAGTAGCTGCAGAAAGCAATCTTTTGCAGAGATAAAAATAAATGGACCACCGCAGATTTATTTATTTATTTATTTATTTATTTATTTATTTATTACATGGTATATCCATGTGATTACAATGTGCAGGTTCGAATACAAGTAGAGGTATTAGTAGTGCAGTACAAGTAATCTAGTCGACCGTCGTATTTAAGTACATACAGGGGGGGCCATAAGTTATTGTACAACGTTTGCTCATTTATTTCTCCACCAGCAACACATGGATTATCCTGCTCTTTTCGCTGCCGAATAGAGCAGGGATCAAAGTATCTTACAGTTAAAACCCGGTTTCCCGGGAGAGTTTTGCTTTGGAGCAGTTGGACTTAGAACAGGTTTTTGAAAAAAGCGGGTTGATGTGGAAATTTTTTACGAAAAATCCACCAAATCTCTAAAGTGGGGTGTACTGCTTAGATGCATCTTAAAGAGCAAAGAATGCTCTTTCTAAAAATATCAAACTGTTTTTGTGGCTGTTTTGCTCGGAAATTGCGGGCAGAGTTAGTGCATTTTGCGGCACCGAAAGTCTGCAATGAATGTTTCCGATAAACTTTTTTCGTTATCTTGGAAGTATCCAGGAGGTTTTTGTGATCAAAAGATAGAGCAAATCCAGCTCTATTAAACAGTGCCTAGTGCGGAAAAAAATATTTTACTACTGCGGAGAAATGGGCCAGCAAACGTTGTACAATAACTTATGGCCCCCCCTGTATATGTTAACATTAAACACTACAATTTGGTAGGCAGTAAACCTCATATATTCGAGCTAGATGTCCAGGTATCCATTTATCTTTATTTTTATTATTATTTTTTTTATTTCGCCGAAAAAGCTGTCGCAAACTGGACAACTCTATCGACACAGGTAAGGGGAGCCTCTTGGGTTGTTTTCTGCGTTGGCCTTAACCTTTGTGAGGGTCCAATAGTGGGTCAATCAACCATTTTTCTTCTATACAACCTGTCAATGAATTACAGATGGATGGGATAATGCAGTTCGGCTGCGACTTCCTAAATGACACAGTATCCGTGGCGGCTTGCATTTTCACCAGTCAAAATATGACTATTCCTGACGAACCCAACGATCTGACAGATTCTCCAGATGATCCACATACCAATAGGAAACGAGTTTGAGCTGCTTCACAAAATGGAATGGAGCAATCTTCAATAAATATGTTCTGCACTTGAATATGTCATGCACGTTGATGTTTGCTAAACTGAGGTCCGAGTTCTGTGGTTCACTTCTGGCGTCACAACCCGCCGTCAGTATCTTGGAATAAGTACGAAGAAATCAGTGACCACATTCAAACAATGTCGACTGCTGGCACTTGGGCAATTATCGCTCCGTGACACCGAAGCAGCTGAAAAAGAAAGCAACTTTCGGGAAATAGTGGAGTCAAAAAAGGTCCCTAACTGGGAGATATGTCTATTTCCCCTCTTTCACATAGCATTATTTAGAATCGTATCCTTCCCGTGGTCAAAAGTCCCCTCCTTAAGAACTGCGGACTCCGTCAATGAAAGAACTCAGCAACCTCGACTTCAAGAATCCCAATTTCATAGGACCATCTCTTAAAAACAGAAATCTGAGACGACAGATTTGGATGGGGTGTGTATCATCGTGAGGGAAAACGAGGCGGAGCATTCCCGCCCTTCACGAGCATCCTCGATCGCATTCAAATTCTGCATAGTCATGTATAGTGGAATCGCGCGCCAAGAGAACTAGTCAACTATTGAGGGCGGGAGGAGGATTTGAACGAACCAATCGCAGAGCCATACCACGCCCCGTTTACCCTCACGATGCTACTCACCCATTTGAATGAGGCGAGGTGAGAGGGTGAATAGGGATGAGATCAGAGATGTAAATGGAGATCGTGCTCCAGCCCCGCTGCGGGAGATCTCACTAGGTTTTCTTACCGAGAAGATCGATGAAATGGGTTAAGTTGTACAGGATTCTCAGGGCTCGGGCGTTGTTCCTTGACCGATGTACTAGCTCGTGCAACAGACGAACACTCACATGTCACCTGGGCTGGAATTCATGAAACGATAACCAAGCAAACCCACGCTAGCAAACCAACTTTTGCCGCCTGCGTCTCTTAGCATTATGTAGTCAATAAGATAACCAATCACGCTAGCCATCTTTGGTTTAGTTGGTTATCGTTTCATGAATCCCAGCCCTGAAGACAACAACTGCCACAAAACCTTGACATCAAAATTTACTATCTCGTGTTACCACACACCTTTGCTCATTTGCTGACATCATTATATCGTACCAGTACCAGAGTCATGCACATTGTGGTCATGAAACTTGATCGTCTTGGAGTGAAAATCCGAGCATTTTAGGAGCTTCTAGAGTATCCCTGGAGATAAAAGTGGATGACCAGAAAGGTGGTCGACAGAAACGTGCTCGCACAGAAAGGAAAATTCACACGAAAATTGCCAAAAAATGAGGCAGTAGGCTACGCTGCTGTGAGAGAAGATCACAATGAAGGGCTACAAAAGGCGACTAAGCAGCGTATGGAGGGTTGGAATCACTGAAGGCTAGGCTGAGCAGCACTTGAGAGCGGCAATACAGACACATCGAGGGCTCGACCCGATTTAGGTGAATGAAACCTTTCACGACGACATGGAAAATTAATAGAACAAAACTATGGGAGATAAGATTCTTTGGAACCGTTACTGCTCCACATCGGGAATTATAGATTTACGATTTGTGGAGATCATATCGATGCACAGGCGGAGGTTCAATGTACAAGTGAGCAGTGGCAAATGATTGTGGCGCTAAGAAGACAAGTCTCTCGCTCGTAGTGAACGTGCCCCCCGGATCAAATTCTGCAGTGTGCGTCAGTTTCGCATTCTTCTTCTGAGCTTCTATTGACCATTTAGCAAATTCCAAGTATTTAATTGAACATCATTTTGGACTATCGAACCATATAGCTGTACGCCTGGCCAACCAGTGTTCACTTCAGATGAACGCAGTCACGGAAAGTGCGCGCCATCCTCACTGGAGAATATGATTGACTAGACTGCATGCCCGGCTTCGCTCGGGTGTTCTACCACCCCCGGTTAGATCACACTGATGAGAGTGATATGTTTCTGATTCGTGTGTTAACAAATCTAAGTAACAGATCCGTTCGCGAAAAGTTATTATAAAGTTCATTGGGAATAATTCCATGGAAAGTGCTTGCCATATTTGTGTTCACGGTGTTCGGGAACCCCAGCAAGCGTGTTCCTAACTGTCCTTGTGCAAAAGCGAAAAGATTAGTAAATCGACATTCTCGTTTGATCCTAATATTCAGCTAATATCGGCGTTCGACGGATTCAAGAGTTGCTGTAGGTACGTCTTCACGGACCCCCGGCCGAAAGGTGCGAAAAATCAATAGAATCGACAGATCAATGAGCATGCACTTGCGTACGAAACACTAGTCATATTCGTGTTCATCGTGTTCATTGGTGTTGTAGAATCCAAATAGACATGTCCCCACCGACCCCTGGACAAAAATTATGAAAAATCAATAAAATCGATAAATCAATATTTTCGCTCAAAATTGTTGTCATATTCGTGTTCAGCATGTTGGAAAACCCCACTAGACATGTTCTCGCGACCTCTCAAACAAAAATAGGGAAAACTCAATGAAATCGATATAATCGATAAATCAATCGATAATCCTAGCTGCAAAGTATAACCTCCGCCGTCCCCTGAAGAACCTACATGCAAAATTTCGTCCAGATCGGTTCAGGCTCCGCGATTTCTATAGGAACATACACACAAACACAGGCCTTGAAAACGGCGTGTTGCCGAAACGTTGGCAAATAAAAGTGTCTATAACAATCTGTGTGGCGAAACAAGTCAAGCAATGCGAAATGAACTGCGCGCGATATCCAAACAAGAATTCGAAAAGGTAATCCAAAACTGATCAATCATGAGAAAAAATGCAAAAATAGTGCAATGTCAAATGCACTGCGCACGAAATTCAAACAAGAATTTTGACTAAGGCGAAAAGATGCAAAACTAAATTCAAATGCGAGTCTAATGCATTGCGAAAAGCTCGTGCCGCGTGAAATACACGCATAATGGATGCTCGAATACTCGAATAATTGAATATTTTAACTTTTCGAATTATAGTTGCATGATATTAAAACCACCTTGTCAAACCGGATGAAATGTAGGCTTGAAACTCAAAATCTTTAATATGAAAATTGTCTTGGTTCACGCCACGACAATTCGCGTACAAGAACCGGCTTCAAGGCTCATACAATTGGCGTAACTAAAGAACATTTCGCGAGCAGGTATTGATTTATTTTCTCCAATGTATTTCCGAGGGTTTACTGCACTCACACCTTATTAATGTTCGGCCCAGATAGCCCGTATGAACATCTTTCCACCGCGCCGGAAGAAAACGCACGGAAATTCAATAAAACCAATAGATCAATAAGCACACCGCGCAGAATGGCCGTCAGATTCGTCATCAGCGTGGTGAAAAACCACTGTCGGTACGGTTCCGCCACGACAGCAGCACAAATTGCGAGAAATCAATACATCAATAACATCAACAAATCAATGACTACGCCATGCAAAATGGCTAAGAGATTTGTGATGAGCATGGTGAAAGACCCCAGTAGGCCCATCTCGGGTTGTAGCTAAACTAAGGAAAATCGATAAAATCGATACATCGATATTCTGATCGACACTATCCGGTAAACAGTGCCCTGGGCCCTCCACCCTGTTCGGATGTGTCCTATGTTTCCGAGCCCCCTTCCTAACCACCTTGCCCACAGATGCATTCCTATCGTTTGAATTTGGCGCCCACGCGCGTCGTACAGATTTTTGAAAGAAGTGTCGGAGGCGTTTCTATGTTTTATGTATAGATTTGAATATTCGAATAATCGAACATATCAACTTTTCGAATTACTCGAAATTCGAACAACGAAAATTTCAAATTATTCGAACATTCGTTTGAAAATATTCGTTCGAATACCAATGTATATCTACTAGGCAAATGTGCGGGTTCGGTTCTCCGTTTATTTTTGATCCAAGGTGTTCTCGTATGTTTTTTTCATCCAAAGCCCTATATGAAACCTATACGAAACAAACAACACAGTAACAACAGTAATTTTTCGACAGTAAACGAAGGAACCCGCCGCAAAGCTTACGTAGTCCTAGTGTTGTTCATTTCACTCCATATCAGAATTATCCCTTGCTGGTCGATTCGTGGGAGCGAGCTTTGCGAGGGCAGCTTGAAACCGTTTCTTGATCATTACAAACTCAGGTAGATCTTGTGAAGTGCCAAGGAGTGCGAATTAATTACTAATTTGATTTTGCGCCCCATAGAAATTTGCTTCTTGCCTATAGACCTTGTGAAACTTATCGAAACACTCATATATGCGAATTGTGAAGGAGTATAAGGAGTAACGTGCGGTAGATTTCAGAAATTGGCGAAGTACAGTGCTCTGGATTTGGTGGAATTTTTGGGTATTCATTCGAAAGAATTCTCCTCGTGAATCCTTCGAATAGATACCTTGCTTGCTGGATGCCTGGACCAAGAAATATTCGTATCATCTTGCGATCAGCCCCAGTGCTAAGGCGTATCGCCACACCTTCCCCCCCCCCCCTTCCCTTATACTACCGTACATCAATACCATGTAGTTCGCTTCTTCTTGAGGAAAAAAGTATTCACGCTCGCCGTGTTCGGTTTTTGGTGCGGGTTCGCATACGATTGCAAGGATTTCCATACAATTTTAATGGGAATATAGCAAGTTTCCTTCGGCTATTCTTCAGTATTCTTAGTTAATGAGTAGCTGCAGGTAATTTGTAAGGCAAACTCTCTTAAATGGGGAAAGGGAAAACATTACAAGCTCCTCCTGTAGATTCTGTCCCCACGAGTCAATTGGCGAACATATCCTTCCATACACAACGAAATAGACTGTTATAAAGAAGAAGAGAAGGAATCTGTGTCCTATGGAGCAGCTATCGTGGTTACTCTAAAGCCTACTGTTTCATCATTCATGATTAGAAACCAGATAAAAAACCCGGGAGAGAACCTCCCGGATTACAGGTGGACGAACAACCAAATCCACTCATTAGTGGCAGATGATGCATGCAAAAACCTACCTGAAACTCTAACCCAAACCCGTTAACATTCAAAGTGCATGCTTTTAATTTACAGCAAACGTGTAAAAAGATTATTGTATTGATGTTCAGCACTGTAGTTGCAATAAATTGGCTGTTTAGAGAAGGATTTGCTTATTAGTAGAGTTTGGTGATCGTAAATCCCCAGATTCACACCATTGGCTGTAATCTGTGATTCAGGATAGATTTAGAGACGCCCATCATCATTTTTAGGCGAATTCCTTCTGTATAAAAGGCAGCCAAATACATCTTCCCAGCATCACTCCTCAATGCTTCGCTTTGCTGTTTATGTTTTATTGGTGAGTGCGTCTGAGTACAATACAGCTTTGGTATACATTCAATGCATTTCTCATGCATTGTGTGTCACATACGAAGACAGTTTCTGCTCTCTAGGATGAGAATTTACTTGGCTAGGCACTTATTCTTCTTCAAACTACCTTCTCGCAAGAGGATGGAAACTCAGAGGATTGTACCAACAACATGGGACCTCTACCAGGAGAAGGCTGTCCGGAAGAAGTTCGAAATCCTTTGTATAAAAAACTTAATGAGACACACTCTAATTTGGTTAGTTCTATTTCTCCTGGTTAGCTGTGCCTTTCAAGCTGCAAGGCTCCTGCTGCACACAATAGCATTCTGATACATTTACAGAAGCAGAACTGTACGCTGGAGGGAATAGCACTTGTAACGACTACCTTCGGAGACGAAAACGAATGGCGTCCGTTGTACTACAATTCCACTGATGACGTGCAACACCTTCGGTACAGCGAGTAAGTTTTCATAACTTGTATAAGACCTCTTTCCCAAGATTTCAGCTGCGAAAATGCAATCATGCACATAGCTCGCTATGTGCATGTCAAAAGACACGTAAGTAGCCCTAGATGTCATGTATAGGCCTGGATGTACGCTGATGAATCAATCAACCATGGCTGCTAAGGCATCCGCAGTGAGTATATGGACCCATGGTACTTAACGTACCTATCTCAACCACATTTAATTGTAAAAACTCGTCCATGGTTCTCCTTTCCATCCTGGCTATATGCACACAGCGAGATGAATTGCTTATTTCTAAGCAGGCGAACCAAAACTCTAGTAGCAGTGAAAAGTAATCCTTTGCAGGAAGAACCA
Source organism: Ancylostoma caninum (assembly GCA_037903475.1). Taxonomy (NCBI): domain Eukaryota; kingdom Metazoa; phylum Nematoda; class Chromadorea; order Rhabditida; family Ancylostomatidae; genus Ancylostoma; species Ancylostoma caninum. The sequence goes on from JBAJFG010000387.1 coordinate 48,528, forward strand.
CAATGAGCGCGTTTACGGTAAGGAAAAACCTTGGAAAGGGCTCAACTTAACCAATTTCATCAATAACGCTACTGCACATTGGAGTCGTAATCTCACCACTGGACCTGTGAGTTTCTTCACTTATTTCCTGCTTGATGGTGATCGGTTTAAACATTTCAATACTGAATGAAACAACCTGTTTCTCTGAGACAACTTGCAGTGAATTACAGATAAATGCCAAAACGCAGGTCGGCTGTTACTTTGATGTTGACCACAACAACTACACTCTCGTCTGCGCCTTTGCCTAACTTCGTGTTCGTCCTATGTGACGAATAAATCATGTAGCCTATGCAGTGGTTGTTGAACGACAACATAAAAAAGCGGTGTAAAGGCTAGAGATGCAACAGATCCACACCAGGGATGAGCGGATACGAGATTTTCCACGACCCGGATAGCGGTGCGGATAACGGATAGGCCAAAAATGACCGGATAACGGGTACCGGATAACGGATAAGTGATCCAGATGCAACAAAACACCATTTTCTATAATACAATACTAATAATGATAGAAGTGAGATACAATGTGAATATTGTGAAGAAGAATTATCACAATTTTTTCATTCTGACAGTCATCAAAATTCGCCATCCTGGGCGCGACGCTGAGCGTGACGTCATTGTGAAGAGGTGTATGTATAGTCACTAGAGTTTACTATAAATACAACAGTTTCCAGTGACATTTGGATATTTGTTACCTTGATTAACACACTAGCTGCTTTGGATAATACGTGTCTGTGCCTTTTCAGTACAAGGGTGAGGTATCTGAAGGTTGGTCCTCTAGAAGTTTTGTTTTGGTGTGGGTGGAACTGAAGCGGAAAGTTCGTTCCATACATTTTTTGTGGAATTCTGATAAGCCTTCTAGTGCTGACTGACTAATATAAACGAATTCACTTCTGAACGCTATTTGATCAACATGTACACTCAAAAAATGATACAAGCAGTAGGGTTGAATGTATATTTGAAAGGAACCTTGCGAGAGAAGAGGCACCGCTCATTGGTGAGCTCTGAGAACACCAAATGCAACGTTGTTAACGGCCGAACATTAGCCAACGTTGTTGAAGATTTTACAAGTATTATAAATAAATGTTGGTTTCGAGGTTATTGCTTGAGTTTTGTCGGACGACTCAGAAAACATGAGCAACAGCATTTCTATTTGGGTAGGTACAAGTCTGTACTACCTTCTCCTACCTTGCTATAAAATAAAGGTAAGCCACCAGACTTGATATGCGATAGATCGAGCAATACGTTTTGGAATGGAGGCTATCCTCTGTTTAGAACTTTCGGAATAAAGGTTCTATTTCTGGCCTTATCCGCACCGTTATCCAGCGCCAATAGCCCGGATAACGGTGCGGATAACGGATAGGCCAAACCCTACAGATAAAGGCAAAACGGACAACCGGATACGGATAATCCGCTCATCCCTGATCCACACGTCTCTGCTCACTTGTTCTTAGATCATCCTTTATATTGGAACACAATCCGTTTTTAACCCATTGACGACCGCGTGGCTCACCGGTGAGCCGCGCTTTTTCGGTCGCGTGGGACCGCGCGGCTCACCTGTGAGCCGCGCCCTTTCTGACAAGTACTGGACTTTGCAGCATTTCAATATGGAATGGTTACAATCCTTCCTAAAATGGTCTCAAACAAGTGCAGTTCAATAAAGGAGTTCTCCCTTATTGCGACAAACATCATGAAAAGGATGGAATTTCGAAGTCGAGGAAGACTGCTTCACATTTCTTTTGTTTTGGATGGAATGACTCTGTGCAAAAGCTATATTTCCTACACAGAATCACGTTCGTTACATTCTGCGCTTCCTTATTAGTCAGGCTAGAGCCTTAGGAACATGTATAGTCCCTGGACACTCCCTTATAACACTAAAAACACCTTCTACAAAATTCCTTCGCTCTTAATGGAATCCAGAAGCGTTTAGAATCTCCACTTTTTTGTCCAACGATACTTGTAATCTTCTAGAACTAGATTCCAAAATTGTTTTTGCAAAATGATCTGTTTTAGTCCGAATAATCTTATCGTAACGGTGTGGAACTCCGCGGGAGCCGCACTCAGGGGCGTTGGTCCCACGCGTCAGACACGGAGAAATGCGGTCGTCAATGGGTTAAAGTGACTCACGAGTTTACTGATAGCACTGCCCGATTACCACCGCAGGTTTGTACTCAGCATCTAACAAGAGACCAGGATTCCCAAGCAGCCCACATTCTGCGGTTGTAACACGGTACTTCGCCAACGTTTTTTCTTGGAACCTGATCCTCATTGCCCCGCCGCGAAAGGATTTTGCAGCTCACGTCAACGTCCAATGTTGGTAGAGCAATGAATAAAATGTAGAAGAAGAGTGTAACATCTACTAGACAGTCATACGAATAACTCACGAAATTTTTCCCCAAGAAAGGAAGCCTCAAGTAAGGAAAACGGGAACAGGGGCTGAGAGGGGTTCACATGGTGAACGATGCCCCAGTGCATTTTCGCTGGATTGGGTAGATCTTCTTAGCCCAATTTTCAATCCTGTTCAGCAAAAAGTTAAACATAACGAGGGGGCCTGTCACCAAATACCTCCGCTCACGCTGCGATGGTACATCATATTGCTGCGAAAGTAGTGCGCATTGTTGCTCTGATTTTTGAGCTTCCTGGAAAATAAATTCGAGTCAGGCTCCGAGGAATCCTTTCGTATCTTTTCCGAGACAACAAAAAATGACCACAAAAGAAACAGTGGAGACATGCCCTGACAAAAAAAGCAGAAGTGCTGAAAAATGAACAATTAATGAGGAATCTGCTACGGGGAAACAAAAACTCTGAGAAGTCAGTAGCTAGGTTGATCGTCCCTAAAATGGAAGTAAGTCAGCAAACATACCACGACACTAAGCTAACAGAGGAAAACGGGGCCTGTGACGGCAACAGACAAATAAAGGATAACTATAAAAGTAAGGGCTTCCCAAGGCTATTGGAATCACAGACACGTCGATTGAAGTAGAAAACAGTTCTGTGTTACTCAAAAACGCGTTAAAGGCAGTCTCACCTCATGATTGGTACCGAGATATCAACGGAATGTGGCCCTACTCGACGTGCTGATACCAATAATGTGCTTGAAATGTGGAAAAACGGTTAAAACCCCTATTTTGAAGGCCAAATCCAATATTAGAGCGGACGAGTTTTCTTGCTAGGAAGGTAGCAAAAGTGAAGCTGAGAAGTTAAGGTTGCACTTAAAAATGAACTTCTAAGCAGCCCGTAACTTATGGGTATATAAATTCTTTTACTTCTTAGTATACATACCCTGTCTGGTTTGCTGCTTCTATGTACTGCACGTGATCCATGGAAGCCAGGGATTTGTGGGAAATTTCTAATACTTCTGCAATAGAGCATGAGAGCAGAAAATTATGTAATGAGGAATAATTTTCTGCGCGGCGGTCGCATCACATAAATTTGAGTCTCTATGCGTGTTTGCAAACAAATAGTAGTTATGTAAAACATGAATATTCGTTTCAGTTTCAAGATTGATTGTTATTTGAAAGAGCCGTGCGACTGTGCGTCATTTGAAAATTCGATTACTCGATAATCTTATTTTTCAGATATAATCGAAAGTCGAATAATTGGAAAAGTCACTTTTGGAGTTTTACTCGGCAGGAAATTCTATAGCAACCCTTTGGAGTTGGGATATCACACTCGTATACTACAGCAGTGAGCGGTCGGACCCACAATCTTTGAACTTACTCCTACCCCTCACCCGTCATAAATGTCCATATATTAGGTTGTAGCATATGTAAGTTTCCGCTGTTTTCGCATAGGCATTTTCATAGACTTTTAGAAAAGGAATTCCAATGGAATTTCGTGCACGTCTAGATGTTTTTTTTTAAAGCGCATGGTGCTGCGAACATTCTAGAATGTGGTACCTATTTTTGCGTCTTATTTTGAAGATGTAACTAACTTCGAAGTGAACCCTTCAAGAATGCAAATACCGTAACTGCACCTGCACGAATAATAATTTTACCATAACCTGGTACTTCCTCTCTCCGTTTTATTGTCGAGCGGTCTCACGCACAGGCACCAAACGTGTCAATCCAAAATTTTGACTATGCCTTTTTTCTTTCCGGAGTAGAAGCGAAATCAAGTGGGATTCCTTCCACTGTGGCTACAGACATCAACCATTTGCGGACACCAATCGGTGGAATTTTTGGAGAAGTTCCATGGGCTCCGTCTAAATCACACCATTTTGTCATACCGCTGAGGGCGCCTTAATATTGTTGGTCAAACTCTCCGGAAAGGCGAAGAGTCGCAGAGGAATTTTTAATAGCGCATTATGTAGCATAAATGTAGCTCTGCCGGTTATTAGGTCACAAGAATCTCTATTGAGCAAGAACTGATTTGCTAAGTCAGTGACCTCTAGCACTGCCCGACTCAGTTCTTTGTCTCGCATTTCACGATCTTTTGAAGCAGGAGAGTCGAGCTCCCGCTGTGAAAACGGTGAAAGGCCAGCGACTGTTGTGGTCCATACTTCGATTTTTACCTATTGTTATACAATATTCTATAAAATTTTTTCATCGAAAAATTCAAAACGGCAGAAACTTTTGTTGCAACCTGATATTTTGGTTGGTAATTATGATCAATATTATGTGTGAGATATGAACCACTATGTGCTCGAAGTTCCTATTAAATCCTAAGTCTCCATATCCGAAGTCGTGAGTATTTATTTTCTTTATTTACAGTACCGACCAAAATTATATAGCCTTTTGTAGTCTCTTCCATTTCCTTCATAATTTCATTTACAGTAAAGCTTCGAAGCTCATATTTTCATGGGTGTTGTAGACATTCATAAGTAATGAAATGGAATGACATCGTTCCATTTTATCAGCTAATATCCTCTAGGCAAAATAATTACCATAAAGGTCAAAATCTGCGGGAAAATTCAAAAGGCTATATAATTTTGGCCGTTATTGTATGTGATTCACTCAAGATGCTCCTCATACAAAGCAAAACACAAGCAATACTACAAATGTTGAAAAGACACCGTGCAAAAACAGCGTTATTTAGCTAAAATAGGGAATCAGCACCACAGAACACGAGTGGAACTGCTCCAATTATTCGGAAAGACATGAACATGAAATAATAGATAACGATGCTCCAGATGCTCAGCACCTCTAACTCAACTTCTCCAGGTAACTTACAACAAAATACTATAAATTGAAATACTGACCTAAATTACTAAAATTTATGGTCTTTTGGACACTCCATCTTACAATCCCTGCTTCATGTTGTGATCTCATAAAGTCAAAGTCTCCAATGCAGTAGAAATATGATAGGCTCAGGATCCATTTTTGTCTATTTACGCTGAATGGACGTTTCAGATTTTTAAGTAGGTTCTGGTGAACCGTATATCCCGCTTATGAATCAGCCAATTCGCGGAATGCATTCCCATTCTCGTCATGAAATTTTGTGGAAAAGAATGCCCGAATAGAGGCGTAATACAACGTAATCAGTGGCAGTTACTGCACCTGCTCGGTATGATTCTCCAAATGGGATTTGAAACCAAACAGACTATACATCGCTGTCCTCTCTATGGTGATTTCACACCGCGTGAATTCCTGGGAAACTTTGAATAAATTCCTAGAGAAGGTGTGGTGGACCCTGGGGGAAAACAAACGGAAAATACCAGAATTTAAGAGGAAATTTGACCCGATTTCACGGGAATTAAGGTGAAAACGCGCGAATGCTTGTCGAGGCATGAGCAATGGATAAAGGTGGTAGATCATGATCTATCGTTCACATGCAACGCCGGCAACTTCTGGCGTTGCACCCAAAATTTCGCCCAACGTGTTTCATCACGTGGATGGGGTAGAGCAGCACATCAGTTCGCTGCTCAGGCTTATCTTGAAGCATCAATTCAACGCCGTTATATATTGAGCTATTGCTTCCTATAACAGCGCGGTGGTTTTTGTGCTTTCAGCGGGGGCGAATTCTGTATTGTGTATCTTGTCAGTGCAAGAAAATTTTGCGAACATACCCCTGATCTGGATATTCTTGGTCGCTGGTCTTTAGTTGGGTGAACTATGTGCAATTTCTCTGGTTTCCGTTTAAAATCCAGTTTTTTTTTTGTAAGTTTTGGCTAATTCCGCGCAACATTCCTTACATTTCCTCCCGAAAGATCTGGTGGAAAATCACTGATATGCAGATCCTTAAGTGAGCTGGAAATACGCAATAGTTTTGTGGTGTTTTCATGAAAACAAGAGGCACTGAAAAAAGCTTCTCGCCTGTGATATTAGTCAAGCATTTCAAATGGCACATTGAACACTAAAATAAGAAGTTCATAAAGATATTTAGTATTGCGCATCAAATCTCGAAAGATTTCAAAAGTTTCCGCGTTATTCACTGCTGCCCGAACTTATCTGGAATTTAGGCAAATTGGGAAGAAATCTGCCTTCCAAATAGATTTACAGGGACTTGACCTGACTTTTAGAAGAGATCCACTGGTAGTTTTGAGAATGCACGATCTACGCGAGATTTAACCGGATTTACGCGGAAACTGGGGAAATTTTGAGGCTTTGAGAACTTACATAATTTACACATAGTTCCCCAGGGGATCCGGCGGAAACCGCTAGTGTGAAATTAACAGAGCCGCTTATCGTGAGTACAGACCGGCAATTCAGGTAACCGTCGCGTCAACACTCACCTTTAACTTATTTATTTATTTATTTATTTGTAGCACTCTTGGTACGGCAAATGAATTACAAAGTGCGATAAGGTTAGTAAAACTATATCTCGATTATGGAAACTTTATCAATATCTTTTGTGGAAACTTTTGCGAACTGACTCGGTCCGCAATGTGTGAAAGAACCATGCGATCAGGAAAATGAAAAAGTTTGCACTCAAAAGATTATTCGAGCTTCAGAATTAAAAAAAAAACATGTCAAAGTGGACGAATCTCTCTTGTTGCCTGAGTTCAAGGTATTTGCTGTGAGTGCATGGTTTCACATGTCGCAGCCGTGCTTCCTCCGAAATCTCGTTAACGTTGGTTCCTCGCTTCATCTCGCCCACAAGCACACACCGAGTATTCTTCCAACGTTGTGCATAGTAAGACCAACGGACACCGGAAGCAACAAAAAATAACTTTTACAACAATAATATGGTCACCTTACCACCGTTCTCAGATGAACCAATGATGCTATTCTCTCGTGGTCATATGGCGTCAGAACAAGCGTCCTTAACAAAGCGATAATATGCATTATTATACAGTGCTTCAAATTGAAGTTTTACTGTTTCTCCCTAATGTTCATCGATTTTTGACATTTGACTTCGACTGATTTTGACATGACAATGAGATAAGAGATAGAACAGACTTTCTTTACCTCAGACTGTCTTTGAATTGCAGATGCTATGGACTTCGGCTGCAACTTCCACAATAGCATCTACAGTACGAAATATGAATTGATGCGGCTTCCTAAAGTTCGAAATGTTCAGGCATTCCATATAACCACGCCCAATATTAAAACATGGAATAAACACGCATTTCTTGGTTATTGAATCTTTTGCATACTGACAATAAGTGTCGATGAGGGTGCGTTTTTAGCGACCTCGAAGAGCATGTGACGCATCCGTGCCACTAGCGCTAGAATCTTCTCAGCGACGACATAGAGGTTTTTTGATAGTTAGTCAATTCTCTTGAGCTGACATCAAATATGACGAAAAATTATCAAGGGAACCCTGATTCGCCACTAAAGCGCATATTTGTGCGAGATGTGCGACCGCGACGCATATTTCCTGGGTCCGCGGTAAATACATAGCCATGGACGCCATTGTACATAAAATATTAACAAACAAGCCAATATTGCACAGGTGTACATCAGCAAAAAAAAGACTGAAGATTTTTTTGGATGTTGTGGAAAGCAGAGCCACAGGATGTTTGTCTTCTCTATGGCTGTTTATGAGCAACTTGCAAGAACTAGTGGACAAAATATCCAGGACCTCGATGTAAAGTTCTGTTTCAACCACTGTTTTTTAGGCACTGACGGTTGTTGTCACCTGCTAAGTGCTTTGAAGAGTCATCATAAAAAAAATTGAAGTTTGGTGGTCAAATAGAAGTCCAAAGCTATGAATCCTTCGAAACGTTGCAAATGGAATTTTGATAAACGGGGATCAAAAAGGAACACCGTAGATGACCAATATTTGCAGGCTCCGCTGAATATGTTGCATGTGGCTGGAAGTTTTGAGCGAGCAACAAATTTTTGGGGTTCCCTGGTGTTTCTTACTAAAATTAACCATTCACATTCAAAGGACGTCCCAGGAGCAGAACGATACATAACTGGCATTTTCTTCTTATAAGAAAGGACCATCAAAAGAAACGTTGCATTGGTTGCACGGCCACCTGGAAGGGCTGGAGGCTTACTCCTGCTACTTTAGTCTACGCTTCTTTTCCGGCCAAATCGAAGAAATAGAATGGAAGTCCAAAAATGGGTGTGAAACGTAGGGAGTAAAGGGAGTAAAGATATGGAAAATTTTCCACATCTCTCATAAGCAAACTAAAAGCAAGATGGTCATACCATAGAGGGTTCCGTCGCCTAAAAAAAGCACCAGCTCATATTTGTAGCAATTTTCGTTCTGATGTTCAGAATTAGCATTACCTTCAGATAACGGAGAGATCAGTTAACGAAACCACATCTTTTCATGAGAAGGCGAGAAGACATCTCGTTATGTTTTCAAAATTTCCACGTTTTTGGATCGTTTAATGATTGAAATATGCTCTAATGACACATTTGCGTGTGTGTGCGGACCAGAATGCGCATGAACGATGATATGGAAGAATGTTTCTACCGCGATTTCGAAGTACTCCCACTGAGCTTTGATGAAGTCGAAAACGTAATCATCGGTGGAGGCCTTGACGTGTACGTCGGGTCTGCTGGAAAGTTTGGGAGGGATGGCATGGCGGGAACAACTGTGGCTTACGAAACGAGGAAGGAACGATGCTCGTTGACTGCGTCGAAATTGCGCCTTTAGCTGCAGTGAATACGTTCCCTATGAAGAGGAACGAACATCTCGTTACGTGGTACAGCGAAAGCCGTGCGGTGGAAATCGACCACATCCAAAGTTGAAGAATATCATCGATGTTAATGTGATATCCTCAGATATTTCTGCTCCACAACAGCATCTCTATGTCGTGGGTATGCGTCTCCAATAACGGTGCCCAAGCACCACAAATTCAGTTAAAACCAATCAAGTGGTGAAAATTGGTCAAATAAGAGAGCAAGTTAGAAACCTTAGTTAAGACTGCAGTCAGGACTGCCACTTTCGGAGACGTGAACAAAAAATAAAAAATAGTCGAGGTGTTAATAAACGATGACGCAAAAACTAACCGGTATTACTAAACCAGGACGGCCGTTCACTGATAAGTAGACCTGGTGGTGATCTAGGGTGTTCCAGGAGAAGGAGAAGGATACGTAGAAGTGGCTAAGTACTAGGTCAGATGAAAACATGTGGTAGTATAGGGAAGCGAAGCCCGATGCGAAGATAGCAGTTGCAGCCGCAAAGGCAGCACGATATAGATATTTGTATCAGGAGCTAGATACCACCGATGAAGAGAAGAAGATCTATATTATTACTATCGCAACGTGACGTGCCATTGAAGATATCGGATGTGTTGTGCAGATTAAGGACAGTTGACGACGTCTATTCTATCGCGTTCCCGCACCATTCATAAGAGATAGGGGGTGGAGACATTTCGTAGGGTTGCCTGAAATCCGTCGCAAGCGATGATCACTAGATATGCCATCAGGATGTCATTCTTAGAAATTGTCATTGATTATCAAACATGACTATCAAACAAGTTTCCGCAATTTTCTTCCAAACTTCAAAATTTTGTAAAAGGGCAGGGCGATAGTGTATCTACTTGGGAGTATGATAGGAGTAACTGATCCACCGGTGATAGACTTCATCCTTGCGATTAACCTTCGTCCACACGCTTTCTTTTTGAGCGATCGGGAGAGGCAAAGCTGAGCCTGAGCTAGCCACGAGCCGTTTTTCCAGCTATACTACGAAGTCTCCACACAGTACGGAAACGTTTCGAGCTGAAAAAAAGTTTTTCCGCTTCTGTGCCAGTTTTGAAGCTGCCATCAACTGGAGTGCAACTGCCAAAGGAATCACTCCGATTGGTTATTTTTTGCATAGTCAGGGCATGCCATATTTGTCTGCTGGCGTATTGTAGACTAATATAGCAAACATATGGTGATTTGCCGTGTAACCTTCAACATCTTTTGACTTGTTGCTCCATTGCTTCCTTTCTTCGTTTTCGTTTGAACATTGTTCCTTCTTCTGTTATTATATTAAGAGGTTTTAATCGGCTGTTCTTTAACAACAAATGCAAAGTCTGGAAAGAAGTATACACATCAGGACTAAACAAGGCATTATCATGAATACCGTCAAAGGAAAATCATTAAAACAAATTTTTCAGAGAACTCACTTCCGGCTGTGGGTAATTCCACATATTTTCCAGTTTTTCCATCGCTCTTTCTCTAACATGATGAACAGCAATACGAAAAAAAGTTTAAGAGAGATGTTAAAATCAAATTTGTTGCAGAATTCGCAACAACCGCGTAACCCATTCGATTTATTTAGGAGAGTTAGCAACTAGATGCAAGCGGTAGCACACCTGAAATTCCCCTGAGAGGGAAAATTGGAGGGTCGAACAAGCCCTACCATCCGAGGATAGAGCTCCTCCAATGTCAGAGGATGTAGTGGAAGTCGCAGTGGGACCCGTCCTTCTTTGATTCCCTCGGTTGCAATAATGATGGATACAATCGCTAACGATAAGAGCGGTGTTCAGACAGTGTTTTTAGGATAGTTTTTTTTTGCTAAATCATGCGACTTCATTATTTCGGGGACATGGACTATTTCGGATGCTCTTTCTGATTAGCGGTTCGCAAATTAGTTTAGGCCTTTCTGATGTTACAGCGACACTTACGTATCGAAAAACCCCATGATAATCACAGTCGGACCAGAGAACTGTAATGTTTGGTGTATTGCTACGCCGAGAGTGCAGAACAGAACAGAACGGTCGCACAGTTCCTTTATTCTCGGAGAATCCTTACTGCTCGGCTATATACAAATTCTAATCGTTCATATGATATGTAGATACATATATTCTTGCGTTGCTATCTCCAGTACTCACATTGCCTCTAAAAGACCTGGGATGGTAGCGATATGATCAAAGTTGGCACTTAATGGACAACTTCAGACAGTAGCTAAGTGCTACTTACGATTGCCGACGGGGAGGACATTCTCAACTAATCGCCACATGTCAGGTGGAGTTTCTAATACATTACACTGGACTTGAAGGGAACCGATCACTCGACCAAATGTCTATGGACGGGCAGCACTACCTCTGCACCACGTTGCACCTTTTCTTGGCAGTTGATGCCGTCAGCCGTAAATTACAGCTCGTGAGTGAGACGTTTCAAAACACCTGGACGCCGTGAGAATTGAACCCCCTAGCATCTACGTAGAACTATGCACACATTCCACTACGCAGAGGTTTATGCACAACTTATCCGCAAAAGGAATCGCCACCTATACAATGAAATCGATTAAGAATTTCTGGAAAATGTGTGACTTTCGCACATTTCGCCCTTTATCCATGCGATTCTTTAGTGAGTTTGCCGAAAGATACTCATCAAGTTTCCTAAACCGGCTCTCCAAGAATTTTTCGTTTTCGGATCACACGTAGGATCGTGAATACTCCGCTCTCTCAGCCATTGCAAGCGGGACTGAGACCATATTTGAAGCCAATCAGGGATTAGAGTACACCCCAGCTGCTCCACACTAAACTTTCCAGTTAGCACTGGTACGAAAAGCCAATCGTGAACAAATTGTTTAAGGATACAAACAAGCTTCGACCTGTGCATATTAGTGACAACGATGGGTGATTCACCGCTCAGCTGTTAGTTTGAGAAAGAAAGCGGTTGCAACTTAGTTACTCGTACAAAACATCCTGAAAACGATTTGCAAAAAGCTTGCATTGCTCAAGTGTCGATCCACCTAGCGACCTCACCGCGATCAAACCTCTTAACCACTACACCACCCACCTACACTCCCTTTCGTATGCACATAAAGAATTTTTCACCGATCAGCGGTGAAGAATCCTCTAGTTGATGGTTGAAACCGCTATTTGGAAACCAGACGGAATGAACGAAGCTGCCTTCTACGCAGAAAGTACATGAAAGATGTTATGCAAAGCTATGCCATTGCAGCGGAGTCAAACCATAGACCAATTCCACGACGAACAAGCCTCTTAACCACTACGCCATTACCAACAATCTTTGCGTGATCAATGATTTCCCGAAAAGAATGTAGTGTGGCTAATGATCTTATTTGCAATTCCTCTACCTCCTAATGGATGAAAGGCAGGATGTGGACTTGTGCGCTCGGAGCGCGGTTGTGTCGGCGAAATTGCCAGCGAAATCGGCAGCAAAACCCGTGCGTACATTCTGCGGTCGATTTTGCAAGGTGTCTGTGTCTCGCCTTATTACGCGCTCTTTCACGCACGCTGACCAATTATTGACAAGCTCGGGCTTAGCGCTAGGTCAGCGTGCATTCTCGGGCTCGAGATGGCGATGAAAGCTCGACATTCGCTCCAGCTTAGATGCCAAATTTAGATCCAAGCTTGACTATTGGTTATTCCACATCGAGAACAGCATATTTCTAAAAGTCATGATTGGCAGTTCATTGGTACTTAATTGGGACTTACACCTCAGATGATGGTAATTTCGGCTAAATTACTACCACTCCAGGCCAGTGCTGTTCGGTAAGACTTCAAGGATGGCTCACGACAGTGAGACAGGAAAACAAGTAAATTTCGAGCCTTCCATTTTCTCTCCGATCACAGAATCCACTGCTTTGACCAAATCGTCCAGTTTACAATATTTCTACGAACGGATCAGATTGCTATGCATTCATGGATTGAAGAGTTGCCGTCATTAACTAAAAATGGAACAAAGCTGACCAAATTTTTTCAATTTGTCTTAAGAACACAATGGAGCGAAGCATCTCTGATTTATCTCGGAGAATGAAAGTTCAATCTGGTGCAGCTCGATGCATTCCTCTAAAAGAACTACATACGTAGCTGGTTCGAAAAAAAAAACGGGTGCACGCTCCAACAACTACAACAACAACAGTTATCAGAGTTATTAAAAGAACAAATACTGCTAATGCATGTTATGTGAGCACCATTACTGTATCAGGTTCAAACTTACTCATCCATCGGAGCGAGGTGAAAAAATTGGAGACTGAAGAGTGATGTTGTCGCATTGTTTCTGGTTTCATCTTATAGAGAATGAATCTGGTTAAACATAGTGAGAGGCGTCCCTAAATTGCTTTTTAGCCATCAATTATTGGTAACGTTTCGAAACTGGGTATTTGCGATTACAGCGCTCATCGATGAAAAATCCTTAACATACAGCGTGTCTAATAACCATTTATGTAGGTATTCACCCCAAATTATAAGTTTAACCATACTGTGTTGGTTTCTCAAACCTATCATCAACTCCACTGAATTTGGCATGACAGAGAACCTCTTATGTGAAAATTCTACATCCCACTATCAAAATCCTGGTTCACTATACGTGATCATCGATATGATGCCCTTTATCTGACCAGATCCGTGTTGGCCGATGCACCATAAAATGACTATCTGCTCGCGATTCGTTTGCCACGCGGATTCCATCAACACACCACAGGCGCACCGTTTACTACCTCAAACTTGGGTAATTAAACCAAATACATACTGCCACAATACAAATAATACAATACGAGACAAAGCAAAAGCAATACAAGAGAAATTAGCAAAATATGATAAATATATTTGAAACTAAACGAGAGTAGGCGCTTCAAAGGTGGGGGCGCAATGATGCGCAAGTGGATGCCATCCAGAAGGGACCAGCCGGCTTCTATTTATGCGATGATGGCCAGCTGTGCGCACCTTTTTCCGCGATGACTGTTTCTGCAGCGCGCTTTTTATCCCTCAGCTGGCCAAAAGCTGACTGCCTTAGCTGATACTGCATTTATCGAATTGCGTGAGAACCGCGATATTCCCGGCCCCGATGGATGGCCCACTTGGACATCTAGCGCATGATCGACAGGAATGAAACTAAGGGTGGCGCGGTTGGATCTAATGACGTCGGAGCCTCTCCAGCTCCAGCTGAAGGTCGCGTTTCCTGGCTACGCGGTTCCCAAGTCCTGTGCGAGCGCTTCTGAGGCGTGCCCTGATGTTATCGCTCCTTTCCGGGAAACCACACAAAGAAGAGTGGTGACCATATTTACGATGGTAGTAGCATCTCGTGCGGTATTTCGGGCAGGACGTGTTCCTGGCGCAATTCCATTCCAAGCACATTTCGCACACCCGCCGGTCATGTACAACATCTCGTCTTGCTGTGGCTTCAGGAACTACGGTGCACGAGTCCGAATAGTGGGACCCTTCGGCCCCACAGAAGGCGCATCTCATAAACCTCTCATGGGGCCTGTCGATCTGTCCGTGCTCGAAATTTCTTGCTGGACAAGTTGGTTCGTTTTCCAGTTCTCGTATTATATCCCGGAGATCGGCCACCGTCGAGGCTTCGGCTTCGATGTGCTCCGCTCTTCTTTGATATTCCGGCTCGTCCTCCTGGTGATCCTCCATGCCCCTGCCATTGTCCTCGTTCTGAGCGTCGTCCTGGTCTGGCTCATTGATGTCGTCGTTGACTCCTTCTATGAAGTTGACGTTTTCTTGAATGATGTCGTTTTCGTCTTCTCGTCGCACCTGTTCTCGTTCGCGTCTCTCGGCAGGCTTACTTTGCATCGCGCTGACTACGGCATCCTTTGATTCCATCATAGCTCGGCGCAATTCCTCAAATTTTTTCACGTACTTCTCTTTCGAAGGACTGTCTAGCCTTGTCCTTTTCGTTATCCACCTCTGCCCGGATGTCCTTCAGCATGGAGCGCAGCTCTTCCAGCGTCTTTAGGTGGTCCGTGATAACGACTTCGATGGTTTCGGGGTCCATCAGTAGTGGTTCATTCTCGGCCACCTCTGGCGTCTGGCACATCATCGTCTTCCAGCATTCCTTCGAGATCTTTTTCATGGCGATCAGCAGAGGGGGAAGGGAAAAGAGCGTGCGCAACTGAGAGCGACAGAAGAGAAATTGCAAGCGATCAACTTCATGATCTAACAATTCTAGAGCATGAGAACGTTGATGATAGGCAATATCAGCAAAGCGCAACCTACGCACTCTATCTTCAAGACGTGTGACGGCAGTAGTACAAGCATAATTATCGAAATATTGAGATGCTATCTTCTCACACAACTGCTGCGGCTCCGGAAGTGGTGGGATAGCTTTCTGAAGTTGTCGGAGCTCTTCCTGCGCCTCACGAAGTTGGGTTTTGAGCTTAGATGCCGTATTCGTTTCCATTTTCTGAAATTATTTTTTTTTCAGGCGCGCTTCATTTAACCATGTGGTGGGCGGTTTGGACTACTCGACCGATGACACATCAATTTCATGTATCGGCGGCGCCTGCGCATTGATTTTTTCGGTGACTGATTACGGTCCTTAGGACTATCTGCCTACAATTGATCGCCCGCGCTGCTCTTGCTGCTCATTGCCGATTGATGTATTGATTTTCAAAGGCGCTCGCAGGAAAATGGTGGCGCGCACACGCAATCAGCTGATGGTTCCTAATCGGCGCTGTACTCCGCCAACGATGCATATTTTTGTAACTGCCAGAGGAAATATCGTTAACGAAGCCTGTGCAGCGGAGCTGGTGGCATACTATACTGTCTTACAAAGTGCACTAGGGGGAGGATTAAATAAGCGTTACCAAATCTGTTTCAAATATATATTAACGATTCAGAATCCTATAGTTTCCTAACCTCTCCTAGCATCTCATCAAAGGCGCTTCCGTTGTTTTGTAATGAGCGCGTTATTGGAGGCGCCCGTGTTTTCTAGGGTTATGCGCTCTTCTTGTCTGAAACTACTGGATTTGAGTTTGATCTTTCTTTTCGATTCGCTAACATCCAAACTATGATGCGCACCGGAAGGCAGCCGATTGCCCACAATAGTCGTATAGCGCTTAGGAGGAGGCGCGGTCCACAGGTGTATATCCAGATGTAGGATAAGATTAGGCAAATTACTACTATTGCTAGGGTAACTAAGAGGGTTTTGTATGAACTGAAGAGCACACTTATGATATGGTGAAAGTCTGGCCAGTCGAATCCGCTGTACACGGTAGTATTGCCGTCGAGCGTCTCAAATGGATGGTAGTATACTGAATTCACATACTTCAAGACACCGCTTAATTTGAAGTAGTTTTTTACTTCACCGCATGATATTGTGCACTCAAGAAGTTGTCGCGCAGAGTCCATATTGAATCGTAGCATCGAATTCGCTCCTTCTGGAGCGCATAGGATTACAAAAGCGTGTTGACTGCAAAGCACTTCGCCTAGCGTACGTTTTTCGGAGGTACATTGGATTGTAGCAATGGCTCCTTTTAAGCAATAGCAACACCCTTCCAGGGATGTGCTTTGTACAGCACAATTCTGGTTGTTTACCTGCACAATGGTTGTGTCCAGCGTTTGGTGGAAGTTCACAACAATTTCAGAGGAGACCAGTTGCGGTATTTTTGCCGTAAGTGATGCATTTTTGTCCTTAGTCAACCCCCAGTATGCAGTTTTCACAGGCACTTGCTGTTGAATTTGGTCAAATTCCTTACCAACATCGGCTTGGGCGCATTCACATCTGACTTGAACTCGGCAGCGGCGCACTGACAGTTATCGAAGAAGGTGCAGTTCAGCGATTCTGCGTTACACTGCCGCTACAGTCCTCGAGGACTGTAGCACCTTGCGTCGCCGTCGCCGGCGACTGTGAGGCCGATACGCATTGATTGTGGGCGGAGCGGCGACGGCGGCCGCCGTCGCCGGCAACTGGCGATCGCCAATATCGGCGGCCGCCAATGTTGGCGACTGTGACGTTGGTGCGTATCGATCGGTCGCCAACATTGGCAATCGGCGGCCGCCAATTTTGGCGACTGCGGCGCCGGTGCGGATCGATTGTGAGGGGTCGCCAACACTGGCGGCCGCCGTCGCCGGCGACGGCGACGCAAGGTGCTATACTCCTCGAGGAGTATAGCGGCTACCTTACTTCTCGAACTGCAGCGCAAACTTGGAGTGATAGCGCCTGACCATATCGCCGTGTCTTGATTGTCGGTAATGAATTCGCTGTTTAACTTTGGTGTGGGAGGCAGAGTTAGCATCGTCATAGTTATTTGGAGCGTCGCGATTTCAATGGGGATGTTAGGAATAGCTTGCACATTATACTTCTGTGTTCCGTTCTCATTGACGTTTTCGACGATAACCTCCAGAATTGCCTCTTCAGTCCATCGCATGCACCTGAACACTTCATATACCGTCGGACTTTTCGGCATGGCGAAGATTCGATAGAAGAGGCAGCCAGAACTTAGGTAGAAGCAGTCGCAACCAAACCCTCCGCAGGATTCCATACATCCTGTTCGGCCAGGGTACTTGTTTCCTTTCGCCAGTTCTGGAATAAAACTGGAGCTGTTGATTGCTGCGCACTTTTCCCCCTAGCATGATCCCATATGGGGGCAGCGCTTACTGTCGATGACTCTGAGGTCGACCGAGCGAGTAAAGTAGAGTGTTTCTTGCTCACATCGTAAATATAGTCCTTTCCAGCGAATTTTCACGTTCGCTATTAGGGTGGAATTTTTAGTAAGGCGCAAGCATGCTCGCTGCTTGAAGCTGTTCAGCTTGAGCACATCTGATATGGACACCGTACACGTTTCTTTCCCATGCATTTGGGTGCAAGTAGGTGAGTGGTGCTCCAAAACATTGATGTGCTGGCATCCATAGGTCTTCATTTGCTGCATTGATGAAATTGTTAGGAGCACAGCTAACGCTGCTGCCATACGAGCGCTCCTTGAGGTTCTAGACCTTCTTCGCAGTTTGCGCAAAATTCGCAGGCAGCCGCAACGTACGCATCTTACGAAGTGTTTGAACAGAAAACGCAGTCCAGAGAGTATAATACGTACCGGCTTCCTAATAGTCATTGGTACATAAAGTAATACATAGAAGAAGGCAACCATGGCGTATATTCCCAGTCCAAAAGTGAGAATTGCTCCGAGTGGCCAACACTCTGGATTCAGCAAGATTGAAGGACAGATCCAGCAGTCTAGATTTTCACAGAAGTCCAAACCTTTGCATCTGGTCTCCATCACTGCCAGGTGATCGTTTGCTTTCCATTTTAGGAGCACCTTATAACTGTTCAAGGTGACCTCCGGTGGGAATTTCACGAGGAGTGGATTGCCGGCAGAATGCTGGACTTTACACGTTCTATCTGCGCAAATTTCGAAGTCTTGTGGTGCCGTTGCATTGATGAAAACTCCTTTCTCGGCGCATTGCAAGCTCATGAAAAAGTTGAATTTCCAGAAGTTGTCTTGGTTAGCGAAAGAATCATGACGTAGAAAAGAAACCATTTCGGAGAAAATAGACGTGAGGTAGTCACAGTTGTAGCTGTAACTCTCTCTTGAGCGTAATTCGTTGGCTTCCGTTCCCTCAAGTTGTATGGGTGGGTGCGCACTACGGGAGTCTTTTGATTTTCTTGAGGAGGCTCATGCGCTGCTGACGCACTATCTGTAGGCGCGACGCCTTCTGTTGCTCGCGCTTCCTGGATCTCAAGGGGGATTAACAGGTTTATAGGGCGGCGCATTTTTCTTCTAGTGCTCGTAACAAGCTCTGCTTCGCGCACTTCGCCATCAGCACCATATCGAACCTGCGTTATGCGGCCCATTTTCCACTCGTTCCTTGGCTGCACCGGATCGCTAATAAGAACGACGTCGCCGATTTCTGGGTGTTCTTTTCCCTGTCGCCGATTGGAAACGTACTTCCTGTGCGTTTCCCTTAACGAGAGTAAGGGTACTGCTGCTGCCTGATCTTCCAGAAGCGTGCTACCTCTTGCTGGGATGACCGAAGGGCGTTTACTACTTGCTGTCGGTGTTGGATTTGTTCACACTTCATTGAGAGGCAGGTAGACTGGGTCGCGCTCTTCCGTAGTGGTACCTTCCGGAATTGATAGAGACAATGTCATATTCCGTTGTATGAAGTCTATCGGCCGTATAGAAGTCGCAGTTTCTAGCGTGGTCCCCTGGTATGTCAATGGCCTGGAGCTTAGGCACGCTTCAACTTCGGTGACAAAGGTATGCATATCGTCCAAAGAGCGCCTCTCAAGGCTTTGTAGATTGAATGCTTTATCGATTTGATAAGGCGCTCGTAAAACCCTCCCTGCCATGGGGCATATGGTGTTATAAGGCACCACTGGATTTCTTTATTTGCCAAATTGCGGCTGATATCCTCTTTAAGATTACTCGTGCCTTGGCTTAGTATATCTTCAATGAGTAGGAAAGTCGGCGCATTATCACACGTAATGGTTTCTGGGAGTCCTCTTCGTGCAATGAACCGTCGGAGAGCATTGATGAACTCCTCTGTAGCCATACTTCTTACAACCTCAAAGTGAATGAGTCGGGTTACGGTACATGTGAAAATACAACCGTATAGCTTGACCACCCTTTCATCTTCTGTATAAGGAGGAAGGTCGAAAAAATCCAAACCTATGTGTTGAAAAGGGCGAGACTTGACTACGCGTTGATGAGGCAGGTCAGTCATATCTGGATAGCTATAAGGTAGTGCGTTGAATCGACGACATTTCACGCAGGAGTTAATAACCTTTCGAACCTGCTGGCGCAGTTTGGGTATCCAGCATTGTTCACGTACCGTAGAGATGGTGTGTTCGGTGCCTCTATGATAGTTCCCGTGGGCCTCGAGAATTATTAACCTGGCCAAAGGTGTATTCGGTGCAATAATGAAGGGGCTCCTAGCCTCGCTCGCGAGTAAGGCATTCCCTAATCTACCCTTCGAACGCCATATGAGATTGTCGTCTTTATACAGCCTCAAAGTATTTTCCATTGAATTTCTGTAGTCTTGAGACAGGTGTTTGGTTTGGTGATTACGAATGAGAGAGAGACGTGCTGCTCGCATTTCTGTCGACGTTAAGGTGGTGGTGTCTTTTGAAACGTCTCTTAGCTCTGGAATATGCGCTAGTATTCTTTGCCTTGTTGCATCGCCGAGAGGGCGCGTTAGCTTCTTCACAAATCGAAGAATCAGCGCTGTTGTTCGTTTTGCTGAAGTGAAAGAGCTAAAACGCTCCCAGCAAAGCAAATCGGTGACTTGCGTAGGTTGGGTGCTTACTGCGTTGATATTGGCGCAGGGCTCATCACTTTCTGCTCCCTCTAATGCGCGTTCATCATTAGTGAGGCGATAAAACTTAGTATTCCATTGTTGTACTGGTTGCGTCAAAAACGATGGCCCTTTCCACCAGATATGGTTCTGTAGTTGTTCTTTTGAGAGGCCGCGAGTTCCGGCGTCGGCACGATTCTCTCTCGTGTTCACATATGTGAATACTACAGTTACTACTTTTTCGCTTGGGTTCTGAACAATCTGGCGTAACCTATTAATAACCAGTACTCCTACGCCTGTTGGATTAGATGAAGAAAGCCAACTAAGTGCAATCTGTGAGTCCGAGAACAAGTATATGGTCCACGGATATCCCGATATACGGGATTTAGCGCCTGAGTGACCGAATATGCCAGGCGCATTGCCATGGTCAGCGCGTTCATTTCCAGCTTTGGTATTGTGGTCACTGATTTTATGGATGGCAACTTTCCTTTAGCCATGGCCAAATTCGAGGACACCTCGTTGAACAGATATGTGCATGCAGCTATCGCGGTTTCGCTGGCGTCCGCGAACACAGCGAGATTTTGGGGTGCTCCATGCCCACTGAAGCGTCTCGGGAACGCTTTCTGAAATCCATCAATATTGTCAACAATGGCACTTCACTGTGCGCAAACCAGTGGAGGTAATTTGGCATCCCATGCGAAGTTTTTCCTCCATAAGTCTTGCTGGAACTTTTTGGCTGATATTAATAGTGGGACAAGCCATCCCAATGGGTATATATTGACGCAATTCGGCGTGCGACGACCCGTTTAGTCAGGATGTCAGAGGATGATATAGAGCAAGCTATGCTCAAGCAATCGCTTTGTGCGTCCTAAGAAATCCCTAAGACCTTTTAAGCTTTGGATTTCGCGTATGATTCCTGAGGTAAACTGTTGCATAGTTTGCCCTCATTAGAGAGGAATTCTCTCAAGTTCATTCCCATCTCCTTGAATATTTGGCGCACCTTTAATGATTTCGCTGCTAACTCATCCTCGGATTCCGCCGAGAGGACGAGATTGTCCACATAGAGGTTTTGACTAATTTCCTCTACGATGTTGTCGCCGTCCACCTCGTATTTCAAGTGGTGCCCAATAATTCCACCAAGAAGGTACGGCGACACATTCAGCCCAAATGTCACTCGCGTGAAACGCAGAGTTGCGATGTTGTTTTCATCAATTGGCGCTTTGAGATCCTTTACCCACAAAAATCTTGTCGCATCTCTGTCTACTTCTTGTAGTCGAACCTGTAGAAACGCTTTTTCCACGTCGGAGATAACGACATATGTGGGTGTCCGAAAACGTAGTAGCATGGCGTACAAGTCGGGAAGTATCAGAGGAACTTGATGAAGCACATCGTTCAACGATGGTTCGTCTTTGAAATGTGCTGATGCGTCAAATACTATGCGCAATTTGGTTGTCTCTTTTTGAGGAGTTATCACTGGTTGATGTGGAATGTAGTGCACTACGGTGCTATCTGCGCAAATTGTCTCAGGAACTTCCTCTATAGTCCCTTTTTCTTTCTGTTCTTTGAAGGTCTTATCGTACGCATGCAGTAATGCTGGGTCGTTTTTGAAGGACTCGATCACGGAACGCAAACGTTTGAGCGCAATGTCTCGATTGTCAGGTAGAGGTGGGTGATTTTCTTTATATGGAAGGCGCACATAATATCCATCTGAGCGCCTCTCAATTGTTTCCTCAAGGAACGCTGCGACCTTTGTATTTGTCGACTCTTTTTCTGCGTTCTTCGTTCCTGTGAACTCGCATATACCGGCAGAGTCCACAGTCCAGTATTTATCCCATCTCTCCAATTCCTCATCAAAATTGACGAGAGAGTTTATTGAAGCTGGTGTTCCGTCCAGCTTTTCCTCTTGGTTGGACTTCTCTGTATCTGACGCGTTATGTCGTCCGGTGAGCAAGTAGCCGAGCTTGGAGGCGACAAGCTGCAGACCCGATGGCAGCTTGTAACGTGGGTGTGGATCATCTAAAAATGTCCACAATTGGTCACATCCCAGCAGGATCTGGGGCTTCGATCTCTGATCCCAGTCTGATTTGGATAAGCGGATATTGTGCTGCGCAATAAATGCCAGGTCGTCGTCGCTTAGTCGCGCTATCTTACCCACTGCCGTGAGCACCGTTGCAGTATGCAGACGTACTGCGTGTTTTATACCTTGCGCATCCCATAACTCCAGTGTAGTTACTCCACATGTAGTTTCTTTGGGTTTGTCCGCGCCAAAGGTATACACATGAAGTCGTTTTTGCGCGCTGCATTCAAGCCCAAGTTCATCCGCTAGCTCATTTGTGATGAACGATTCGTCAGCGCCTGTATTTAACAAGATTTCAACGTTCTTCCACTGCTTGGTCAGAGGGTCTTTTACTTTTGCAACCCCTGTCAGTAGCAAGACGTTGCTCTTTCCCTTGTTTAAGCTAGCTGCTTCATTTCCACGACGAATACCCTGATTCTTAATCGTGGAAAGCACTGCTGTTGAACTGCTATCATGGTCACTATCCTGTGTCCCATGTAACTTAGATGCACATGCCTCAGTATCCACCATATGTGCACGCGCTGTTGCTGGCCTCTTGGGGCTTTGTTTTTCTGCTCCTTTGGGAGCGGTCTGCTGTCTTCCAGGTATCTGCGTTGACGCAACGTATGGTTCTTTTTGCGATGTTCTGGGTGTGCTAGTGCTGTTCCCTTTACTGTTGAATTAGTGGGACAGAGGGTATAATGGTGCTTTCTCCCATTGCACTGTTTGCACCCTTCTCTGGTGCAGGCCTTGCTGAAGTGACCTGATATGCCACAATTCATGCATTTGTCCTGGTCACGAAAAAATTTCATTCTGTCATCAAGTGTTGCACACTTGGTACACGCCTTTGATATATGGTCGCTGGCGCTGCAAAACATGCAAGATCTACCCTCTCTCAAAGTATATTTGGTTCTAGAATTTGTATCAACACTCTTTATTTGCGACCTATCTTGAGCGGTATTTTTCCGTACCATATAATTAATACGCTCTTCCGTCTCGATGATTCTGTCCAAATCTGACAGTATATTGGTCATAATCCATTCATTCTCAGTCAATGGGTTGCTGAGCCGATGCTGGAGCACTTTGCGTTGAAGGTCCGGTCAGAATTTTGACAGTACTTTTTGTACCATAAATGAACCATCGAGCGAGACCCCTCGTTCCTGCAGCTGAGTTACGTTTGGCAAAATGTACTCGAGGAGGATGCGTTGCCCTTCGAGTGTCAGCTGTTGTGCTCGTGCCTTTTCAAGCCGTGACTGCAAGCAATCAATTAGTCGTGATTCATCGGCGTATTTGGCTTGGAGGAAGCCGACTGCATGGTCGTAGTTCGCCGCCGTCACTGTGAACCTGCGCAGGCATTCGCGTGCTTCGCTCCGCAGCGCACTGAGAAGGTAATTGAATTTGAGCGGCAAAAGGGGTTGACTGTGAATATTCGCATCAAACAGTGTCCAGAAATTCTCAAATTCCCATACTTTCCCTGAGAATGGCGGGATTGGAATGGCTGGAAGCTCAGGGTTAGCAGCCCAAATTTTTCCTGTCCTGGAAGCCTGTGCATTGAAGGTATTTTGGGCCATTCCCGCATGATTCCGAGCACTAACGCGGTTAGCTTCTAGCTTTATTGCTAGTGTTTGCGCGAGGTCTAGAACCAAATGAGCCCTATCGACGTATTCTTGCGCTTGCATCCCCTTTTCTGGTGTCAGAGACTCGATTACCTCATCAATTGACTCTGTGAATCTTGCGAGTGCATCTTCAACTTGTTTGGAGATCGCATTAATCTCAAACACAGTTGACTGGATTTTCTGTGATATCTGTTCATCTTGGAAAGAGGAAGAGTCTAGAGTAATGAACTCGTTACCCCTATTGGTTAACCCTTCTAGGTTATTACAGTAGCGCGTCAGGAGCGCTTTCTGTGATCGCAACGCCGTAGGGCCAGTCATGGAGGAACAGCAGACAAGGCGCTAAGAACTATTGCTGCCGAAAAGGTAAGCCCAAAAACTGTGGTTAGAGACCGCCGAGATTCAGAGGGAATACGAGAGAATGAGCGCAAATTTTTATACCTCTCCAATCAAAAGATGCAAAATGAGATGAAATTTGAAAAGAAACTTGAAAAGCGGCAAAAGGTAAAAGGAAGTAAAACGTCGGGTTTCAGGGGCGCACTATCTGACCAGATCCGTGTTGGCCGATGCACCATAAAATGACTATCTGCTCGCGATTCGTTTGCCACGCGGATTTCACCAACACACCACAGGCGCACCGTTTACTACCTCAAACTTGGGTAATTAAACCAAATACATACTGCCACAATACAAATAATACAATACGAGGCAAAGCAAAAGCAATACAAGAGAAAATTAGCAAAATATTATAAATATATTTGAAACTAAATGAGAGTAGGCGCTTCAAAGCTGGGGGCGCAATGATGCGCAAGTAGATGCCATCCAGAAGGGACCAGCCGGCTTCTATTTATGCGATGATGGCCAGCTGTGCGCACCTTTTTCCGCGATGACTGTTTCTGCAGCGCGCTTTTTATCCCTTAGCTGGCCAAAAGCTGACTGCCCTAACTGATACTTCATTTATCGAATCGCGTGAGAACCGCGATAGTGTATCTAGGTGGTTTAGGTAGAAGGGTCCGCCGAAACAGGGTAAGCGTTTCCCTCATGCAGAAATATACCCGCCTAGCGAATTCCTATTACTTGGAAGCCGGCACACCCTTATCACACAATTGGACTCGACTCCAGGTGTTTTCCCACTTTTGAATGCCGGCGCACCCTTATCACACCGTTGGACTCGACTCCAGGTGTTTTACCACTTTTGAACGCCGGCGCACCTTTATCACACCGTTGGACTTGGCTCCAGGCGTTTCCCCCCTTTCGGGCGCCGGCGCACCCTCTTCACACCGTTGGACTCGACTCCAGGTGCTTTTCCACTTTTGGACGCCTGCGCAACCCTTATCACAGCGATGGACCCGTCTCCCTCACTTCTGGGCCCCGGTGCACCCTTATCACAGCGGTAGACCCATCTCCCCCACTTTTGGGCGCTGGCGAAGCCTTATCACAGCGTTGGACCCGTCCCCCCATTTTTGGTCGCCGCCTAGGCCTTATCACAGCGTTGGACTCGTCCCCTCACTTTGGGCGCCGGCGAGGCCTTACCACAGCGATGGACCCGTCTCCCCCACTTTTGGCTTCCGGCGCAGCCCTTCTAAACTGACTCCATTGACGGACCCGTTGCACATTGTCCAACCTTCTCCTCGATCTCATCCCTACCCCACTCAACCATACCACACCCATTCCTAGGCTTTTATATGATCTCACAATCACGATCACTGACCAATTGTAGAATTTTGAATGGTGCCAAATCACAGATTCCGACCCCTGCGAAAAAAAAGAAAAAAATTCTCTGAAAAACCTGGAAGTAGATGGAATGAGGGAATCCTAACTAGCTTCTATTTCCCATAAGTATCTACCACTCCGTTTGGACCTCCATGTTCTGCTTTGAAAGAAGTTATAGACAAAAACCAGAAGTTGCAATCTTTTTGCTCGCTACTGTATGTAGGCGCCCCCGATTTTTATGTTTAACTATATAGCGCTAATTTTGTAATCTCCTGTCAACTCCACTGCATTTGGTATACGGGAAAACTACTCGTTTGAAGACACCATATTACGACCTCTGACCCCCGGTTCACTTCATTAACTCTCAGATATCAGGCCGTCTTATAAATATGGAGGCAGGATGAAAACTCAAATTACCTGATATATTTAACGCTTTTATATTTGTATTTTATTTTTTAAAACCATTTCACTTTTCAACACTTTATATTTAATTGCATTTTAGCAGCCTTAGGACTGAGCACCACCTCACGTCACATCGATGCCAAGGAAAAAAAATTATCCAACCTAGTCTTTCTGATATTTCAGCGCGGTAAAATATGTCGAAGCTACATATTCTGCTAAGATACGCCACTCCCATGCGCCTAGCTAAGCTGCCCCATCGGAGCCGTATACGCCGGCTGGTTGACCAGCCTAAAGACGGAACCCCTGTACGATAGAGAACCTGTTGTGGATACTGCAACGTATATACTCCAATCATGACTTATAATAACGGGCTTAGTCTGTTTTCATGTCTGTCTGTATGTAAGTATACATGTGTGTCAGACCGTTACGAAATTCTACAATTGGTCAGTGATCGTGATTGTGAGATCATATAAAAGCCTAGGAATGGGTGTGGTATGGTTGAGTGGGGTAGGGATGAGATCGAGGAGAAGGTTGGACAATGTGCAACGGGTCCGTCAATGGAGTCAGTTTAGAAGGGCTGCGCCGGAAGCCAAAAGTGGGGGAGACGGGTCCATTGCTGTGGTAAGGCCTCGCCGGCGCCCAAAGTGAGGGGACGAGTCCAACGCTGTGATAAGGCCTAGGCGGCGACCAAAAATGGGGGGGACGGGTCCAACGCTGTGATAAGGCTTCGCCAGCGCCCAAAAGTGGGGGAGACGGGTCTACCGCTGTGATAAGGGTGCACCGGGGCCCAGAAGTGGGGGAGACGGGTCCATCGTTGTGATAAGGGTTGCGCAGGCGACCAAAAGTGGGAAAACACCTGGAGTCGAGTCCAACGGTGTGAAGAGGGTGCGCCGGCGCCCGAAAGGGGGGAAACGCCTGGAGTCGAGTCCAACGGTGTGATAAGGGTGCGCCGGCGTTCAAAAGTGGGAAAACACCTGGAGTCGAGTCCAACGGTGTGAAGAGGGTGCGCCGGCGCCCGAAAGGGGGGAAACGCCTGGAGCCGAGTCCAACGGTGTGATAAGGGTGCGCCGGCGTTCAAAAGTGGGAAAACACCTAGAGTCGAGTCCAATTGTGTGATAAGGGTGTGCCGGCTTCCAAGTAATAGGAATTCGCTTAATTGATTGACTTTTCATTTTTTTCCTTGATTTTTTTAGACAGAGGATCTCGGACTTGCTTTGGGCATATCCAGTGTCCCAGTTCTGTTGCGCAATCCTTTTCACTCTCCCACGAAGTAATTGGGTTGAGAAGAACGAGCCCCTATCCAAACAACTTCTTATTGAAGAAAGCAATATGTTATTATGGAAAGATAGTATGTGAGCATCGGAACAGTCTTATGCTCAAACTCACCAACACAACCGAAGCAGTAAAAAAATTCATTGGTGGTTGATGCTGGGAAGGTGTCTTTGACTCCCTTTTATGCGGAAGGATACGGCCTAAAAATAATTGGAGACATTTTCAAATTGCTTCCAAATAACCAATTACTACCAGAGTACAGTCTCGAACCTGAGGATTTCTGGCTACCAGGCTCGAGCAGTTAGAAAATTGACCATTACTGAACACATTAATTGCCAGTAATAATAGCGCTAAACTCTGATTCGTTACTGTTCTTTGGCGTTCATTGTACATGAGGAGCCTGCACTAAAGATTGTATGGGAACTGCAAACGAGTTTTCAGGCAGCTTACTGCATACAAATGCATACATCCACTGGTGTGCACAGACAGTAAGCGGATTTGGTGTCCGTTCATGTATAATCCGTGATGTTCGCGATTTCTATCCGGCCCTAAACCAGCACAATGGAAAAATGACTCACACACAGTAACCGTGGTGTTTTGTTCGTCAAGAAATGAAGAGATCCAGGGGTATTTTTGAGTTCTTGGTTAATTCTTCTCCAAGGTTCTTATTTGCGAATTGATTCGTAGGGACAAGGTCTACATAAACAGCTTGAAATCCTTCCCCTTCATTACCAAAATGGATTTTCCTTGCAAATTATGTACATGTGCCTGCGAGTTATGTAGTGAGCGGGATTGAGGTATTCGAGCCCAAAGGATATCTGCTTTTTGCATATTTTCCGAAAAAAAAAACACATTTTCCGGAGATGTATGGCAGCACATGTGAACGTATGAAAATCGTACGGAAACCCTTGATTTGTGTACGCATTCCAATTTTGTGGTGTGCAGAGACAACTCTAGCATTGTGAAGGATGGTGCTTCATTCCATCATCACTGCGAACATTGCAACATAAAATGAATGGGGTGCCAGATTTGCTTAAAGCCAGCATCCACGGAAATTTTCGATCTCTAGATTTCGACACAATTTGGGGTAACCGCATGAGCTGAACATTATTACAATGCCGAAAACAGTCTAAACCTTCATATCCCAATTTTCTGTAACCTCTCAGATCATCGCTTTTGAGCAGATTGGGCCGAGTTGCGCTACTTGTTCGATGTGGACCGACCCAAAAAAGTCGATATCGCTTCTTCCTTTATCAGATGTTTTGTTGGCAAAATCGGTCGTTTGCACCGTTTTGCAGTGTTTCTGAAGCTGTTGGAAGAAAACAAAGTTCGAAAAAGATTGCATAAACGGGCAAGATGTCGCAAAAACACTATTGAATTCTAAAATGATCCTAATATAAAGAAAAAATTCGAAATTGAAATAGTCAGGCAACACTAGTAAATAAATAAGTGGATTTGTACTAAAATGACAAGTAGAAAATTCCGCTGTGGTGGATAATGCGAAAAAGGAGAGCTAAGACTGCGTTCATACTCGACCGACGGTGCGGGCGGTTGGTGAATAAAAGATGCATATTGGCAGGCGGGACAGACGGAGCGGTCGGAATATTCTCCGCTTGGGTGTTCAGACTTCGGTCGTTTTCACAGCGGAAAAATACGCTAACAAAACATTTCATCAATGTAAACAGGGAAGTGGTTGGGATGATCCGAGTGCTCGTTGACCGGTCTATCATGAATGTAGGCTTGTTTTCACGGGATAACAGGCCGCTCCACTAATCACTACAGCGTTAGAATTTCCGACGGGATGAGCGTATTTTTGCTCGCAGAAAAAACACCATCGGTAGCAACGGATTTCTCACCGCCTAGTATGAACGCAGACTAACGAGTAAAAAAGAGCTTTTTGGTAACGAGAATAGAAATGGCTGTCCACCTGATCAGCTGGCAGCAACAGTCCGCTGCCGCCAAAACTCGCAAAAACGACCCGACCGTACGCTGATCCTGCTGATACAGGATCTTGAACATTCAACTTGTTATATCTTAGAAAATGTTAAGTTTTCCTCTTGTTTTGTAGAACTGTTGGGACAATTGTTAAGCTTCCAAAACGATCAAAATCTCAGATGCGAAAATTTCCGTGGGTGCTGCCTTGAAAACGAGGCCTGTGCATAGTTAGCGTAGCGTACGGTCGGGTCGTTTTTGCGAGTTTTGGCGGCAGCGGACTGTTGCTGCCAGCTGATCAGGTGGACAGCCATTTCTATTCTCGTTACCAAGAAGCTCTTTTTTACTCGTTAGTCTGCGTTCATACTAGGCGGTGAGAAATCCGTTGCTACCGATGGTGTTTTTTCTGCGAGCAAAAATACGCTCATCCCGTCGGAAATTCTAACGCTGTAGTGATTAGTGGAGCGGCCTGTTATCCCGTGAAAACAAGCCTACATTCATGATAGACCGGTCAACGAGCACTCGGATCATCCCAACCACTTCCCTGTTTACATTGATGAAATGTTTTGTTAGCGTATTTTTCCGCTGTGAAAACGACCGAAGTCTGAACACCCAAGCGGAGAATATTCCGACCGCTCCGTCTGTCCCGCCTGCCAATATGCATCTTTTATTCACCAACCGCCCGCACCGTCGGTCGAGTATGAACGCAGTCTTAGCTCTCCTTTTTCGCATTATCCACCACAGCGGAATTTTCTACTTGTCATTTTAGTACAAATCCACTTATTTATTTACTAGTGTTGCCTGACTATTTCAATTTCGAATTTTTTCTTTATATTAGGACCATTTTAGAATTCAATAGTGTTTTTGCGACATCTTGCCCGGTTATGCAATCTTTTTCAAACTTTGTTTTCTTCCAACAGCTTCAGAAACACTGCAAAACGGTGCAAACGACCGATTTTGCCAACAAAACATCTGATAAAGGAGGAAGCGATATCGACTTTTTTGGGTCGGTCCACATCGAACAAGTAGCGCAACTCGGCCCAATCTGCTCAAAAGCGATGATCTGAGAGGTTACGGAAAATTGGGATATGAAGGTTTAGACTGTTTTCGGCATTGTAACAATGTTCAGCTCATGCGGTTACCCCAAATTGTGTCGAAATCTAGAGATCGAAAATTAACCGGATAGAAATCGCGAACATCACGGATTATACATGAACGGACACCAAATCCGCTTACTGTCTGTGCACACCAGTAGATGTATGCATTTGTATGCAGTAAGCTGAAAACTCGTTTGCAGTTCCCATACGATCCATAGTGCAGGCTCCTCATGTACAATGAACGCCAAAGAACAGTAACGTATCAGAGTTTAGCGCTATTATTACTGGCAACTAATGCGTTCAGTAATGGTCAATTTTCTAACTGCTCGAGCCTGGTAGCCAGAAATCCTCAGGTTCGAGACTGTACTCTGGTAGTAATTGGTTATTTGGAAGCAATTTGAAAATGTCTCCAATTATTTTTAGGCCGTATCCTTCCGCATAAAAGGGAGTCAAAGACACCTTCCCAGCATCAACCACCAATGAATTTTTTTTACTGCTTCGGTTGTGTTGGTGAGTTTGAGCATAAGACTGTTCCGATGCTCACATACTATCTTTCCATAATAACATATTGCTTTCTTCAATAAGAAGTTGTTCGGATAGGGGCTCGTTCTTCTCAACCCAATTACTTCGTGGGAGAGTGAAAAGGATTGCGCAACAGAACTGGGACACTGGATATGCCCAAAGCAAGTCCGAGATCCTCTGTCTAAAAAAATCAAGGAAAAAAATGAAAAGTCAATCAATTGCGGTCTGCCTTTCTACCATCTCTACTGCAGCAAAGGCTCTGACGAAGGCGACATCGCCGGAACGTTAGTCGAAGTGGAGAATAAAGAATTATAACAATCTGGTCAAAAAACAGCTAGAAAAAGAAATCTGTCATTAGTTCATATGAATAATGCCAAAATTTAAAGAGAGTCGAACTTGGGATCTGTTAGAAAAGTCAATCAATGGCTAGTCTTATTCCTTCTAGTCAATAACGCGCTTCAACTTGCTACCTTCTCACTGCGATCATTGCATAACAAAGCATTTCGAAACATTTTCATGAATACAGTTGTACACTGGAAGACCTGGCCGATTTCATGACTTTGCCAAACAACAACACAATCTGGCTGGAGACGACAGTGAAATTGAATAACTTCCAGATTTCAACTGTGCAATTATTTTGTTAACTGGTTGTTTTCATCGCGACACATCGGACACGAGCGGTCTACTATAAAAAATAGGTCAGTACACACGTAATGAGTATGTCGCAAATATGAGTATGTCGCGGTGACCGATTCTGAAGTACGTAACTGCTGTGAGCGTATAATGCTGTAGCATTTTTACCTTTCGTAGGAGCAAACATGCAAAAACAAAATTGTTTTTGGTTAGATGAAGCAACACACTAGTAGCTGCAGAAAGCAGAGATAAAAATTTGAGATAAAAATAAATGGACCACCGCAGATGAATTCGCCAAAAAAAGCTATGGCAAAGTGGACAATTCTATTGACACAGGTAAGAGGAGCCTCTTGGCTTGTTTTCTGCGTTGGGCTTAGTCTTTGTGAAGGTTCAATATTAGGTCAATCAACCATTTTTTCTATGCAACCTGTCAATGAGTTACAAATGGGAGGGAAACTGCAGTTCGGCTGTGACTTCCTAATGACACAATATCCGTGACGGCTTGCATTTTCACCAGTCAAAATAATACTATCCCTGACGAACCCAACGATATGACAGATTTTCCAGATGATCCAAATATCAAAGGAGAACGAGTATGAGCAGTTTCACAAAACAGAATGGAGGAATCTTTAATAAATATGCTCTGCACTTGAATATGTTATGCACGTTGATGTTTGCTAAACTGAGGTCCGAGTTCTGTGGTTCACTTTTGGTGTCACAACTCGCCTTCAACATCTTGGAAAAAGTATGAAGACATCAGTGACCACATTCAAACAATGTCGGCTACTGGCATTTGGGCAATTATCGCTTCGTGACACCGGAGCAGCTGAAAAAGAAAGCAACCTTCGAGGAATAGTGGAGTCAAAAAAGATCCCTAACTGGGAAGATATTTCTATTTCCCCTCTTTCACATATCATTATTCAAAATCGAATCCTTGCAGTGGTCAATAGTCCCGTCCTCAAGAACTGCGGACTCCGCCAATCAAAGAACTTATTGTCAGCAACCTTGACATCAGCACTTTCAATTTCGTAGGACCATTTCTTGAGAATAGGAATCTGAGACAACCGATTTGAATGGAGCGTGTATCATCGTTGGAAAACGAGGCGGAGCATTCTCGCCTTTCAAAAGCAACTCGAATGCGATCCTCAGTCGCATTCAAATCCTGCATAGTCATGTATAGTGGAATCGCGCGCGAAGAGAACGAGTTAACCGTTGAGGGCGGGAGGAGGATTTGAACGAACCAATCGCAGAGCCATACCACGCCCCGTTTACCTTCACGATGATACACACTCATTTGAATGACGCAAATTGAGAGGGTGGGCAGGGATGAGATCAGAAAAGTGAATATGGAACGTGCTCCATCCCCGCTGCGCGAGATCTCACTAGGTTTTCTTACCGAGAAGATTGATGAAATGGGTTAAGTTGTGCAGGATTATCAGGGCATGGGCGTTGTTCCTTGACCGATCTACCAGCTTGTGCACGTGACGAACACTCACATGCCACCTGAAGACAACAACTGCCACAAAACCCTGACATCAAAATTTATCTCGTGTTATCACATACAGTAGCGAGCAAAAAGATTGCAGCTTTTGGTTTTTCGTCCATACTCCTTTCAAAGAAGAGCCTGGTTTTTCAAATTTTTACGGGAGTTGTAGATACACATTTGAGGCAGGAATGCGTCAAAACTCCCTTACTCCATTGAATTCTCGTTTTTTTAAGAAAAAAATTTTCGCACAAAAGTCGGAATCTGTATTTTGGGACCATCCGCAAAATTTTACAAAATGACGTCTGTCATCAACATCTTACCAAGAGTTGGTTTCTTGTGGCAGGATTAACTCATGTACGCTAGAAACTGTGTATGCGCTGACCACTGCTTGACATCTACGGAGACTATGTGGATTAGTTCAGCAGTGCTTCTCTGTGGATATTTCTGTCACCCTGGCTCCCTCTATCATCTCTGTTTAGAAGGGAGAGATGCTGCTGACGGTTCTATAAGTTCAGTTACAGGTGTTAAGTTTGAATACAGTTCATTGCTCCCTCGGAATTGTGAAATATTCCGGCTGGTTACAATACTGCCAGTTGTGCACCTCACGCAAAAAAAGTTTTGGAATTTTTTCGGGCTCGGGGAGGAAGAATGGCTGAGGATCCCATGTGTGCTAAAGATACTCCAGTGTTCCTAGAAAATTGCTATGAACACGTGGATTCATGCCGCCTCGGATTTGATGAGGCACGTCTTACAAATGTACAATGAACTCCCTCAGAAAGCACGGAAGTGGGATGCTGTAACTTATCACTGCAAGGACGGGCTAGTTCAGTTTGAATTAGATGGAGCAAACCAAACGAGACATTTTCAGAGCAAAATGCACTAGGATAAGTGTGAAAACTCACCAGTTGAGCAAAGGGGCGCACACGCCTGTGCCAATGACCAGCACTGCTCACTTCGAGTGGTCTTGTATCGACAAATCCAAGGCGGCATGAATCCACGTGTACACAGCAATTTTCTAGGAACCCAGTAGTATCTTGACACACATCGGATCCTTAACTAATCTTCCTCCCCGAGCCAGGAAAAAATTCCAAAACTTTTTTTGCGTGAGGTGCACAATTGGCTGTATTGTAACAAGCCGGAATATTTCACAATTCCGAGGGAGCAATGAACTGTATTCAAACTTAACACCTGTAACCAAACTGAGAACCGTCAGCAGCATCCTCCCTTCTAAACAGAGATGATAGAGGGTGCCAGGGTGACAGAAGCATCCACAGAGAAGCACTGCTAATCTAACCCCACATAGTCTCCGTAGATGTCAGCCAATGGTCAGCGCATGCACAGTTTCTAGCGTACATGGGTTAATCCTGCTGCAAGAAACCAACTCGTGGTAAGATGTTGATGAAAGACGTCATTTTGTAAAATTTTGCGGATGGTCCCAAAATACAGATTTCGACTTCTGTGCAAAAAAAAATTTCTTAATAAACAAGAAGTCGATGGAGTGGGGGAGTTTCAACGCCTCCTGCCTCAAATAAGTACCTACAGCTCCCATAAAAATTCCAACCTCCAGGCTCTTCTTTGAAAGGAGTTATGGACAAAAAACTAAAAGTTGCAATCTCTTTTGCTCGCTACCGTATCTTTGCTCTCGCGACACCATTATGTCCTACCAGTACTAGAGTCGTGTGCATTGTGGTCGTGAAATTTGATCATGTTGGAGTGAAAATCCGAGCATTTTAGGAGCTTCTGAAGTATCCATGAAGATAAAAGGGGATTACCAGAAAAGTGGTCGACAGAAGCGTGCTCTCACAGAAAGGAAAATTCACACGAAAGTTGCCAAAAAATGGGGCAGTAGGCTATGCTGCTGTGAGCGAAGATCACAATGAAGGGCTACAAAAGGTGACTAAGCAGCATATGGAGGGTTGGAATCACTGAAGGCTAGGCTGAGCAGTACCTTAGAGAGGCAATACAGACATATCGAGGGCTCGACACGACTTAGGTGAATGAAACCTTTCACGACGACATGGAAACTTAATAGAACAGAACTATGGAAGATGAGATTCTTTGGAACGGTTACTGCTCCACATCAGGAATTATAGATTTACTATTCGTGGAGATGATATCGATGTACAGGCGGAGGTTGCAGCTGTAATTCAATGTACTAGTGAGCAGTGGCAAATGATTGTGGCGCTAAGACAAGTCTCTCGCTCGTAGTGAACGTGCCCCCAGGATCAAATTCTGCAGTGTGCGTCAGTTTCGCATTCTTCTTCTGAGCTTCTATTGACCATTTAGCAAATTCCAAGTATTTAATTGAACATCATTTTGGACAGACTATCGAACCATACATTAGGTCGTCAAGTATGAAATGTCCGATTCTATGAGCGGTCAGTTTGATAGTCTCTATCTTCGAAGATTTGCTAGATCTCTCCTCATCTTTATTTTCTTTATGAAGATACATCTTCTTCCTTTCAAAATGACTTCCTGGGTTTTTGATCAATTTCCGAATTTTTGTTTGAAAGCATTTTTTGTAGAACTGCTCAAAGACGAAAAATCGCGTTGTTTTGGAGCATAGGTTCTATTTTCCAGCCATTAGAGCTAAGAAAGGTGGGGACATCAGGATAGTGTTAGGGGACATTTGGCTATTAAATGCACTGAACAGCGTCTGCCTGGGAAGTTCCGCTCAGGTGATGTGAAGCTTCAAAGTGAGCCTTATGATGAACCTGGATATCGATGAGCTGGATGCCGAAGCCGAAGCGGATAGGAGTCAAACTAGGTCAGCGTAAGCAGCAAGGTGTGACCTTTATAATTTAGTAATATTTAGGTACTCAAGGCGATATAACCACCAAAAGTGGTTCGGTAAACGAATTTTTCCCAGTTTGACCCTCAAAAATGGGTGTCAATTTTTGACCATTTTTCACAAATCCACGCTGCTTAAGCCAGAGGAGCAGGAGTGAGGACCCACCTGCCACTCGCTGTACTGGGCAAACCTTGCTCTATTTGACCACAACTCCTTTCAGGGATTAGCTCCCTTCTTGCTGGAGAAAATATTCAATTTTCAACATGATGTTAGAAACGCTCCTCGCCACTTGATTGCTACTAGCTTTCCACGTTTCCAAGCTTCTGGCGCAGTCAAGCTGCGGTTAAGATGGCGAGGCTGTGGGGATAGTATAAGAGCATATTCGGATATCCTATACTGTATCTTGCTTTAGAAACAAAACTCAAAACCTTCTCATCTGTGAGATTCGTGATGAGCGTGGTGAAAGACCCGAGTAGGCCCACTTCGATCCGGGTTGGAGCTAAAATGAGGAAAATCGATAAAATTGATCGATACATCGATATTCGGATCGACACTATCCGGTAAACAGTGTCCTGGGCCCACCGCCCTGTTCGGATGGTGTCCTATGTTTCCG
Source organism: Ancylostoma caninum (assembly GCA_037903475.1). Taxonomy (NCBI): domain Eukaryota; kingdom Metazoa; phylum Nematoda; class Chromadorea; order Rhabditida; family Ancylostomatidae; genus Ancylostoma; species Ancylostoma caninum. Next base: position 84,954 of record JBAJFG010000387.1, read on the forward strand.
AGCCCCCTTCCTAACCACCTTGCCCACAGATGCATTCCTATCGTTTAAATTTGGCGCCCACGCGCGTCGTACAGATTTTTGGAAGAAGTGTCGTAAGCGTTTCTATGTTTTACATATAGATTCGAATATTCGAACAATCGAACATATCAACTTTTCGAATAGTTCGAAATTCGTGTAACGAAAATTTCGAATTATTTGAGCATTCGTTCGTAAATATTCGTTCAAATACCAATGTATGTCTACTAGGCAAATGTGCGGGTTCGGTTCTCCGTTTATTTTTAATCCAAGGTGTTCTCGTATGGTTTTTTTTCATCCAAAGCCCTATATGAAACCTATACGAAACAAACAACACAGTAACAGCGGTAATTTTTCGACAGAAAACGAAGGAACCCGCCGCAAAGCTTACGTAGTCCTAGTGTTGTTCATTTCACTCCGTATCAGAATAGTCCCTTGCTGATCGATTCGTGGGAGCGAGCTTTGCGAGGGCAGCTTGAAACCGTTTCTTGATCGTTACAAACGCGGGTACATCTTGTGAAGTGGCAAGAAGTTCGAATTAATTACTAGTTTGATTCTTGCGCCAAATAGAAATTTGCTTCTTGACTATAGATTTTGTGAAACTTATCAAAATACTTATATATGCGAATCGTGGAGGAGTATAAGGAGTAACGTGCGGTAAATTTCAAAAATTCGCGTAGTACAGTGCATTGGAATTCGTGGAATTTTTGGGTATTCATTCGAAAGAATTTCCCTCGTGAATCCTTCGGATACCTTGCTTGCTGGATGCCTGGACTAAGAAATATGTATTCGTATCATCTTGCGATCTGCCCCAGTGCTAAAGGGTATCGCCACCCCCCCCCTTATACTACCGTACATAAATACCATGTATTTCGCTCTTCTTGAGGAAAAAAGTGTTCACACTAGCCATGTTTGGTTTTTGCGCTGGCTCGCATACGATTGCAAGGATTTCCATACAATTTTAATGGGGAGATAGCAAGTTTCCTTCGGCTATTTTGCAGTATCCTTAGTTAATGTGTAGCTGCAGGTAATTTGTAAAGCAAACTCTCTTAAATAGGGAAAGGGGAGCCAATACAAGCTCCTCCTGTAGATTCTGTCCCCACGAGTCAATTGGCGAACATACCCTCTCATACGCAACGAAATAGACTGTTAGGAAGAAAGAGAAGAGAAGGAATCTGTGTCCTATGGAGCAGATATCGTGGTTACTCTAGAGCCTACTGTTTCCTCATCCATGACTAGAAACCAGATGAAAAACCCGGAAGAGAACTTCCCGGATTACAGGTGGACGAACAACCAAATCCACTCATTAGTGGCAGATGATGCATGCAAAAACCTACCTGAAACTCTGAACCCAAACCCAGTAACATTCAAAGCGCATGCTTTTAATTTACAGCAAACGTGTAAAAAGATTATTGTATTGATGTTCAGCACTGTAATTGCATTAAATTGGCTGTTTAGAGAAGGATTTGCTTATTAGTAGAGTTTGGTGATCGTAAATCCCCAGATTCACACCATTGGCTGTAATCTGTGATTCAGGATAGATTTAGAGACGCCCATCATCATTTTTAGGTGGATTCCTTCTGTATAAAAGGCAGCCAAATACGTCTTCCCAGCATCATTTCACAATGCTTCGTTTTGCTGTCTACGTTTTATTGGTGAGTGCGTCTGAGTACAAAACAGCTTCGGTATACATTCAATGCATTTCTCATGCATTGTGTGTCACATTTTATACGAAGACAGTTTCTGCTCTCTTGGATGAGAATTTACTTGGGTAGGCACTTATTCTTCTTCAAACTACCTTCTCGCAAGAGGATGAAAACCCAAAGGATTGCACCGGCGACATGGGACCTCTGCCAGGAGATGGTTGCCCGGAAGAAGTTCGAAATCCTTTGTATAAAAAACTTAAAGAGCAGAACAGTGGATTGGTTAGTTCTTTTTTTTCTAGTTAGCTATGCCTTCCAAAATGCTAGGCTCTACCTGCACACAATGGCATTCTGACACATTTACAGAAGTACAACTGCACACTGGAAGGAGTATCACTTGTAACGGCTACTTTCAAAAACGAAAGAGAATATCTTTCGTTGTACGAAAACTTCACTGCTGAAGTGCAACACCTTTGGCACACAGAGTAAGTCTTCATAACTTGCATAATACCTCTTTTACAACATTTCAGCTGCGAAAGTGCAACCATTTTTCAATCTCGCTGTGTGCATGTCAAAAGACACGTACATACATAGCTCTACGCGTCATGTATAGGTGTACGCTGAGGAGTCAATCAACCATGGCTGCTAAGGCACCCGCAGTGAGCACATGGTACTTAATCGTACCTATCGCAACCACATTTACTTGTAAAAACTCGTCCATGGTTCTCTTTTCCATCCTGGCTTGATGCACACAGCGAGATGAATTGGTCGAAGCTTGTTCCTGGGCAGGCGAGTCAGCGCATGAGTAGCAGTGAAACGCAATCCTTTGCAGGAAGAACACCTATCCGCGCACTTATGGTGATGATAAACCTTGGAAATACCTCAACATAACCAATTTCATCAATAACGCTACTGCACAATGGAATAGTAAACTCACCAATGAACCTGTGAGTTTCTTCACTTATTTCCTGCTTGATGTTAATTGATTGAAACGTTTCGATAGTGGATGAAACAATATGTTTCTCTAAGACAGCTTGTAATGAATTACAGGTAAAAGACAAAACGCAGGTCGGCTGTTACTTCGATGTTGACTTCAACTACACTCTCGTCTGCTCCTTTGCCTAACTTCGTGTTCTTGTCATGTGACGAATAAATTATGCAGCCTATGCAGTGGTTGTTGAACTACAATATAAAAAAGCGATGTAAAGGCTAGAGATGCAGCAGATTCCACATGTCTCTGCTCGCTTGTTCTTAGATCGTTCTGTATATTGCAACACAATCCGTTTTCAAAGTGACTCACGAGTTTATTGATAGCACTGGCCGATTATCACCACAGATTCGGACTCAGCACTTAACAAGAGACCAATAGTCCCAAGCAGCCCACATTCTCTGGTTGTAACACAGTACTACGCCAACGTTTTTCCTTGGAACCCGATCCTCATTGCCCTACCGCGCAAGGATTTTGCAGCGCACGTTAACGTCCAATGTTGGTAGAGCAACGAATAAAGGGTAGAAGAAGAGTGTAATATTTACTAGACAGTCATGCGAATAAGCAAACTCATAAACTTTCCTCAAGAAAGGAAGCCCTAAGTGAGAGAAAGGGGACAGGGACTGAGAGGGGTTACCATGGTGGACGATGCCCCAGTGCAGTTTTGCTGGATCGGGTAGATCTTTCTAGCACAGTTTGCGATCCTGATCAGCAAAAGCTAAACATAGCAATGGAGTCTGTCACCAAATGCTTCCGCTCACGCGGCTGTGGTACATCATATTACTGCGAAAGTAATGCGCATTGTTGCGCTGATTTTTGCGCTACCTGGAGCATAAATTTGAGTCAGGCTCCGAGGAATCCTTTTGTATCTTTTCCGAAACAACAAAAGATAACAACAAAAGGAATAGTAGAGACATGCCCCCACAAAAAAAAGCAGAAGTGCTGAAAAATGAACAATTATAGGCTATGAGAAATCTGCTACAGAGAAACACAAACTCCGAGTAGTCTGTCGTTAGGGTGATCGTCCCTAAAATGGAATTAACTCAGCAAACATACTAGGACTCTAAGCTACAGAGGAAAACAGGGCCTGTGACGGCAATAGACAAATAAAAGATAACTATAAAAGCAAGGGCTTCCCAAGGCTATTGGAATAACAAATACGTTGGTTGAAGTAGAAAACAGTCCTGTGTTACTCAAAAACGCATTAAAGGCAGCACTCACGGAAATTTTCACTTCTGAAATGGGTCGCTTACCATGTAGCCGGCCGCTGGACAATCGCAACAGTAAGTTGAACACCTTGAATGGCCACCTACCTGCGAAGATACTGCCGTGGACACATATGCCGCTCTGGACATTAGGGTTCCGTCGCGCCAACTAACGCCTTTGACAGAATGTGTGCATGTGGTTCAGCGGGGGCGTTTCTATGAAATTCGTACCTTTTGCAGGGTTCCGTGCCGGGACCCATCACGGAACACTCGTCCGCGCTGTGGACACACATGAAATACCGCCATCTTTTTCTGTGTTTTTCGCGTGTTTCACGCTACGTCATCGTTGTCAATGAGCTCTTAGTCCCTAAAAACCCCGATATACCGCGAAATTTTCATTTCTGAAATGAGTCGCTTACCATGTAGCCGGCCGCTGGACAATCGCAATATTAGGTTGAGCACCTTGAATGGCCGCCTACCTGCGAAGGTACTGCCGTGGACACATCTGCCGCTGTGGACATTAGGGTTCCGTCGCGCCAACCAACGCCGTTAACAGGGTGTGCGGATGCGGTTCAGCGGGGGCTTGTTTATGAAATTCGTACCATTTGCAGGGTTCCGTGGCGGGACCCATCACGGAACACTCGTCCGCGCTGTGGACACACATGAAATACCGGCATCATTCTCTGTGTTTTTCGCGTGTTTCACGCTATGTCATCGTTATCAATGAGTTCATCGTCCCTAAAAACCCCGATATACCGCGGAATCTTCAACACAAAAATTTCCGTGAGTGATGCCTTTAAGATTTTTCCAGTCTTAGATGCACACATATCTGCTCCAGAGTGGCTAGAACCAAAAAAAAAATTCGCGGAATTCGCGTTTTCAGTGGGATTTGCGGGACTTTCGCGTAACTTAATTGGAAACAATTTATTTTGAGAACGGAAGAAAACTTAGGGTTCTATACAATGCCCTGTTTATGTATGCATACAAACCACCTCCGGTTTTTAGCAGGTGTCAGCAAATATTTCAATAAGTCTTGACACCGCCCACTAATTGGGGCCACACGCTAAGATTTTCATAATTTTTGGCTGAACCTGTGTCAGGGGTCAGCGAGGACAGATTTTGTGACATTACTTGTTTCGAAATTCGACGACGAGTAGTTTGATACGAAAATTAATGTAGTTCGCTCCTTCTTGAGGAAAAAAAGTATTCACACTCGCCTGTTTGTTCTTCGGCGCGGGTGAAGGAATCCGTGTCCTATGGAGCAGCTATCGTGGTTGCTCTAGAGCCTACTGTTTCTTCATCCATGATTAGAAACCAGATAAAAAAAATTCCGGGAGAGAGTTTTACAGATGGACGAACAACCAAAACCACTCAGTGGCATGCGTCAGATGATGCATGCAAAAACCTACTTGAAAAGCGCATGCTTTTCATTTATATCAAACGTGTAAAAAGAGCAATAACAATGACTTGTGGTCCTTCCCGTACAGCCATCGCCGTAGAATCTGAAAAATTTCGCGGGATTCGCAGAATCCGCAGGATTTGCGGGATTTCTCAATAACTCACTCCTAAACAACTTTTTCCAAAAAATTCCTCCACAATTTTGTGTGACAGGCTTTACTTCATCCATCTGAGAGAAGTTTTTCTACACCGCGGCTGTCAGCAGTGTTTTAATAAATTCACTAATTACCTTGGCCCCTCCCACTAATTAAGGGCCATTCACTGAACACTCACAATCAAATCGCTATATCGAGTTGGAAAACTATCTCCATGACTGCTATATGCAGTGTCTGCGTAGATAATCTCCCGACAAAGCTTTTCATGCGAAATTGATTAGAAATTTTCAGGCTTTCTTCTATACTGAAAACATGAATTTCCTTAAATGCTCAGCTATACAGCAAAGTGTTGAAGGAGTTTACTGACATTGACGTTCTTCGTTATGCTGATATAAGCAAACCTGCCTCTCAGCTTTAACGAAGATTCGCAGCTTTCTTAGTAAATTTGGAGGTTGCTGCCCAAAAACAAGATCTGAATCAGAATTTCATCTCTTCGAAATTCAAGAATAAAAATTTCCCACTTTAAGCAGTTTAGAAATGATCTGGCTTGGTGCTTCAAGTACTAGAGCTCGCAACGAAAACAACAGTTTAGAGTAATATTTGGATGTTCGGTAATTCGATTGAGACACAATTGCACAATGTAATGCGTGCCCAAGACGTTTTCAGTAGGGAGATCCTCATAACAAAAGCTGGTCCCTCTAAGGTTTCTTGTTCATAACTAATGACGATAACGCGATTTTTCCAGGTGCGCTCAGATTGACTGAAGCTTTGCTTCATATATAATCTCTTGTGGAACTCCGAAAAACCTTCTGGTACTGATTGACCATTATGGCCGTATTGACTCCTAAACGCTATTTGATTAATATTATGGATTCAAAAATTGATAAAAGCAGTACGGTTCAAGGAATAGTCGAAGTGAGTCTTGCGAGGAAGAAGGCACCGCTCATCGGTGCACAGTGTGTAATTTTGAACATCTAGCCGATAAAAAATATTTTTGTGGGGAATTGGTGTATAAATTCTTTCACTTCCCAGTATATATACTCCGTCTGGTCTGCTGTCCTATGTGCTGCACGTGATCCATGGAAGCCAAGAATTTGGGGAAATTTCCAATACTTCTGCAATAGAGCATGATAGCACAAAATTATGTAATGAGAAATGATTTTCTGAGCAGCCGCTGTGTCATATAAATTTGAGTCTCTATGCGTGTTTGCTAACAAATAATTATATAAAACATGTGTATTAGCTCACAGAGGGCGCCCGATCGGATTTGTCCTCAACTACGACTTCACCATTTTTCGGCTAACCGATCTATTTTTTGCACTTTTTTGATATCCATATGGTGTGGTTCCTTCCATTCTTATGTTTCCCCACTGCCATCCGCTAAAATATCCTTCCAGACGTATTCTGCAGGTAAAGTCGTAATTGCAGACAATGTCAGATCAGGCGCCTTCTGTGAGCTAGTAGACCATATATGTTTCAGTTTCAAGATTGCATACATTTCCACATGATGAGCGTGGGTTTCGTGGTTGAGAAGATGGTTTTAGGAGTGTTGCTCATAGAAATGGCCTAATCGGCTCCAGAATGTTAACGTAAGTAGCAGTCTTATGATTCATACGAATTCCAGGAGGATTTGTCAAGATTGTGCTTGATAAGGATGGTCGTCTATAGGGTGGCCCAATAGGGATGCCTTCGAAGCTGACGTTATTCCATTTTTTACTAAAATTTTCTCCATCAAATTTTCTGTTCCTGCTAATTTTCCTCTGAGTTGTGTCTTCTTTCCAAGTTCTGTACATTTTTGTCGTGCCCCGGGGTCCATCGGCGGTTCAGTGGCTCAGGTTAGACCCCGAGCACGACTGGCCGCGTCCGTGGAGAATGCGCTTCCTACTAACGTAATGGCGGCCTATCCCCACAGGCGTACCCGGCCGGAAACCTAGGATCCCGCTTCCCACTTCCCGTCTCCCTCACAAGGTCCCTACGCTGCGCCCCCAACCCCAGCCCCGCCCTCAATGGTGCTGAACAAGCAGGACATGAACAACGACATATTGCTACACAACAGAACACGATATTAATGATAGTTTATGACAACGAATGTACACGACATCAATACACGGTAATCAATAATAATGTACAACGAAATGGTATCAGGGGCCAGCTTAGCAGCAGAACATGGTAAAAATGGTATTGCTCACGGGAAAAACCACGATTTCGAAAATCAGCCGGGCCGCGCCGTCCGCACGCGACTCAGCGTGGGAACTACCGTGCGCCAGGCCTGCGCGGCGGGACCCCGCCACAGGGCAGAGTCGCGCACGGCGCGACAATTTTTATTCATATTATAACCAGAAAAGTAGCGAGTTTTGCTCTCTCTCACTTGATGAGGGGCGCGAGGCTAACAAACCACAGGTACGGCTCAGATAGATCTCGTGAACAAAAAAGTCTTGCTTGCCATTACCGGCGGTGACTTCCTCAAAACAAATCCCCTTGCAGAATTGCAAGCCGATTTCCTTCAGACAAATCACAAAGATCTGTTTTAGAGAATAGAGGTTTCGGTCGGGTTTCGGGAAGACTTTTCTGCGGAGGGTCACAAGTGGTCGCAAAAATAGCACAGATACTCGCATGCAGGAAGATTACTGCTGGCCACTACACATATTTTCTTAGCGGAATCTCGTGGAATTTTTTTTGGATTTACCTGAAAAAGCAAATAGGTGATGTGCCTAATCGCACACTTCTCACAATCAGACGAGTTTGCATTTCCTCCCTACTCCTTAGAAATGTGGTAACCTGGAAATATGGAAGCTTGTTCTAAGATCTATTAAAAGAATCCCAGATAGGCAATTTAGACGTCAATGTAGACGACAGAGACAACTTGTGAAGTACTCATATGTTTTACGTAGGAGGTGTTAAATTGAAATGGTATCTGTTCGGCTAGATTGCGTTATGTGATGGTTTTGTTGGAATGGAAGCTTTCTTCTGATGAAAACGAACGGAAAAAAGCCTATTTTTGGTCTCACCTGCGCTGTTATCAGGCTACGAAAGCACGGATATGTGTGCGGATAAAGATTCCGATATTCCGCTCAACATTGGTGCACACTAAGATCAAATCTGCAGTGGTTTTCCTCTCCCGGTCCCTTCAACTGAGAAGAAGCGCTTGGTTTTAGATTCGTCCTGGTCCAATTCGCTCGTAGCTAAAGAAACAGTGAAGTACGAAGATGAACCGAAGCCGTACATTGACTAGGAACTTCTAGATTAGAAACCTGGTTACCATAACATTTCCGTGAACAGGCTCTACTGAAAATATTTTGATTTTTCATGGATTGGAGAGCTTCACGGGCTCATTGTGCTCCTTTTCGGTCACTTCGGCTCCATTTATTTTCACTGAGCGGTTCAAGCCTTTCCTAGCCACACGAAGAAGCCTTGATGTAAATATTGTCTGTATTAGGCGAAGGTTTGGTGTGCGAAGAGTCCATGGAAGATGTTAACATGTCGGTGGAGAGAATAAGTAGGGATTTGCAGTGTGCAGGTGTATAATTGACTATAGAAAAGTGTCATTTGGAGGCTTCAGCTACATGAAGCTGGCCAGATTTTAACAAAGATTTGATGAGCAGAACCTTAGCTGTTTTGAGAAGTAGACTTGAGCAGATCGTGCGATGGCTGACAAGAAAATTCCACTTTTCTCTGTCTTAAAGCAGCGACTTATTCTTCCATTCATCCAACCGATCTCACTTTGAATAGAGGTTGAAGAAGCGAAGACATACATTTACGAAGACATACACTTTTCCTTCCCAAGCATTTGTTCTGGTTCTACGACGGTTCTCGCCATGTCGTTTAAAACAAGCTCTCACGCGGAGAAAACACACTTGAATATTCCTGCCATTGTGGGCTGTTTCAAAAGGTCGCCCATGATTCCAGAAGAGAGCCCTAGATAGCTCTTTTTATGGAATCATTTGAAATTTTGCATTTTGACATGGCACACACAGAGACATTTGTAACCCCAACTATTCGAAGACAGCTGCTATTAAGAATTATCCACTAGAACTTGCTCTAGCTTCGAAAGTTTTTGCAATATTCAATTCGCATTAGATCACTTTCATGGCTTATGATAAAGCGCTTAATTCTGTATGTGTCTCCGAAATGAAATTCCAGCATCGGTCAGTTGTATTGATTGTTTAACCATGTAAAGGAGAAGGAGTGCTTATTTGTTTATTTATTTGATGCATCACGGGGGCGCGCCTATGATAATTCAGGACGTGACTGTGTTTCACTGCAATCTTAGGGAGCTTCAGGAGTTGTAAGAGTTAATGAGCTAACAAAGGTGTCTTCTGATAACAGCACCTTATGTGCAAACTTGTCTCCGTTAGGAAATACGCGTCATGGAATTCTCCCGCCTATGTGAAAAGGAAACAGTTCGTGGATAGGTTGAGAGCAAGGAATAAAATAGGATAAGCTTCGACGAGACTGTTGCACATAATCGCTGTCATAGGCGGAATACTTAGGAGAAAAACCGTGAGCTCGCTATAATGGGCGAGCAACACATTTGAATTTTACCACTTCAGACATTAAAATATGACAGATTAGGAAGTAGGGGTCCACCACTGTGGTAAGGGTGTGCCGGCGCCCAGAAGTGGCGGAGACGGGTCGACAGCTGTGATAAGGGTGCGCCGGCGTACAAATGTGGAGAGACGGATCGACCGCTGTGATAAGGGTGCGCCGGCGTCCAAATGTGGGAGAGACGGGTCGACAGCTGTGATAAGGGTGCGCGGCGCCCAAAGGTGGGGAAACGCATGACGGTCCAGCGTTGTGATAACGGCGCCCGCGTCCAGGAAAGGAAGTTCGTCACGGCCTAGGTGAATTTCTTCATGAATGGTGCTCTGGCACCCGTTTCGGCTATTCCTTTTACCTATGTGACCTAGGTGCACGTTATTCCAATCCGTATTCCCCTCCTCATTCCAATCCATTTGTATCTGAATCGACCCCACCCTTCACTCTGTTTTTATACATGGGGAGACCCTCATCACTTGAGTTACCACAGCAACCTGCTAAAGATAGATTATTTCAAGAGAGCATTTTCACTGAATCGGCTACGTCCAATTAACAACGGCCACTAGGGCCAATCAAAAGAAATTATTTCTCCCACGAGGAGGAAGGCTACCGCTTTCCAAAAGTCGATGGACTTACTCGGGGGATACAGGATCTACTAAATCTGTCCACTTTTTCTTCTGCATCGTATGCGGAGTATGTGAGCGAAGCGAGCATCAGTAGAAGCCTGGAAGTCCGGCGTTAGCCGGACTGCCAGACTGGTAGGCAATAACGAGAACAGTATTAAAACTCTGTTAACCGAGAGAAAAGTCCAAAAAGGATAGTGAATAGGTTCCGAATCATGAAGAAGTTATGGAGAATTTTCACTTTTTACATCCACTATATCCAACAAACCTAGTAGATCTATGTGGGATAGTCTTTGTTTGAGCAATGATGAATCCTCTAGAGTGAGAACATCGGGAGTTAGCTTATTCAACATAGCGGCAACACGGCAGGCAAAAGCGCTCTGTAAGGGCATGAATTGAAAGCGACCAGATCTGCAAACAGTCAAATTGAAACTTGGTCAAAATGGTCTAAAAATCCAAAACTTCGAAGGCTTACAACGAACCTCTCCACGCAGTAACTTGAATCCCATCAGCAAGTCAACCTGAATGCTTCTGTAGAACAAAAATTCAAGCCCTAACCCTTTCATCCGGCTTTTGTAACTCGGTAGAGATAGAGGGAAATCAGGGCCAGGGAAGGCGTGGTAAAACACCAGTCTAGTAAATGTTTTTCGGATTATTTCGATTTCAATCAATATCCTTTTCTGAACAGGGATTCCAAACTGGGCTGCAATATTCGAGAATGGGAGCGATGTATGCTTCATATAAACATACTAGAATATTTGGGTCAGTGATACGGACATGGCGAAAAAGAGCAAAAAGAGCTTTTATAGCTGTAGAACAAATCCTATTTATATGATTCACGAACTTCAGAGAAGAGGTTATTTGAACTCCCAAGTCCCGTACTTCATTCTTGAAATCCAGTGAATAACAAGATTGTTAATTTACCTCTATTCTTGTGCCTAATGTGAGAGCTTGACTTCTACATATTCGCTTTAATTCCCCATTCGTTTGCCTAAATTTGCATCTTTGCAATTGATTCTAGAAGTGCTTTTTGGGCAGCCTATTTATCGGAATCGTTATATGAAGCGTCTAATATCGTCTGCATGGGCCGCAACGTTAAATCGTGGATCAGCCCCTGAGGCAATGAATATGCTCCGAGGCGTACAAGATCAAAAGAATTGGTGATTGTGCTGTACCTTGCAGCACCCCCAACTGTGCTGGTCTTGATCCAGACAGAGCTCTACCATATTTCACTGCGAAAGATCTCCCTGGGAGATACAAACCAGATCATCGAAGAAGTTTACCTCTCACTCCTACACTTCATAGCTTCGAAAGCAGACTTAGATGTCCAATTTAATCAAATGCTCTGCTCATGTCGAAATAGATAACGTCCGTCTTTCTGTTCACATTGCTAGCAGAAAACCAGTCGTGAGAACATTCCAACAGTTGAGTGGTTGTAGAACACCTAGCCAGAAAACCATGTTGGCCTTCCGGAATGACATTTGTTCTGGACGTTCAATCAGTGAGCCTTTTCAAAATGATTTTTTCTAGTATGTTACACGGTGTTAAAAGGATGCTGATTGGTCTGAAGTCAGCAAGATAAGTAGTAGAATACAGCTTGGGGATTGGGGTAACAATGGTTGTTTTCCAAAAAGCTGGTACTTATCCAGTGAGGAGAGATATATTGAAGATGTGGGTCTAGGGTGAAGCCAGTTCATTGGCAAATAATTTGAAAAAAAATGGAGGGGACAGAGTCAGCAGTGAGAGATGACGATGATTTCATCAATTTTAGCCATCCTAGAACCTCATGACGTCCAATTGCGGAACAAGATAGGCTGTGTGACGAGACCGTACCGACGACAGGGCAAACTATTTCCGTATTTTTGTATACAATGGAAAAATAATCTGCGAGAGCGTTTGCTTTCTCTACCGACGAGTGGAAATTATTAACCGAAATGTCGCTCAAGACTGGAGCAGAATTTTTAGTCGAAATGTGTTGTTTGATGTAGGAAAACAAATGCTGCATGTTCCTGGAGGATGCCAGTTTCTTTCTTTCTGCTTTAGATAACTTTTGAGATGGAAATTCAGGTTTTTACAAGTTTCTATGTAGAAGGTGGCAGAGAGGGGATTTTTTTAAAGAGTGAAAAAGTCTCTTCTTCTTGTTCAGAAGATTTTGAATGTGATCAGGAAATCGCCTGTAAATTTCTGACGTTATATTTTGAATGGAACATAGCGCTGAATCATATCATGCATGATATACAAAAATCTGCCGTAAACATCATCAATGGTGAAGTAAACATGAAATATGTCCAATCAGGGTATAGCAGAGAGCTCCGTTTTTTGGGAGAGCACAATCAGCTGATCTGATTGTGAGATCTCTGATTTGATAGGGCTAATGCTCTTCATTAGACAATGATGTTGAGAATGTGATCACATTATGATCTGAGTTCCCCAGTGGTGTATGGGTATCAATATTACCAATTTGGTCATTTGTGGACAAAATTATATCGAAAATAGCAGACTCTCTTCTCGGGATTAGTCTTGGCACATAACGTTGAAACAAGAGTTGTTATTTGACTGCACATTCCAGTCATATCCAGGCAAATCAAAATCCCCTAGGATTATTATATTCTCTGATGAGGATGCAAGGTCAGACAAAGTGGAGATCAAACACTCATCTTCAGAGGTCGTTTGAATAGGTGGTCGATAGACCAGCACAAATCGATTGGGTATAGGAGAGGCTGGGTATAGGTCAAAACATAGCAAGTTATCAGGGAAATTTCCACCACAAGAAATGTTTTCAAAGATTAGGCCAATATGCAGTAGTGCGCAAACCTCACCACCCTTTTTGTTCACTCTATCTCGCTCAAGACCAAGTAGGGAGAATTACCAACTGGTTCACATTCGTTTATGTTAGAAGATAACCATGATTCCGTAATAAAAACCACTTTGGGTTCAAAACTACAGATCAACAGATCGGAAATTTTGTTACGAAGGCTTCGAGCATTAAGCAACTTACAAAACATTACTCTAAAACCAGCCGAGCCTACCTGTTTTTTCCTACGATGCCCTAAAATTAGTAGTTTCGGATACCTTGATAACTTTATCACGGTACACGCAGTACACTCTGCTACCACCATATTCTTTCATGTTATTCTCCCGAGCCTGTCGTCGGAACTCCTTATCTCGCTGCAGTTCCTCCAGTGTCATTGCCCTCTGCAGAAATATCTGGTCGTATCCTGGGATATTTCGCAAAGATCGAGCTTTATGCAAGGCCTCAAGGAACGCTTTCCTAGAAGGAAGACCATATTTAATCAGTCGAGTGTTCCCTTGCACAGCTCTCCCCACCCTATAAGTCTCAACTGGTCTAGCGTCGATGTCCAAGATTCTGAGAACATCCATCAGCTACCTCTCCGTGTTTTCCTGCCGTTCAACCGAATTGGTACCGATCTCAGCTTCAAGAACACCAGAAAGTAGTGTGGAGCGGGATCTTTTCTCAGCCTCCGCCAATTCCTTTGGATCGGGCTTTAACCACCTCATACGTTGATCAAGAAGAGGAAGACCTTCGGGCGTTTTATCGGCAAGAATCGCTTTGAGACGACTCACCGTTGATTCCTCGTCAGAGTCCTTTGACTTTGTTAGGTTAGCGGCTAAATTAGTATTCGCATTGGCGAATGATGACGTAGAGACAGCTCCCTTCAATAACCGACAGCTCAGCACGAGCGCAGCGAAGCGATGATGGTGGGGAAAAGATGAAGGGAAGCTTTGGTGGTTGGGGAAGTACAGAGCAACGGATTCAACGCCGGTGCGAAGGTACGCTGACGTGCAGAACTGGTGAAACCCTCGGGGACAGGTCAGGCACTGTGACAGGGGTTCACCGTAGAGCTCCATATTCGAAAACACTTTTCCATTTTTTTGTGTTGTTCTTGATATTATTAGTATTGTTCTTTTTTTTTCAAAATGTTTGCTCTAGGGATCCAAACATCTTCTTCCGCTTCTACAGAGCTCACATACTGCCGCACTTATAATGTTTTAATGTTTTTCCCTAGTATGGAGATAATGTTTTAATGTTTTTCCCAAGTATGGAGCCTTCTTTTGCTGGGAAGCGCTGGTAACAGTTCGACCGCATTCCGCGTTCAGGTCATCGCAAAGGGATCTTGGTTGAGGACTTCTTCACCAATCGTAGGAGAACGACCTGTTCCTCGTCATGACTTGGCCCGCTTATAAATCCTGAATTCATTTATGACATTAATGTTAGTTTGATGACATTAATTAATACGGAACATTTTCTGACCTTTCCTTCTTTTTTTGTGGTGCACTATTGAGAGCAGCGAATAAATAAATAAACAAATAAATGAGTGCATCAACCTCCTCACCCCGCAGAAAAACGGGGGAGAGTAAAACGTGGCCAAAGCTTTGGAAGTCGAATGCATCGAGAAATGTATGAAACACAAGTGTCGAGGAATAACTATGTATACACATATCTCGTACACATGAAGTGCTTTTCATAAATATGTAGGCACCCCAAAATTTATAAGTTCCGCTATATTGCGCTGATTTTCGGAATCCCCCATCAAGCTTAGTGGAATTGGCAAGTTAGAAAAACCCTTGTCTTCCCCACCCTGGTCCACTGGCTCAAATCTTCAATATCACTCCGATATCAAACCGTTTCATAAACACGTAGGCAGTTGGAAAAACCAAAAGTTTTCTCTGAAATAACTGTTTTCCAAGAGTTTGTGAGAACTTCTTCATTGAAAATTAGCCCAAAAATTCTTCTTTGCGTATCATCCACAACCTTTTAGATGCTACTACCCTCCAGTACTCCCGCGCAGCGACTACAACGGCCTCTAACTCCGCGAGAAGAATAAAGAGCGTATACGCGTTGCGCAGATATTCCCCACAGGTTCTTAACCAGGCTGAGGTATAGCTTGCACGCTGGCCAGTAAACCAGCAGTGATGCGCAGTGACGTTGTCCTGCCGGGAAGTGTAACTTCGAAACATTTCGCAACCCAAAAATGTCAGCACGTGCAGTGCATCCAAGCATCAGAAATTGAGTCAGCTGCAGCATTCCGGGCTGAGAAACCACAGCAGACGTGACCGAACTTCTCATTCCAAATTTTGTGTGGTAACGTAAGAGAGTTCCTTTTCAAAACTAGCTCTGGTAACTGCGTACATCGTCCAAGTCGTATAGATTTTACTTCTTTCATACAAAAATATCATTATCGACCAATCTGTACTGGAATTAATATGTGCACAGTAAAAACTCTCTCTGAACTTTAATACCACGGTGAACCCACCGTTATCCCAAGGCTAATGTTCTGCACGTGAACCCTAGGCAAACAGTGGGGCTACCGTGAGCTAGCTGGGGGACTCACGAAGGAAAGCTGGGTGATTTCCGGTGGGAAACTGTGGGATTTCTGGAGGGAAAGTGGGGAATTTCCACGGGGAAACTGAGGGATTTCCAGGGATTTTCCGGGGGCTAGTAGGGATATTACCGGGATTAATCAGGGTATTTACAGGGGTTAATCGGGGTACTTCAGTGGACTGATCAGGTTCTTTTGTAGGTCAAACGGGGATCGTCAGGGTCCTTTGCTCCACTTTCTGATTGTCTCCTAATCGCTTTTTCCTGCCTAAACTCATTATAACAGCATACACATTTATTTTCAACAGACTGACACTTAAAAAAGAATACAAGCATAAGGTCAACAGAATAACAATACTTCGTCTTATATTTGTTCCGTTGTATTTCTGTGTTGCCTAAACAAAGACAAGATCTTCATTCACTTATAGCAGACATTTCGGAAGTTATCCACTTACGTGCTTGGACGAGTCACTTTCACTGTGAGGAAGTCAAAAAGGATGTCCGAAATCTGAGCATTTGTGAGGGGCCAAAGCAATCATTTTCTTTGGGCCTTTTCAAACAATTAGTTACGATATGTGCCAACTGATTACTGGAAGGATTAACTAAGAGACGTGGTTAGCATCACCTGCGTCATCACAAACAATTTGACAAAGACTATACTAGTAACCCAAACAGAAAGAAAAGCTACCAGTGAGCTTGCAGTGTGAACCGAACTACAGGGTGGTAAAAAATTACGGGGATAAGTGTGCCATTCGCGGATTCGGCTTACCTCGTGCGTTTTGTACTCCATCTTTTGTTGGCAATCCGTTTTATCCTAAATCATATTATATGTATTATAAGCATAGTATATATTATTAACGATAGTAGAAACGATGCCAATCGATCGCCACGTCCCATTGATTATCATCACTCTTACGTCTGGGGTCTCCTCATTCGCAACACCTTAACACTAGCATTAACACCTGATACACCAGAAGCCACTCTATGCAGGCCCGGCGCTGCCCAAAGTACTGTAGACGGACGCGCGCGGCGGAACCAACGCGCGGCCACGCCCTCTGCTGGCGATGCTGCCAGCGATCGATTGATCGCACGAACAACGTCCAGATTAGCAGTTGGCACTATTTCACATTAGGGGGCCCCAAAATTTTCAAAAGAAAAATTTCGCCAAAACTTTGTATATGAGGGTTATTTGGGGTGCTGAGCACGAATATCGTATCCATTTTGTACCGTAACCCCATTTTTGTAGGGTTACGGAAAGGCTACCCCAGATACGGTACCTCACGGAACTCGCTCAAATTTTGCACAGGGGGTTTTTCGAGGTGCTGAGCACGAATATCAACTTCATTTTGCATTCCTCCCTCATTTTCCTTTCGAAATCGGTATTTTCTCCCGATTTCCTACCGTATACCTACCGTATCTCTATGAAAATGAGGTTACGGTACAGAACGGATGCGATATTCGTGCTCAGCACCCCAAATAACCCCCCTGTGCAAAATTTGAGCGAATTCCGTGAGGTACCGTACCTGGGGACCGTTCAAAAATGGGGTTACGGTACAAAATGGATACGATATTCGTGCTCACCCTTCGTGCTCACCCAAATAACCCCCATATACGAAGTTTCGGCGAAAACATTTTTTGAGAATTTTGAAGCCCCTAATGTGGAATAGTGCCTAGCAGTTTTACTGCTGTTTCTGCTGTCACTTTTCTCAAGGACTGGCAGTGAATTTGCGTTTCAGATTCAACGCAATAGCCACTGACAACCTCGAGGAAACGGTGAGAAATAGATGGGTGGATGAGCGAGCTTCTTAAAGAACAGAAAAGGAACAAAGGAAAGGAACACACAATTACGTGACCGACTAAGTACAAGCAAAGAAAACAAACTTCGAAAAATGTTTATGGAGCTAAAAAGAACCAGAGAGAACACTACAATCAGATATATGACGAAACTGCAACAGAAAATAATCAAATCCCTGAAAAATTTACCTACCGTTGAAGAGGGTAGTGGGGGAGGGAGTGGAGAAGGAGTAGTAGCAGTGTAGATAAACAGAATTACGCGTAGTACAGCATCTCCAGCAGAAACAGCAGTAAAATTGTGAATCTGAGCATTGTTCGCACGATCCATCGATCACTGCTCAGGCACTTTCAGCGGACAATCCGCGTGCCAAACCCTTGGTTGCGGACGGGCCGCGGATCCAAAATGTGGGCGGAGCTTCGCAGCGGACCAGCCGCGGACCCATTCTGAACACGGACCATCCGCGCGCCTTAATTTTGGCGTGAACTGTGAAACAACCGCGACGAAATATTACAGCATTTTATTCATTTGAATTCAAATTGCCGCGAACCCAGTGCTGACTGAACGTCGTATCTATTCTACCTATTTTTCTACCTATTTTTGGTTTGTTTTGAGTGTCTTGGTGTGGGGTGAAGTCACACACGCTTTAGTTTTCAATCGTCTCCCGTTTTTGTATACATAGAGGAGTGCTCTTGTTTTATATTTTTCAAAATTTAGGGTCACTCGAAGTGCGTTACTGCCCCTCAGACCTCAGACCATTGTCGGAGAAGGCGAAGTGACAGAAGAAGTTGCGTCTGGCGCCGCTTCACAAGCTGAGCAGCCGAGTCAAGCAATGGTACAGTGAGGCCGAGAAGTTCAGAAAGAGCTTATCGTCAGTTGGTTACTTCTTTATAATTCTTAGCTTACCTGTCATTTTTACTAATTCATCTAGTGAACAGCTATAGATACCACGCATTATACTTTTGAAGGGAACACGCACTACGGCTGAATCTATGGGTGACAGAGAAGAAGGCTTTGAAGTTCATAACTTTTTACAGTGAGTTCGTTTCTGTAGTTCCCAACGTCACTGTTATTAAGGAGTGTTTGGATTTTCAGAGATACGAATGATCTATACGACACCTAATAAAGCAGGCAGTGCAGGCGGCAAGAAGGGTGTATATATGAATATCGATATATAGAGGATATGTACAATACTCGTGACGCCACGGTCACCTCCTTCTACTTATTCGTTCATTCTTGTCTGATATTATTTCAAGCTGTATAGACTTTGTCACGTAGACTCCTGTCATTTGAAGCTATATTTGCTCTGTTTGTACTAAGATGATGGTAAAATAAATTAACCATTTAGTATATGTGATGTTAACGTTTTGTCCATTTGTAATATGAGTTTAGACTGTTAAAGAAAAGGTAGAGGACGGAGCTATTCACCGGTCCTCAGAAAGGCGCGCGGCTGGTCAGTTGAAGGCACGCGGCTGGTCCGCTAGCAAGCAGCAGCGGACGGCCCGCGCACCCAAGTCCTGGCGAATTCTCAACCCTTACGCGGGCAGTCCTGTATTGGGTGCGCGCGCCGTCCGCTGAAAGTGCCTGAGTGGCAGCATCGCCAGCAGAGGGCGTGGCCGCGCGTTGGTCCCGCCGCGCGCGCCTGGCTACAGTACTTTGGGCAGCGCCGAGCCTGGATAGAGTGGCTTCTTGATACACCTCCCGGGAAGGTCGCCACGTGACAATGAGCTGGTAGAATGCAGGGCATGAGGGGCAGAACGCAGGTTGGCCGACACCACAGTTAATCGGGCAGCAGACGGTCCCTTCCACGCAGGCAAAACACTGAGTGTGCTGCTAATAAAATAACACTTTAAAAAAGAACTTTCTAAAGCTAGATATGAATCTTTTGATGAGTCTCCGTAATTTTAGACAACCCTGTAGAGAGGGAACTCCCACTTCAGAAATTTCACTGGAAGGAATAAGTGGATAAACCCATTTACGTCTGCGGAGCAGTGTCAGCGAATGAAAATAAAGACGACAGTAATTTTCTGATTGCAAAAGGAAAAGCAGCGTCTTGGGTAAATCGCATCTTTCAGCCAACTCTGTATTCGGCTCGATCGCGGTGTCAACAATGTTACTCCTGCTGTTTTTTGGATCTCTTATAATTAGTTAGAGAGAAAAACAAAGAACTCAGTACACTTGACTCCTTCCTCTTCTACATTTAACAGCCCTGCTTGAAAGTGTTAACTTGTTAGTTTCCTTTACCAGTAAACAACCTCCCTTCCTTACTGAGGAGTTCCGGGGGAGGTTGCTTACTTTTCCTTTTCTCCGTCTAAGGGAAGGAACGAAACGGAGCCTTTCCTTAACTTTTTTTTCTTCCTTTTTTATTATTGTTTACTTTTTATTCTTTCACTAGCTGCAGTACCCGGCTTCGCTCGGGTGTTTTACTACCTTGGCTACATCACACTGCTGAGGCCAATTACTATCACCAATAAATTCATTGGAATCTCCATAATTTTGGTGATCAGCATGTTAACGAAGCTCAGGTGACCCTTTCCCATCGACTTGTGGGCGAAAAGTTAGCAAAGCTATTTCTGTGACATTGAATCGATGTATCCGTACAAATTAGTTGTCATATTCATACTCAGCGTATCGAGGAACCCCAGGAGAGATGTCTTCACCGCCTCATTAGGCGGAAGATCCAAAAATCAATAAAATCGATAAATCGATATTTCATGCGAAGTGGTTCTCATATTCGTGTTCAGCGTATTGAGAAACCCTAGTAGAAATGTCCTTGTCCGTCCCCGAGCGAAAATGAGAAAAATCGATAAAATCAATAAATCAATATTTCGTGCAAAATGTTTGTCATATTCGTATTCAGCGTATTGAGAAACCCCAGAAGACATGTCTTTGTCCGCCCCAGAGCGAAAATGGGAAAAAATCGATAAAATCAATAAATCAATATTTCGTGCAAAATGGTTGTCATATTCGTATTCTGCGTATTGAGGAACCCCAGAAGACATATCCCCACCGACCCTTGGGCAAAAATAACGAAAAATCAATAAAATCGATATAATCGATAAATCAATCAATAATCCCAGGCGCAAAGTAGCCTATAACCTCCGCCGGCCTCCAAAGAACCTACATACAAAATTTGGTCCCGATCGGTTCACCCTTCGCGATTTCTATTCATTACATACATACACACACACACATACATACAAACTTTGACTTTTATATATACAGATTAAGTTTAGTTGTTTATTAAGATCAATGGAGCCATCTGCAATCGATCACACCCTGATTGATCCCGAAGGTTCCGCGCAGAAAACCACAAACAGGGATTTTGAATAATTAATTCAGTGGAAGGGCGCTCGCGGCACAGTGATAAGAGGCCCACTGTTCGTTCGTACGAGTGATGGTTCGATTGCGTCCCTGTCAATCAAGCCATTCATCCCCTCCGGGTTGGTAAATATGTACCAAAGAAGTCGAGAGGATAAAGCCCTGAGTGGTGCATCGGATGCCCCCGCAAGTCACTGTATGAGCCACATACCTTCAATACCTCTGAGATGCTGAGATGAAGCCGAATCCCACAGTACTCCACGAATCTTACGTGCGACATATTCCAGAGTGTGGCATTACTGTGTTCAACTCGAAGTCAAAAGCGCCATGATGAGATTTGAAGCTGTTCAATATTGTTTTACTAGAAAGCTCTGGATAAGCCTACATGGGTATGACTACGCTAACACTCCTTCGGCTTCTGTTTGGGATCGAACTTTTGAAATTCCTCCTCTTGCTACCCGACAAGTCTCAAGTACGATCTTATTATGTCTGCAAAATATTTTCGGCAAGAATCATCCTCCAGTAGATATGTTATATAGGCTATCGTTCTCCTGCACAAGGGTGGCCCCATTAAAATAGAATTTTTTCACAGCGGAAAACCAAGAGGTCTATTCTGCTTACTGATTCATCATATATGTATGCATAGTACTAACATTATTGAGGCTTTCCTGCCTTCCAGGCGATTACTTTCAATTTTACGTATGTCTTTTTATGCACAGTACTTGCATTTTCAAGGGGTGGTAGTGTTGTAACAGGGCCGAAATTGCCATCTGAGTGTGAGCTGTAATTACAATTAAGTGCATCTTAACGCCGAATTCCGATATTTGGAAATGTGTTGTTCGTGGTCCAATATAAGATGTAATTGAGTTTAGATTAAAATTTGCCGCCTCAAGGGGCTTGCATAATTTCGCCGCAGAGGCAACACGACGGATTTGAGGAATTTCGGGGAAGCTTTGGAGCAATCTCGGAGAACATAAATCCGTATTCCCTAAAAGGTCCTTAAGATATTGTTTCTTTTCACTCTGAAGTATGCGTGCGAAGCGAGCGTATATAGAAGTCTGGATATCCGGCGTAAGCGTTAGGTTGAAAACAAATATAAGACTAATACAAATTTTTTATATGTTTTGTCCCCCCCCCCCTCACCATACATCCGCCACCGTTGGTTACTGATGCAGTGAGAGTATTCGGAACTCTTTTTGCAGGGAGGATTTGGGGGCTTTTGTTTGGGGACCTTTCATTAGTCAGTGCCGAATACTAATTAGCTCTGAAACGAAAACATTAGGTTGTTCCGAAATCGATGTCGGATTTTGACAGTTGATTTTGAATTGTCATAGCTCAGCCAAAACTGAAGCTTTTTCAATGGTCTCTTTAAGGTGCCATTTGAGTGAGCACCTCTTCGCCGTCTTTCAGCCAAATTTTGGTTCCATTGGATTTCGACCCAAGCTTCTTAGAGTCAGCAATATCTGCAAATGCGTTTTGAGCTGTGGTATTTTCACGGCCTATTCTTCCTCTCAGGGATGGTTCCAACTATCTGAATTTGTGCTTATCTTTAGGAGAATAGTCCGCTAATTGTAAGTAAGATATGTGAAGGCGAGTCTCCAGTACCGCTTGCTTCTTCTTTCAGACCGTCTGAAGTGCGAAGTGGATTTTTTGCTGTCGTAAAACACCAGAGGATAGTTCGAGAAGAATTTACTTGCCCGATTTTTCCACCGTGCCATTCACTTTCGCGGCGTCAAATATAGTAGAATAATAAACATTAAAGCTACCTTCGAGATACTGAACACATTCTTCGGTGATAGCTTCCACCAATGCTTCCAGAACGACGTGGACGTAATTGACTTTTAGTCCATAACTCTGAAACATTCATCTTTGAAACAAGATTACTTGGACTAACATGGGGTGTTGTTTTATTTGCCATCCCCTCCCGCATACGTTGGTAATATTCTAATTCCTAGCTGTTACCGAGTTCGAATCCATGAAGCAGTTTGAGACGAATTTTTACTAACGACTACACTTCGATTCACCCACGAGAATGCCAGAAAGAGTGAATAGCTTCGGATGAAAATGAAAGGCCAGAAAGAGCAAGACATAAGCTTTCGAATAGATGCCAAACCTGATACATCAATTTTCATTCAAGCGAACTAGCCCAAAATTCGAGGTTCTAAAATCCGACAACCTAATATTTACCACCAAATTAATGACCCTAATCTGAGGATTACCTATTAGCAGGCCTGAATGTTCAGTTGATTGCGGAGGTAATCCTGAACAACGAATGTTATGGCACACAATACTGCTCAGGAGATCGTGAAAACCGATGGTCGCTCGGCGGAGTCACCGTCGCACACCGTCGCTTTGCCATAACTTTCGTAGAACTGCGCCAATCAAAACGATTTAGTAACTGTTCGAGTTGCTCTTTCAGATGACCTACTCAGTGTCGAGGAAAACTATACGTTTACTGTAGGGCTAGTAGTACCTCAAACATGCGGCAATAAACTGGATTTCAAGCTAAGATCCGATTATATATTGTGAGTTGACGCAGAAACCCCCAAAGTCAAGCATCTGGGAACTGACCTTGGTACATTCCACACTAATTCAGGAGAACCTAATTTTCGACGAAGTTGCCGGTGGCGCACACTACTGCAACAGACCGAGCAAACTTGAGCAAGAAAGAAGGACAAGTTCAAGACAACTCTTTGTGGGCTTCATGACCTGCAAGTGCTGTTGCTGCAGGTCTTCTAGTCTCGGTGTTATCCTTGCCCAAAATACAAACTTTCATTAGGCCTCGTGAAAACCTCGATGTTGAGGAAGCTACTGTTCGCTAGTGAGATGAGCTACGGATCTTTCAAAAGATTCTTATGAAGAGCACTATGTGTACTTTCAGGAAATGCAGTTCAAGCAGCTCTAGCTGTCATCATTTGTCAACTAGTACTGCGTCAATTTTGCTGGAAATTCAGCCCCAATCCTATAACCGTCTCTAGTAGCCCTAGAAGAACGTTGGGACAATGGGAGCCTACGCATTCTAGAGAGGTCTTCAGGTGTCACGTTCGCGTTTGTGGTGACTTCCAGGTTCAATGCCTGCCCACGAAATCTTTTTGCAAAATGTTTGATTTGATTAGAAAAACCTCTATTTGGGCAAACACATGAATGCTTTAACCGCTCATGGATATCTCATGCATAAAACGATACAAAATACAAAAGAAAGTACTCGTAACTAATCGAAATATGTCAAAAATTGGGTTTTCTTGAATTAGTGTGGAATTCGCGAAGATCAGCTCCCAGATGCTTGACTTTGGGTGTTTCTGCTTCAATTCACAATAATCGGATCTAAGCTTGAAATTCAGTTCATCGCCGGGTGTTTGAGCTACTGCTAGTTCTACCCATTACACGGCATCAATCGATATCGATTACTTAGCCAGTAAATCTAGAGTTTTCCTCGACACTTAGTAGGTCATCTGAAAGAGCAAATCGAGTAGTTACCAAATCGTTTTGATTGGTGCAGTTCTACGAAAGTTATGGCAAGGCGACAGTGTGCGATGACTCTACGGAGCGACCGTCGGTTTTCACGATCCCGTAAGCAGTATTGTATGCCATCACATCAACCCGGCGTAAATGAACAGCTTTCCTAGTTCTGTTTAGTGAGAAGTAAGCGCTCTAACGTTGTCAGAAGTGGCATTTCATTCTAGGCTATTAGAATACGCTTGAGCTCTCAAGATAATAGCAATATCGCAGTGTAGTGATATTTTCTGCTTTAAGGGCAGCACTCACGTAAATTCTCTCTTCTGAAGTGAGTCATTTACCATGTAGCTGGCCGCTGGACAATCGCAACAGCAAGTTGAACACCGTGAAGTGCCATCTACCTGTGAAGATACCGCCGTGGACACATCTGCCGTACTGGACAAAAGGGTTTCTTCGCTGCAGCTAATGCCGTTGACAGAGTGTGCGCATGTGGTTCAGCGGAGGCCCGTTTATAGAATTCGTACCATTTGCAGGGCTTCGTGGCGGGACCTATCACGGGACACTCGTCCGCGCTACGGACGCACATGAAATATAGTCTGTCCGAAACGACGAGTCCGCCCACGCACGTGGGGATCGAGAAGCTGCCACGTTTGCCAGCGCTCAACGTCATCATCTCTGATCAGCGTATCACTTTTCATCGTTATCTTCATAGTACTGACCAATGATTTGGCTGTGACGTGGACGACGTGGCAGCGAACAGCATCCGTCCCAGCCGTCCCGCCTCTCGATCCCCGCGTGCGTGGGCGGACTCGTCGTTTCGGGCAGACTATACCACCATCATTTTAAGTGTTTTTCGCGTGTTTCACACTACTTCATCGTTATCGATCGGTTCATCGTCGCTAAAAACCCCGATAGACCGCTAAATCTCCAACTCAGGAATTTCCGTGAGTGCTGCCTTTGAAGATGCTCTTATGCTAGCCGTCCAAACCTTAGTTTACGTCTCAGCAGAGTGTTTGAAACGTTGCAGGGAGGACGTTACGTTCCTAAGGCACTATCTTGATTACGCGGAGAGCTTTTCGGCAGCTAAAATTCGGAATTATTTGTGGAATATTTGAAATGTACACAACTATGGGAAAAATAGATGACTACCTTCGGACACCTAAGTGCTTCAAGAAACGCTGACCTTGTAAATATCTGATTGCTTCTATTCGTTATTCGTAGAATATACAGACAAGTTGTGAATGTCTTTTTTTACAATGGAAACATAAAAACAGTACTGCATGTATCCGGTGAATGAACAAATAATAGTTTAGAATAGTAGCCGCTGTGTATTGATTCCATGGTGAGGTTTGTTTCCTCACTGTTCGAACCTGAACATGAAACACCCTCGCATTCAATCCTGCCATGTCGTGGTAATTAGTAATTCCGATGCAATTAAAAAACGTCTCCAATCCAACTAATTCAACTAGTTCCCTTCTCTACAAAAGAGAGCTGTAAATTTTTCATAGCATCATTCTCCAATGTTTCCCATTGTTGCTTCGGTTTTGTTAGTGAGTGTATTTCAGTTTAAAACATTTCGATATTTCCCACATTTTTCTTGAAATAACAATTTCTGCTCTCTTGAATGGACAATCGTTCGTCTAGGCACTCGTTCTTTCTCAATCAACTCGCTCGGATGAAAAGGCACCGAACTGTACAGATGTGATGGGGGAGTATGCAGCTCCACAAAAAGTTCGCGATCCTTTGTTCAAAAAGATTCCTGAGGCAATGAATCAAACTCTGGTGAATACCTTTTCTTTTGAGCCCTTCAACTTGCTAGAGGATACCATAGCAGAATGACACATTTCCAGAAATACAACTGCACACTTGAAAATATAGCCAGCGCAACAGCTAACTTCGATCGCTTTGATGCATATGTGGGTTACCTCTACGATGAAATACCCAATCTGAACCAAACTGTTTATAAAGAGTGAGTTTTACGACTTTAGTAACACAATTTAAGCAGATTTCAGCTGTGAAAAAGCAAATATTTTGCAAACTTTCTGTGTACGTCTACGAGACAGTTAACCCGAATATGAAAGATTGGTAATAATGTAGGTAGATGATTCGGTATCCATAGGGGGAAATCATATCAGCTACGTGCGTCAGTGGCGTGTCAGCCGCACACATCCATTTGCAGAGGATTTTCCGTGAAGAACGCTCAACGCGATACTTATATATATCCCCAATGAAACGAAAGTGCGGCCGCTGTGAGGCCGCAAACGCGTGCGTCTCAGCTGCGTCAACTACGCAACTGACACTTCGGTCATCATATAGATGCGTCAAACGCACGCTACTATGTACTACTAGATTGCCTTATAGTGATCACACGATATCGTGGTGTGGAACTGCACCTGTCGGGAGCGCCACCAGTTCTGGTAAACTCGGCGATGTTGATTCTACGCCAATATCTGATGCATTACTAATCCCTTGTTTCGTACTAGATTTTTATCCAGTTATAGCCGGATCGTCACGTGATGTTTGCGGTCGATCTACTAAGTTGGTATCCAGAATCGTTTATACTCTCGCGGCTCAGTGCTGGAATGCACTGGCATTTGGATTTCCCCACTTATTACGTTTTTTTTTTCGGGTTCCACTTTTTTCGGGTTACTATTTCTTTTTTTTTTCGATTCAGCCGACAATAAACATACAGTGGGCGTCAGTGGCGGTGGCCCATCTGCGGCCTCGGGAAGGACGCCGCGCAACCGCGCCGCGCGCGTCGTAACCGATGTTTTCTACCGCTGTTATGCTATATCTAGCAGCTTTTCCATCCGATTTTGGGGATTTTCGACCAAATCGGGGAGAGAGAGACTAGAAATCGCATTCCGGCTGCAGACGACGCCGATTCCGGTCCGCGCGGTGCGGTTGCGCTGCGTCCTTCTCGAGGCCGCGGATGGGCCACCGCCATTGACGTCCACTGTAAAATGGCAAGCAGCGAAATAGATTGGTCCAGATTTGTTAGTAGCCAGACGAATCAACACTATAGGAGCAAAAAAGGTAACCTTTTGCAGGAAAAATGACCAGCCTCCCACTGGAGAGCGTTTAGTAAACCTCAATATAAGCGCTTTCATCAATAATGCCACTGGAAATTGGACAGATGAATTGAAACAGGTAATGATTAGCCCATCCAGTTATTTTCTGCTTGATGCTGATTTATTTTTGGCATTTCAACAGTAGATCAAACGACCACCTTCTCTGTTACTAATTTCCACTGAATTACAGATGGGAGAAAAAACGCAGTTCGGCTGCTTCTTGGATGAGGGCTACAATTTCACGCTAGTTTGCGCATTCATCTAACTTCTTTTTTTTAAAGTGTTTGTGTGCAACTTAGTTGACATTGAGTTACATCACAAAAGAATTATGTAAAAACTGAAGATGAATGGCAATACAAAAGGATGATGTAAAAGCAATAAGATTGCATTTTTCGCAGCCTCGAGAAGCGCGCTACGCGACCACACTGCGTATGCTGGTAATCGATATCGTTTCACGCCATAATGCCATTTCTAGATGTTCTCGCTCCGATTTGGCGGAATTCAGCAGTGTTTTTCTTCGCGTTTCTATGTGATCGCGCCTGAGCTTCTAAAAACTGTGTCATCCTTGTCTTTGATGCTATTTCAAACCAAGAATTTGCTTGAGTCCTGCCTTCAGAGCAGAAGATTACTCAACAGAAACTACTAGAAAATGCTACAAATTCAGTATTCTTTGGCGAAAGCTCCATCTTCGAGCATAAAGTGCTATCGTCAACACCAAAGGTAGCGGCAGGCACACACGAAAACTTTGACGCAGGCTCACGTAATACCACTTCCCCCTCCCCCCCCCCCCTGCCCACTTTCTGTATCAACCACTGGCGCGAAGGTATAGTGTGTTAGCTCACAGAAGGTCGCTGATCCGAATTTCTTCGCAATTACAACAGCAGTGATGTCCGCAGGCCGATCGGATGGTTCGATCCGATTTTTATACCTACTTCTGTACATTTTATTGTGTATGTAGTGTGATTCGTTCTACATATTTTGATGCTTCTCTACTGCTTCATTCGTTCTAATTTAATGCCGCCTTCGAAACTCATTCTACGGCGTCTTTCCATCGATGGAAACAGTGTGCGGCCGTAATTGCAGAGAAAGTCGGGCCAGCGGCTCACTCTGAGCTAACTGGTCATATACCCTTTAAAGGCAGCAGGAGCTGAAATTCTCGACTCTAAGCTGAGCCGCGGTTGGTGAAGTACAGACTCGGCACATCATAAATGTGAAACGAACACAGACAATGATGGCTTACCTGCAGAGAAAATGGAACACTCGTCGCGAACACGCCTGGACGTGTTCGTGCGCGGACGAGTTTTCTTCGGCGCGAAAGCCATTGCGGCGCGTGGTTTTGGCCGGGTCCAGCCATGAAACCCTGTGAATTGAATGCATTTCGTTTTCCGTTTGCGCCAAATAACGCACCGCAATGGCTTTTGCGCCGGGGAAAACTCGTCCGCGCGCGAACACGGCCAGGCGTGTTCGCGACGAGTGTTCCATTTTCTCTGTAGGTAAGCCATCATTGTCTGTGTTCGTTTCACTTTTATGATGTGCTGAGTCTGTACTTCATCACCCACAGCTCAGCTCGGAGTCGAGGATTTCAGCCCTTTAATGCGCCGCACACAGGGGGTTTGAATTGTTGTTATTGTACAGGAACCAATAAGTTTACGCTAAAGCACCAGAAAGAATGAAAATTTGAGGGACGGAAATTTCCGTGGGTGCTGCTTTTAATATTTGCGAGGTGAAAAGGTGTTACGTAAATCGAAATTATACAGTGGACATCAATGGCGGTGGCCCATCCGCGGCCTCGAGAAGGACGCCGCGTAACCGCACCGCGGCCGGGATCGGTGTTGTCTGCCGCCGGAATGCTATTCCTAGGCGCTTTTCTTCCCGATTCGGTCGGAAGTCCTTGAAACGGCTAGAAAAGCTGCCAGAGATAGCATAACAACAGCAGAGGACATCGGTTATGGTGCGCGGCGCGGTTGCGCGGCGTCCTTCTCGAGGCCGCGGATGGGCCACTGCCAGTGACGTCCACTCAGGGTAAAGCACAGGTCCGATATTTCAAACCACCCCTACGTATTTAGAGGAGCAAAGCGAAAAAAGCAAAGGGGGGGGGGGGGGGTACGTTGTGTTTTTTCTTTATGATTGATCCTTGTACTGCGACCGCTATACTATCTTACCTACGCACTGACTCTGCAGAATGGCCGACGGCTTCTATTCAGGAAGTATCGTGAAGGGAACGGCGTTTACGACCTAACATATTATTCGAGCTGTGGATGAGATGTTTCACACCTCTACGATCCCTGCTGTTACATCAAAATTTTCCCATCACATTAAATCGGTACAGCAACACAGAGTAATAGTAATAAGTTATAGACGCAGTAATTAGTAAAGTTAGTATGTATTACCCGCCACAGGAGAGTAATCACGGTAAATTTCCTAAGTTTCACTCCATCTGTGCAAGTCGCGCACGTTAGTCGTCGGTTCAATGTTGCAAGAATTGCACCGAAGTTCGGCTGAAATCCCCTGTGGAGCTATTTCGCGCTCCTACGCGATTCCGCACTCTATTGCAAAAGATTACTGTAGTTTCTACCACAAGGCAGGTGCGGAGAAGGTGCGTGTATCGCACCCTTATCGCACCTGCCCTGTGGTGGACTCTACAGTACTGAGGAGTGGTGGAGAGATGCGCATAAAGTATCTGGAGCGAAGAGGGAGCAGAGAGTGAAAACAGGAAAGTTTACGTAAAAACTGTTAAAACATGTCTAATACTGTTCAAACATGTTCACTTTTCTTACAATCTGATCTCTCCTTTTTTGTTTTATGTTCAGTATGTCCAACATGCTCAAACTTGTTCGGCACGTTTCCTTAAAACTGGCAGGTTTGTCTATAATGTCTGGAATGTTACAAATTGAGAGAGGCCAAACACTGATAAAAATATAATGAAAGCTGTTTAATTGCTCATTACAATACAAGACTGTGTCCCACCAAGAATGGCGGAATCATGGACGTGGTTTACGCCCATGTGAAAGCAAAAGGGGGTCACGTATTTAAGAGATCCGAATCGCACCCCGTGCTTTACCCTGCGTCCACTGTATGTGAGCCTTTTATAACTATGATTTTTCATTGTGTGGAGGCCTCTTTCTTCCCCTGAATCAATTTCATTGCTACAGTTGGCTTAGTAATGAGGTTTACAGAGTAAAGAGGGTGCTCTTTCCAATCAGAATCTAGAAGAAAAGAAAACACAAGGTCGGCTTTCTTTGGCTGAGACTCCATATTCCAGTGCGAAGCACTGACAGCAAAATGTAGAAGGAGGAAAGATAGGACAGGCACACGCGAGCGGTATGGTGAAGACCCGAGATATACGCAGAAACGCAAAAAAAAACTGCTAAAACATGCCACATCCACCAAAACGCCTAGAAATAGCGTCACGTCGGCAGATGTTATCGATTACTAGCAAGCGCGGAGCAATCGCGCCGCGTGCTTCTCGAAGCCATGAAAAACGCACCCCTATCGGCGTCTATTATACAACAAACTGTAAATTTTTACTGATCGAATATCAACTGGCGAAAAACATCATGCAGTTAAGAGAGTGGATAGGACAAAGATATCCACGGAAGGTTTTTTACGGCTGACACAGTATCCATACCACTCCAACATATCCGTTACAGCGCGTTCATCCGACTGGAGCTGGATAAAATGAATACATTGGACATTGACGCCAAACATTGCTGGCATTCTTTGGAACTTCACGGAACCTGACCATGACAACTGCCACAAAATTCTGAATGTCAAGACATAGTATGCTATCGGACGAGCTTGCTCCCACGGCTGTAGCATGCCGTAATACCGAGAAAGCATTCTGGAGGTTACCTTCGACCTCTTGGGAGCGTTATTTCGAAAAAAGACAAGACACTTTGCCTGCGGATTTCTGGATCATCTTTGCAGGAAGATAAAACCGGAGTATAGTGTTTTCGATCTACGGTGACGTGCATGCGCACCGCTCTCCCTTCATTCATATTGGTAACGATATAGAAAGAGGAATTAGCGGTGCGGATGGACGCCATCTCAGATCGAACAGATCATGAATAATTCCCGAAGTGTTTCTCAAAAAAGAAAAGGGCTGATGATTATGAAAGAGAAAAGAAAAAAGAAAGAGACATTGTTTGCACTGATCCAATCAAGGCGGAAATCCCTGAAACATTTCCTGGGTTGCCCCTACTCTGCCTCTGAAGGCAGAAACATAGCGGATACATTGGAATTTCAATCTAACTGAATGTGAGCCAAATGAGAACTATTAGGTAAACAAGCAGTCAGAAAGGAGGTTATGTGAGATTATCTCTCGGGCGTTCTACTAATTCCATCCAGTATTCCCGACACAGCCCTATAAAAATGCAGCTGCTGTACAAAATTCATTGAATAGTCATGCTCACTCCATCAACGAACCCCTCCATGCAAAATTTGGAGAGATTCTGTGAGGTACCGCAACGATCATGTTTTGTAAACGCCGGAACACCACAAAAATAGAGTTACAATACAATATGGATACGATACATATTCGTGTCCATTTTGTATGTATGCCTCTGAACTCCCAAGGCTTTCACTTCATCCCGAACCTATAGCTTTACACTACTGTCCTCGCATGTAGTTCATGCAACTGCCGTGTCTCAGGTGGAAAAGGAAGGTTTTGCTCACGCTGGACTCAACTTGACTTCAAGCTCTCAGTCCTTAGCTTATATAACCATTCTTTGTACTGATTGCAATACAGTCACCACTCTCACAGAAAATGTACGAAAGCCGAACCAGGTAAACAGAAGGTACCAAAATTTGCTTCAAAAGAGACCATCACCCACATAGGGCTGTCCATCAAAAGGAAGAAATATTTAGAACAGCTACATTCTATACACGTCGTTCACATCGATACGCCCTTTTGTCAGCGAATCAAGTTTTCAGTGAACACATGGTCACAAAGAACAACACCATTTTGTTGCCAGAGAGGTGAATAAACAGTAACAGCTCAGTAGAATTTATTTATTTATTTATTCTTACGTGGGAACTCCGCCTACGGTTTCCGTAGCCGGTCCCAAGCCCGGATAAAGGAGGAAGGTTGATGTAAATTCTGAGTTCAAGACTACCGCGTCCGGGGGTTTTAACCGACGCATTGGCGCTGGCGGAGTGCCGGGGCCAGGGCGCTAATGAAGAGTTGGATACTGGTCACAAAATGAAGCTGCGAAGGCGTCAGAAAATGATGACACCAAAACGACTCTTGAAGATTGCAACATAGAACATCCGCACTGGTCATCTTGTTGGACAAAAAGAAGCTGTCATCCGCGAATTGCTTCGCTATGGGATATCGATCGCAATACTATCGGAACCCAGGCTGATTGGCTCTGGACGCCTGCGAATCGCTTCTCCTGACAACAACGACGAATGAATGATGCTGTATTACTCGGGGGGTGAACAACACATGGAAGGCGTCGGATTTGCACTTGGCCGGAAGACCTGCGACAGTGTTATCGCCTTCCAACCTGTCTCAAGCAGAATAGCTGTGCTAACACTCGAAGGCACTATCAGAACACACATTGTCGCGGTCTACGCTCCCGCAGAGATCACTGCTGACTCATCAAAGGACCAATTCTACTCACAGTTGCAACAAGTCATCGAATTCCTGTCTCATAATGAGTTCATTATCGTAGCAGGAGACACAAATGCTCATGTAGGCTCATGACGAGAAGGATGGGAAGAAACGCTAGGAGACTTCGGACATGGTGAAATGAATGACAACGGACTTCGCCTCCTAACATTTGCTGCATCTAACAGTCTCCTAATTGGCAACAGCTGCTTTCAACACCCACGGAAACACAAGCTGACATGGCGTTGCCCGAAAGGAACAGATTCAGCAGTTCTGGATTACTTCCTCATATCAAGCCGATTCCATTCAAGCTTCCAGGACATCCGCGTGATGCGGGGCGCAGACTGCGGATCTGATCATCACCTTGTTTTAATGAAAGTGAAACTACGGCTCAAGAGAAAAAAAGGATCTCTACACCCGTTAGTCGCAGAGACTGGTCTCGACTCGCTGATCCTATCTGCAAGCAGCAATTTGAGTTAAAGCTAAGGAATCGATTTGAGATACTAAAGGAGCCAGAGAATGCAGATGAAGCAGCCGAACAATTCGCTAGTGTCACAGTAGACTGCGCCAATGCTTTCTGTCCCATAATGCGGAGACGAACACAAGCTTGGATTTCAAACGAATGTCTCGATATGATGGACCAACGAAAGAAGTGCAAGTGCACCGACATGAAGCGTTATCACGAGCTACATCATGCGGTTAGACAACGTCTCAAGCAAGAGCGAAAACAGCACTGGGACAACGTCGCAACTGAACTCGAAAATGCCGCCAGCCGAAGAGAGTTCCGGACCCTATACACCACACTGCGTCGCCTAAGAGGGCATGATAGGGCTGCCGATGAATGCATTAAGAAAAAGAATGGCGAATACGTGAAAACAAACGCTGAACGGCTATTTCGATGGCGAGAGTATTTTCAAGAGCTCTACAATCGCCCGATACCAGAAACGCCTCCACCGACTCCTACAGATCTCCAGTGCTCGAGCCAATTGATTTTCGACGAGCCACCTGACATTGAAGAAATCAGGAACGCTGTGGGAAGACTGACACAAGGAAAAGCTGCTGGTTGTGATAATGTGACTGCAGAGGCACTGAAGGGAGGTGGCAACACCCTTCTTCGACGCCTACATTCCCTAATCTGGCTGGTGTGGACTCCCAACAAATACCTACCTCTTGAAAGCAGGCAATACTTGTACCCATTCGCAAGAAAGCAGACAAACATCAATGCAAAAATTATCGCGGTATCAGTCTACTCTCCATAGTCGGTAAAGTCTTCATGCGAGTCGTTCAGCAGAGAGTACAGAGTAGACATGAAAAAGTGAGTCGCGAAGAGCAAGCTGGATTCCGGCCCGGCCGATGATGTTGCGATCAAATGTTCACACTCCAACAAGTAATGGAAGAGCGCATACGATGCGGAAAGCGTCTTATAATAGTGTTCATAGACTTTGCTGCTGCTTTTGACAGTGTATACCACCCAGCTCTATGGAACACATTGGAGGCCGAAGGAATTCCAGGAAAAATTATAAGGCTTCTGCAAAACACCTATGACGGTTCCAAATGCAAAGTTCGAGTGAGAGGAGGCATGTCTGAAAGTTTTACTGTGTCCACGGGAGTTAGACAAGGATGTGTCATATCACCATTGTTCTTCAACACTGTCATCGATGCTATCATGAGAAGGGTCTTCAAAAAGTGAGCTGGCGTCGAATGTGGACAGCAACAATTTGTTACGGATCTGATGTACGCAGATGACGTAGCAATATTCGCGAATGATGAAGCTGAAGCCATGAGCATCCTTAATGACATCAGCGTGACTGCGCAGCCATACGGCCTAATCTTAAACGCAGAAAAGACTAAGGTTCTCACAACGGATGGAGCTCCAGTGGTAGTACATCTAAATGAGGCAGAGTTGGAACAAGTACAGAACTTCAAATATCTTGGATCAATAGTGCAGCAGAAGAAGATTGCGTCATCAGTGGAGATTCTTAGTCGTATCGGAACGGCGTCCGCTGCATTTGGATCACTCGCCTGGTGTTTATGGCGCAAAGCGAATGTCTCCACCTCCACGAAAATGAGGATATTCAGGGCACAAATACTACCGATACTGTTGTATGGAGCGGAATCCTGGACAATTCTTCATTCGGATGCACAAAAGCTGGAAACATTTCAAATGCGATGTCCTCGACGAATTCTTGGTATCACTCTAGGAGATCGAGTCCGGAATGAAGACATTAGAAAGAGATGCTGTGATCAGCCTACCATCGCTGCTGAAATTAGGAAGAGAAGATTGAAATGGTTTGGCCACTTGTGCAGAATGGTGCCTTCGCGCTTGCCACACAAACTGCTGTGGAGGATGCGCCCGACGAGATGGAAGATCCAACGAAAAGCCGCTGGCTTTTCGTTGGATCTTCCATCCCGAAATAAAGTAAGTATATAATTCTTACGTGGGAATACCACGCAGAATGACAAATCGTGGTAAAAAAAGCATGAACATAATGCGAAAAACTCTTGAATCTACAAGAAAGAAATCTTTAGAGAAACGGATACAGTTCAAGAAGGTTCAAGAATGACAGACTAACAAGAGAATTTCCATGAGAATTAGCTCCAGAACTTGAAAAAAGAAACAAAAAGAAATGGTACTGGGGAAAACAACAATACCAAGGAATGGAATTCTTGAGATTGACGTATCGAAACGGGAGAAAAAAAACTTTTCAATTATATGAGCAACTGTGCTGCTCGATCACTCCCAACCCCCTCCTTTCCCCATCCCCATTCTCTCCCCAATTGAATTTCTCGAAACGTTTCATCAGAAAACTTTTATTTAAATGTTATCACAGTTTCCTATAACAAATCTATCCATACAACAACAAAATTACGGTACGAAGTCAAGGTCCACATTGCCGCCACACAATATCAGCACAACTTTCTTGAGGCCAAGTTCAGCCGGCGACACTTTTAATAATCCCGCTAATGGCACAGCTGCTGATGGTTCCACTCTTTGCTAAAACAAATTCCTACAGGTGCGAGACCGATCGATACGTAGCCACATTGTTACCTTTGTTCTGGTCCAGAGAAGTTTCAGGGCTTCGCGGATCTCTTGGTCTGTCTGCAAAATAGGATTACTCCATAAGGTGAAAAGAGGGTGAAAAGAGAAGAATCACCCACTGTTCATAGTTATAAATCGATGTATCGATCGATAAGCTCACCACTGTAATAATCTTGTCGGCACTAGTTCGTTTAAGAATCGGATAGCAATTTTCGCCCACTTTCAGCACTCGGATTCCGTCTGCTATTGTGTCGACCACATCCTTTTCTGCGGTTAACTCCCCTTTCTTCAGGTAGTCACCCAGACCTTTACCTTCTGGTTCCACGAGAAACACTGAAACGCTCCGTCGATATCATGTTATCTGGTTTATCAAAGAAAAATCAATCAATACCTTTAACATCTGGTCGAACTTCTGACACATAAGCGGCAACTCCACTCGCCATGCCACCACCGCCAATAGCCAGAAATATTGCATCTGCATCGGGGACCTGTTCAACTATCTCAGCCCCGATTGTGCCCTGAAATTGATAGGAGGTACAATTGTAAAGTATGATATGATAACCATCGCACTGTTACGGTTGAATCTAGCCTTAGCATTGTTATGATTCAAACTTATTTCGAAGTTCGTAAGTAAATTTTCATATGTTATAATGTGAGGTATTCATATGTTATGATGCGATAGATACATCGTTATGGTGTCATCATCGTGGGGTCACTCTGACGCGCTCTTTCTCTCGCTGAACTGTGCGCCACTTTTCCATGCTCACTGTCCATAGGCGGTATTTATGATTGATGCGCGTCAAATTTTATGCGTCGGCCTAAAATTTCACGAAGTTTTCACGATGTCTCGACGCGGCGAAGATCACAACGCAGTTTGTTCGCGCAGTCGTCGCGACGGCAAAACCAGGAACATTCGCAACCTGCCAAGAATTCTCTTCTCCTCTTAGTTCTGCAGTGTGTATCGCCGCGTCAAATTTGACGCGCATCAACCATGAATACCGCCATACACTCTTGGGATTTTGATCTCTCGTTTGGATTAAGATCGTTATTCGACTGATCCGTTCGACTGAGGTGCGGCTGCATCATATTCTTGCCTATTGTTGGAACGGTAATAAACAAGTAAGTATTTCCTGCTTCTTTAGTGGAAAGGGGGTAAAAACCCTCGGATATGTGGTAAGCTAGCGGATTGTCGTGCCCGGCTCGGGCGTCGGTGGTAGCGCCCTTAGCAGACTTAGCGTACTACAACTTATCCCAGACCTGATTGATCAAACCATCGCGGTACACAACTAGTTTCTGTCAATCGGACAGTACAAGATATTAAAGTCTTTATCATATTCTTTCAAGATCTTACACTGGATAAATAGCCACCTTCATGTTCTCCACAGTATAAGACATCAATACAAAACACAGACTAAAACCACAAGATGGAAATGGGGTTAAGTCACAAACCGGCCTGATGGACACGCGCGGCAAAGAGAGGATCTTCTGGCGGCTCGACATGGACTTCCGGAGGCGATGACTTGATCGTGCAGGACATCCTTGTTAACGGCAGCACAGCGTCTTCATCGGCAGGACCATCGGCGAAGTGGAGAAGAGAAGAAAGTGCGAAGTGAGTGAAGTGTGAGAAGTGAAGTGAGCCCGATGGAACGCGATGGGGCTATCTATACTGCTGCCGGCGTGTGAACGGTACCGCAGGGCATAGGCGGAATGAGAAGGTACCCTAACCCGTGGGAGCGCGCTGGCCACGCAAGGGGATTTGAACCGGTAAAGGAGTCGGCTCAATGCATCCCAACTTGCTGGCGATCCAGACCGGAATGTTGGAGCGTCGGTCGAAGGAGTCCTTGAATAGGAAGTCGTGCGAGAGTCACGACACCGATACTAATTGTACACAATCGATGTGACTGATCAATGGGACATCTCCAGGAATGCTATTTGAAGAGCGCAAAACTCCAGAACTTTTGAGAACTTCTAGCCCCTTGGTTAATTCCAATTTGGGTGACTTGTTTAGTGTTTGGACAAACAAAGGGAATTCCGGAAAAAAATGTGTCAGATCATGAAACTCACTTGTCCACACATAACATCCTGGTTATCGAAGGGTTCCACAACACCGTAGCCTAGCTCTTTTGCAAGGCGAGCACATGTATCTTCCCTGAAGAATGTGATCACTGTGAAAACAGCTTGGGTCCTCAAAAAACACAAAAATTTGATAGAACTTTAGATGACTGATTAAATCAACTTTAACAGAAAAAAATGAGAAAGTTCCTTGTTTATCCAGTAATTTTTCCCAAAATCAGTGAATATTTAGTTTTTCCCATTATCAATGATGTATTTTCCCAGTATAAATGAATCTATAGGGACTTCTGGGGAGGGGGCAAACTGAGAACACCAACAAGAAAATCGATAAGTAAAAATCAATAATTTGCAAACGATTTCAGGTCCGGGGGTAGAGACATCCACATTTTCTCCACTCTATACTCTGAATATTTCGACAACTTCATAAAAATGTGCAATGATAATCTTGTCCATGAATTCCCTTATAAGATTACACAGAAATCTACTAATTCCACTACAATTTCACAAAGAAATTAATTCCCAAAACTCAGACTGAGATTTGTATCCTTCGAAATTTATCGCCAATTCTGAGAATTTTTAAAACTTTAAGGTGGGGTAT
Organism: Ancylostoma caninum; assembly: GCA_037903475.1. Lineage (NCBI taxonomy): Eukaryota > Metazoa > Nematoda > Chromadorea > Rhabditida > Ancylostomatidae > Ancylostoma > Ancylostoma caninum. The sequence continues at coordinate 123,820 of JBAJFG010000387.1, forward strand.
TCAGATGTCAGCTCCATTGGTTTAAGAACGGTTTCCATTGGGCATTTCATTTGTTCACTAATACCTGGTACTAATTGAAAGAGACACAAGTTATTAATGGATGTAGAACAAAACGATGTTACTTAAAGATAAGGTGAAAGAAATGAGAGGGTGGAAGAAATGAGAGCTTTGAGAAGAACATAGAAGAGCTAGATTTCTGTAAAACTGGCACTTCACGATCTAAGATTTTTTTTTGCAAAAAAAAGGCGGGAAATTCGAAAACAACCCAAACCTGCTCTTCACGGTAGGCTCACACAGCTCCAACACGGCGCCATACCCTCTCATCGCGTCCATCTTCGATGGAGGCGCATTTTTCGGGACAGCCACTCGACACGGTAGCCCGACTTGAGCAGCAGCCCATGCCAAACCTTGGCCGTGGTTGCCGGATGAGTGAGTCACCTACACCTAGGTTGTCTTGCAATAACTGAACTAGGAAAAGTGGCATAAAAAACGAAGATACGTTTGATAACCCACCACACCGCTCACTTTTCCCTCGTCTTTCAGCTTCTGCACAGCGTTCAAAGCGCCTCTTGCTTTGAAACTGCCGGTTTTTTGCAGATGTTCACATTTCATAAAGACTATACAGCCTGAACAATCATTTGACGTAACTTTGCAGAAAGTAACAGCATTCGACAACAGAGAGCAAAGGGTATGTTTAGGGCGTATGAGAAGATTGATTTCCTAAGGACTGAAATACACAAAAAATGCCTATGCCTTAGAAACTAACCTGCTAGCTTGTCTATGCTTCCACATGTGATGATCGGAGTCCTGTGAATTCTTCCGGAAAACCGTTGAAGCGCCTTGTTCACTGTTTCGGCGCAAACCACCATTTCTATGAAATTAGAGACCATTTTCCATTTTCGGCACATACACAGGAAACCGCAGATGTCAAGGCCTGCGCGTCGCAGTGCACTCCGCTGTGGCGCGGCTGGCTTTGGGCAGAAGTGCCGAAAGCAGCGGATTGGGAACTGCTCCACATTCGAAGCACAAAAATTTTGAAGGAACATTTTCGGCTGAAACCTTGCCTAGGGAAGTTAACTGAGATGCTACATACACATAAATATAGTATCCAATTCGTATTGTAGCCGTACTTCTATAGGATCACGGTTGACATACAGTAGATGAGATGTATTGGATGTCATTATCCTCCTAGATTTTGTACAGAGGCGTACGTAGTCTCAGGTGCTGGTCACGATTGCCAGCATCATTTTGCATGATATTGCCGTTTCTCTGCCGAAATCGGCATCTTCCTTTGATTTGCTGCGATAATTCCACCGTAAAAGCATAAAAGGATAGTATGCAACAAAATTTTATTTATTTAATTACATATTTATTTATTTATTCACACATTCAGGGTGCACAAAAAAACGGAACACTGGGACTTAGGTGGAATAACTTCATCCGCATTTACCCTTGTAATACAATGAAGGTTTGTCCTAATCCGTGACGGGTCAACAGGCCAAAATGCATAGGATTCTCAAAATTCTCAAAATTTTCAGGATCCCGAATGTGGGATAGTGTTGCAGAGTCTACGTCATGCATGCGTCGACAGCTGGAGTAACTTATATTAGCATAACTGATGCACTTGCGGGCAGAAAAATCGTTATCACGTCAGAAAATCAAGGGAATGTGAACCCTTTAAGTGCTCAGAATCCCAAAAACAAGTTGTTGGCCTAGCTTTGCTCAAAGACAACTTGTAAACAAGCTTTCAACTAGCAAATCGTTGTCGACAAGTTTGACGTCATCGCGCCACCGAAAACCAAGTTGTCGACAAGCTTTTCTCCCGACAACTTGTCGACGAGGAAGAGGAAAAACAAGTCGTCGACCGGCTTTCAAAAAAAATCAGCAGCAATTTGCCTATAGCCCTTCAACCACTTCGTCGACAAAAGGGAGTCAAGTTCCATTCCCGCGTAACTCACGATGCAACCATAGAAGACACCATTGCAGTGATTGCCTTGGTATAATTTGATAGAAGAGTTTGCTAGTGATTCATGGACAGCTGTGGCATCCTCAAAAGTCTTACTTTGAACAATCTTGTAGAGGTTGTTAGTGGAAGGTGAATATAGGTTGTCGACTAGCTTATACGGCCGATAACTGGTCGACAAGGAAGAATGAAAACAAGGTGTGACAAGCTTTTAGAAAGACAACTTGTCGGCAAGGAAGTGTGAAAACAAGTTTCAGATGCGGTCGGAAACTTGCCCTGCAAATGCTTGTCAACGAGTTGTTTTGAGATTCTGAGTGACTTCATTGGTCATCAACGGAAATTTTTGCTTCTGAGATGGAACGGAATGTGTTTGCTATCAAGGGTTATCAGTGTATCATAACTCTAAAACAAGTCCAGAAAATAATCGGTAATCTGGGGAAGCGAGAGGAGAATCGAGAATTTTTGGAATCTTATTGAGAAATTTTCAGAGTCTTACTGCATAATGTATCTGATACTGGATGAAGCGTACAAAAATGTCTCGTAGCATATTTGATAGAATCACTGGTAAGCAATTATCCAGAGATAAATACACTGCGTTTCATAAATATGTATGTAGGCACCAGGGTTGAGCGGATTGTCCGTATCCGGTTGTCCGTTTTGCCGTTATCCGTAGGTTTTGGCCTATCCGTTATCCGCACCGTTATCCGGGGTTTTGGCGCCGGATAGCGGTGCGGATAAGACCACAAATAGTAGCTTCATTTTGCACGTTCTCAACAGATTATAGCCTTCATTCCAGGAAGTATTACTCAATCAAGCCCATTTCAAGTCATCAGTGGTTTACAGTCTTGTAGCAAGGTTGGAGGGGGTAACACAGACTTGTACCTGCCCACAAAGAGATGCTCTTCCTCATGTTTTTTGGGTCCTCCTACGAAAGTCAGGCAACAACTTCGAAAGCACCATTGACTTGTGAAATTATCAGCAAAGTTGGCTAATGTTTGGCCATTTTGTTAATGGCCAAACATTAGCCAACTCGTTGGAATTGTTGACCTTGCAGCTCACCGATGAGCGGTGCCTCTCCCTTTCAAGATCTACGATTTCTATCAATTTTTGAATGTATTTACCAAATAGCGTTTGAGAGTCAACGTTCATAATACTCAGTCAGTACTAGGATGTTTATCAGAAGGAACTCTACAAAAGACAAATGAAGCAAAGCCCCCTTCAACCAACCCTCCACGGCATCTCGAAAGTAATGAATCTTATGGTCACCTTGAATCTTGAACAGATCTTCTGATTATAGCTTCCACCAGTACGCTCAGCAGGGTGTTGACGTTATCAAATTTGATTCCATAACGCTGAGACACATATGTCCAAAATTGACTCAATCGGACCAATATCGGGCTGAGACTTTGTTTGATATTCCCTCTCGCATACGCTGGTAGAATTCCCCTTCCTAGCTGCAAGTTGTTACCGCGTCCGAGCTCATGATTCAGTTACACCGAATTTTTGTAAACGACTACATTTCGATCCACCTTCGGCAAAGCGAAGGGAAATGGAGCGGTGTGAATGCGAATGAAAGGACAATGAGAGAAGGAAATGTGCTTTTGATTATATACTAAAACTGCGTGGAAACATTACCCTCCACTTCAAAATATTATTCCAAAACTCGTGATCCGGAAATTCGACACTGATTTTGCAACAACACAGAATGTGGTGTCTCGTAGCATCTGGATCACTTATCCGTTATCCGTTATCCGGTATCCGTTATCCGGTCAATTTTGGCCTATCCGTTATCCGCACCGTTATCCGGGTCGTGGAAAATCTCGTATCCGCTCATCCCTGGTAGGCACCCCAACGTTTATAAGTTCCACTACATTGCGCTGATTCTCGGAACCAACCATCAAGCCCAGTGGAATAGTCATGTCAGCAAACCCCTTATCCCAAAGCTTCATACCACGACCTCTCAATCCTGGCCTACTGGCTCAATTTTTCGACATCAGTCCGATACCAGATCGTTTCATAAATATGTAGGCAGTGAAGAAAACCAAAAGTTTCTCTGGAAGCTGTTTTCTAAGAGTCTGTAAGATTTTCTTCATTAGAGCTATATTAGCTAACATTAGCTAATTAAATAAACATGAGCCCATCCCCTCAGACAAGAAAACTAGGGCTCATACCATAATACTGAGCTTATTTCTCTACATATACCTTCGTTTTCGTAATTTGGAGTGAGCTCAACCTCGAATAATTTGAGTTTGTTCTTACTGCCTACATATTTATGAAACGGTCTGATATCAAACTGATATCGAAGGTTCGAGCTAGTGGACCACAATTTAGAGGTAGTAGTATGAAAATTGGAGAAAATTGGAGACAAGAGGTTTTGTTACGTGCCAATTCCACCGGGTGTGGTGTTATGTTCCAAAAATCAGCGCAATATACGGGAACTTAAAAATTTTGGTGCGCCTACACATTTATGAAACGCACTGTATGTCCAGAATATGTAGTTATCAGCCGCCAATTCTAATTGGTACAACGTCCCGGAGACTTGTGCAACTTGTTGCAAGGAGAAAGAAACAAACAATCATGAGATACCGGTGAAAGTCATCAAACAGGAGGGGATCTTTGTTATGAAATTAATAAAAAAAATTGAAAAGAAATGAAGATGAAGTTTCACTTCGGGAGAATTACGGGTCTTCAACAGCATTTCGACGATCTCGCGTGTGGCACGTGTTATAAACTTCCAGCTAGGCGGGGTGAGTTCCGTTCACCCTTGCTCACGTCCAACATGGTAAAGAACGCGATTACTTTTCGTACCTTAGCTCGACCATGGGGTAAGTATAATATAATTTCACTTTATTTTCATATTTTAAGTAATTATATAACAATCTCACAATGTTGTAAAATGATTCCTAATTGTCTGGGAATTTTTACGCTCATATTGAAACTTCAAACTTCAACCGCTTTGTTAGGGGAGCTATGTAGTATAAAGTTATTGTTAGTATGACTACAAGGTGCGGAAAAGGTATTGATAATGAAATCCACTTCAACGCCACAGTTACCACAATAATTTCCATCGAGTAAGATTAACAACTGAGTAAAAATTGACATTCTACCACTAATTTTCAATTCGGCCTATTTTTTTCTTCATACCCTCGCGGGGACGGAGCGGGTAGTCCGCATCAAGATTGCCTCATTGACAGGTCAAAGCAGCCTTTAAAGCAGCGATATTCTTGTGGGGTTTAGCACACGCTTTTGCTTGCTACCATACTGAGAAATCAAGTGGTCCCGTAATAATTGGTGGCTGGTCTTCAGAAGAGATGAAATCGTGGAGATTTCCTTGCGCCACTGTTGCGTTTGGCGGGCCTTATCGGCTGGTGCGAGATCTTGTTGAAACAGGTATGGATTGTTTCCAAAATGAGAATTTAGCCATGGGAGAACGCGAGAAATATGACCCCACACCATTTCAAAGCGCATAATTTATTTATTTATTTATTTTATTTATTGAACTACACTCGAAGGTGCACCAAATAAAAAACTCAAACATCAAATGGGAGCCACGACTGAGCACAGCATTCATTTTTGTAATTAAAATGGTTGGCCAAGGAACTAAACAAGACTGGTCATAGCTCATGTCGAATTAAAACAAGCCGTTCTCCTCCTGCAGTAGGTGAAGAAGTCCCCTGCCAAGGTCATGTTCCCGACACACGAGCGCATCTTGCTAAGCCTAGAGCAACCAGGGCTCGGATGACCAACTTAACCCATGGCGAACGCATTCGTCTGGGACCCTGGGCGAACGGGTTGGGGGACCACAAGGAAGGGGGTTCACCAAACCTTGGTGATCCTCAAACGACGACAGTGCCACAAGCTGTAGACCAGATCACATGAACCAAAAACTCAAGTCTTTGTAGTCAATGGAATGCTGGAACCCCGCCGGGCCCATTTAAAACATATGTGCAGTCAGGTTAAAACCGGAAATGAGGTAAAAAGCAATCAGAGAAGCTTAGAACAATATACTAGGGTTTGAAAAACTTTGAAAAAAACATACAAAAAAAAACACTGGTTTCAGAAATCTACACTCGATAAAAAGACAACTAGAACAGTGTGGTAACCAAGTGAGGACAGCTGAGCCGTGACAAGCTAAGATCCAAGAGAACTATCTGAAAAAGCTTGGATTACCAGAGCAGATTAAGCGTCTAAACTTAGAAGATAGGGCAAATTAGCCTTTTTCAACTTAGTTCCGAAAATTCTGCTGTTTAAGGACTTGAATAAATCATGAGGCAGCATTCGGAACCATCTGGCTGTCCGATAGAAAAAAGAGTTGAAGAGAAGTGAATGATGTTTCTTTTTGACTCTACCGTAATGCAAATTAAAACCGCCGCTTCTGAGACTACAAGGTCGAAACACCCAGTATTTGCTAGCTCTTAAATTGACCTCACATTTCAAAATACGAAAAGCAAAGACGAGGTCATTTCGTATTCTTCTTAAACGAAGGCTCTCCAAACAGAATAACTTCAAGCGGTCCTGGTAATTGGGTATGAGACTATTGTCAATCCTGGGATGCACCCTATGATAGACAAGGCGAGTAAATGTATGTTGTACCCTCTCTAACTTTTTTATGTCCTTTTTTAGTAAGGGGTTCCACAGTTGTGAACAGTAATCGAGGTGGGGCAAGACATATGCCTTATACAGAGCCACTAACACCTTTACATCTTTTATGTGAGTGTTCCGGAAAATGGCAAATAGTGCAGCTAATGCTTTTTTAGCAGCGTTATCTACATGAGCGGAGAAACTGCATCTTGAATCAACAAGAACACCGAGATCATTAACTGTATCATAGGTTTTTAGCGTGACATCATTTATCACATACTCAGTGGAGGCTAAATCACCAAGATGCATGACCTTACATTTGTCCGGGTTAACTGCCAAGTCCCACAATGAAGCCCAATTCAATAAGCGATCAATTGACATTTTGATAGCTGTCTGAACTAAACTCCGATTCTCATCCGTATAAATCCCATATATTTTAATATCATCGGCGTATAACTGAATCTTAACATCAGGGCAAGTTTTAAGGAGAGGGCCTAATTCTGCTGTATAAATAAGAAAGAGTAGGGGAGATAATACACCCCCCTGGGGCACTCCACTCGGACATGGATATCTAGGGGAGAAGGAGTGCCCCACTTTGACCACCATGTGCCTTGATGACAGATAAGAGTTAAGCCACTCTAGCAGACTCCCGTCGATTCCGTAGGATTCCAGCTTAGCCAGAAGTTTGGAATGGGAGACCCGGTCAAAAGCTTTAGATAAATCCACATATACTACATCAACTGAACTCCCTGAATTTAAGGCTAAGCACCAGTCATGGATAGAGTCTATAAGGTTTGTCAATGTAGAGGCGCCGCTGACAAATCCATGTTGAACCTCTGGAATTATGTGAAATTTATTCATCCATGACATGAGCTTATCCCTCACAACTCTTTCCATGACCTTGACAGGAGAAGGGGTGATGCTGATCGGACGGAAGTCACAAATCAGAGAAGCGTTGGGAATCTTAGGCACGGCTGTGACTATAGCTTCCTTCCAAACATCTGGGACCTCCCCCAGGCTAAAGGATATGTTGAATATAAGAGTAAGAGGAACATAGAGGGAATCAGCACATTTCTTGTAAATAATTGGAGGAATTCCATCAAAAGGTTCGGATGTAGAAGGTTTTAATTTTTTGAGTAGTGCTAGGGTAGCAGAAGGTTCAAAAATAATTCCGGAACACCGATTACTTATCTTCCTGGTAATATGAGAGAAATCTGTATCAGGACGGCTGGAGAGCATGAAAATGTCGGAGAAATAATCACCTAAAGCTCTTGCCTTACTTTCATTTGAGCTATAGAACAATCCTCTTCCATCTCTTAGAACAGGCATGCTAGGGTGGTGTTTTGTTTTGTGACGTATGTATTCGAAAAAAAAAATTCATAAAAACAATTATTAATACTTTCGCCGCATCCTGTATATTAGGCGAGACACTATAAAGCATATACATTGGGCCGAATAAAAATCGAATAATTTTGCCAGCTCATATACTAAATCAGGAAACAGTTTAAACATCCACGTGTTCGAGATTGAGGAAGCTGTGAAGCTCTTCTTCTCCTCCGTACAGTACTGTGTTGGCCTCCGATGTTGGAACATTGGAATTTTCCATTCATTCGAAGTATTCGATATTCGAAAGCAAAAATATTCGACCTCGAATAAATGGAAAATTCGAATGTTCCACCATTAGAAACTAATTTATTGCTGTATGAGAGAGAAGAAGAACTTTAGGGCTTTCTCATCCTCGAATATCTGGACATTTGAATTTGTTCCTGAATTGGTGATTGAAGAAAGAAGATTATTTGATTTTTATTCGGTCCACTGTATAATAAAGCACTTAAAACCTGAAGCCTCAATATCCACGTGAAAATTCTTGGGAATTAAATGATTAGAAACGGCTTCGCAATGGACGAATTTTACAATATCTAATCGTTTCAAGTGAGCAATGGAGATTCGTAGCAAGCAGAGATGTCCAGAGCAAACAGAACGTAATACTAAATAGCAATGATGAACGATATTCCAGAAAATAAGAGGGTGTTTTTCCAGCACTATTTCCAGTTCTAACACAAAATCAACAGCATGACGACCGACAAAGAAAAGATAAAGGAGATGAGCCGACCAGTTTAGTTGAACGAAGAAATTTTTATCAATTGCTGCTGCCCAGTCCCGTGCTCGGATCAATCGCGCGATTTTTTTTCGCTGCAAAGGGCACCCGTCGCTGTCCGCTACAGTGCAAAGGTCGTGATGAGTTCTTATTCATCAAATCGCTGCATCACTTAACTATTTCAATTACAATTAACTATTTCAATTACGATTCTAAATTGAAGCATCTGATCTGTAAATGATTTATTTATTTATTTATTATATAATCGTGGAGAATCACAATGCAACTATTCTCAAAGAAGGTATATAAAGAAAGGACCACAGAAAGGTTATCGGGGGATTGAAAGAGTAATAAAATCGTAGATTAAAATTGCGGTGTGCGTGAGGCTACCAACCGTATCGACCCACTATGATGGAGGTTCACAAGTTCTTCATATTCTTTCACTCACAACATACCGCTATGTACTGACGAAAATGTTAAGTTTGAATGGCTGCGTGACAAGAGGTACGCTGCTGGTTTGTGATTGGCCGACTCAAGTGCGCGTCGCGGCTGCAGCCTTCTAGAGTACGAGCAGTTCTGCGTGGACATGGACAACTTTGCTAAGCTTGAATGGGAGTGTTTTCGGAACCCACAAACTGTGGGAAGGTGGCCACCGATGTCATTTAGGGGGCCAAATTTGAAGAAACAACCCGAACTTTAAAAGCGTATGCGTGCGGCGCGGTCGCGTCGCGGCGTACGTCTTCACCGCCACCCCTATTATGCAATACTGCCAGAGTCGCATTCATGAATCCACATTGCTGTTCAGCTTCATCACATTGGCAAGTGTGTCTACAGCTCCTGCGGCATATGCTAGTCCAAAAAGGTTCTTGAGACACAGAAGTCGCCACCGAGCGTGTTTGATAGGCCAGCACATTGTTGACTATTGACATATCGAAAAATTAGTAGCAATTATGTGCCCCGCACAGCACGGGGGATACGTACTAGTTCAACGAGGCTCTTCAGATACAGAATCTCCGCAGAGAGAGTGTTTGCTAGGTACATGACCATAAAATTTCTGTCGGTCACATTTTTACCACTTTAACACAGGTTTTTTTTTCTGCAAATAGGGCCCTGTGGTCAAGGCTCGCAGTACTCGCTGCACAACTCTGAATGCCTGCACATCCACACAATTCATTTGAGTCAAATTCTTGTGCACAAAATTTCTTCCAGAACCCTCCTTATCTTGCCCCATTCTGAAGCATCGCGGTCCTCGGCATTCATACAAATGTAAGCACAATCGCATACTAAAAACTTTTAATATTAACTTGTGAATTTACAAAAATAAAAGTTATTCATCAATTAATTACAACAAACTGATAACGCATCATAAAATATTACCTACAAAGGAAAGGCTAGCTGATCTCAGTCAGAGACGCAGAGGAGACGATGCCGTCTCTTCCCGAGAAAAGAAAAATCACCTCGCGTTTATGATACGTCATTGTAAAGCTCTTTTATAGCAATGTGTACAATCAATAGGCACCGAACCTATTCGCCAATCAATAATTACAAATCGATAATCAGCGGTCTTCTCAAAGCAGATATAGACTGCAAAAGGCAGCGGCGGGAAGGAAAGTGTGTTGTGAATGGGGAGAGGGAAAAGAAATAAGTGGAGAAGAGAATTTCATGTGCTGAGATGTGGAGAATCAGTTCATCACAGACTCGTCAAGGGAATGCGTATCGGATATACATAACCATATGTATTTGTGAACGGCCACGCCTCCCCGGGGGGAGGAGTCGACCCAGATACCCATAGAACGATTATTCAAACTAGAAACAATCGATTTTCGTTTGGCAGTACAACACTTGTTAAATTGCTGTTTGATTGATATTATGCGGATTGCAATATCATGCAGGAAAGATCAAAATGCTTAAACATAGCGGACAGGCTACAGTATGATCAGGCTATCCGCTCAGGACGAACACATGCCCATTTTTGGCAGCTGGGTGAGGCGTCGTTTGGCAAGTGCTGACGCGTTCACTGGGCGCAGATTCACGGCACTGGTGGTCGTCAGAGCGCGGTAGGTTTGCTCCAGAGCACCCTGGAAAGGACTGTCTCAGAAGTTGCGCACGTCGTGACGTCATCGATCGATACTCACCTTCACTGATTCCACGTTATACACGTTGTTCACTATCGTATTGGTCGGCATGCTGTTTCTGTGGGTGATCCATGGATGCTGGAGGATTTGCTTGGCCGTTGGTCTCTTGGACGCGTCGACGTCGAGAAGCCTGCGGACAAGATCCTGGAAAATGCAAGGTGTCAGAAAAGTCGCGCATGAAGCTACTCACGTGTGTCAGTTTTGAGTGATACTCATTTGTAGTAAATTGCTATAAATATGTAGTTTGACACCTGGGTGATTTTGAGGATATACATAAACTTTTTGAGAAGCGTTTTGGAATAACGGAGTGTCCCAAAAGTTGGGCACCAATCGATATCGGGAGTAGCAACGCTTTTTCAGTATCAAAGTTGGTATGTATAGCAATGCTATAAATTGATACTTGTAAAGAGGGATGGGGTGAGGAGAGGGGGTGGCGGGGGGGGGGGTGTAGAACAACAGTTTGGCTCAAAATCGACACCCTTCCAAATTTAGTTGTCTCTTAAATTGAGAGAGAAAGAGGGGGGGGGGGGAGGAGAAGGAGATTCTCAACTTAGCTTTCCTATTAAGGTCATCAACAAAAAATTGTGCCTTTATCGTGAACTTCTGTCAACTGTCCCAAAAGTCGTGCACTACCAGCACGCAACTTCTGGGACAGCCCGAGCAAAGCTCGAAAAGACACTCACCTTAGCGCTATCACTAATCTCCGTCCACGGCTTGTCTTCCATCACAACTCGACCTTCACCGACACGTTTCAGAATCTCGTCCGCAGGGTCATTGGGTCCCATAGCGAATGGTGTCTGCCCGGATAGCATCGCATACAGTAACACTCCAAGTGACCACACATCACAGGATCTGTCGTAGCCTTGTCGTTTCAGGACCTCAGGCGCCACCTGGAAGGATATCGAGTAGTCCGATGACGTCATCGCCAAATTAGGTGGTGACTTACGAATTGAGCGGTGTAGCACGGCGTCATGAGCATGCCGTTCTCGGCTCTGGACTGCTTGGCGAAACCGAAGTCGATGATTCTCAGCGAGTCAGCCTCGCCACTTGATGACGCGTACATGATGTTCGACGGCTTCAAATCGCGATGCGCCACCTGGAAGTCGATTATTGGTTGGATTAGTGCGGATCAATAAATCGATTGAGTACTCACCTGATTTGAGTGAAGATAGCAGACAGCGTTAGCCAAGTTGGCCATGGAGGCTGCGGCTTCTCGCTCGGTGAACGTTTTCTTGGACAAAATCCTGAAAAATCAAAGAATATGTATTGTACTACAGTGCTGTTACGGGTATCGAATAGGATGCTATGTTCTGCATGGTGTAGCAGCGGCTGGGCCTAAATGCACCATTGAGATTACCCGAGGTAAACGCGTTGACGACAGAGTTAGTGATGGGTAAATTAGGGGGGAGGGGTGTCAGCACGTTTGATATTGATATTGATATTTATTACATGGATTACCCATGTGAACAGGAACAACACAAAATGAAAACAACCACAATGCGAACACAACAATTTGACCTGTTTGAGTCTGAGAAGAATAAAATAAATTCATGGGATCACAGGTTTCTCACCAACATACTTTTAAATAAACTCAGCTTAGGCGGAATAAGTTGTTTTTTGCTGAGTTTTTGGAATTCAGATCCGGCACGATTTACGAAAAAGTAATGCCTTACGTTTACCTTGGGTAATCTCAATGAAGCATGCAGCCTCTGCACCGAGTACGAAAAACGCCGGTATCTGCCTGCATGCGAAAATTTGCATTTACCAAACCATGCTTTCAAAACCCGCTATTAGCGATGCTTGAAACCGCAATTTGTTGGCCGGTTATCAGAGTCTTTTCTTCAGAAAAGCCGTTTTACGAAAACAAATCAATATATCGATCGAAAACACCGTTACAGTACCTGTCCAACATTTCGCCTCCTCTACAGTACTCTAGCACGAGATTCACGTGCGCGTCATCTTCATAAACATCGAATAGCTTGACAATGTGAGGATGGTGTCCATGGCGTAGAAGAATGTCCACCTCTTCTGATGGGTCACATGCTGATTTTTTGATGATCTGAATTGATTTTTTAGTTCCATCGGATAAAATCAATAAAACCAATCAAGACCGCCTGACATACCTTCACCACAAATTCTCTCTTGGTTGTCTTCATTACGCATCGTCGGACCACAGAGAAAGTGCCAGTACCGACTTCCTAAAAAGAGGTCGATGACGTCATTGATCATAGTGTGGACAATTGTCACTTTTCCATCAAACTCGTGAAACGTCCCTGTGACGAACACCTGTTCTTAGGCACCGGAAGCAGGTGTCCCGCAACGAACTTCTCATGTTACTTACGTGGGGTATTCAGCGTTATACGTCACGAGCTAAATGAGAATTCCCGGTAGGGTGACACTTCCATATAAGGCAGTGATGGAGCTATGTATAGAAACAGTCGTGTGCCTCCCTCTATTTCGGGAAAGTTAGTGTTGGATTTGACGGTCCCCAAGGGAGCCTGGCGATTTTCGATCAGGATCATAGAGCAGTGAGAATGCTGCGCGTTGTAATTGTACACATCGCATCCGGGCGCAGATCAGCTGTTCGAGAGAGTGTAGAAGGCGAAAAAATGGTGAAAAAAGGGAGAACACAATGGGCGAAAATTGATAGCGTGGCGTTGTTACAGGGGATCAGCTGTTTTTTTTTTCGTTGCAAGCAAAGTCATAAAAATTGCGCAAAAAGTTGATAGATGTTAATAATTTGTGTGCCTCGGACATACTGGCTCAGATTTGCTGCCTTCGGTGGTGCCGCATCACAAACGCTATGTGGCCCTGCCGCGACGCGGTCTCGTTGCTGCGTCACACTGGGTCTAACACGTCCTGACACGCCCCATTTGGATTCCAACAGGTATTCGCGGTGCTTAGCGGTTCTGACACTTTGCTGTGCTTGTTAAGACGTGTTAAGAGAACCAGCAGTTCTGTGTAGGGCATCACATCCTTTCAAGGTAATAACAGTAAAACACTCTCAGTTGGACCACCTCTCTGACCCTTGCATCCCTCCAGCGCTAATATTTCTCCCTGAATTGCATATATCCCTCGCAAGGGGAAAGAACAAATCCCTGGCATTGCGATATCCGTTGATCACAAATCACTTCTCGCCAGTAAGCACACACTGTCGCTGTCCGCGGATACACGGACAGCGACAACTGCCACTCATCCACAGATCAAGCATAGATCGAATCGTTACCACTTCGCGCGACATGTAGCCCATTAAATAGGGCAGAATATGACTGACAAGCCCTTCCCACACGGCTGCTCACCTCCTTCAGGATGTAGTCGTCGGTGAATGGATGCGTCTTCGCCGTCGGGATGGTGCGCACCTTCTTCTCGTCCTTCTTCTCTTCCACCACTGCAGGTGAGACAAACGAAAAGCCGCGGAACAGCTCGTGAGCGGCAGCTGACGGCGGCACAGCGGGCGAGTCTAAACAAGGCAAACTTAGCAATCAATACGTATTAAATTCATGACGTGGCCGAACGGTGTTCTTCGAGTTTTTTTTTCTGTGCAGAATCGCGTTATGAACAGCTAATTGTGTTTAGTCATGCATATGTTTGTAACATAGTGGCCGAGCTCGTCAATATGACGTGGTTGTGGCAGGAAAACATCGTGTTTGATAAATCACCCAACGCAAAAATGCGTACAAAACGAATTCAGGGCAGAGATCATTTTTGAATATCGTGAAGTCACAATTTTGGGTCTCGGCTGGATTTTTCCGAAGCGAGGTGGCGGATATAGTTTTTGTTGAACAACTTAAATACTTACACTTTCAGCGGATTTAGTGAGTGCAAAAGGGTTTAAAATTAAAATGACCTTTGAATCCTTAAGAAAACCACACTTTTCTCAAGCTGGAAATTTGTACTGAAAGAAAATTTAGTCAGATTTCTAAAGGTTCGGTGCATTTATGAATAATTTCTCTGTTTCATTTTCCGCGTTCTAAAATATTCATAACATCGTGAAATTTCGCCCTTTTAACCCAATTGATCATTCAAACAACAGACCAGCCCTCCTATTTTTTTCGCCGATTCCGAGGGAACCAATCTACCAGCAACGCCAGTTTTCCAGAATTTTCCCTTCAGAAATGCCCCCTACTTCTAATGTCTACCCCATCTCGTCAGCCTTCTCCTATCACAGAACCTGTCAAACACGTCTTTCGCATAAAATCACATTAAATTAAGAGCAAATACCAGTAAAACGCCTTTAGTGTCGCAATTATTCGCCGACCCAAAGTACAGTCGCCTTTAAGGGCACCTCGTCATTCGCATCAGACAGCGCTACCGTATACGATTACGTCTTGCCACGAGAGCGGAATCAAAAAACAAGGGAAGGGGGGGGGGGGGGCTTCTGCAAACGCGTACGTAATTGGCACCTCGCCAATTTGTGATAAACACGCTAAATTGCGGAAGTGGCCGTTGCTTGCATGCATAATGCAATTCCGTGAACATGGCACACACACACGCACACGTACGCCTATGACGTCATCCGGAAATTGGACGAAATTTGCAAATATCAGCGTAGGAGTGACGCATCATGCACGCAATTCATTAATAATACACTAACATCTTTAAGCAATACTAATTAATTGCAAAAATTGTGACGTCATTCTTGCAGACCAGTAATTCTAATATACATATTCTGACAGGTCCAACAAAAATGATAAGCAGTTTTGCCTTGTTTTCACATGCAAATCCTAGCATTAAACACGTTCAAGTTGGGCCAAACCTGCCCAAATCGTCGGCGTAGCGCAGATTTCACGCTTGCAGACTATAAATGAGGATATAGTTTTAAAAAAATCAAAAGCAATGTAAAGACAACGCGAAAATATGAATTGTGAGTGAAATGTGGCATATAGAGGTTAAATTCGAATATTCCTACTTTTTACTTATTAAAACTTTCTTCTAACCAAGACACTGCTCTCATGCTCCTATTTTTTTCGTAAATATTTAAAAAAATACTGTGAAACCATGAAATTCTTGACGCCATCAACTTTTCGACCATTCATTCGATTGGAAGCAAAAAAACAATGCATTAAAAAGCTGTGAAAAATAAAATAAATACAAAGACTCTCGAACGCAGCTTTAGCCAAAAATAGGTACTGTTAACTGCAAAACCCTGCGTATTAGATGTGGTCCAAATTCAAGTGTTGGGATAGTAAGTGGTGTCGTTTTGTATAAACTCGGCTCCACCCAACACGAAAAATAGCCCAACTCTCACGATTGCGGGCCGAGAGTGGCACTACATCTCTAGCTGCAATCAAAAAATTGGATGACTACAATTTTTGAAAGTGGTCGGGTAAATGGGAAAAAAGGGAGCAATTTCTTTATGATTCCTAATGAAAAAAAGAACAGATAATCGAAGAAAACGCTAGCATGTTCTAGAAGATTCCCAGATTTTTTTTGACAAAACTGTGATCTAATCCTCCATTATCCCTAAGCGCTCCGCTTGGCTTGCAGTTCTGGGTATTTTCAGCAAACACTATGTAAAAGACCAGCCTTCATGCGATCAAGCAACGACGACTGGACGACGAACTATGTATGGGCTCGTTCTCAGGCACAAAAAGCGTCTTTCCAGTCGATGCGCACAAACGTCTTTCTCATGCCGCTGGATGCGAATCTGCCTTAAGTGGGCAATATTTTCTGGAAACGACGCTATTCTTAGAAAGCATTCCAGGGTAGCCACACCTGAATTTCAGGGGAAACGCGTACATGTCGTGTTTAAGCAACAGCTACCCTGCTGTGACAAATCGACGCTGCTCAGATGGCAGCGGTCAGGATATCACTGCAGCGATTCGAATAGTGCAGCTAGAGTTCATACATCGTTGTTGTTGTCTCTGCGAAGAAGAACCGCGACGCAGGACAGCAGTTTACATGTCCTGACATGGATCACGTGGATTCGAACGGGACAGAACGTGGTAGGAACGCTAGAGCACGTCACGACTTGTGATAGCCCACCTTGTATGTGTCAAGACGTGTGAGAACGAACGGGAATGTACAGCACTGGTCAATCGCTTCAGCATCATTGAATATTGCCTGCTTGGTCTGCCGCGCCGCGTAAATGGTGCGACGCGGCAGACTGGGTGGGCGGTATTCTGTGGTGCAAAAATGATTGAGTACCAATGCTCAATCCGTGTACGACCTACATTTCAAGATGTTGAAGACAACAAATAAATCTTTGCCTACTTACTGCCCTCTGCGGACCCCAAATACTCTCAAAAACGTGCTGTTCAAGCCCCCGGACAAGCGCAACTCAAACACACGTACACTCAACCGGAGATCATTAGAGTCGAGTTCACAGCACAGAACACACCTTTTGCAAACAACTGGGATTTTTACCAACATTTCCCCGTCCACACGAGCTAGAGGGACTACACAGGACCACACAGGCGGACGCGGCTGCAAATCCTAAGCGTACTTGTTTTCGTGGGCAATCCATCCCCTGCACTCTATTTGCACTAAGCTAGTGGTATTGAATTGCAGGGAAGATTGTGATGAAATCACTTGCAAAAACATGTTATTTCTGGTTAGTGCACGTGGAAGTACAACGCACGGATGTCAATTCAGGTCAGCGTGTGCAGAAGAGCTTTCGCTGCATGTTATTTTTAATCAACACTTGTACAAACAGTAACTTCTTATATATCAGACTGTATTTTAGTGAGTTGTACCACAACATACAAAAAAGATAGAGAATCGACAGTGGCATTCTATTTTGCCCCTCAATATGTAAGAAAACCAGTTATTTCTAAAAAATAGTATTTCTCCAAATAATTTCTATCTCGTTATCATTTATACGAGAAAAAAGAAGCTAAATAGCGCGATGTTACATAGTAGACCGTATTCTGTGCATTAATCAGAACTCGCTTCAAACACTTTTGAAAAGTGAGAGAAGAATTTTTCAGTAACCTCAAGTAATTTGAGGAATAGTACACGTATTGTGCGCTCCAAATAGAATGAATATAACTATTAAAGAATATTTCCATCCGCCAAAGAAAAAATTGCTCAACTCGAAATCCAGATCTTCCCATGCTTAATACCCGTTACTGCATTATTATATCTCTTACCTACATGGCATATGTATTAGTACATTAGGATATACTATGATATTATCATACTATGTCATATACACATAACACTAGGTATGATACTCATACATATATTAAAGATTACGGATACTACTACATCTTGTAGCATTCATATGTACGCACTACGCTGCAATATGTGGTACTACATATATCGTATTATAGCACAATATACTTCTCTATACTACACTATACTTACGCCATACTATACCAAGCCATACTATGCATACTACACAATTATAGCATACCATATCACAATGTATTATATACGCTATACTTTGCTACACTACACCAGCATTACTATACTATACTATATATTATGCTGTACTATACTATACTATATTATACTATACTATACTATACTATACTATACTATACTATACCATACCATGCCATACTATGTATACTATACTATACTACACCATTCTATATTATACTATACTATATGTACTGTTACATACTACACTACATATACTAAATTACACCATACTATACTATCATACTACACTATATCACATTACACCACAATAAAAAAAGAAAAATAGAAAAGAAAATCAACGAAAATCATTTCGTCCCACCCATATCCCACGCTCACCAGAAGCCATCCCGAGAAAAAGTGGAAGATGAAAGAGTTTCGAAAGTCCTCCACATAATTCGTGCTGTCATGCCTTAGAATACTTAGCCCGTCCATGTCCCTCTGTTTCAGACGAGCTCACCCATTGCTACATGCAACACACCCTCGCTCATTTATCATTTACCACCCGTGAGAGATAATGATATGCAAACAAGCGTAACAGATAAACAATGGCGACCTAGAATCCGAATCCCAACTCGGAACTTTCGCGTGCAGATCAATAAAATCAATAAGGTAAGCAGTCGACCATAATGTCACACTCACCCTTTGGCGTTCTTTTTGTGAATTCCGGATCGAAATACAGTGTACTATCGATCGTCGTCACAGCAGGTTTGAATGGCGGTGAGATCTCTTTGTTCAATAATCGATTGAAATCGATCGACGCGAAGAAGGGATGTCGTTTGATTTCCTGTTTACAAATCCTTTGCAGAGCGGTTCAAAAAACAAAAGACTAAGGACGAACCTCGATTCCATCAGGACCAGCTCCTAGTCTATTTACAGCATTCCGTTTGAACAGTGCTCGTAGCAGCGATTGAGCTTCGGGGGAGAGGAATTGCGGCATAGTGAGTTTGGCTCTGTAATAGGGTTTATTTTTACCGAGGGTAAACACAACCAGGCCAACTATTCCACATTCATGTGGACCAAAAGGCGAATTTCTCCTGCGAGCATGCGCAAAAAAGTGCTGGTTTTTGTTTTGCTTCTCTGCGTCTCTCAGGGGGTGTGGACTCGCCGAAACTCTGCATCTCTGACATTTGGAGAGATCCCAAATTTTGCTAATCCGCTATTTCGATGCTACCGGAGAAAAGACCGTCAAGCGTTAATTAGTCAAGCTAGCCAGCCCAATCGGCAAGCAAAACCATGCGCGAAATTCATCCCTAATCCAGTTCATTTCTTCTCTCTGCGTCTCTCATCTTTCCATATTCTCTACCAACTTCTATTTTTTGCCGGAAAATGAACACCATTTTGCAGGAACACTAGCGCTGAACCTACAAGCATACAGACAAGCGTTTGTGTTGCGTTTTCAGACAGATATAATTCGTTGATCGTCTTTGTTTCTCTGCGTCTCTTCACATGTCATTATTGCTTACTCTGCTGCTCTGATCCAAGCATACAGAATTGGTGAAAAAAACGCTGCATACCGTGGGGCACTGTTTTTTTGTCTCATCAGCTAGTATTGTCTAAATTCTGATTGTATGACATTATTAAAATAATACAATACTAATTTAGAAGTAGTATTAGGACAGCATGAAAGATGAGCGGTTGGATCGTAGTAGACTTGTTCTATTTTTGAAGAATCCTATTCTATTTTGCGAATTTCTTTCTCCTTATGTCCTGATAAAACTGAAAAAATGGTAAACCTCTGGCAATGTCTCAGTGCAAAGTTTACGGAAGTTATTCGTCCTACCCCCTTGTCCCTGCCCCTACCCAAGACCCACTGTTCCCCATATGAGAAAGCATTTCCCACGTGAACGTTGCAAACATTCAAAGCGGTCGAAAACAACGCGACGACGCGAACATAATTCATACCTTGTCGGGAGCTCGTCATGGAAACGAAACGTCGTCTAAGAAACAGCCAACGCTTCACTTATTCAACGCCTGACTATACATGTTAGAGACGCAGAGGTCACAAAATACTCTCTATCTCTAAAGTCAGCCCGACCCCTTGAACAGCCAAGTAGCACTAAAAGCCACAACACTTTGTGTGATGGCTGTGCGCGTTCACGTGAAAATGTGACACCTCACAGCTCGAATTTCGCAGCAGTTGCACAGTTCCAGCTGCAGACTTCGCGTTTCGTCACGTAGGACAACTATCATAAAAAGTGATGAATGCATCGGTGGATACGAAACCTACTTTAGGATCTGCGTCATCGTGTCCTTTCGGTCATGGCCTTGGAATGGTAGATGACCGGTGAGCATCTCGAACTGAAAATAAGTTAGGTATTAGCCCTAAGGGATAAGAAAAAAAAGTAAAACTGGAATTTCCAAAGAGAATAAAGTTGATAATTATCCAATTTCCAACTGCATTCACTCGGGTAAGTTGCGGCCAGACTGTACCAGAACTACAATGGTGGGGCCAAAGCCGGAAAAGAGCACTGAAGCAAAATCTAAGGTTTTTAGAAGTTAGTTTTAGGTACTCTCATAATTGGTAAAATTTCTTACTCCTAACTGTCTTGAGTCCCGCAGATCTAGAATATTTCTTCACCAAAAAGTAAAAAATCCAAAGAAATTCCGTGAAAAACCTATGAACACAGCTCTAGGCCATGACTTGAAAACCACAAATTTTTATGGCATAACTACCTTTCAGTGTAGGCACTCGAACACAGGGATTTTGTTTGAAACTTTCTTTCTCAAAATAAAGAGCTCATTCATAGGAGTACCTCAAAAAATGGAAGAAAATCTTTTTTTTTTTGATTCAAAGTCAAGACATTCCTCTAAAGAAATACTCCGAAAGAATCTCTGGAAAGGGCTCTGAGGCGTTCCTCGTGCGGATAGGAAAAAAGGTCTGGCCCCTTCTATTCATAGTCATTTTCAATTTTAGATTCTTTCAAAGACGGGCCATTAGGGAGGGGGGGGGGTGGGGTGAAACCAAAAATGCGACTTGTCAGAGGTAGAGAGAGGCCTGATAGATCACATTTTCCTGCTCCTTTCTTGTGATAGGCGTTTCGTTTTTCTTGTTGTTTCAATACAACTCCGGCTAAATTTTCAATTAGTGTAATTTTTAAATTTTGGGAATTTTCAAACTGCACAGTTATTATTCCAATTTATTTCCTGCGACTAGCATGAAAAGGAGTAGTTGCACCCCAATCAAACGATTTTTCAGACAAGAAAAAACTTCGAGGGCTGCTTCTCTGAACAACGAAATTCCTCATAGCATCTCAATACTCATGTGTACCTCCATATAACATCCATAAAATTGGAATATCGAGCTCTTCTCCACTAGCAATTTTCGGGAATTTTCCTTGAAGTCCAGCTGACTGCCGCGTTTTTGATGCTTTTTTTCTTCAGACACTCTTTCTTCATTAGTATTTTGAGGGACTTTCGACAAAATCCAAAAGTTCATCGGAATTCGGAAGTTTCCCAAGAATTTCTTCTGCACTCTGTCCGCTCCTCACTACCTGAGACTGATACCTAGATGTGATCGAAAGCAACCCACTCCATCATTCAGTTGTACACCATTAGTCAGCCACTACACCGCTACATCGTTGTTTTTCGAACAGCTCATCCAGCCATTCGTCAATGTTTGTACGTTGACATCATCCCTTGGGTGCTCAATACTCATAGCCAAGCAGACAGAGCACGAACAAAAACTCGATAACTGATGTTCCTCGGACGAGTTGTCCCGGTATCTCTTGAGTAGTGGTGACTGATGCTCCTTTAAAGATCTCTCACGAGCGTCGTTGATTGCCGGCGAGTGATCTCTGTCGTCGCAGCAGCTGGCATTAATCCCCCGGCGACTAGTGGATTAATCCCATCCCCTCTCCTGTTGGGAAACCTCAAAAATCGTTGTTTACGCGCCTGCAGGCGACACGTTTCCAAATGAAATCGTGCCCAGATTGCGCAGTGGTCGAGTTCCACTCGCTGCAAAGTGCGTGGCGGTTATTATTGAGCTAAAATCCGCGTCGACGAATGCTCTCAGTGGCGCTCCCTTGCTTCCTCCAACATCCGGTCTCATCCGCCTCGCCGGCCTCATTAAGCGGCCGGAGAATGGCTGGCGCCTGGCCGCCAAGGGGAAGAATTGAAGTTAATTTCCGCGAAAGGGAAAAAAACTGACAAATTAGGGTGAATACGAAGGGGAACAATCAAAAAACCGCGAATTGAGAGCAAAATGACATCATTAGAATTGAAATATTGCAGCAAGAGGATTGGATTCGAAAAAACTATAATAATAAGGTCGAGAATGGGCAAACAATTGGATGGGGGCGCTGGTTGAGTTGTCACTAAGACGTGACGAAACAAGAAATGCACGACAACAAAAAATTTCTCGAGGAAAATCGCCGAAAACCAAGTAAAAGTATGGTCGACCTAGTTCAAATGGCAATTATTACCAGTCTCATAAAGCGTAATTTTATTTGCGATTCCAAAAGAAAACCAGCGATAGTTCCTTCGCTAAGTCATAATGTCCAAAAATATCCGAACCTTCCCTCAAAAAGAAACTTTGACTTTCAGCATGGAAATTGAGATGTTGAAGTAAAATTAAAGATTGTTGGGATAGTCAAAGAATGTTTAAAAATGGAAATCCTCTTATATAAATCATGGTAGTGCAACAAAATTTTCTAGAGCGCAGACGTAGGGGGACTAGCACGTGATCGCATGCGCTCGCCGTGAGACTCAGTTATAGACTGTGCCTCGCGAGGATGCGAAGCTGATGAGGCATTCGGCCGATGTTTCGTCATAGGTACATAGACGTAGTGGAAGTCGCGTGCATTCGGGATTTCGCGGCGGGACTACCAGCTAGCGGTCTCGAGCCCTCCAGGCGAGACAGTGTTCACAACAATTTGACGATGCGTAGCAGCAATGTACGGAGCAGAGTCGCCCGTCTGCTGGAGCTTTGTTGTTGACTTCACTCAACTTTGGAACAGTGGAGGATAACCACTTCAAAAAGAAGTGTGCATACCGTGAAGGATGTATCGAAGGATTCACTCGGTGTCCTCACTTGGGATATGCTCTTCAAGCACCTCTCTTTGAGGTCCCTTTGAGGGTTTGGGGATTATGCAGCTTGAGGATCCGTCTGTTTTTAAGAAGTACAATCAAATATACGGGATGAAGAACGCATCATCATAAGCTGTTGTGACACTTTCTGAAACCAGTTGTGCAACATGTGCAGTTGATCAAACTTTCTAAATATTTCCTATTTCCTTTGTTCCATCACTTCCGAGATTTGCAAAGAGTGCGGCTGCAGTGATGACGGACAGATGAGCCGGGGCCCCGTAGTCCAGAAAAACATCATGATAGGTGTCCGCCGATCGAGAAAGAGTCCGCAGTGGCCCAATAGTGGGCAAACAGTAGGATACGGGCCCATCGATGGAGAAAGGGTTCGCCGTGGTCCAGTAGTGGAGGAAACGCCAGGATACGAGTCCATCGATGGAGGTTTGGTCTGCAGGGGCCCATTAACGAGGAAATGCCAGGCAACGAGTCCACGGATGGGGATTGGGTCTGCTATGGCCCAATACTGGAGAAAGCGCCAGGATACGGGTCCATGGATGGGGACTGAATTCGCAAGGGGCCGATTAGCGGGGAAAGCGCCGGGACACGAGTCCCACCAATGGATCGGGTCTGTGCTGGCCCCTTAGTGGGAAGAACGCTAGGACACAGATCCACAAATGGAGGATGGGTCTGCTCTGGCCCAACAGTGGGATAAGCGCCAGGATACGGGTGCACCGATGGAGAATGGCTCATTGTGACTCAATAGTGAGGAAAACGCCAAGATGAACATCTGCCGGTGGAGTAGGGGCACGCTACGCGCTCATTCGTGACTCAGTCGACCACCTCTTCTTCCTCTCTGTTGGCTGTTCGTAACGGGTCTAGGCATGTAAGAACTGTGACAAAAAAGTGTAGGTATTATCAGTGCATCGGAAATTAGCTTTATATGTAGGTGCGGGATAAGGATCTTGCAAGCAAGGCTAGGATGGCGAAAAGACTCGAACCCCGATGTTGGCGGCCAGACCTGTAGAGTATACGCAACACATAGAGAGAATTTCGTATTTGAGCTCAGCTAATGGTTAGTTTTGCTTTTTTGCTGATTTTTAGGCATTTCACAAGTGTGAAGCTTTCGCACATACCTCAAATGGCTGCCCCACCCCACTTTCTAGCGTCCCGAAGGGGCGCTAGTCCTTTAAAAAAACCAAGACTATGTGGCGGTAAAGCTGCTCCAATTCAGAAGAAAATCAGGAGAGAGAAAATAAAGCTCAAAAAATGTATTCTGCAACAAACGATTATGTTCGATCTTTCTTTTTTTGTTGGATTTCAAAAAGAAAATAAAAAAATCCACAGAAGCGACATGCTACTACACATTTTCCGAATTTACCAAACAAACTCTGAAATTTCCAATTTCTATAACCTCAAAACCTAAGATACATGTTTAACAAGCAACGATTTTTAGACTTCTAAAAAATCCTAGATCTCATGTTCCAGGGAAGAAATAAAAAAAGTGCGTGAGGCATTTTGATAAAAGAGCAGATTTATTTGCGCTTTGTCGAGTCCATGCACGTAGACTTCCCAGATTTTACCCAACTAAACTTTACCCGGGAATTTTCCAAAATTTCTGCTTTATTAAGTAAGGAAAACGCCAGAATTTCTCTGACTACTATTTTTAGCTACAATCTCCCTCATTCGTAATATATGTGATCTACTGAAGTAATCCAATTTACCTAAGTAATTCAATTTACGCAGGTAATTGCTCCACCCACCATTAAAACTCCTAACGACCAGAAATCAGCGGCGCACGAGTGGCCACGTCGGTTGATCACCTCCGGCGCCATATATTCTATCGTGCCTAGAATTCGGAGCAATCGATTATCGATTTATTGAACGATGCCGAACCAAGAAAAAAATCTTCGCTCACCACAAAAACTATAGGTCTTCTTCTCATTATCGATCGATTCTTTGCTGAGTCCGAAATCAGTGACCTTGATGTGGCCATCGGCATCTAGCAGTATACTGAAAATCGATTGATTTTAAATTTTAAAATTGACAGCTGCCCTTTCCTCTGCGTCTCTAACCGAGCACTTACTTTTCTGGTTTCAAATCTCTGTACACGATTCCGAGCGAGTGCAGATGTTCCAGTGCTAGTGTCAATTCGGCTAGATAGAATTTCACATCCTCCTCGGTAAACATGACCTAGAATATAGAACCGGTTAGTTACCGTAACCCAAAAATCTTTTTTGACAGTTAGTCTGTTGACTGTGGCCTAGTTAGGATTGCGTGGGGTAGAGATACGGTAGAGCCAAAGTACGTCACTGCCACTGCATCATATGTGCACACGTCCATGTGCATTTCAATAGGGATTAGGTGGTATTCAAGGGCACTTCCTCGGCACTGATGACGTCACCGAGTGCTTTCGCTGTTCATTAAGGGCTGGATGACGCTGCCAGCTAGCACTTTGTGGGTTTCTTCCATGAATTGAATGGTGTGCCGAAAAACAGGATTGAGGCTCTCCTTAGTTTCTAGACAGACGAACGAACCATTTAGCAATTCAACCTTTTACGCACCAGTTTGTTGAGCGTAAACAAGGACTTCGAATTGCTTCAGCCAGACAGTGACGTCATGGCTATTCAAAAGCTGCTCTAAGTCCAAGAAAATGGGCCAACTGGAAAAAGCCAGCGATAGAACTTAAATAAAAGCAAAAAAAAAAAACTAAAAAAATATGCGCAACTAAAAAATATGCTCTCAATTACGACTATCAATTTACTTATCTGTTAATATTGTACTCATTCTATATAAGAATTGCCCAAACTGAGATAATATATGTACTGCTGGTAAACCTGCCTTCTTCCAATCGTGTGCATTTTATAGATATTGATTACCAAATCACTTCAGCAACTTTCCATATAATAAAAACATGTGTAGAACCACTTTGCGAATCACATTGATGTTTGAACAAGATTACAGCAGTTTTGCTTCATTTCATCTCAAAACAACTCTTGCATTAGTGCATTCAATAAGTATTGATTGCTTATGGGGACCTTGCAGCCCTTATTATTAAGCTTACGCCATCTATAGATAAGTCAGGATAAACATTAATTGCCCCTCTGGGCCTCTATTATATCAAAACTGTTAGGTCGCAGAGAAGCAGGGCTCGGTTTCTCTCCGCGTCTCTGCCCTCGTGAGGACCAGTTCTCGTCAACACTTACCCAGACATGGCTCAAATTCGTCGAATTCACTCACCTCTTTAGATAGCCGCGTGAACAGATCACCACCTCGTAAGAAGTCCAGGATCAGGTACAGTTTACCCTCGGTTTGAAAGGCTGAAATGTAAAATAGTATAGTCGATGAAGAGAGCATAGAGAAGCAGAAAATTGATGGAGCTTCGTTGTCTTTTTTTTTTTGAATTATAATCTGCAATTGCGAATAGAAAAAGCTCTCGCATTAACTTTCATTCTTTTTTTTAGTTGTTGGCGGCGTGAACTGGTCCCTGTGGACGAGTCCTCACATCATAGGTCAAACATATGTGATATTTCCCCCAGGGATGAAAAAAAGCACCCCGTCATCGTCGCAGAGAAAAGTCAGCTGATTCGGAGCGCCCCCTCGTCTCCATTAGTCTTCATAAGCGATTCTAACAACAAGTGCATGCACAACGGAGAACTTTTTGGTCCTGTTGCCAGCAAAAATCAATAATTCACGACCACGCCTTCCCGCAGTGTACCACCACGCGCTGTGCACTTACTCTGCAGTATTAGCCTTGTAATATGCAAGTAGACGTCGCACTCGTAAATTAATGAGCGAATCAATACTGGCGGCTGGACGAGTTTTGCAGGATGAGATACATAGAAGGTCACCAAGAAATTTACTACATCACAGTAGAATCAAGCGCTCCTCGCGCAGAAATCGTGGAAAATGAGGAGCGTACAGAGAACGCGAGAAAAGGGCATGTGAAACCTGAGCTCTGCACTACTTTCGAAGAAAAAAGGCGCTTTCAAAAAAAAGCTAACGCGACACAGTTGTGTGTGGGCGAGGAAAGAAGAATTGTTGTGAGCCGAACGAAAGGGATCATTTTTAGAGGTTTTCGGAAAAACGAGCGTTTTGTCTCTGGTAGCAAGAACTGCACAAGTTTGCTTGTGTCATCTAAAATGAAATGAGAAAACTGGCAACTTAGAGAGGTGAGCAAGCCTATTTGGAAGCCACGTATGAAAAAAAAAAACTTCCCACTGAAGTTTTGAAAGCATTTTGAAGTTTTCATTGGAAATGACAGTGGAATAACCATGCCGCGGCTGTAGTTTGTGGAATCATACACATAATCAAGCGAGTTTTGTTTGAAAGCTGGTCTAACCAAAATAAATAGTACGAGGCCTCAAGCGGACCTAAAAATTTTATTGCAACGCCATTAGTAAAACAGTGCACCTATTGCAAATATACTCTTTTTTGTTTAACTGCTCTACGCATAGTATGAAAAAATCTTTGAAGTTTTTTAGCTCGCTTTTAATACGGATATTAAAGTGCACAATTATTATAGCTGAAGTGTGGAATAAAAGCAGCAATGAAGAGGTCAGAGAAGCAGAGCATGGTTGCAGCAGAGAAGGAGAGTTCGTACTCCGTTAGTCTGGCCAATGGGACAAAAATATGCAGAGAATGAGAGTTGTCTTACTGATCAGGATATGATTGTCAGAAAAAAAAGCCATCACCACTATGTATAAGGAACAGAAGAACGAAACGAAAAAGAAATGGAATTTTTCATCGATTGAGTAAGAGACGCAGGAGAGACTCACGATTCAATGAAGAGAAAGTCATAGACGCAGAGGGAGAAGCTAGGCGCGAAGTGCTCAAAGTCTAAATGCAACAGGCAGGTTTCCAGAAGTATTATATTTTTCAATAGTAGTCATACATAGCTCCCTTGAAGATTTCCATCTGAGGAATTTCGAAAAATTATCCGCTACCGTGTCCCTCTGCGTCAACTTTGACTCAGTAGCAATAAACTCCACAACATAACAATATCAAGTTAGAGGCGTCATTGTAAACGACGACATGACAAACAACGCCGCGTGTTTCAGTCATGTTAGACAATTACATGTGAGTTTAACATCGCCGAAAACGTCTGGCAAAGATGGGATTAGACGGTCAAAAGTGAGGAAGTAAACAAGGAAGTTGTGTTCGAGAAAATGGAAAGGAAAAACGAGAGAGAAATGGAGAAATCCAGAAAATGTGAGAAAAACAACTAACCATAGTGCAACTTGACGATGAACGGATGCGAGATGTGCGCGAGGATGTTTCGTTCCATTTTGGTCCGCAGTCGATCACGGACTTTCAGAGTGGCCTTTTTAAGGACCTGAACTTCACGAAAATTAGATTCACTAGCGAGAATGAGGAAAAAGGGGGAGAAGTAATGTTAGGAGGACTATGATCGTTGGGGAAGCTTTCCTCTCCCTAATGGCTACGTGTATTGTAAAAAGTGAAAAAAATCTTTTTTTAACGGAGGCTCTCTCAAAAATCTCACTCTCAAGAAAATTTCCATATTCTGGGGCCGGAAACATCTTTGAGATTACCCAGGGTGAATGTGTCAACCGCACCCATATTTACCTATACAGGGGAATCAACACGTTTACCCTGGGTAATCTCAGTGATGCATCCAGGCCTTTTGTCCGGATTGGCGGTATGGGTAATACGTACATATGTATAGGTCTGATTACTTATGGATAGCAGCTTGGTATAGACAACGCCACGTATGGGGAAACAAATGGGCGCGTGGAAAAGGGTAACCCTGTGTGCTTGGATACGTTAACACGTCTGCTGTGGGCAATTTCAGTTACGCATCCGAGACTGGATACATCATTGAGATTACCCCAGGTAAACATGTTGACAATATGACAATAGAGCTAACAGTAGATCAATTTGCGTAGTATTAGTAGGTCAGGTCTACCTTTGGTAATCTCAATGATGCATGCGGCCCCTAGACCCTGTACACTCCTTTTCCCAAACTATCAGAAGGAGTATACACTATTCCAAATAAGATTTCTTTCCGGAAAAAACCAGTCAAAACTTGGAACCCACGACCACATGCGTCATTGAGAAAAATTAACCCATCATTAACAAGCGCGTCAACACTTTCACCCTGGGTGGCCTCAGTGATGCATCAAGGCCCCGAAAATACTTTCCTACAAGGGAAGGATTTTTGGTCACTGTGGCCATTCAGAGGGAAGTTTATATTGCCTTATGCAGCTTGCGATGCTGATTTTAAATCCGTTCTCAAAATCTGCCAAGCTGCTCTTCGCGATGAGTTAGGCCCATTCTTGCTGCTTTTGTACAAGCCCTGAGACAAAGAGGCCTTCTGGTACGAGAATAAGTCCCTCCTTCTTCAGACAGTCACTTTCAGGTTCGAAATCTACCGTGGAGTAACACACACTTTTGGTGAAAACATTTGAGTTTGTCAAAGTGCGATCAAAAAGTGGAGAAAATCTTTTCACCACCGCTATTTTCACAATTCCGAAAATGGGCATAACTCATCGCAGAAAGCAGCTTGGCCAATTCTGAGAACGGATTCGGAATCAGAGTCGCAAGCTGCATAAGACAGTATTATGTACAGCACACTCTATGACTTGCCATTGACCAAATATGTATCCTTCCCTTGTTAGTAAATTTTCTACTGCTGAAGTTATAGCTTCATCGGAGTCCGACCCGTGGGATAACGAAAGATACGTATCGATCCCCCTTATCATTCTTCCGACGAGGATCAATACGTTTCTTTTGTTATTCAGATCGGACTGCGATGCACTATAAATGCAGCTTATAGCAATTCTAAATTCAAATTTCCCACCATGCTAACACTTTTATATTCAAGACATTTTTATTAGAAATCTTTTTTTGCTGCATTTCTCAGCGCTCTCTTTCTCCAGTTAAAACCACAGTAGTCAACTGCGAGAGCTCATAATACCCCTTCATAAATCACGTCGTGAATCCCCTCGAAAAAAAAAACCGCACACGTCGTCCAGCGCTTCGGGTCGACTGCATATTAGTCAACATGAACAAACACGTTCAACCACGTTCGTGTCCGCCTGTACAAACCAAATACCAGCGAAAATATACAGTTATACATGTCTGGACATGTATGCACAGGAATGCGTGGGGTACTGTGTTCAAATAAGTGAAGTCGACGAAATTTTTCACGGTGAAAAAAAAACGCTTTCTCTATTATTCGAGGGCCAACCGCCCCCGTTCTGCTAACAACTGGCCAAATATAGTCAAAGTGCTGCATTTCTGCACCCGTAGCACAATAGATAAATGGTACCGTACCTTCATCGCATAGATTTGTCCAGTGTCACGCCCACGTATCTTTCTGACAAGAAACACCTTGCCGAACGAACCTTGGCCTAGCACCTGGAACAGAAGATTGACTTATTCATCAATGCAAACAAAAAGAACTCATTTCCCATGCAGGACCCGAATGAGGTCAAACGGACAGAAATCAATTAATTACCTTGAGCAATTCAAACTGCCTAGCGTCGGCTTTTTCGCCGCATTTGCGCACCTCGCTGATGTCAATTTCGGCCAGGGTGTCCGTCTGAAAGCATATGGGGAATTAATGTTGGAAAATTCCATTTTTGGAAACTCCTAGGGAACTAAGGTTTTCAAAGGAATAAAGAGAGATAGATGATTCCAAAAAAAATATTGGAAAATTTATATGTCCAGGCTTACAATCTGGAGTGCCATCGAGGCGGCAACAGAAATTTCTCTGGTTCTTCAAAAAAGGTTGAATTTTTCAAATGGGTCTTATGATTTTTTTCGGAGTGAAAATGAAGCTTGGATTCCCATCAAAAACAGGCCACAAAGTTTAAAGTTTAAACATATGAAAAACAAGTTTAAGGATGAGAAGACCACTTATGCCAAGCTCAGGTGAAGTGACACGAATTTTTGTTGCCAAGGAAGTAAGAAAATCTCAGGAAAAGCCGGGAAAAATTATATATGTAGCCAGGAACAAGTATAAAGCCAGGAAAAAACTAAGAGGAAATGGTAGGAAAGCGTAAAATGGGTAACTTATTGGAAAAAAAGATCACGGGAAACTATCGAGATTCTTTGTGGGAAATTTCTATTTTTGCAAAACAGCCACCACTAACAAATGGGTACCAGTACATTTCCCTACAAAAAAACTATTCCCATGGAATAAGTGCACCACAGAGCCTCGGATAATTGCCCAAAGAAAAAACAATGAATTATTACAGACGCAAAGGGAATTTGCCGGTTTCTTGACTAATCAACAGAAAACAAAAAATGGCAGCCCTCATTGGTGATGTCATTGGCCAAAAATACCCCCAGAAAGCTCTCATACCGCTGGTCATTGATTAAAACCCGAGGATATGAACGTGGCCGGCCGCTGGATGCCAATATAACAGCGCCTGGAGGGGATATCCACGCGAAACGAACGCTCTTCATTTCGCCAATGACATCATAGGCCGGTAAAGCAGGCCTAGTCGGGTCTTAGCGGAGCCTTGGACGCCGGATTGGGCGTCACAGGGTGAAAAACGGAACGGAGAACGCATCATGAAGAGAACAATATGCGGATGAAAATTGGCCTGCAAATTTCAAGGGGGAAATGCGAAAATTGTGCAGGGATGCAAAATCGCTATAGCACTGAAAATTTATGCTTGAAAGAAAAAGAAAAATAGCAGGATTGAGTAACTACATGTTACAGCAACAATGGGAAATGTTAAGGGGAACTCAAACAGACCGCATATTTCAGAAATTTCTTGTTTTTAGCCAAACTTTAGTCGTGTAACAATTGTTTTCTCTCAATTAGTTTCTTTTCTAATTTTTGAGAGGCGAAAACTGGAAAATAAACAAGTTCGCAAATAGCTGCGTCCGATGCAAACATATATACCCTCGAAATTGAAGGCAACTTATCATTTCTTACGGAAAATTTCTAGGATCTACAGGAAATCTAGAGAAACCTCGAAAATAATAATTCCGCTACATAGAGTTGTAATTTGCATGAATTAATAACTACTTATGTAGAAATTGAGATGTAGAAGAAAAAACATTGAAAATTAGGGTGTTACATAATCCTAGTTATCTCAGGCGCTCTGACAAAGACAGATAAACTACTTCCTTGCGTCTATAGTAACAGCAAGACAAGGCGACAGAAATGAGAAAAAAAAACTTGTGAGGACATGATAAACTTGTCAAAACGCTCACAGTCCAACTAAGCATGGTTAGTATTCTCGCTAAAACACGATGAACCTGTTAGAACGTGTCCATTCTTAACAATACTTGACAGGTTTATCTGTAAAAACATGCAGAACCTTTGGGAACCTGACAATTTCTACCAGGCCTTAGGAAGCATACTGCAAAAACATGTTAAACTTGTCAGAACCCGCCAATTCTTGAGAGTACCCACAAAACCTTGAAAGGAATACAGTATATCGGTATTTACCTTGATCGGTTGCGGTTCTCCTTCGATTGCCACGCCCATCCTGTTACGGTATTAAACCTCACAGGAGGGTCCTGCACACAGAATCACAGTCTACTCAGCGGTAAATACGCACTAAAATCAGTCACAGCTATTTCAGCTGTTCGAGAATATCGCCGAGCTCAGTAGGGAAACGGATAGCGTCGCGTGAAGGGGTGGAGCAGGTGATGCGGCGCGCGGCCACGCCCACCAACGTCACCGGCCCCGCCCACCGGAAAGGACAACGCCGCGGGAAAGTGCACGTGGATTCGCGAAGCAGTAGCGGGAACTAAGTATACAGCTGTAGCAGCTACCTTTGCCCCGAGGCTAAGTGACGTGGAAGACATTCCCCGTTTATTACGTCTATTCGGGAAGTGGAAGCGTGGGTAGTGAGGGCAGAGAGTCGATCATTTATTATATTTTTAGCACTACTGTTGGGTATTCACTCAAAAACACACACTTTAACAAACCCTTTTCCCTCAATTCTGTCCATCTTTACAGTTGGCTGTTAATATACCCTTAAAATGAGTACGGAAAAACTAATGATACAAGCTTGTCTCTAAAAAATTACTTGTTACAAAATCCAGTAGCCAGGTTCCAGATATTTTTGAGTGAATTATACTGCAATATGAAATGCAGTTTTCGGTTGATTTCTTCGGCGATTAATTTCGCCCACGTAGGTGTAGACAAAGGGACCCATAAAAACAGAAAAATTGACTCATTCAAGCCATTCGGCCAAAATTAACAAGCGCTTGTAAAAATTGTCTTCCTCCACCATCTTTCACTACCGAGTGGCTACTATAGACAATTTCCTTTATATTCACATGTTACTGACTCCCAGCCATATCCCGAAAAACTAGTTATAATCACAAATGAAGCCAGGAGGTCATCCAAAACGTCGATCGAACAAATGTCAGCACAGAGATGACAAATACGTACTTGAAAAGCAGTAAGAAAATGAGGAAAACCATGAAATTTTCGAGAAATTTTCTTGAGACGGGTCATGATTTTTGAAACCGAAATCTCGCCTTCTTCAAAAAGGACCATTTTTTCAAGAGTTCCTTTAGTTTCTGAAACAAGTAAAAATAACAGCAATCACTCGAAAGCAGTGGCGGACACGGATAGTGGGCGGGAAAGGGGGTGGCGGAAAAAAGTGAGGTCTCCGCCGCTTCGAGGACCCAGAGGGAAAGTAAGATTAATAAAAATGTTTTCATGATAACAAATAAATAATAAAAATCGTCTCAATAATAATAATAATAATAATAATAATAATAAACAAGCAATTAAAAATAAACTAATACAGGATTCTTATTTGTGTTGTAAAGTACTTACAAAAATTTGGCGACCCATTCTAAGTAGGGGGGTTTGGAAAATGGGTGTACATTTGTAAAAAGTGCTTCAACTCAAATAACCCAAGCTAAATTACGTTCTTTTCCGATGGATAAGCACTTCTGCTGGTGCACGTCCATATCACTTTTATTCATAAAGCTGAAGAAGCGTTATTTACTGCTCTCCTGAGATGATATCATTCTTCTAGGACGCGTCGAGTTGACGTCATGTTTCCGGAACTTCTAGACCCGCGATCACATACGAAACGATGCGCCACACTAATTATGCACGACGACAATTTTCTGGTTGGCTCTGACAGTAAACAAGCGCTAGTTAATAGAAATTGTGGCGAGCATAGTACGGGCGAGCACAAGCGCCGGGTCAATTATCCCCGAAAGCTAATTAGTCGTCGCTCTGGAGCGGAAGTTCAATGGGGTGATCGCCAAAAAACGTCCGGGAACACAACAAACTCCAGCGCAGTGGAGTTCGCAAGCACTCAAACAATTGCGGGGAGAGACCCGTCACAGGGTTAGGCTCAGTGACCAATGACTAATGTATCTCATGGGAAAAGGCGAGAAGGTGGATGGGTTTGAGCCAGTGGAACTGCTCCCTATGGTCTCTGGACACTGAAAGAGGCAAACACCAGAAAAGAAGACCATAGTAATGTATGGAAATGATAAAAAAAAGGTTTATACGGACAATTTACCACATTCTTACTCTTACATACTACATATCAGTGAAGCCGCGTCGCAACCGCAACGCAAAGTCTCTCTACAACGCTGTTCTGTCGACCACAAGCAGGTTCTAACATGTCCTAACACGTGCTACGTTGACCCTAACAAGTTGGTGCCAGTGATACGTTGACGCATCCTGACATGTCCTAACACGTGCCGTGTTGATGTCTTAACACGTCTTCCCCCATTTCAGCCGCAACAATCCCCCAACCGTTACACGAGTTATAACTCATCTGATGGGTGCCAGCAAGTGTCAGAAGCAAAAATGAACGCAGCGGAACCACGTCGCAGCTGCATGCTGTGTGGAAAATAGAGGCTACGACTAGTTTTCATAGTATTTATTCCTCCTTTCCAAGCCATTGAGTGTTCTCTAGTTGAAGGTTTTAACATTTCATTACCTACTTACTGCATCATTTTCCATCAAAAACAATAATATAATACATCGATTGCAAAATAAATAGAAAAATCAGATAGATTCCTATTCAGCAATTAAGCATTCATTTTCGCAGGATAGATTCCTATTCAGCAATTAAGCATTCATTTTCGCAAGATCCCATAAGGGAGTAAGAACACTACCCGACGTCACCGTGTTTTTTTTTTGTTTTTCGATTTTTTCATCGTTAAATGTCCTTCCCAACTCTCGTAAAAAATATATTCCCAGTTGGACTCTTGACATGCAAATCACCCACAAATTGCTGTTCTGACGTGCAAAAGTATAAACACGTGAATTTGAATAGGAAATTTAATTAATAGGTTGTAAATGTCACATAGGCAGTGTTTCAAACAAAGAAAGATAATCACAGGTGGAGACGAGCTTCAGCTTCCTTGATCCAACTATGGTGAGTGAGTTTACAGTGTAATTTTCCAAGAAAAAAGCAGTACGAGGATGGTATTAGGTCCAACAAGTGCAGACAAAAAGCAAATTGAACGTTAAGACACTTTTTATTTGAGAAGTTCAGGCTAGAACTGGGGATTATTCGACGAATACCTGGTTAACTCCAATTTTCTTCTGAGATTTGAAAAAGTAGCGGTTCCAGCGATAAGAAATGAATGACTGTTCACATCTTATAATAGGTGAAACAATTGATGAGCTATGCATAACAACGTCTAATCGTAGCAAAGAAAGCTTCGTTTGAAAACGACGTAAGCGGCTAAATCTGAACACAAGAGAAAACAGCCTACTTGTGATGACTCAGTCACAAGCTGTTAAAGTTCTATCATTAAAAATTGGAAACTGTAAAAAACGAAGAATCTTCAAAATGTTAAATAAAAAAAACTTGTTTGATTTAAATTGAAATTTGGAATTTTTGGCAGCACTCCACATCCAAATGACTAAAAACTTGAGAATAAATTGAAAGTCTGTGTGTCAGAGGGTTACTTGATGTGCTCATCACGGTTTTTTTTTGCACTGTAGCCCCTGTAGCCCCATTTCTGTTGGCTACGATAGGCATACGGTGGATCTGACACCTCACATAAACTTCCTAAAAAATTGGACATACAGAGAACGTCAATCGTTATTGCCCCGCTGCCAACGACATTGCCGGATAACATGTTAACCCACGTTGATACTCGATGACTCAAAGTATCACAGTTTGGATTAACTGGTATCTACGTGTATGGACGAGTGATGCAGCGCGGTCAGCGTTTACGAGAGATGCGCTAAAGTTTGCCGTTTAAAATTTTGGAGGCCAGCACTACGTACCTTCCTGTCAAATTTGAACTATCTTCCAAATCCAAATGAACGAATGAATGAATGAATGAGTGGGTGAATGAGTAAATGAATGAATGAATGAATGAATGAATGAATGAATGAATGAATGAATGAATGAATGAATGAATTCCTAAAGTAATCCTTCCATACTTAATTCTTCACAACTACGGCGTTACGGTACAGAATAGGTGTGACACCAGTACTCAGCTTTTCAAATAAGTAGTTTGCATGAAAAAAAAATTGAGAAGTTCTGAGAGGTACATATAGCTTCACTGTTAGGTATTTTTACTGTAATCTCGTTGAATGGGGTTACAGTACGAAACCGATAGCGTGGATAGTTTGGGTGGGTATCTTGCCTGTCCCAATAGAAGAAAAGGTTTTGACCATAAAAAATGTTAGTTTTAGGTTAGCAAAGAATCGATGTTGGATCTCTCTATTTCTCAAGTTTTCCAAGATTTTCAGCTCAAAAGGGGCTGGTATTAACTCGTTGATATCGTTCTGTGCCAATAATCCTGCAATCGCTTTTCCAAACACCTATTACTAGGCTTGAAAATCGAGAAAAAAGACTAATTTTTCAAAGATCTAAAAATGCAGCAGCACTAGCCTACGAACCTTTTTGATTCATGTGCAATGCTGTGCTGTTAGCCAGTTTTCATTGCAGTTCTGCAGTTCTTTTTTTCTACAATCTCTCTAATCACTGATCAGATATTATCCGACGAACATTCAATCTTCCTGGGACATTTTAAATCCACTAATCCGTCTCTCCGGAAATAAGCGCTGACGTGCTTCACATCACTTTTTTTATAATACACAACACATCACTTTTTTGTAACAACATCATAATTGCTCAGATCATTCCCTTATCCTTCAGGGGAAAATGTGGAATTTTTGGAGATTTCTCGAAAAATGCTAGCGCCATTTTGGAGGTGCTTGAACTTCTAACTGACTCAATTATCCGTTCATCTTAGAAAAACGACAGATTAAATGAATAGTGAGTCCTTAAATGGAGAAATGCCTCACGATTCGCAGGATGATACTTTACGTGAATAACGTTTGGTACAAAGGAGTCAGTGATAGTGGATCGTAAATGCAAATGCCGCACGGTTTTCGAGGTGTTCACGGGATAAGAAATAGCAATGAAAGTAATTTTTTACCCTAAAACATGTAGGTATTTAGACCGTATTTGCCGCCAAAAGTTTTTTTTTTACCCTGGAAGAAAAATCTGCCGCAAAATGCAATTGCTGCATGGTTTTTTTTCTTCACCTGGAGCGACCTTTGATCAACACAAAGAACCTAGCCATTCACTAATCGAATCAGATGCGTGGCCAGTTTTTCGCCCATTGTTAACCAGAAACTCTCGCATGAATCGTGTTAACGTCCTCATTAACAAACTTCAGGGGCAACTCTATTTATGGCAGAATTTTGTTGGCAAAAGTGTGACGCAATGGCTTTTATACTTTTTGCATCGCTCCTATGCAAGCGCCTACGCAAATAATTTGTTCTATCCTCAATCTCTGCTAGCTAATTGCTCTTGCAACACTAATTTCGAAAAATAGTCCATTCACGAATGAAAATCCAGCGCTGCAGAGGAATACCCCTGCACCAATCCCCCTTCTTCCCCTCCAAAGAAAGAGAAAAAATTCTTCTCCAACCTACAGGAAGAAATTACTCGCCAAAAATATCCTAACATCATATAACCCCAAAGCTCTTGCATTTCAAATGAATTACTGTACTAACTCTACACAGCCCATATAGACCAACATTTAACAGTGCAAACTGCTCAAGAATGCATGGATATTGTGCAATTCCTGGCTGCAGTCGTTACGTCATTGAATGGCAGCTATTCCTGGAGTAAAGATAGATGCTATCCTCGGATATGGGCTAAAATTAGCCTCGTTGAAAGGAAGTCTATCAGGGTAAATATCTGACTGACGTTGAGAAATTAAAAATGACGTCAGAGAGCAGCAGGAATAGATCTCAGGAAATGGGAGAGAGATATAAATCCAAGGGAGAAATGGAACCAAAGGATACGAGAGCCTAGGGGGAATGTAGAAAAATTTCATGAAAAAAAAGAACAGATGGCGGTGCCAAAACTTCTGAAGTTATACATACAAGCAAAAGCTGAAAAAGGTAAGATAGAGGCAGAGAAAAAGGAAAAAGGGAAGCTTATGTGAAGAAGGAAAAGAGGTGAGGAGAGAAGCACGGAAAATAAAAAAGGCCCACAGCTGAATCGGATTAAAGAAAACAGCGAATGAAGGCGAAAAGACCGAGTTTAGACAGGAAAACGTCGATGACGTAAGAAGGAAGACAGGCGGATTGCTATAAAAATGTTAGAGAGAGAATGAACAGATATGTGAGAGAAGGGGGGGGGGGCAGAGTAAGTAAGAGGAGAGAGACGGGAGAGGAGAAAAAACGGGAGAAAGAGAGAGAGAAAGAGAAAGAGAGAAGGATAGAGAGGGAGGGCTGTATTTCAGTACTGTCAAACAAACCCAAGGTCAAATGTGCTGAAAAGCAATTGGAGCGAGCAAATGCTTATGAAGAGCAATAAAAAAAGACAAAAGTAGGGGACGAGATCTACACGCTGAGCAATGAATGGAGAGCAATGCGCCGAAAACGAAACATAACCAATCCCCACAATCACGATGCCAAGATTCAAGAACAATCGAACATGGAAACTGTTAGGAGACATAACCGTTCACCATGGCGGTGAACTCGCTACTTTATTGCGGTTTTCAAAGGCAACAACAGAATCTATATGCTCATGCCCATTTCATTATTCTGCATCATCCGTGTTAAATTCCACACTGAAATCGAAAACGATTGTGGAGGTGTATGGCAGCGGTTTTATTCTCCTCTTGACGCTACATTGGGGCGATGTAAATGAGTCCTGTTACTCTAGCCTCAATAACGTCAGCTTACAAAAAAAAAACGTTCAATGGCTAATAGACTGCATTTCTAAAGAAGCATAGGGAAGCATATGTAAATTCAGTCAGTGCTGCCGCCCTGACGTTAAGCCGAACGGTGTTAATAGAATTGGAGCAAACAGTTAGTGGCATGACATTTTAGGGATTGCAAACGAAGACTTCGTCAAGAGCTTTCCACTTATGCCACTTTCAGCTGTGGGCTCTGGTCCCTTTTTACAAACTCTTTAGAGCCGTATTAGTACTCAGTGAAAGTTGGACAGGAGTCAGTCAGAGGCGAGAACTGGTCTCCAAATCAAACGTTCTGAAATATCCCTAAATCAGAAGTGTCAAGATAAATTCCAATAAATGTGTCCAAAGAAATTGGGAGATGAACTGTGAAGACCCGATAACGAAGGCATGAACAGATCTAAGCAGTCCGAAAGGACAATATGGCGTATCACTCCGACGTCTGTGGGTAACTTACGTAAGAAGATTGTGGAACAATTTTCGCTGAACCCGTTCACATCAGACAGCCTCTAATTTTGTGGATTCCATATACATTGCATCGTTGAAACGAATTTTTGTGAGTTATCAGAGGAGCCGCTTTCTAGCCATCAGCAAAAATTGATTGGGAACAGTTCTCGCTTTTTTTCTAATTTAATTCAAGGCAGAAATGATTTAAAAAAATCATGGGTAAACCAGAAGTGGGGGGAAAGCAAGTGAAGTTTTTATAAGGTGTGAATAATTAAAGGACAAAATTTCTAGAAGAACTAAAATCGTTTTAAGAAGGCTTACCAGGCCCCTAACTGTCATTCGCGGCGTTGTACTGTTGACACATTAAGCCTAAGCTTAGAGCATGTTCTGAGTTTCCAGCCAAGATATCTCCAAAGCACTCATAAGTGAGTCATCAGCTCTGTTCAAATAAGCTTTCTACGGAACAATGAGGAAGTTTTCCACATCAGCTGATGCCTGAGTGTTTGCTGGTCATGCGCCACCGC
Organism: Ancylostoma caninum; assembly: GCA_037903475.1. Taxonomy (NCBI): domain Eukaryota; kingdom Metazoa; phylum Nematoda; class Chromadorea; order Rhabditida; family Ancylostomatidae; genus Ancylostoma; species Ancylostoma caninum. Next base: position 164,104 of record JBAJFG010000387.1, read on the forward strand.
TGAACTACGTACGCCATTAAGCAATTTTAATGCCTCTTCGAAATCCTTCATTCATCAAAATTAATGAGGATCCCTATCTACAGATGCACGTGATGCATCGATGGTTTTTCGAGGCGTTGACCGTAAGAGGGAGAGCTCAGGTGATTGAGGGAATGGCAAGAAGGATTAACAAGTTTGATTAAGCTTTTTATCATCATGGTTCAAACCAGGTCCAAACATGAGTAAGTGTATTAGGTTGTTGCAAAATCGATGTCGGATTTTCATCGTTGACTTTGATTGATCATAACTCAGCTCAAACAGAACTTTATTAGTCAAAGTAGTCACCATTCAAATCAACACTCTTTCGCCAACTTTGCACTAGCTTGCCGATCCCATCAGCGAAGAAGGCGGGTTTCCTTGAGCCGATGAAGTCGATGAATGCGTTTTGAGCGTCAGTGCTGTCACGAAAAATTTTTCCCCTAAGATAAAGGTCCAGGTGCTTGAACAGGTGGTAATCTGTAGGCGAGAGGTCCGATGAACAATGTGGATGAGGAAGAGCTTCTATCGCCAGCTGTGCCAATTTCTGGATCGTCTGATGTGCGATGTGCGGCCGAGCGTTGTCGTGCAATAGCAGCACACCTTTCCTGTTTACCAAAGATGGGCACATTTCGGCGAGTTTCTTGTGCATTTCTTCAATTTCGTGGCAGTACGAGTCAGCAGTGATGCTCTGGCCAGGTACCAAGAAGGAGTAGTGGATCACGCCAACGGAATTCCACCATACAGTTACCATAACCTTTTTCTGCCGCAAAGCCGGCTTAGTGAAGTGCTTGGGGGCTTCACACCTGTCCAACCAATGTGCAGGGCGGCGACAATTGTCATAGAGTATCCATTTTTCATCGCAGGTGACAATCCTCCCCAAAAACGGCTCCGTGTTGTTGCGCAAAATCAGATTCGAACAGATGGTGTAACGTTCATTCCTTTGCCTGTCGCTCAATTCGTGTGGGACCCACTTGTCCAACTTTTTTACCTTTCCCATTTCTTGAAGGTGGCGACTGACAGTGGCATAATGTATGCCAAGTTCATCTGCGAGATCACGAATGGTTCTACTGTAATCGGCTTCTACTAGGGACTTCAGAACGCCATCATCGTCATCTGACTTGTGCCCGTAACCTGGCTGAGTTTTCATACTCGTTTCTCCTGAGCTGAATTTTTTGAACCAACGCTGCGCGGTGCGTTCGTTGACAGTTCCCTCTCCCCACGCTTTGATGATATTCCGAGTTGCTGGCGTTGCGTTATTACCGAGTTCGAATTCGTGGAGTAGAATCAGCCGAATTTCAGCACTTGACAATATTTGGATTCACCCACCAAAGAACCACAAAGAGCAGACAGAAATGAAACGGAATGCAATATGAGATAGAGCAAGAAATAAGCTTTGAGGTACATTCAGAATATTTTCTCAGAATATCTCCATACATGATATTCATCAGAGCAAAAGTCGTGGTTCGAAAATCCGACATCGACTTTGCAACAACCTAATAATATGGATTCCTTGAAGAAAACGTGCTAATCCTTCTAATTCGAAGATGAACTTCAGTACGTGTTGATCTCTTGGAAACTGATCTCAGGATAATGCTCCCACTTCGTCATACCAGTTGAAAATGACGGATTATGGAAAAATTTACTCATGATAGCCGGTGTGTATTACTTAGAAACTTGGCGAGAGTGCGGCTTATGCTCACAGAGAGGAAAACTCCGCTGTACATCCTCGTCTCGTGGAAGTAACTCCAGGCTTCCTTGTACCCTAGTAACATAATCCAGGTCCCCTCAGGCCTGAAGAACCGTAAGATAGGGAAGCGGGGCACCAGAACCCACACTTTAATTTTGAAGACATCTCCGACCGTCTGAGACCCCTCCTGATCGGTTCCTAACGTGAGATCTCTGTCACAAAAAAAAGGAAATTTCAAGAAATTATAGATAGTTTAGAAATTTGTGAGAAACAAAACCACCTATTTTGGGGAACTTTCATGCTGTCGTGGCCTTTTCCTACATTCTTCGCTCCAAATGAATCCAATGAAATCTCTTATTGGATGGATCGCTTAGAAATATAAAGAAAATTCCTTATCCGGAAATATACGCTGGGTATGGTAAAGAGAACAGGTAACATATAAAAAGTTTGAATAAACAGATATAAAACTGTAGCGGTAGTTTTTACAACAAAATATTTCATCGTTTTAAACATAGTCCGAACCGAAGCCTGCCTAAGCCTCTCACCCCTAATCATTAGTAAATTCTTCCATAATCCGATATTTTTAACTGCTATAACGAAATAGGGAAGATTATCCCAGATTGGTTTCCACGAGCACTTTTTCAAGAATTAATACGTCATCTAGCAATGTTAAATCTATCTTTCTCGTTCTCAATGGCGAAAAAACCTGGATAAAGCCAGTTAATCCTTCTTACCAAGATAGGAAGAGCCCTCAGTCACTTGAGCACTCTTCTACTTAAGCGTAATATTGTCCGTAAAATACTGACAATGAGTTTACAACCATAAAATAACATTTACCGTGGCAGAGTAAGTAAGACATACTAGGATCATTTTCAAGTGACATCAGATGGTGAAGGATTTTTCGACAGATAAGATCCCATTGATAAAACCAATAATCCTAGGGAAAATGCTGGGAATTCCACTCATCAGATATACATAGGTAGTGCGACTACAACTCCAATTTTGTCTAATTTTTACCAACATTTCAATGGATCATAGAGGATTAAGAGCACTTCCCTTTTAGTTCCGCCATTTATAGTCCGTCGCTCTTCAAATAACTCACCTTCCCGTGCTTTGCCATTAAAATTATAATTACCGCTCATTCTTTTCCTTGAAGAAAATCTCCGCTTTTAGCACTGACATATGGGTCATTGTTCACTGTTACAAAGCATAAAAGCGACAGGACTCTAGAATTTTGATTAACGTTCCCATAAATATTTAACTGCGGTTTTATTTCCATACAGCGTTGCTGTGACTCGTGAATGTGCATAAATATTTAGCCGAATCTACATATTATTTGCATTATGGTGGAAAAGCCTCGAAATGTTTCCAGAATCATGAGAATTGATAAGATCCATTTGCAGCGGACGATTATGCAGCGAAATTGGAGCAATGTAGACGATTCCATAACTTTGAAAGGGAGAAAACTATGAATACTGTGCAACTTTTAGCTCTTAGACTATCAGTCTCCGTAGAAAGCTAGCTATATTTGTACGCGTGTGTTCTAAAATGTGACAAATTCAATGCCCTATAAACAGACAGTGCAAAAGACATTTGCGTCATGCAAGCGTCAACGAGCCACAAAAATCCCCGGTTTATAGTTGCATTCATCCTGATTCACTCTTGGTTTTTCTCGCTGGTGCCATTTTACTACGATACAAGACAGTAGAGCAGCAACGCGGCTTCACAATGGTGATTCGCTACGCCTTGACACGTTTCACATGGATCCAAGAGGTATCAACAAGTCTATACTCGTTAAAACCAATATGATGGTTGTCAGGACGTGTCAGAACCCACCAGTTCGCACTTGCGAGGCGCTGCCAGTGAACGAATCAAAACTGAAACTATACCTACTCCAGTGCCAAACGCGGGAGTTACTAGCCAGGGGGGGGGGGGTGTGGAAAGAAACTGGAACTGCTCCGCTCCTTGAACCCAGATGAAACAATAAAGTTACTAAAAAGATTGTACCTAACATTAATTATTTAATAATAAATATTTTCAGAGTAATAGTAAAAACAACAAATAAAAACAGGCTCATACAATATTTTCCTGTTCTTGTTTTACAGAGTACGTAATTTCAAAAAATCGGCTACCCTTTTTTGGGGTAGGAGGGGACCGCTCCATAGTATCTCGACGACTTTCCGTACCCAACATGTCCAGACACGTCCCCAACAGGATACAAGCAGCGAACATGTAAGATCATGACCTTGATGGAGCTATTACAAGTTCCCCCATGTCAGTGCAATAGGATGTCTCTCCACTTCCGTGAAACAGACTATAAATACATGATGAACAGCAGTGGCCCAACGTGGGACAAGTAAGGAGCAGAAGCGTGGTAATGAATAAACTTTCCGAGGTGAACAAAAAAAAGAAGCAACGTGTTCATTATGAAGGAATTTTTTTTTCAAATATTTCCGCTTCTCTCATTTTGAGGACTCATCATATTCAAATAAATTAGAAGAAAAAGACGCAAAAAAATTCACCATAGTTCCATGTTAAAGTGACGACCCTAATCGACAATGGCCCCTAAACTGGTAGACATTTTCTTATCCCACCAAGAGCAGCAAATCACGTTTAGCCTACATTTCGAAGAAAGGCATTTGTTCAGTGTCGAACATTACCCGTCAAGGTTATTTTTTGCGGGGAACGTGTGTTCAATTTGGCCGTAGTGAATCTATGTATTATTGTTCTGAAGAGTGGCGAAGACCTTTTTGAGCAGTTTTCCTGTCTCAAAAGTCATTTAACGTTCATTGTGAACGACTGCTTTTTGAGGAGAGAAATGCTTTTGCTCCGAATGCCCCTCTTAACCTCTCGATGTGCACCGGTGAGAGTTTTTTTTTTCCTCTAGGAGACAGTGGGACCAAATAGAGCAGGAGCATGGCCAAAAAAACCTGTGAATAGGACCAATTATTATTTTTATTTATTGAAAATACCGATTCTTCGAGGATTACAGTCTCAATAATAAGACAATGAAGGGGAACTAAAATAAGCGAGGACCACATAACAACCCTAATGTGGCTCAGAGATGTTCCTTCAGATGAGCTTCCCTGGAAGAACGAGAGTTTAAAAGGAAATTCTTAACTTCTGGGAACCAGTAACTACCATTAGTTTTTATATCTAAAGTGCTATTGACCCGTAAATCGAAACTGTTGCTTATTTCTCCTACTTTGATGCTTACTACTTTCAGTGGAGGAGTAAGAACTTTTACAACCTTCAAGCACCTTTCCACTCTTTTTTTTTCGCATTCAAGCTAAAAAAAAAGAATTTTTTTTTTGGAAATTACTCACTGATACGACTTCATTGGGAAGTTCAGCGCCCCTCTTTCGCCGTAGTTTGCTGATCAACCGCTGGGTTTATTCTCAATTTCACGTTCTTTTTCTATCAAACATCAAATAAATGTTAACATTCCCAATACAATCTATTTCATAAACCTTAACAAAAAGAAGGAAATTACTATCACATTACATTACTATAACACTATGGTTATTACACAGACTGAGACAAGAGAACCTAGTGATTTCCGCAGCGTGTTCAACTTCGAAACCGCCAAAAATTAACAAGTTCCTGAAAAAGGCAAGGTCCCGGAAAAATTCATCCCTTTTTTCACTTATTCATTTATTTATTTATTCTCAGAAGTGAACAAAACCTGTATACATAAACATCTAAGACCTAGAAGATATAATAAATTGCTCTCGCCATTGTTGCTCATCCGGATTTACATTTATAAAGCAAAATTTCGCGAAATAGCTCACAGCACATAGCATTGGTTTTATACCAAAAACATGATAACGCTGTGACGTGGATCCTAGCCAAAAGTGGTGTAGTTTGTAGATGTTCCAGGCTACGAAAAACCAGGAAAACCTTTACAGGATATCGCATCCGCGAGGAGGAAAGCAACGTTAAACGATGGAGTACCACCGACTGCTCTGGAACTTTTACACGCACCTAATATATGTCAGTGATCTAATTCAATCTGAAATGCTGTTTTTATTGTATTTTGATCGTTTTTTGAGTGTAGAAATGTGAGAAATGTGATTTGCTGATTTCTACAGTTATTCGCTTGTTATCTCTCGCGTACATCCGTGGAAATGTTGACTGGCGAAGGCATATAAGAGAACACGCGTCTTGCTCATACATCGCGTCCTTTCTCGCTTCTCTCATTTTTCTCATTTACTCATTTTGCTCATTTAATTTAGTCCATTAAATTTGTTCATTTGATGCAGTTAGTATCGCTTTCTTTGTTTGTTCGTTTACGTGTGTATATATGAAAGATAAAGGGTTCAATTACCCAAGTTTGAGTTACATCCGCATGGCACTAGCAAGTGCTAGTCAGGGCGAGCTACCCCATTCAAGTTACCTCCTTAAAAGATTCGATTTTGCACAAGCTGATCAAGTGATGATCAGTTTCACGTAACCTCTTTAAAAATGTGCGTTTCGAGACTGTTCAATGCTTTTACCAGTACTGCTCATCAGTTTTGTTCCGTACCCTTCAAGACTTATGAAACAGGTAATGTCCCTGTCCCTTGTCCCTTTTCAGGTAATGTCCCTTTCTAATTCGGAAGTCATTTGGTTATTTTTACTTTGAAAGTCTTTAGGTTACTTATGACACCAATGAACCACGTCTCATGGTAGATACATAATACTGCAGTAGTAAGCAGAATAGCATGCAGCAAACACCAGGAACTTTTTTCCTGAAGAAAAAAAAGACCGGCCACCACTTAGGCCGAAAAAAAATGGTAATAAAAAAAATTTCGAATCTTAGGAATCAGATAATTGAGCGGATTCAAAATTCTCAGTGAGCCTACCCTTCCTTCGTGGAAAATCGAGACCCTTCCGATAAAGTAGAAATCGACGAGCTGTCGATCCATTTCTGCTCGCCCGTGGAACGACCGGTGCACCAGAATCAATAATCCTCGTTTTGCCGGCGATGAGCCAGGCAGTCGGAAAGTGTTACGTAGAAAAACGTTTCAAGTGCCCATAGCCAAAGCACGGGAGGCTTTCGCAAAGCTCGTCCCATTAAGATCTCGAATGCTTTTTGGATTTCACTGAAAGGCCCAAAAAAAAAGAAGAGAGGTTTTGAGCTGATTCGGGAAAATTCGCTCACAATTGCTTCTACACTTAGTCGCCTGAACCAGAATCTAAGGCAATGACATTATGGCTGCTGCGATAAGACATGTCAATCGTGATTGTTTCATGTTAGTAACACGTCAGCAAACATTCATAAACGTACGACGTACGACCCATACATGTAGATCGTCCCCCGACATGTTTGCGATGTGTAACAACACATGTGCACTTGTTCGCACACGTGTACTCTCATTCGCCATAAAACATGTCCGACTATACACGAAAGGGCGACAGTATGAACGTAGTCAAATTCAATGCCGTAATCACATGTCCTACTTGCAATAATGACTAGAAGAAGTACTTGGGGGGAAATCAATCGATATGTTCGGGAATGTGCGAACATAAAGCAAGAAGGAAACGCTTCTCTAACTTTTTCGGGATAAATAGTATGGGTATGGTTCTGGCATGTTCAAATCAACCATTGAGGTTAGATGGAATAAAGCACGCAACTGCAAGAACAAAAGAATTCCTTGGCTACAAAAAAAAGATGTGCTCTAAGGCGAAATTAATCAAAGCAGCCACATTCAGGCGTGACCTAAGTACAGATAAAAACGTACGCTCGTGGTAGTTTAATAGAGTTCGAGTGTTCGTACCGTGGTATTCGCTGACATTACCCATTCAGACGCGCAACCCTAGCTGCTGGTGTTGTTCTCAAGGCACTTAAAACCACATGTTTCCCTTGAGAAGAAGTGAATGCACTAGATATACCTCCTCCATACTAAGCAGCTATGACACACCAGCGGCGCTGTTAGACGCTAAGTCTCCACTAAGTCATTTTGACTAATCCGGGCCTGGATGTATCATTGAGATTACCCATTGTGGCTAGTACTGTGTGCTTTAACACGTTTACCCTGGGTAATATCAGCGATGAATACGGCCTCCGCTCGCAAACACCAGCGACTTCTATTAAAAACACTATAACTTTACTCTGTATAGGTAACCACGTCTTTTGGTGTTGATTTCTGTTTTCTTCGAATGTAGAAAGAGCAGAAGTATAAACACTCTGACCTAACATTTTTGGGTAAATATTAGATAAACGTTAACATCGCTCAATTTTAACGCTGTGCAAATGCGCTAACCTACCACTCGGTAACCGATGTTGCTACATGTTAACTCAAACATTGACCCTGTAAAGGTTAACCTGTATCAACGTGGCTCAACCAGTAATGTGACAGACAATGCTTCCGACCCGAGTGGTGGTCAGGGGGAGGGGGGGGGGGAGGGAGCGCGGCATTCAGCATCGGCGTTCCCTGTAAATTTCCTTGTTGACATCAACGGCACCAGAGCTGTAGGTTACTAACGTAACAAATCGATGCGTTAAGGCGTAACTGGCATTTCTTCAGAAAGATAACGAATTAAAAATTTTGAATTCTCGCAAAGCGCAGCTGTGATCGCCACCACAACCGAATTCCAGTTTTCGACACGTATCCCACTTTCACCATCGGGTAAAACGTGTCAAAACGCGAATAAACACTTGCTATACTACGCGAGCGACACTTGTGCAGAGCGCGCAAATCGCTGCAAAATTCTGCCAGATCTGCTGCGAATGTTCTATTTGCACCCATAGAATTTTGCACGCTGAAATGGCAGAAGTAACTGCAAAATAGAGATTCCACACCAGAGAATACCACAACCATGTGACTGCTGTCCTTCACACAGTTTTCTTCTTCAGCAACGATGTCTCTAGGTAATTTTTGGTCCTTAGAAAAGTACACATGTACATTTGCCGTCAGCAGCGTTGTAATTTTGACTACGACGCATCAGCTGCGCTTTGAAAGGTTGAACGTTTTAGAGAAAGGGCAAATGATACGTTGAAAATGTTTGGCTGCAGCAGAAGCGACATGCTCAGGATGGCAGCATATTTGTTTGACTATAGAATAACTACGAGACGACATACCTGGTTGTTTTACTACCTCAGCTATTTCACATTGACAAGGTCAATTGCTACTCCCAATAAATTCATTAAAAGTGCTAACATTCTTGTTGTTCGGCATGTTAACCAAACCCAATTGACTCCTTTCCCACCGACCGTTTGGCGAAGAAATCAGTAAAATCATGCTGATGGTATATAAGTGAAAAGTACTAGTCGCATTTGTGCTTAGCCGCTCAGCATGTTCTAGAGCTCCAGCGTTCTCACGTCCTCACGCTTCCATGTGCAGAAGCGGGCAAAAAATCGATAAAATCAAAAGGTCGATATATTCGGGCAAAATGCCCCGAAGGATTTGTACGCGAAATTGATTTTGTGCATGCTACAATTGATTTTGTGCGAAATTTATGCTACAAATTACACTTCTTGCGCAAATATTTAACGAACCATACGTCTTAGATATGTGTAAGTGTAGTCATTTACTAGATCCTCTCACATGTGCATAGTTCTTCGGGGTTGGATGGGCAAGAACAGAATTTAATCAGAAGGATTATATCCCGGTCTGTTTTATCTTTCCCTTGTCCGTATATGTACAGCAGATATCCCAGATTCAAAAGCAAGACTATTACATGTAGATAGATATACGCACTATTCGCGCACTTTCTGGTTCACACCTCTTCACGACCGTTACGCGTGTTCTGACATGTTTTGTCAAGTACCCTGTAGTCCTAACATGAAATTGAAGAGAATGAGCGTCTGAATACATTCCGATCCAATCGATGCGTGTCATAACAAGTCATGACCAGTAACTCTCCGCAGCACAACAGCGTGGCTTAGTACGGGTTTATATTCATCGCAAAGCGATGGCATCGCGGTGGCCGCCTCAAAATGCGCAACATGACGAATAGCAAAGTTAACTAGGTTGTAAGTAGAGACGGGTTGAGCAGGAAGGGAACGAGGGCAAGTAAACGCTGACGAAGTCGCTGGATGATGTGATTTTTGAAGGAAAAAGGTATAAATAGCACGCAAAGGCCGTAGTGTGTGCATGCTTTCCTACGAGACCAGTCACTTCCAAACAGCTTCCGCGTGCGCGATGGTCGCGCTGTGGTGAAGTATAAACGGCTTGTTGCGAAGTCGACATCGAAATCGTTGTGGGCCATTAAAGACGAAACGGAATGTGCGGAACCATCGAAGTAAACTTGAACTAGACCCAATTTTTGTGCTCAAACCATCACACCAAACGAGGAGAAAAAATCAGTTGGATGACAGACCAATAAATCAATGAATCGATGAGGTTTCGGAGAAACTCCTCCTGTGAAGCGAGAGAAAGAGTGAAAATATCACAACAACGACCCACTCTTCCATTAGTTAGAATTTCCCAGAACCAACTGATCAATAATCATTCATCGAACGGTGATTTTGGTCCCCTCCAGATAGCGCATCAAGCATCTGCTACTCGTATTTGATTGAACGGGCTTTTGTGACGTAATCAGCCACGGAACAGAGCGTTTTGCCCGTCGGCACATGCCGCGGACCATATACGCCATTGTTTGCCGACAACACACCGCCATTCATGTCGAAAAACGATGGAAATCCAACCATCACTACTATGAAAAGATAAACGTAACGACATGGAAGAACAATGGAAATTTCTAAAAATCTCAGGCAGATCGTTTCTGGACCAACATATATAGCGATGGATAAAGAAGAATAAAAAGGAAGTATTTCCACTATAATGGAATAGAGCAAAAATTCGAAAAAATCATTAAATTGGTAATCCTTGTAATCAATAGATCTATAACGATGGACTCACCGAGTCGTCACGCTGCGCCGCATCACTGTCGTCGAAGCATTTCCCGGCCATCTGTAACAAGAGGGAAATTTTCGCCGGCAGAACAATTTTCCCATGGAAAATCGATATATAATGCAAAGCTCTACAAACGAATACAATATTTATACACCAGCACTGCTTTGTAATCCGACTGGAAACGTCATAAATGTAAAAAATAAAACCGGATTATGGTAGGGTTCTGCAGTGGGGCTTTTATAATATCTAGACATCAAAGGGCACCAATTATCAATTCGTATTGATTTTTCTGGAATCATTCAAACTAGTGATTACAATTCGTCAAGACCTCTACTTGCTTAGGACGATAATTACAGCCCCTCAAGGAAATGTAGGAATGATTGGGAATTCCACTAATTGCCCGCTCTGTAATTGACTAGCAATTATTTTTGTGGCAGATTTTTGACCTATAACCAATCAATAACTGTTGAATTCAGCAAAAATTTGTAGCATGTAGAGTGGTGATGGGATCTGGAGGAAAAAATGGAAAAGTAATGGTCGAGTAATTAGTAATAGTATAGTAATTGCCAATAAAGGACTTCAACCTAGGAAGTTTTCGAATGAAAATGTTTCAAAATCAATTCCAAACTCGAAAAAAACAAATATTTAAAAATGGACGTTGATGGAAAAGCCAGTATAAGTTGTTTTTTTTTCCACTTAGTATAATAACTTCAAGAACACTTCTCTTCCTTTTTCCCGCCGTTTCATCATCGCTGCCCCCACTTGACTGACACTTGACTGACTATGGACTAACATCGCTAGTAGCGCCAGGCAAATGTCTCCACATGCGAGTTTCTGTCAACTTTTCATAGCGAAGCCACAATTTCCAATTAGGCGCATCAATTACCTCTCGGAAATCATGCTCTCATTAAAATTCCTCACCTTCCCGCCCCCCTCCCCCCTCCCCCACCCCGCCTCACCTCCCTCTGCACCAGGCTACTGAACACGTGCTGGGTGGCTCGCCGCTACAGTATCATTATATTATTACATGCCCTCTACGGAATACATATATTGCGGCGTCCTTTAATTAGGGAGGGGATTAGCGGCTGCACGAGCCACCTGATGTCGCTCGCGCCGGGAACAATGACAAAATTAGAGAATGCACTTTAAAGCTGCAACGGGAAATGGGAAATTTCTTGCTCCTCGGGTAATTTTTTCTGCTCGTCGGTAGCAATGGGAGCGCACTTTAGAAATCTCTTCTAGGATTCTCAAGGGGAGCTGTACACAGAGAAATTTCTTTTAAAAAAACGCTCATCGAAGTTTTCCATTTTACGAGTACACAGGAGCAGAACTCGAGTGGTTGCTTATTTACTTTACCATTGGTTCAATGCCCAATAGCCTTGTGAAACTTGTCCCAAGAGGAAGAAACATTATAGCTTTTTTTTTTGAAAAAGAAGAAAAAAAAACAGAGGAGAAACAACCAGGAATGGGATGTGGGGTCAGCCGTGTCGAAAAAAAATAAATAAGAAGAACCACCTAGCTCGATCAATGAACAGTTCCACACTGTCATTTCATCTATCAACCTACTATTCTTGAAGTTTTGAAGTTCTTTCAAATCAAACTTCTTCGGGGTCATTGGTCTCCATAAAATAGAGAGGGATTTTTTAAGTATTCATTTCTTCAGCATATTTTTTTAGATTTCATGTTAATATATCATGCTTACTGTTGACTACTAAATCTTACAAATAATTTCCAAATGGATAACCACTTTTTTTTCTCCCAAGAAATGCTCTTTATCTCTCATCTCTCCCTTATAAGACACCTTTTGGTTTGATATTGTTCAAAACACAATCCATAACACATATAATCCATGGAAATAAAATTCTGAAAATGAGAAAATAAAAAGAACTGAAACTGCTTGAATATGACAGGAACAAAATCCTGGGGAAATTTGCTAAGAACTCTCCCTTTCTGCTGGTTCAATGCGAAAATGTCTTGATATTTCGATGAAAAATCTCGTTGCATCACAGTAGAGCCTTTGTACTAGATACTATTATTTTAATACTGATGGAATTCCTAAACATGTATTTAGTCACAAACTACATAAAATATCGTAATCGGCTATAGTCTAAACTCGGATAATAACTAATGAAAGTGCTGCGGGATAATTCGGAAAAAACTGGGATAAGCCAGTGTGGGTGTGTGGGAAAATCCGAAAATCCTACTTAAGGACGAAAGACAGAATTCAGAACGGACATGAAATGTTGATTCTCGCACCAAATAAGAAGAATTTTACGCCTCTCCCCGCCCCCCCCCCCCCGCGCGAGTTGCAGCCAGGAGCTAAAAATAGAAAAAAAGATTTTTCTGCATAAATTGAAGATACTTCAAGGATGGATGCGCCACGCCCACATGAAACTCATGCAGAACTGTAGAAATAACATGTTCTACCCTGTACCACACAAAAACCATGAAGAGCTTTGAAAATAACACGTTTTACCAAGTATGAACATGAAAACTATGGGGAACTGTGAAAATAACAAGTTTTGGCGAGTACGAACATGGATTCCAGTGAAACATAATGTTTTGACAAGTATGATCAAGTCAAATTACCGTAAAACACAACGCCTTCGAGAGCCCGGTGATGCTGTTCTTCAGACAACAGAACGGCAGCCATGACGATGCCGTCATTTGAACGGAGGGTAAGCGTTTCGACTCCAGAATTTTCCTCCGGAATTCTCGTGGAAATCAACAGATTACAGACAGAACCGGAGCCGATCCAGTAGACAAATAAATAACAAAGCCAGCAGAGCAGCGGAACACGCCCACGGGGAACAATGCTCAGCCGTACAAAAGCATTTTCGAGCAACTGGGCGATATACAGGGAACTCCAAACGTACGCGGACAGGGGCGGGACCGCGGTGCGCCTCTGCTGGGCAGAGACACGAGCGCTCTGCATGTGGCTCTGGTTTCTCTGCTCTCTGCCGCAGAAGCAGAGAAACCAGAGCCACATGCAAAGCGCTCGTGTCTCTGCCCAGCAGAGGCGCACCGCGGTCCCGCCCCTGTCCGCGTACGTTTGGAGTTCCCTGTATGTGTGTGTGGATACAGGTGGACTTCGGGGCGATTGTTCGACGTTTCGGACGAACGAGGCGGGGGCGTGGCCGGGGCGGGACGTGGTGGCGTCGACGCCGTCGTGGTGTCGGTGGCATTATCGGCCGGAGCATTGTGTGGGCCAGGAACGTCAGGAATATGATGATCAGATGATGATTAGCTGATCGTCCGATGACGTGGTGGAATGGAAAATTCGCGAAATGGCTTTCTCAGCACAGAATTAATTCTATCGCTTGTATTAACATTACATCATGATGCAAGTGAGGAAGAGTTCGAGAGAAAGGGAAAACCGTACGGTATTTACACACGTTTAAAATGGTGTGGTTATTCCGTGGCTGGTACGTCATTAAGTATAGTTATTGTCTTCTAACCTTTAAATTTGATTTCAACGGCACAGGAGGAATAAAAAACAAGGATGCAAAACGGGTGCTCATGACGTTGTTCAAACCCTCGACCCTCTGCCTAAGGGTCCACCATCTCCCTCAATCGGTCACCCCGTCTCTGAGCGATGGGTGCTGCAACGCCTATAGTAGCGTAGTGGGATTTCCATCTTTTGATCCCGCGGCAGGGCGCAGCACTAGGTGGTCAGTGTCAGTTGGGGAGTACTAAGTCCAGTCGAATTCCGAAATGGGCTACTAAGTATTACCTACACACTAGGGTTCTTTCAGGAAAAGCAGATAGCACTAAAAAAGTGAATTAAATAAGCGTTAGTGAGACGACGAATGATGTTTCAGCAAGAAATTTAGCGAAGACAGCCTAAATCATCTCAAATTCAAGCTAAAATCCTCGAAAAACCGATCTCAGTACGGAACTGTTTGATGCCGCTAGAACTCGTTGAAACTTGTTATAGGACCTGTCAGATACAAGAAATTGTCATTGGAGCGTGGTTTTTTCTCTCAAACCCGGAACTTTCCCAGGAAATTTCTCTCGTTTGAGGAAGTGTTCCGATAAGATGTCAATTCCAAGAAATGCGCCTAGGTGCTACCAACTCTCCCCCAAAGTGGCATCTTTCGTTTTTGAGAAACCGTCTTCGTTTTTGAAGAAAACCGTCATTAATGGTCAAAAAAATGATCAAAAACCACTTTTTGACCATTAATGACGGTTTTTCTCAAAAATGAAGACGGTTTCTCAAAAACGAACGGTGCCACTTTGGAGGGAAATTCGTTGGTATAGTGCGCATCTACAGTCAAAATTCCAACATGACACATCTCCTACAGGTTGAGCAACACCTGATTATCACTGGAACGCACCAGAGTGCAGGGTAGGGATGGAGTAAATGGTTCAACAACGGTGGTCTTCAGCCACGAGTTTGATGATCCTCCAGAAGTGCCTTTCTGAAATCTGCTTGTCTCTAACATCAGTAGACGGTTAGCGGTTGGCTACGCCCCGGACACTGGTGCTAAGCCCCTTGAATCTGCAGGGCGCTACCTGGTGCTGCGCCCTGTCCCGCGGGCAGTAATGAAATATATACTGTAGCACCTTCTCAAACAAAGATTCAAGCCGGAAAGGTTTCACTCCGATCTGCGAGCCGAACCTCTTGCACCTTCCTTGTGAGTCAAGCCAGTAGGGAAAGAATTGCATGTGGAATTTATCGTAATCGACAAGCCCAAGGCCCCAATTAGATTCCGGTCTGGAGGAGATCGTGCTTCGCTGGACGATATGGTATGTTCTGCTTCAAAAACGGGAAATTGCAGTTCCAGGTGAATGGACTACTCTTTCTCGCTAGTAGCGTCACCAACTGAATTAGTGGACAGCAGATTTTCTAGGGAAACTCGTCCAAACAGTGGCACTCGTGGTTTTGGTAGACATTGCCTCCAAGTATGGCAGCTTCAAACAAGGTTAGTTTTTAACCAAGATGTTTACATCCCAACGCTCCAAATGGTGACAAGTTCCCGCCTGAAAAAATCCATCTGCATCGATTTATATTTTCCAAGCTCTTCAGGGATGATCTTATGATTTCATTTTAACCGTTACAACAAGTAAGGCTGATCTTGTCGCGCTACTAGCGACCGAAGCACACCGAGAACTAGTTTTCTGGCTCAGAGCAGGTCTACGACGCATTTTTATTACAAATTTTGTCATATCCTCTCGTTGTTTGATTAGTTGGATGCTGACTGAAAAATAAGAGCATCAACGGTATGGAAGTGCCCATTAATTTGCATGTGAAAATAGATAGCCTTTGGCTTTCATTTAATTTGCATCCCAAGCGCTACATATTTATTCTCGCGCGCTAATAGCGGTGGATCTTTGGCAAGTCTGACGGCGAGTCCACAAATTAGGAGCACATGCGCTAGGTTCGACAAGCACCATAATTACACCTACAATTTTGGTCCTGACTTGAAAAATACGCGACGTGAAGTGTGCACGTCATTTTTATGGAGCACATGCACGACACTCCCTTAGGGTCTCCTGGGAAATGATGTCACTGTCCCATTTCAGGAAAATCTGTCACCTGGAGTGGAAGCTGGCACTCTTCGGAGCTCCAATCCTCATCCCTTCACACTTCCTTGTTTTCTAGAATATCCAGGAAGCAGGGAAATCGCCTCGAATGATCGAAAGCCAACTAGTACACGGGAAAATTCTGCCTAATCCGGCTTTAACACTCCAAAGCGGAGCCCCCACATGGATTGGAAGCGCTCCATCTAAGCCGTTTTGTGCAGCTGACAAAGTTCTAACGCATAAACCTTTAACCCGAGCAAATCACAAATATGGCAAAGTCTAAATTAGGAACACGGGGCGAGATCGTGGGCTACAAATCTAGCCGAACGCGCAAATAGTCTCCAATCGAGGTCAGCATGACTATTTTAGCGGCTGGAGAGTGGGCGAACGAGGGCAAAAAAGCCTCGGCTAAGCCCTTAATATCCATCAAAGGCAATGTGCCTGTCTCGGTGTTCGCCTCGTCGTGGATGCCATCTTTGAGCTGCAGCCAAAAAAAAACAGCTGGCAGGCAGGCTGCTCAATGTTGCACGATCTCAGAATCCACGAGTGTGACATTCCTCCGGTGGCCTTCTGGCCCGCGAGCCGTATGATTAATTAATAGCCCCCGCACGAACATACAGCTTACTGATTAATGGCGGAAGGTGAAACTGCGTGTCGGGTGGCTACTGTGTTCAGGAGCACTTGTTGGTTTTCTGCTGTCGACACCAGCCGCGACGGAAATGGAATAGCTAATTTGGGTTCCATTTCTCTTCCTGGACCTTTCAATTAGAGCACATGGGCATTGTGGGCGTTACAAATCAACTAGTAAATGAATGAATATATGAAAAAACTCGTAAATGATTAAAGGAGTAGAAACTCATTTCTCATAAGCAACGAAAAAGTTTTCGAAACCAAAAATCGCTACATGATTGTAGAGTTGCGTCATCCATGCATGGCGCACTCATTTTTTTTTTTTGAAAAAAGTATTACCATTTTCTCCTACTCGAAACTTTCCATTTATTTGCAGCCCATGATGCTACATGAATGGGCATGCATCACTAGCAACATTTATAGTGCATCGGAGTCCGATTCGGTCGGATAACAAAAGATACTTATTGATCCTCCTTATCTGAAGATTGATACGTATAATTCGGTATCCGATAAGACCCGCCTCCGATGAACTATAACTGCAGCTAATGAGATTATCTGGGGTAAACATGTCAGCGCCACCAAATGTACCCCCACAATTCAGGGTGTTAGTACATTTACCCTAGGTAATCTGATGCATGCAGGGTCAGCTATCTTCCCCATGGTAAACCAACACCATAAATCAGAAAAGCGGTTTCGCTACGCTGACCCTCTCGTTCTGACACGTCCTGACATGTATCACGTGGATCTTAACAGGTCTTAACGGCTCTCGTTCGTCTTAACTAGTTACTCTGGTAACGGTGCAGCACGAACGCAGCCCGAACGGCGTAATGGTTTGGTTAGAAACGCTAGCAGCAACGGTTGCCAGTTGCTGCCATCCTCCACTTGATTGCTGCCGTCTTTCAGCAGTTGCTGCCAAAGGGCTGACAGCTTGAGCAGCAATCAAGGGGAGAATGGCAGCAACTGGGAACCGTTGCTGCTAGCGTTTCTAACCGAACCATTACGCCGTTTGGGCTACGTTCGTGCTGCACAGTTATCAGAGTAAGAACTCGTGAGGGGGATTATGTTAGGATCTGTCAGAACCAACAGGCGATGTTATGCGACTGCATAGAGACGTAAACAACTGCTCCCCAGTCTCAGTGGTGAGCCACCGGTGCATCATTGTGTTGATGAGTCACCGGTGTCTCACTAGGTTTAAATTAATCTCACTTGATATTTGATTCAGAACAACTGCGTCTATAAACGTCGACAACTGCTTCAGAGCTTCAGTGGTGAATGCGTGTTGAGATCAACTGAATCGCAGGTACTTTATAAATTGAGCGATGATGGTTTCAAGGTGAGTCACCAGTGCATCACTGTGTCGATGAGACACCGGTGTCTCACGATGTTCAAATTAATCTCGCTTGATGGTTGATTGGACACAACTGTTTCTAATCCATTTCGTGGAAGTTATATCGGAGTTGAGTGCGACTCGGTTACAACAGAATGGTTTTCGGCCAAATCCCACAGCTCAGTTCACAGCGAGTGCACGCACTGCGGTGTATGACGCACGCAGATCACTAGTACCAACCAACGCTATTCGTTTGTGCCCAGCACACCGGAAGCAGGGGTTATAAATTGCTTCTCTCGTGGTTACGCCCCTTACGCCCCCTTCCCGCTAATGAAGATTAGCGAATATCCATACTCATGCTCGCACGATATATTATCAAGAGCACTAAAAACAATGTTTCGAAGTGCTCGCTACCGCCTGTATTTTCCCCATTAATCTCGCTAATGTTCGCTCGGAAACATTTTGCATAGATTTCCTGTTGAGAAAAACAACGTGTGTAGGAGTGGTAATCGTAGGAATCTCATCCTAAAAAGAGGAAGCTGTAGGAGTGGGGTGGAGCGAGGAAGTGGGGGAGTACGAACATTTGAAAGAAATCTGTGTACAAAATCGACTACAAAATGAGTTATTTCAAACGCTCGCAAGACATATGTAACAATAGAAACTTGAGGAACGATTGTTTATCTACGTTCGCGTTTTTTCTCGTTGGATCAAAAAGACAACCCGAAATAGGCTAGCAGTCCTTTTTCTGCATCACTTGAAGCCTTTGCAAGTATTGTTCAGACTTCTTTTGGCCTCTCATTTCCTATGGTTCTAGTGGAACTAAAGCATCCAATCAAGCTTTTGGTGGGTAGATTATTCCTTTATTCAAAGCACTGGTGAAACAGTGCTGAGTTACTTGTGGCATACATACAATACGGTTGGGTTGAAGATAGGGTTAGGTTGATCCCCCTATGAATAAGATTATTTGCTGGACGAGCTTTCCCAGACCGCGATCGCAAGCTCTCCTACTCATGTGCTTTAAACAGGATAGATTGGAGCATAATTTCAAATTAAACTTGCAATGTCACGTGTATTATTCTTTGGATACGTTAAATGCGTTTACAAAATGGAGTGGCCATTGGCCTAATCGCTCAAACTATTGTTCAAACAGGGTAAAATGTGAAATAATATATACTGTAGATAACATCTGACTTACTTACCCAGAGAAACCTTCAGAACTTGCGCGGAGCTTGCCGATTTTCGGAACTTCCGCGGAGCCTGATTTACTATTGGAGCCCGATTTTCGGAAACTCCACGGAAATATGACGTCACGCGCCGATTTTTTTTTCGGAAGTTCCGCGCAAGTTCCGCTGAAGTTAGGAATGGAGATGCAGAGAAGAAAGTAATTTCGGAACTTCCACGGAGCTTGGCACTTTCCGGAACTACCGCGGAGCTTCGGGACAGCTAGAATGATCCAAGAAACTAACATACCAAATGGCATGTTTTCGTCGAATTTTGTAGCAGTATGTTCTTGCTTGACTTCAGCTAGCCATATAAGAAGCCGTGGTAGAATGCGAAAATTTTTCCGCTAATTTTTATCTATTTATTTATGCACTTATGTTGCACCATCAAGAGAAGTAATGCGAAAAGACCGAAGAAAGAGATCCTAAAACAGACAACAAACTCAATTGCATGAGCCTACTTGCTATGCATTTTCTAATGGTAAACAGGGTTGAAGGAATTTGCTCCGCAGAGTTGCAGATGAGCTTAACCGCGAGGAACAAGTGATGGCAGTGGGGAATGCCACTACTCACGCGGTTATAAATGAGTAGAGTAGAAGCGAATTTTCGGGAGTTAGGTATTCACCAACCTAACAATCCACTCCTAGCTCAACCTGTTGACATAGCATACTAAGCAGTTGTAGGTAGGCGAAGCAAGAAAAACCTGGATACCAGAACGACCCTGCTACGGGACCGTGAGGCACCAACCCAGTTTTAATATGGTAAGGTATCCAAATATGGCATAGCGCGATACAGAAAGCAAGTAGACTCGCTCAAACCAGAAACGAATGGAACAACAATCAGAAAACAGTTGGTAGAAAAAAGCAAATATCAAAGAAGAGCCCCAAGAAACAGAGGATGGAATGAGTCCTTGCGAGATAACAGTTCAATCCTCTACTGAGGTATTCAAGATTGCATATCCTGAGACGTAGCTTGAGTGGACCAAAACGAACCAGACCGTTAACCAGGTTGACGTAGAATTTTTTTTCTTCGAAATTTAGTTCGGAATGCCCCTGTAATGACATCTGTGATGTCGAATTCCGTGCAAAGCCCGTGTCAGATGAATGTACCCCCGGGATTATTCGCATAAATACGAAAATTCCACAGATTTCTACCAAAGAGGAATTTCCCCATGTTATCATTGAAGTTGAAATCTGACGCAGATACGTAGCTCAATCAGAGGGCAAACCTGCATGAGGCTTATCGTCCAGAGAACGAAACCACTAGTACTGTAACTAGTGATACGTGGGGAAACGACTTTTGGTGGGGTTCATGGTCCTGCACTTGTGTTATCGGGGCGCGTGGAGGTGTTCATACCTCCACGTTGGGCGGTCTTACATTATTACTCGAGTAATGGTTGAATCCATATTGCCATTATTACGTCACTCTTGTTCGATTTCGGAACATCTGCGAAAGTTCCGAAACTCTGTCTGGGTAATCATGCGCATCCTTGTTTAAACAAGATAATTCGGCTTATTGTTTAATCCCTAGCTCGCCTAGACACGTGTTTTGTTGTTTAAACAGGTTAAGCAGATTTATAATATGGTATGGTGCTCGTCTAATCGTGTACATTGATGTTTCTCCCGTTGAAATATGTGGAATATAGTCCCAGACTTGCCTAACATGGGAATTATTGTTTGATCAGGTTGCGCAGGTTAATTCCAATGAATAGAGCACATGTCTAGGCGAGATTAGGATCATACAATGACCTGTATTATCCTGTTTAAACAAAAATGCACATGATAAAGCAAGTCAAACATTATATACAGTTATTAGATGTTATCATTTCACATTTTACCCTGTTTGAACAATATTTTAATCGATTCGGCCAATGACCATAACAATTACCATCATCCCAAACTCGCCCTATCATGCACATACTAGTTTGAATGTCTTTTTTCACTGCTGGCAGGAACATAACGGAAACTACCCGTTTTAGTTCACTCTAAATTTGAGTACAGATTTGTCATGACACCTTTGTCAAAACTTCAGAGGTATGTAGAAGTCCATAGCCAATCGAAGTCTGCTGTTTTTGGACCAATTCCAAAGAAAAAAAGCCTATCTTTCTATCAGGTGGTACTTGAGTGATCATCTAATATGCATCCGCACCAAAACAGCCTCAACTGTGTCGGAGTATCTTCATTTCTTTGAAAGAATTGTGTGTCATGGCATGTGCATCACAAAGATTTAGCTACCTTCAGGGTAGTGTTTACACGCCAATAGCGTTTTGAAAGGCCGTGCATAAAAAGGATCGAACTTGCAGATTGACAGCTCATACATGATTATTGCCAGTCGCTGCAGTTTTGATTCAATTCTGGTTACTGCACTAGCAACGCTTCAGAGCCGCGCTGCACATCTGACGCAACGCGGTCCCCAGACGACCATGCGTTGGAGGTGACACGTTCTGACGCGTACCAAGTGGACCTAACAGGTTCAAGCAGTTTTTTTTTTTCAGTTGATGTCGTTAGGATTCACGTGGTACTTGCAGAGACGTGTCAGAAACAAGGCGTCACGAGTAAATAAGGGTCTTATGTATCTCACATTTTTATCCCAAGAAGTATGCAGAGAAATGTTTTCTACCTAAACCGAAGGAAATTCCTTCAATCACCAGCTATTCCTCCCAAAGATTATTAGCGGCATTTAAAAGCTGTTATGGGTAAAAATGGGTCGGTGAACTCTAGAAAAATCTGTATTTCAGTCAATCAAGCAACTGGAAAATTGTATTGTAAAAAGAGACAAATGAATTCATCTGAAATTGAACCAGCTGATGCCGCAACTATGGTGCTCAATCAAAACACATCTGGACTACTTCTATAAACATCTCAAGAGCCGGAAACCGATCATCGCAAAAAATGTGACGCACAGATGTTCTCCGACATTTCGTGGGTAAAACTGTGACGGACAACTGCCATAAAAAACTAGCGGCGGTCAACTGAGGCAACGCCTGCGATGCTCACTCGATAGCGAACAAATGAACAGGGAGCAAATGTCGGATATATCAGGGAAAATGAGGAAAAACTGCAGGAAAAGCTGGAAACTGTGACATTATCAATATTCTCCAGGGAGAAATGGCGATTATATGGGCAACCAGTCACAACCTACCGGCCCGCGTATATTTAGTCTAACTAGTTCCGTAATTGTGCAAATGCGTACTCTTTCATGACACCCACATACCCGCGAAGGCCGGTGGATGGGATTCCCCCGCACTAGGCAGCAAAACCGGAAGCATTACTCTGATTATGTGCTAGAATTCGATCAACATTTGCGGATCAACACTGGGATCTTCCTTGTACTAAAGTTTTTCATGGTTTAGTGCTATTCTAGTGGATAATCTATGATTTCCGAGTGAACAAGGATAAACGTGTTATGCTAAGGACAAATGGCAATAATCCGTGAAGTGATTGTTGCCGGGCGCGGAACCCCATGGATGAATTGATCATCGAATGTTTTCAATCACCTGCCACCAAAAGTTTTTATAAACTCATGTCATGGAGGACAGGGATTGGAAAATTGCCAAAAAATAGTACAAAAGGGAAACTTTAAAGTTGGATAATCTTGTTATAAAGGTTGAATAATCTTGTTACAAAATCTGAAAAGAAAAAACTAACAATCAAATAAGGAAGTGGTGATTACTTGAAGATAAAAACTTTAATAGCACTAAGTTATCTTCCTGAAGGGAGAAATTGTGATGGAAAACAGATGAAAGTGGCTTTCATCGGCTTAGCAGCAGTAGATACAGTGGCGAGCAAAAAGATTGCAACTTTTAGTTTTTCGTCTATAACTTCTTTCAAAGCAGAGCATGAAGGCTCAAATTTCTATGAGAACTGTAGATACTCATGCGAGATAAGAAGAGGTTAGAACCTCCTCACCTCGCCGATTCTGTGTTTTTTAAGAATTTTTTTCTCTCGCAGAGGTCGAAATCTGTAATTTGGCACCATGCGCAAAGTCTTTTAAAATATCGTCCATTGTTGGGATCGGGCCCCAAATTGATTGCATGCATAAGAATCAACTCGTATTTGTTGGGAAATGTGCAGGTGGTGCCTACTGGCCGACATTTGCGAAGACTGTCTGAAGTTAGTTCAACAGTGATGCTTTATGGATGTTTTTGACTCTCTAGCACCCTCTATCAGATTTGTTTGAAAGGAGTAGATGCTGCTAATGGTTCTAATCGTTTAGCTATAGGTGCTAGAATTTGATACATTTCATTGCTTTCTCGGAATTTAAAAATATCCCGGCTAATTGTACGCAACCAGTTGTGCACATCACGGAAAATAAGTTTCGAATTTTTTTCTGTCTCGAGAAGGAGAATTCCTCAGCGATCCCATGAGTGGTGAAGATACTCCAGGATTCCTAGAATATTGCCATGCTCATGACGACTCATATCGCCTTGGATTCGATGAGTTAGGTTTTGCTAAAATGCAATGAACTCTACGAAACATCACCGAAGCGGGATACTGTGACCTGGCACTATAAAAACTGGCTAATTCAGTATGAATTAGAAGGAACAAACTGAAAGAGTCATTTTTAAACCAAAAGGCACCAGGCGAAGGGAGACAACTCGTAGATGGAGCAAGGGGCCACACATGCTCCTGCTAGTGACCAGCACTCTTCACTTCGAGTAGCCCTGTTTCGATAAATCCAAGGCGCCATGAGTCGCCACGCACACAGTAACATTCTAGGAACCCTGGAGAATCTTCGCCGCTTATGGGATCCTTAAGGTATCTTCCTCCTCGAAAGAGAAAAAATTCCGAAACTCATTTTCCTGATGTGCACGATTGGCTGCACGGCAACAAGCCCGAATATTTCGGAAATGCGAGGGAGCAATAAGCTGCGTTGAAACCGAACATTTGTTGCTGAACTTATAGAACCATCAGGGGCATCCCTTCCTTTTAGATAGAGCCGATACGTAGAGCCAGGGTGACAGTAACACCCATAGAGGATCACTGTTGAACTAATCTCACATAGTCTTTGTAGATGTCAACCGGTGGTCAGCGCATGCACATTTTCAAGCACATACGGGTTGGCTCTGCTGCAAGGAACCAAATCGTGGTCAGATCCTAATGAAAGACTTCATTTTATGAGACATCGCGGATGGTGCCGAATTACAGATTAAGGCCTCTGTGAGAAAAATTTTTTCTTAAAAAACGTAAAGTCAATGCAGTGAAGGGGTTACTCCTTGTTTCTATCTCCCATGAGTATCTACAACTCCCATAAAAATTAGAACTCCCACGCTTTGTCTTGGAAGAAGTTATAGTTAAAAAACCGAAAGTTGCAATCTTTTTGCTCGCTACTGTATGTATAGTGGAGTCGTTTTGACAGTGCGTTTTCCGCGACAGCGGCTCCCTGGCATTGGAGCACGCAGCGCGGTCGGTCAAAAAGTTGACCTATGATTCATCTAGTATCTTTGAAAAGTTTTGTAGCTTGTTTCTCCTTATATATTTCTTTCTCAGCTCTTAGAACAAATGAAGAAGGGAACAGACGATAAAACCCATCAAGGAAGCCGGATCCATCGTAGATCAACTGTTTGACCAACCGCACTGCGTGCTCCAATGCCAGCGGGGCCGCTACCGCGGACAACGCACTGTCAAAACGAACTCCACTATACATTTTCGGCCAACTAGCACAGATAGAGCACAAGTACGACACAGCTGCAGTAAAGCTAGAGAATAGAAAATTAAAATTACCCAACTTATCGCAACGCAACAACTATAATACTATAATAATTTGAAAAAAAAACAAGAGCAAAAACAGGACTGAACTCTTAATCCTAGCTTCTTTCTATTACAAAAACTTGAAAAAAAAAAGAAAAATAAACGGTGAATGACTAATATTTTCAATACATCTCCGCAACGCAAGTTTCATGCAAATCTCGTGCAAGTTTTCTGTGTTGTCACGAGGTCTGCATGGAATGTGCATTATTTCGATTTCAAACGTCTCTGAATTCTAGGTTTGCACAACTTTGGATTAGAAACTCTTTACCCACGTAGTCAGAAGATATATGTGTTTAAAATTGCGGAAGTGTCGATTTTTTGATATAAATATCATGCTAGCGCTCGAAGGCCGAAAAAAAGAGAGATTATAGAGTGAGGAAGCCATTGAAGAGAAGGAAAATGAGGTAAAAAGGCTCGAAGGCCGTTAGAGGGGAAACAGAAACTAAGAAATAGAGACAGAGAGATGAAAACCTGAAAAGTAAAGTGACGGTATTACGTTATTAGGCGACTTTATAATCATGTGCATAGCGCCCAAGTAAGCACCAATAATAAATAATTTAAAGAAAGGATTTTCTGGATAAATAATCATTCACGTAGTTCAGGCAGCTGTACACAAATTCGAACGCAAACAAGGGAACTCCTCAACCTCACCAACTGCTATCCTTACAGCACCTTACCTATGTTATACCTTTACGTTACCCACCTTACACCTCAACTTGTTAATGACATTTGGTAGAACTTTAGCAGCAAAACAGTATAACCCAACAAGTGACGTATGACTGGTGCTGGTACGATGAGGTGAGTTCTAACCCCCGCCCCGATCGATCACCAAAAAAATCAATTTGGGTCAAACCTGATCAGATCATGATCACGCGTGTCGGTCTAATTTAATTTTAAGAAATCGGGTTACCTCGCTTATCACTTGGTCAGCACCTTACTCTAGAAAACCAAAGGGCTAGGCAACGATCTCATTAGGCGTATTTATTGATTAGCTTGTTAGATCAAGTCGATCAACAACGGCGGTGTGATGGTGGTGACGTCACAGCGTAGAAACTGCAGCTGTAGAACTTTGCCCTTGTGGTGTGAAAGACATATTGGTGAGTGTCAAGATCATTAAATCGATAAATTGATCAATAATCCATGCTGGCCTAGGGCTATGGAAAATAGTGACACCTCTAACGCCTTGAAGGCATTGCCTCACCTTTGGAGCTTTGAGATCGAAAGGATCTCTACGCAACCCTGACCACAATGACAAACCTAACGCCTTACAAGATTGCCTAAAACCCATTTTTAAACCCCCCCCCCTCACTTTCGGTGAGGTTTAGGTGTCAGCTCTGCGACAGCTATCACAAGTTGCGGAATGTCATGGAGACGCTGATGTCGATCGCGATCGCTGGTGTCTAACTGTAGGAGCCGCAACTCCAAGTGGTAGTTGTCGTGGTGCGGGCACCTCAAACTCTCCAAAAATAAGAGGTTCAAAAACGGGTTTTTCCACAACTTTTTGAGGCAATATGTATATCATTGTGATCATTGTCGCCTGGAGATTCTTCAGACGTCAAAATCGTCTATAAGGTAAGGCACCATTATCAAGCGCTTCACCGCAAACGGCCCTACACTTAGGCGAATAAACGATAGGAAGAAAAACTCCGCAGAAGTAGGTGGAACTGCATAAAAACTCTATAAATACACTCAAATTTAGGATATCTTTTGAAGGTTGTAGGTAATCAGGCACAAGTGAAGCTTCAAAAGTACGCTAAGCCATTGAATTAGCAAGTCTGAGCCCCTTTTGTTTAGCACAATACCAAAGAGGAAAATGGCGGCTCATTCCAAAATATATATTCGCGGACGAGTTTCCCACAAAAATGACGTCACTATTGGGTCACGTTCCCAGCGCATTAAATCGTAATCCCGTAAGCTTTTGTGATACATGTGAACCTTCAGAATTCGTCCATATAATCTAGATAAACATAGTACTCATGGAGGAACCTTGGGACAACTGACATAAACTCGTTGGCACCACATACAGCATAAATACTATGATCGGAAACTTCCTCAGTACTGTAACTGTGGTAGTTGTCGTGGTACAGTGTCGATGCAATCATTTAACTGAAGTAAATGCGCGATAATCCATAAAATGGACATAACCCGGGGATTACTGCACGGAAAATTGCCATAAATTCAGTAATAAAGGTGAGGTGGTGTTCAACTGGGCCATTTATAGAAAGTTCGCAGAATTCCCGGATATTTTTAGCGCGCATTGACTGGGGGCGTGGTGTATCCCTTGACGTTATTAATTGTTCAAGGTATGCAACCTGAAGGCTTGTTTCAAGAATTTTTGCAACATATTCCACAAATATTAGTGAAATCATAAATCTTCCAGTGTACTTAACGTCGAAATAACAATCTTCCAGAGTTTTCCAAAAATTTCCCAACATAAACACCACACCTGCTTGACGGGTTGCTCCGGCGATGGTGTCACGTTCACATTTTCCGGCGTCAAGCCAAACGGATCGCCGAGTGGGGCCAGCGGCATCTGGAAAGTGGTTCGGTTATCCAATTTTCGGGACGAGTACGCACTTGGAGACGTGCCAAGTATAAACAAGCCGGCAGGCTGCAAAGCAAGCAAATAGGAAATGGGCGGAGACTCGGAGAGAATAAAAGAAGAGAAAAAAGGGAAAACGTGGGAACAGGACTTTTTATTTAGACTTTTTCTGCCACAGAACAAATCTATTCGTAATGGACATGCTGTGGGCGTTTAGCAAAATGGAGCCGACTGTAACTCGTGTAAACAGAAAACAAGTTAATATTAGACACGTCCACGAAGCCAAACAGGTGTTCTCGAGGATTAAAAGCGGAGAACAAGGTGTGGTAGCAAATCACTAGGTAACCATGAGTAATTCAGGAACAACCGAAACGAATATTACCACCAAATAACCCTTTGGTTACCTTGAGTCAACATTGATTCCGAAAAAATTGAGAAATTTTGCGGAGGTGTAGCAGAGCCAGGATCACCTCTAATTCGAATAGTCACATGGCATTTCTCAGTTCTGCGAATTCTTTGCTTTTGCATTTTTTTCTGCTAACAAAATGTGCAAATGGCGTAAGTTCGAAGAACAACGTTAAAAATGTCTTTGCAGAGAAAATCATCTGGGCTGAGACAAGAGATTGTTTCAACAATCCACCTATACATTTCTCTATAGTGTAGTCTTACTATATATGAAAGATTGACTCATTATGTCCCGTAAATAGGAGTTATGGGCGCATCGACTCCAAATGCACTGTCGATACTCAGCGCGCTGGCTTTGAATTTTAAAAAAGCGGGAATCTCACGTGCACAGGAAACAGCTTTCCACTTGACCTGAATAGATTCTGCAGTGGATATGTAGTAAGAATAATATGTGTTTGGGACTTCAACTCGGATACAAACAAATATTTGAGAAGCAATTTTTGGATTTGTTGGGAATTTTTATACTCGATGGGGTTTTAATAAGGACATATGTAGGTGTGGTTGGTGGCTTGCATTGAGACGCGGCTGTGGATTTAGGCGGCGTCGCAGGAAATTTCCCCCCAAAAATTTGTTGGATTGGAAAATGGATCACTAGTCTTACTTTTAAAAATGTTGATTGGTTTTTCTTTCAATTAACAATTTAATTCCCGTTCCATGGCTTCTATATCAGAATCCAGCAGGCATCACATATGTTATGCCTGTAGTAGAAGCGCAATGGCAGAATTTTAGAGGTCATGATTGCTTTTTTTTTTTGCGATTTTTCTTTGCGATTTAAGATTTTTTTCTTCTACATGTCCTCTTCAGGAAACGGATGTGTTCTCTTTCCAGATTTTCTACTGTTATTGCTATCCTCTCAAATGCGCTCCCAGCTAATCTCCGCCCGTAGGTTCGCTGGCCCTTCTCAACGGGGTGATAGTGAGTGTATCTCAGGGAAGGACAATGCTCATCGGATAACTGTATAGTCGATGAATTACTGTAATCCGTTTACAAGCTGTTTCTCATGTTTGTGATTGACCAAATAAGTAAATAAAATGAAATGGCCTCATTAGAAATTGAAATGGCATAAAATCCTGTGTTCCTTGATATCCACCGTAGAATGAGGGATTTAAGAAAGAAAACCAGCCTAACATTTCTCGTCATTCACTTTTACAATGACATCATTCTTTCTTTGTTCATGTACATATATTCATTTATTTCAAATATGTGATGTAAGAATATGATATACAGTAAAATCAGTAAATAATTTTCACAACAGCAACAAACTGACCTATTTATTGACCAAAAATAGAAACAAACTATAACGCTAATACGAATCAATTTGAATATTTTCACTCAATTCATTCCCGAATACTCCTTTCACGACCTAAAACAAAATGGTATTTTTAGAATGTGACTGTGTATAATATTTTACTTTTTTTTCTATTCCAACAACGAGTCTTAAGTCTTGAGTTACTAATTTGATTATATCAAATAAATTCTAGGTGAAAACCTATCTCATTTTCAAAAATTCGAAGGTACGCGGATGTTATAAGGATGTATCCAGATAATTCCGCTGCTATGGGATTATCCGGTAGTATTAACAACTGGAAATCCACTGTTGAATTTCCCACGCAATATCCCTTGCAAAAAGTATCGAGCTACCCAAGTTCCTTCATCAGTTATTATTAGGTTGATGCAAAAGAAATTGCGCTTTTTCGAGTTGACTCTATTTCCGTTCGCAACTTTAATGAACGATAACTTCCAAAATAAGAAGAGGTAATTTAATTAGCAGCAAGCATTGCTTATCGTATGAGTAGGTCCCTGTATCTCGTGGAACAGCGAAGCCAAGAACTGCAAGAACCTCGCATTCATATCTTCATGTTTAGCGAATTTTTTCTTGTGGAATAAGAGTTTCTCGGGTTGAAAAAAGTGGCAAAGTACGGCAATATCCTTGAAGAATACGATGACCACACAAAAGTGTCCTATTTAAACTATCAAAGTTCAAGCTAGCCCTAGGAAGCTAATTCGGGCCAAAATTTGGATTGCAGAAAATGGGCTTTTGAGCGTCTTGAGCGTTTTTCCAGCAGACAGCTCGCGACTCTCTGAACCCATTACAGCACTAAATGTTGGTGAAGGTGTACTTTCTGAAAAGCAGGTGGAAGGGAGTCACAGAGAAAGAATCCTAGAAATTACAAGGAAATGCTATAAAAAGTACTCATCCACGTTCCTTCAACAGCGGGGCAGTTGCACCGGAGCTCAAATATGGCTTAAATACTGACATCATGCCCTATAACAAAGAAGGTGTTTTGGACTGTATTGCTTGTGGTGCGACAGAAAAATCAGGGAAATTTGAAAAATTGAGGACAGGGTTCCTGAACATTTTCAATTATTCCACGTCTGCTAACATGAGGAGAAACCTCTTATACGCACAGAGTGAAAGAGCTTTCTTTGCTCTACATGTCTTTTACCATATCTGGATGTAATTCTTTGTCTCAACAAAATTACATTTTTCTTGAAAAATGTGGCGCCATTTCTTCTGCATCAACCTAACAATTCATTTCAACTTGGTTGGGGAATACCTTTTTGCCAGATTA
Organism: Ancylostoma caninum; assembly: GCA_037903475.1. Lineage (NCBI taxonomy): Eukaryota > Metazoa > Nematoda > Chromadorea > Rhabditida > Ancylostomatidae > Ancylostoma > Ancylostoma caninum. Next base: position 194,682 of record JBAJFG010000387.1, read on the forward strand.
TAAGCATAACTGATTTCGTACAGCTTTGCTAATATGAAATAAAGGTTACTGGTCAAAGTTATACGGAGTTTCTGGACTCACAAAAGTGCTTAAATCATTCCTTTCTTTACTGGTTTGGAAACATTTCCTTCTAGAAAATTCTCTCATACTGCTTTTATTCACACATATTCGTGTTTCTGTTATGTTCGTTTTTTCCTTTTTGAAGCACTTTGCTGTGCAAAAGAGATAAATGAATAAACAAATTTTTTTGCACCCATGTGTTTCTTACGAAACAAAAATTCCTTGTTTTTTTACCTAGCAAATTACATCTCTGGCACATAAAATGCCTGGGTTACCAGACCAGTGATTTTCTCATATATCTTTTGCTCCACTGAAATGATCAAGAGAAGCTCCTGAGGCTACATGTATCATTGAGATTACCCAGGGTAAACCTGTTAACATCCTCAAATTTACCTGTCGTTTACATAGGCGTCAACGCATCTGCTATGGGTAATCCCAACAACGCATCCATGCCCTGCTCTCAAGCTAAGGAACTGCCTACAATGCTCTTCATTCACTCATTTCTTATAGCTATAATACAATCTAGCCTTATAGTAACAGCAGCATTACCATAGTAACGTACTTGTCACAAACCCGCCTGATAAAGGCGACATCGTCGTAACCTGGTTTTCACTTCACATATGCATTATAAATAGCGCTAGCCTAGCGTTTCCCCATTTCGGGCCCTCTAAAGATGAAGTGGTCCCTACCACGGCGTTGTGACGTCATCAAGTTCAAGAACGAGACGTTATCGTTACAAAGTACGCATAGAGTTGCCAGCATTTTTTTACATTTTAGTGGCGACGCGTAGGATGACGTCACTAGGGCTCAAAAATGTTGGAACTTCCAACTGCCACAACAAGCCCTAATTTGTCTACGCATCCACTGAGCCTGTAATTTCCGGATCCAATTCCAAAATGATGCGATTTCTCTGCTGTTCAAATCAGATTCGAAACCCACACAAACAGATACACTTCCTGGGAAAACAACCACGATGTGGTAGCGGACAACTGGCACGAGAGTAATTTCCAACGGGATTAAGCAACATACCAATACCCGAAACAGCGAGTGCACAAGATCTTTGCTCGCTTCGCAACTTTGGCTGGTGGTAAGTGCAGCAATTCGCCTACTGGACATTCTAGAGTGAAAAAGCACATTCTGGAGAATTGGAAACGGGAAAAGGAGACGTGGGGAGCAGAAAGCTAACATGTAGGGACAGTTAGTCTGACAGACAAATAGACAAATAATCAACAAAGAAATAAACAAACAGAGAAACAAATGAACAGCCAGAAAGACAGGACTAATACTATAAAATTCAGTGCAGTAAACAACATGTGATAATACAGGCATCCTGAGAGCAAACAGAGAGAGAAAATGAGGGAGAATGAGAGAAAGAAAGGCATAAAAACAACAAGAGAAAGGAGTAAAGCGCACTTAAAGGGGTTGACATGCTAGTGAGGTAAGCTAAGATAAACACATTAAGGAAAAAAAAGAGAAGACCAGAGGGAAATAGCGGAACGAAAAGGAGCACAAGGAGAAGGAGTCATATGTATAAAGGAGTCATAGAGATTTCAGACATAGAAATTTCAAATAGTCACAAATGCAAGTTTGAGTGAGAACGCATGAGGTGGCTGTTTTTAAAAAAGTGCGAAGAATTTTATATCACTATTTTATATTATTTTATTTTATTTTTTATATTTTTATGTGAATAAACTATACGTATGTTTGCGTGTGGCCTACGAGCGTTTTTATGTACATATTAGGTTGGCGCTAATGTCCTGCCTGAAATTCGACATCGATTGTAGGGCAATTCATACCAGGTATGTGCGTCAGTCGCGCGTCAGACGCACGCGTCCATTTGTGAAGGATTTTCCATGAACAGCGGTCAATGTGGCATGTACATCCTTGATGGAAAGAACGTGCTGCCGACGCAAGGTCGTAAACGAGTGCATCTGAGCTGCGTCAGCGATGCGGCCCTATGCTTCATTAAATAGACGCACGTGCGTCAAACGCAAGAGTCTAGTATGAATCAGGAACTATGCTCTGCTTCTCGGGCAGCCCACAGCTTCAGTTCTTTAAGAATTTCTCGTCCGAGAAGTCGAAGAAGTCGGCAACCTCCAACTAGACAATATTTTGGGACACTATTTGTCCGACAACGAAAATTCAAGAATGAAGATAAAATTAAAATCAGGGTAATTAGGAGAATATGGTATGCGGGGTATATGTCTCACTCCAAGCGCGCTGGTTTATAATAGGCCTCCTCATCCACATAGTGGTGAAATCTCTGTGAGAAATGGGTGGAGCAAATAAAAATATCACGAATTCATAGAAGGTGCGCGAAATAATATGGAATTACCTAAGGGAGCAAAAACCACTACATAAGGCAGGTGGAGAGAGTACAAGTAGCTGTGCACCAAAAAGAAGAAAGCACACAAACATACTAGCCTACGCAAGCAAAGAAGGGCAACTGTCCTTTTGAGGACAACAGCACGAATAGAAAACATTCAGGAATTCTCTATTCACGGAAAATTCGCACTTCGCATGCATCTCCAGCCAGAAAATTGTAGAAGGAGTCGGACAAGACCACTCCGTACACTTCAGCAGTACGCCTCATTGCTCTCGCTGAACGACGCTTCTTTCACTGAACTCAACGATCTGGAAGCACTCTAGCAAAGAGAAGTTTGAGACGCAAAGAAGCGGAGAAAGAAAAGAAAAGTTACAGATTTGACTTTCACAGCACTGAAATATGTATATGCTATATACTTAGGCAGCCGAGGTTAATAGCGCTCAAGGGGTAATAACTCGGTTCAAGGACTCATGCACTATGTCCGCCACAATCAAATAAAAGCCTATGTGTTACTGCCTATTGCGGTTGGATCCAGGAAGTGACTGCCTCCCGTAGCGATGCCTCCACCCATGTCCCAAGTGATAAATCAGGAAGTTATGGACGTCTTCACGATGTCCCAGGTGGGTGTGGTTACTTGCTTTTGTGAACTTTGCTCCCAAACAATGAGACGTTCCACGAAGAAGGAAGTAAATGGCGAGAAAGGCATTTGACGGCGATTCCTGTTTGCTGACTTCATGAGAGAATATCTGTTCATGGTAACATTTTTGTTGTATCGCATAACGTGTCTACCGGATTATGGTCAGAGAAAAGGGGTAGTAGCGCAAATAACCTAGAAAAACTTTTAAAAATTGTAATAACCGCTAGAAAAACAGTTAATTCTCTCCATATGTGAAGTACATGTGTGAAAACATGTGGCAGAAAAGGTGGTACGAACAACCTTTGATTTGCTCAGAATCATCACACCGTTGTTTAAAAAACAGCTCAAGACTGGGCGATGCCAGCACGCAATTGGCCGGCAAGACATTGTGTGGGCGTGGTCTACGAAAATCGATCAATAACTACCGAACAATTTCAGTTCCTTCGAGTACTGTGCTATACAATGCGGAAAATGAGACGACGATACTGGTCCACGCAACATTTGCCACGTTGTTGCGAAATAAAGGGTAAAAAATCACAGTGGTGAAGTGTGGGCGGGGTCAAGCAAGCAGTAGCCAATAGCCTGCGCCCCACGCCAATATTCACACTTTAACAACGCTATACCTCCAAAATGCGAACAGATCAACGTAAACAATATGAATGAGCTCCAGCGCAACAACCTGCATCACACACTTCTATCAGTTTTTCATCTCGCCGGAATATATTGAAATGTACTCTTATAATCCAATTTTCTTCAAAACTCCGAAGAGCCAATGCAATATCTCCTGTAAACCACACGAATATTCCACTTCTTTATTGCGCTGGTGGTGATGCAGCTATTATGTGACAATTTTCTTGTCACGTCATGTCATCGCATTCTATCTGTCTAGCACTGGATTACTTCCTCAGTACTTGTACATTCTGCATAATAATTGTAGAAAATTCAACTAAATGTCTTCTTGTAAAGAGCAAATCTTCTACATATTCATGGGGTACTGTAAGTTAAAAGAGTACCAATGAAAACTAGTACGCAGAATAATCAAAGCGACTGGTTTGTAACGAGCCTCGACAGTGATGAGCGATGTTGAACCAAAAAGGCAGAAAGTACAAGGAAATAACATGCATAACAAAAAGGAGGAAAGAGAAGGAGACGTTAATGTTGCAGGATGGTCAGAAAAGGCGACGAAAGTCTGGAAAACACCGCATCTCATGGACTATCTCACAAACAAACAGCGAAGAAGAACTGCCGCGAATCGAGCTACTAGGAATATGCAAAGCAGTGGCAATGAAGCTATGTACAGCACCTCGAAAGACGTCTTTCGTAAGAAGCGCCTGAAAGGATTAGAAGAAACAAACGCCAATTATAGCGGTATGTCGAATTTCCCCTAATCACTTTGTCCTGAGCTCGCAAGGGCAATAAGACGCAATTGCTTTCATTCATCTTGTAAATGAAGAGCTGAAGATACACATTTAGCAATATCGCTGCTGCATTCCTATTAAGAAGAGTCATTCTTCTTCTGGAAACCCTAAATTATCGCATTATTAAACAGCAATAAACATCGCCGAACGTCAGTAGGCGAAAAACGCTAGTCGAGGTGGGCCGCGAACACTCATCTCGTCGTGGGCGTTCCAGCATTCGTTGACGTCTTCCGCAGAGACGATAAATGGACATGCAGCGCTCATTTAACCGCTATTGCACGGCTATTTTCGGGAGAAAGTAACGTTGGAAAACATGAGTAGAACTTGACCAAATATCGTAAGTAAGCTCCATATTTAGCATTGTGATTGATATTTCTCGGCATGAAAGCGAAATACAAACAGAACGTCTTTTCTTCTTCCGAAGAAGTTGCTCACAGCAATTTCACATGTTTGTATCGTATCGTTGTTGAAGTTGTTCTGCATTTAGATCAATGGCTCTGCTGTTTCACTGGCACCATGGATGCCATTACTGGAGTTGCTGTGCTGTTGCAGCAACACCACAGGGACTGTTGCTGGAGTTGCTCCGCCGTTGCAGCTACTCCATAGACGCCATTGCTGGAGTTGCTCTGCTGTTGCGGCAACTCCGTGGATGCCGTTGCTGGAGTTGCTCTGTTGTTGCGGCAACTCCGTGGATGCCGTTGCTGGAGTTGCTCTGCTGTTGCGGCAACTCCGTGGATGCCGTTGCTGGAGTTGCTCTGCTGTTGCATCAACTCCACAAACGCCGTTGCTAGAGTTGCTTTGCTGTTGCAGCAACTCCATAGATGGCGTTGCTGGAGTTGCTCTGCTGTTGCAGCAACTCCATAAATGCCGTTGCTGGAGTTGCCCTGTTGTTGCAGCGACGCCAAGGATGCCGATGCTAGAGTTGCTCTGCTGTTGCAGCAGCTCCATGGATACCGTTGCTGGAGTTGCTTTGCCGTTGCATCGCTCCTATTTCTCTAATGGCTCATGGCGTTGTAGCACGTTTACGGACATCTAATACCCAAACTCATTTTTGGCCAATCGTGGGGGCGCGGAGTGGTCCTTGGTAGGATTCCCTGCATGCAATACCATTGAACGACAATCTATTTGCTCGAATGAACGGTCCCACATCTTGGAGGAGATTCAAAAGAATTTCTTGGATTTCATTAATAGCGTAATTTTAATCCAATAAAGACTTGCTAACTTGCTGAAGGACTGCTGTGCACAATCTATGCAGAAGCTCACCAGCAGAGAGTCCATAGACAACCTCAACCAGAATTCCTTTTATGTAGCAGAAGTTTCACGTTTGTATGAATAGACTTTTCCTAACAAATATTTTGCAGTCGTCGTTTATTAGTATTGCTTGTGTGAGGGCTGCCACTTCCTCCAGTCATTTGGGTATTAGATGTCCCGCAACCGTTGTAGCAACTCCCTAGAGCAGCATAACGAAGCTACACAATACATTATAATTACACGGAAAAAATGGGTAGCGAGGCTGAGCGCAACAGATTTTGCTCCGATTGAAAAATAACGTAAGATAAAGAGTTTCGTACACACTTTTGGAACACAATGAATGGATGAAAGGATAATTTGTAAACGAACGTTTTTGTTACTCATAACATACTGATTAAAAAGTGTTGCTACTGCACCTGAAGTATTAGCTCAAACAACTGCAAGAAGTGATTAGCTTGAAAGCAAAGGCAAAGGCATTAACATGATGCGTGACAGATGGCGGCGGCCTGATGTTAGTTGTAGGGGTAAAAAACTGTAAACATTGTGGTAAACAGACAAATGAGTGATGCTATCGACAGCAGCAAGAAAAAACTGCCCTTATATTTGTCAAAAAATCTCAAAATTCTATTGGAAAGCAGAGGAAAAACCTTCACATTCTATTGGAAAGCAAAGGAAAAACCTTCACAACAATTCCGGAATGAATACCTTACGAAATCAGTATTCTCATTAGGTAAGGCTAGGTTACCAGAAAAAAAAAACAGTAAAGGTATTGGTTGCGAGCAGAAAACGGGTAATAACTGGATTATCTTAGTTTTATTTATGGTTTAGCAAAATAAGGGATACTAGAAAGGATATAATGGTTTTCTGGTTGATAAAAAATGCATATGAAGAGATGTGAAGCAGTAAACAACGAGAAATTGTATGAGTTGCAGAACGCAATAAACAACAAACGAAAAACAAGTAACAGCGGCCTCACAATTTGCCAGGTACACGCGAATCAGAATGAGTCGAGTTTCGATTGAGCATCAGATCCAGAGAATCCAGTTGTATAGAGATCGGAAAGAGATTCATCAGAAATATTCTAGAAATGGGTTTGCACCGAGTAATCTAGTGAATAGTGACTGGAATGCTAGAGGAAAAACAGCGTCCAGAGAAAAAACTCTTGGAAAATGAACAGGAGTGTAATCTTGCGTGGAACTTCGCAGCCATCCCAAGAAAGCTCAAAATAACCCACTGCTCCGCTAAAACTATGAAATGTCATCTTCGCTGCCGCTTGTTGCGCAAGCCGGGCCCGAAATGCGCTCAGATCCGAGGCGAAGCCTGCGCAAAAACCTTGCACTGCTGCTGGTAAATCGACTGGCTGCGCATTCGAATTGAAACGTTGAAAAAAATCCATTCCAAGCCCATCACTGAAGGGCGAGACCTGTCAGTCAACGTGTACGTGTGCGTTTCGCAGAGTTCGTCCTAGTTTTCGGCTAAGCATGGAACGGCAGCGGAATTTCCGCGTCGTGACTGGTTGGATGGCGTTAAAAACGCTGATGTTTGTTCAACGTGTGCCCGATATTGTGCCTCGAGTGTGTATGTGCCAAATGTGCTGCTTCTAGCATGGACGTCGCTGGCCGGAGTTCAACAAAACAACGTCAAAGATGAAGGCGTGGAGAAGAATCCTTGAAAGCGAAGAGCTAATCCATGAAAGGGAAGACCTACTTCCGGCTTGTCTAGCCAGTCTGCTGCCAGATGAAGCCTCAAGTGGGTAATCTGAGAACAAAGATCGAAAATTCAAAAAGTCTAGAGACTACTCTATATTTCTTAACATTCTCCGAATTCCATTTTCAATCTACCTCCCCCCCCCCCCCCCATCCCTACACTCCATTCCTCTCTTCACTTCTCCATCATTCACTCTTCCGTCACTACAGCCCATAAAGGTATCAAAGCGTGCACACAGCACATTATCCCATTTCACCTACGTAAAAGACATCTGTCACGAATAAGTACCAAGAAAAACTGACACGAAAAGGTGGGCGCCTACTTACCAAAGCAGCAATTCACCGAGCAAAAGGATATTCCGCCGAAAGGCGCCCACACAATAATAGTAGTTATTCGCATCATTGGCGAAATCATCACGTTAGTTCGGATTAAGTCATTTGTGGCAGTTGTCCCTCCAAAATTCTGAGGAAAAATATGCCTCTAATGTACACATGTCCATGTACATAACACGGCTTGAGATGCAACTCCGGACAGCCGCCACAAGTTCCTGTTATCTTTTGAGAAAATGGACCAACCTACTACTTAGACATGAGCTCTGCATTTGTGACAGTTGTCCATTCGCTATCGATCAAAGGATTAGTTGTCTATTTGTATATACACAGAGAGTTGTAACATCCTATGTAAGGAAAACAGTTGAGGTCCTGATTCAACTCGAGGTCTGGGAATAAATGCAATAAAGAATGGTGTCAAGAACACAGCAGTCAGACATCCTAATGTTTTTACATTACCGGTTTCGGGGCTTGAACTAGACCGGAAGTGTAGCTTTCCTTGCCGCCCCCGGGTCATGGACCCTGCCATCAGTAGTTCCCAAGGAAGCTTTAAAAGTGCTTAATGTGAGAATGAGAGAGGTACAAGGTATAGTAGCAGATGAAGAGAGTGAGCTGCGTTCCTCTGTCCTTTTATACGCCCTGTGCCAATGACCTAGTTATTCAAAAAAAAAAGTGCGCCGCTTCTATGTTATGTTTCTGATTCTAGCATTAATTTCATGCAATAACGGAAGATGGACAGCATTAGTTAAACCATACCTACGCAATATGTATGGCCTATCTCTGAACGCATACCGGTCTACATACAGTTCTAATTATTCCTAAAGGTGTCCAACCATTCTGTTATGCTAACTTCACACAACTCTACCACCCTACTTTTAAGGTCTTCAGTCCTAGAACACGTCCTACCTATTCTAATCACTTCTGCTGCAAATGTTTTGTTATTATGAAACGTGGATGTTTGACTTACAATTCGGGTAACTTTGAAGCTATAGTCATCGGTTTTGTTATAGAGACTGTATCTAACTTCTTTTCTTTCCAAACGTATGTGAAGATCTGGAAAATTGGTTCCTTTCAAACTAATGTTTGTTTTTTCTATATTTAGAGGAGAATGATATATCTCATTCAGATTTGCTTCAAATTCTGCAGTATTGTTTGATATATGTAAAATATCATAAATGTATCGATAAGTTATACAGTTATACCATTATACATTTGTGCTGCTCTTCTATGCGCTGCATTCAGTCTACGTTTAATGAATTCATATTCCACATATGCAAGTGCCATATCAGCTATCTGCGGACTGCGTGAGGCTCCTTGTGGAATGCCTTTGTTTTGTTGATATACAATATCACCGCAAGAGACATAACTAGATCCCAGCAATGCGTCTACCATATAAAAGATATCATCTTTTTATAATTGTTACCCTATCAGCCATTGCGTAGACGATTTGATCTTTGATTACTCTAACGTAATTAAATCCCCGCATAAATAGTGTTATCAGCTTACGAATATTTTCTTTGGCTACATTATGAGGTAGATTAGTAAGAAGACTCGTGAAATCTGCTGAAAATACCTGTGTATGGTTATCGATTACTAGGTATCTGCCATTGTGTCCATTTCTGTTGCCGCCAACCAAAGAGTGTCACCAATGAATTTCGGGACAAATGCCACAAGTCCGTAGGAAACATAAAAAAGAGGAACCTACGCGAACCCTGAACCAGTATTTATGACAGCTTATCTTTGGTGAATTTCGGAGTTCAGAGAATCACTAAGTCTCAAATGAGCTGAGTCCATATAGTGGGCCAATAGTTTCCGCGTCACAAATACATTGCGGACAACTGTCACAAATCCAAACAGAGAGAAGGTTCGTGGCGAACTAAACTTCTCCACTTGTTACAGTTCTCCATTAAAATTGACCAGTATTGTGAACTCAAATGTACTTACTTAAGTAATTTTGCATTCTCTCAATAATTACTGTAACAGAGAGTGGACAACCGTCACAAATCGATGGTGAAATCACAAAAAGAATAGAAGTATAGTAGTCTGCGAACAAGAACTCTTCAATTGTAGCAGTTGTCCGCTCGAAACTGTCGCAAATAGGGACTCAATTGCGCATCAGTATTTCTCTTCTTCACTTTGTCACAAACTGCCTCAGCGGACAACAGGACAACTATCACTAATGGAAATCGAAATTCCAAAAAGAATAAGTGGGACTTCACATTCTTAACATGTGTCCCTCCAAAGTCATTGAGCCGAGATTGCCGTCTTCCATAGACTGGACTAGTAAACTTCTGGACAACTATCACAAACTGACGGTGAAATCACAAGAAGAATAAAGAGGACGTTTAAAATATCAATGTTAAATTTTATGCCGGCTATGAAAAACTACTAGAAAACCGCAATAAACGTTAACGACGGCCATAATCGTCCAACATAAAAAGTATGAACGCGCGTGACAAAACCGCTCGTCAATGAGTCGCGACGCCGAAAACTAATCGGCTATGAAGTCGGATCGTTTGCATGGCTTCTACGACGTTTTAATGAATGCATTAGTGCGAAATGAAATTGAGCCGAGAGTATGCGCGATGAGGAGGGCGCAGAGATACTAGTGTGTGCCTGGGAGTAGACTGAAGTGGCTATTCGCATATGTGCTCGTAAGAATGTATTAATCGAGCTGATTGCTCGCCACTCACTGCTGCGCTCGAGCGGAAAAGTCCGCAGAGTACTTGCGGACTTCCGTTGTGAGTGGAAGTAACGGGAAGAGAACTTTGGAGTTGCAACAACAGATGTAAGCAAAAAAAAAGGAAAAAAATCAGAATAAGGCTTTCCTGACGAAGAAGAATAGAGAAACGATGAAAATGGGATTAATTAACTCGAAATTGCATGAATGAATGAATGGATGAATGAATGGGGTGAATGAATGAATGGGATGAATGAATGAATGAATGAATGAATGAATGAATGAATGAATGAATGAATGAATGAATGAATGAATGATTGAATGGGATGAATGAATGAATGAATGAATGAATGAATGGGATGAATGGGATGAATGAATGAATGAATGAATGAATGGGATGAATGAATGAATGAATGAATAAATAAATAAATGAATGCGATGAATGGGATGAATGAATGAATGAATGAATGGGGTGAATGAATGAATGGGATGAATGAATGAATGAATGAATAAATAAATAAATAAATGAATGGGATGAATGAATGGGATGAATGAATGAATGAATGAATGAATGAATGAATGAATGAATGAATGAATGGGATGAATGAATGAATGAATGGATGAAATCATTTTTCAAGGGAGACGACGCAGGAAAAAAAACTGGCAATGTGCCAAGTCCTCCCGTGGGACTAAGCGCATGTAATTGCCGACGAGATCCAATTCCATGACGAGCATGTCACACATCGCGGCGATAGGTCAAAAATCGCTGCGACCTAACACTATTTACCACTCCCGAACATGTTAGCGCTGTCCAGACGTGGATAAACGTGTGGATTGTGGCAGTCATGCCGCTTGGCACGGAGCTAGAACTGAATAGCTAAACTAGGCGGCACTCATCCCCCACTAATCGCACATGCAGCGATGCATGTACTAGTACGTGACGTAAGCATGCGTAGCCGGTGTTTTCAGGAAAAAGTCGATATTTTGAGCTTTGCAATCGGCTCAGGATTAATAGTGGGAAAACGCGGATTGCACAGACTATACACACCCTTTTCTTCTTGGAAATGAAAAGTGGCAGCGGCGCATTGACAAGATTTTACACGATATGGCTACTTTCATTAGAAATCGGATATCAGAGGTGTTAGAAGTAAATCTGCAAAGAAGATTATGCATAAACGTACACAAATTGTACAGTCAAGCCCATACACACAAAAGGCGTCAGTCGTTATTGCACATCTGGATACGAGGACGCGTCGCACCACCCACGCGGCGCGGCAGACCATCCGGGCGCCATGCTTCTCGAGCGTGATGGGAGCTGCTGCTGTACTTGGTTCTCACAACGGTAGTTCCTTTATATCTCTACATTCAACTGGCAGTTATCACGCACGAGGACCAGCGCGCCTGACTGGTCTGCCGCGTCGCGCAGGTGCTGCGACGCGGCTTCGCTTTCAGATTCACAATAATTACTGACGTCACCTATGCACATGACAAATAAAGACAAGAAAATGTGTCACAGATCACAGATCTCAGAAATAGTTTGCACTAGTGTTATGGAGACACGGACAGACGAGAATGAACATTTATTTGTGCAACTGCGCCCTTTCCTGAAAATGTACTTTTTTGTGTGATTGCGTACTCTTGTAAAAGCTGTGCAAACAAAGCCTGGGGCAAATATCGGATCACATGAAATTCTAGACTACTTTGAAAAATTGTGCCTCATTGCGAAATTTCTGTCCAGCAGATAAGTTGCTCATAGTTTTTGTGCAATTGCGGACTTTTCCAAAAACATTTTAAAGAATTCGAGTAACAAGGATTCTGATTTACTTATGTATTTGAAAAATAATGCACTCATCTAGCTTTGCAAATAAGCCAAGTCGAAACGTGTAGAATATTGTGTGCATTTACGGATAAAGCCATAATCCAAGCAGAAATATCACATCGATGTCATGAAGACATTTTTCCGCATAGCTGCTAATTTTATAAAGACTTACATAGAAAATGGCGTGAAATGACAGCAAATTTAGGACATTTGTGCAACTGCAGAATTTTATGGAAATAACGAAGCATTTAAATGGTAAATTAAGCACTTAAGGTTGAAAAAACTGTTCCTGGGCTTCGAAGTGTTAAAATTACTCAGATGAATATTTTACGGAATGCATATTATGCTATAGCATTTTTGTGCAATTACGGACTTTTACTACAATGCTGAAATCTGTCGTAATCCCATGGGGGTTCACACCTCTTGCAGCAAAAATGGCGAATTCGAGTGCACTATAGGAATTCCTGGGCGCCAAACAGCTGAGAAAACACTTTCGTAGGTCAACTAGCACAAATCGATGAAGATAATCCAGGAGTGGTGATTAGTACGGCTGCCTTTAACGACGCTATTGTTATCGAAAACATCGCCTCATTCATTGTTGACGAGGCGCCCCCCCCCCCACCTTGGGCTTAATTAAGCCTTGTGGCGCTTTATTGTTAATGCGCGAAGGCTATGATGAGCGTTTGGGAAAACAACAAGTGTCAGGAGAATTTCACGGACATTCCTGGGAAATCCCGGGAGTTTTTCCGAGAAACCACAGCCAGTGCAGTGCTGTCCCTAATGTCGACACGAAATAATTCGATTAGACACACACAGATGCACAAACACAGACACACACGCCCTCATCACCACATAGCGCTGCTATAGTGGACGAGTTGTCCTGTCCAGTCCACACACGCGCGAGACAAGGGCACTGGCGTGTGTGGCGCTCAAAATGGAGCCTATTTCGTTGTTTCATTAGTGTTTTCCCCGTATTTGTTCTCTGATCAATGTGTTTCGTATGCAGACGGCGAGGGATAATGAGCTATGAGAGAGTGCAGAGAGTCGAAGAAAAGCACTATGTAAACCTTTGAGATACGATGCAGGAAAAAGCGATTTTTAAGGATTTGCGTGGAAAATGAGTAGGAGACTCTAGAAAACGCGGGAAAGGAGAGAATTTTGTAGGAGTGAGGTAACAATTTGTAAGTAGTTAAGAAACCTAAGGGTTAAGCAAGTGGTAAGGTTAAATCAAACTGAGCGCTGAGTCTTGGATTGAAGGATTGCCTCTTTTCCAAAGAACGCAATGTAATATTGATGTGAGTGGTGGAAAATGTTCAAAAAATAGCCACGGACAAGCCAAAACCTGCCAGTGAGTTGCAGGTTAATTGCTGGTTAGCTACCGGTTAACCGTCAATCAGCTGCCGGTTATTTTCTAAAAGAAACCGCAAAATTATATCAATTACCTGGGGCCCGATGTCGTTGAGAATATCAAGGGTAAACGTACAAACACCACGTGAATTTATCCATAGATAACATTGGAGCAAACATGTTTACCCTGGGTAATCTCAGTGATGCATTCAGACCCGGGGAGTTTACCTAATAATGCTGACGATATGTATAACGACACCAATTAATTTTTGCAGCTTTGGCAAATGTCCAACTTTTCAAATAGCCACCATTTGATGCCAAAGTTATAGGTAGATTGATATCGTTGTGGATATTGTCAACATTACTGGGTAAACAGTCAGGTAATCAATAGTAATCTCGTGGTTTTATTTAGAAGCTAATAACCGGCAGCTAATTTGTGGTTAACGGTCCATAGCCATAGAAATGGGAAGAGAATCCGTAAAACCCACATATCCAAGGAAGACTTAGAAATGTTCTGGAAAGATCTCTACCCTTCCTGGCAACGCCCACTATAACAAGGCCGCTATAACTCACGGTTTATGGTTTCAATAAAATAAAAAATAATTGCCCATAAATCATTTCCTACCAAAAAAAAAGAGAATATAACGCTGAATTACACGGAAAAGACAACTCATAATGGAGGGGATTACCGCATTATGGTTGTTCCATGATCTAGAACACAAAATATGATGCCCATTATCCCCGAGTTAATCCCCAGATAATCCCTGATAATTACCATTGTAACGGGTACGACGCAGATTGTCATATTCACTGAGCTGAAACAAAAAAATAGATTTTCCAGAAAAAGAAGAAAGCAATTTTCCATTGGTAAGCATGGATTTGCTCCCGGAACCGCAATCCACATCCTTTTCCAAAAAATTGTACCACCCACATGGACTCTCCAGAGCAATTCCATGCCATCGCAGAAATCTTGTGAAAGTTGACCACTAATATTCTCAGGATTGTAGATCATGTGAGAAATTGGCCGCATAAGCCTCTATTATTCATCCCCGCGATGAATGAATGGGCTCCACGGAGAAAGCAACCGAGATGACTAATAAAGTATCACATCAGCAGGCTCAAAAACGACGGTAGTTGCGATCGATAATTGTAGTCCTTCGAAGCATGCATGCATGCCTGGACAGATTCACATGATGCCCTCTTTGCACTGTCTTCCTATGAATAGTATAGCACCTAGAAGAGGAACTTCCTCCAAAAATCCATATCTTTAAGCTTTTAGGGAAAACTGCAGTTAACGATCTGCTATTCTCTGTGGGAAAAATCAAAAAGTCGCTTCAGATGACAATAGTGGTTCTAATCCAGAAACTTGAAGGCTGTGGCATTGAATTAGAACGCAAACTGCCAAGGGAAAAGTGTGAATCACAATAAAACACTCATCAATTTGGCATCACATGTGGATAGTGTGATATGGGACGAGGCATTGATGAGAGACGGTGCTCTTTTTCGTCCGAGGAAGTAGATTCGCTTTGAAGTGATGGAAAAATTTTGGCAACTTCCTGGCAATCCCTAATGTTGATCATGAGAATTTTTCCTGTCCTGAGAGCTGTGGAGAGCCTGAGGCAGAGCGAGAAGGAGGTGAAGGGGAAAAACTTCTTCAAACTCTTATCATCCATGTAGAAATGTGTATTTATATTATTTATTTAATTTTCAGAAGCAATTTGTTCTTCAGAACTATCTATAATCATTCGATAACCAATATTCTCGTTTTAGTTGGAAAATTTCGTACCTAAAACTAGAAATGGCTCAGCACTACTTGACCAGCCCTGCCCACTTTTTTCCGTCTCCTTCTTTCTTTACATGCATTTCCCTAAAGGAACCTCCCCCCCCCCCTCTCTCCCAATTCATTGACTACTTGAATATAAGTCAAATAGGACCCCTAGTCAAATAAATTGATAACTCTCACCCCGCCCTCGGTTCTGATTCCTCAATCCAGGCATGGGAAGGTGAGGGAAGAGGCCGGTGTGAAGTAGAGTTTTTTACTCTGCTCATTCTTAGTCGTCCACTTTAAGTTACATTCTATATGTTTATTTCGTTCATATTAAAGGCTTAATTGGACTTCTTTACCAATATTCCTGGTAGCCAGCCCTTTTTCTCAAACGTTCTCAGCCTTCGACCAACCACTGATATATCCAGAAAAATGCTTCCTTGAGTTCGGAGATAGTGGAAAAGGTGTGATGGGTGAGAAATGGGGCGTGGTCAGCCCAAACCCGAGTACCATGAGACTGTTTGGGAACGATACAGCTGCAAGACCGAGCATACTGCGGGGTTGGAACCCACATACAGGTCTCGCTGAGATTTCGCTGTGGTCCTTCCAAGAGAGCAACATTCATGTAGATTTCTCACAAGAAGGGGAACCTCTTGAAGCTTTCCCATTTCATTAGCTCATAATCAAATTAGTTAAAATAGAAGTCTTTGTTCACATGAGCTCATCTGCTCATATAATGAGATTCCACGAGACACTCAGCTGATGCTCAGCTGATGGGCAGCTGAAAAGGCGTTGACTCATAGAGCTGCTTCGCCAACGCATACAAACGGTTCATGGGAATGTGGGTGGATAATCGGTCAGATGGACGAGGATCGTGTGACTTTCCTGGGAGTCAAGTGCTCACAATGGAAAAGTAGGGTAATTAAACCGCCAGGGAACAACGAGGAAATTGGGAGAATTTGCCTTCCAGAGAACCAATCCTTTCCAAGAAAAAATTATTTTTTATTTGTTTATTTATATTTATTTGCTTACCTACTTATTTATTTGTGTATTTATTTATTCACTTATTTGAAAAAAAACACCCATGGTATTCTTCATACAATATATAAAACTGTTGGATTCTGTCACAAAATGGCAGAATTTACACGAATTACTTTATTAATATTCAACGCACGTGAATTCAAAATTCAATTACGCATAATATGGAAATTTCTATCCATGAATCCATGAAAACTTGACTTTCTGAGCGTTACTCTAACACATGCTATATGTAGATTAGCGTGCAAAAGTTCAAAAGGCTATATGATTATGGCCGGTACTGAATACGGACACCTGGACAAACACAATTCATGAATTCATCTGATTACCTAAGAAAAATTCAAAGATTTCAAGAGTGCAGAAGGCAAAATTTGAGGAAAAAGCAGACAATTCTGAGAGATTCCAGAAACTTCTATAAAAAGTGAAAAATTTCAGTGAAACTAGGCCAGACTAGCCATACTTCTACGTACGTCAATGAGCCTTTATTGGTGCGAAAATAAAAGTACATTGTAAGTCTGTTCGTCTGAACAAACAATCGAAATAAACCGCTGACAGTGACCTCATCAATCAGTCATAGCTTCGAAAAAAAAACCTGATATTTCGACCGAAAAATTCGAGGAAAATCGAAAATTCACTTTCTTCTAGGGAATTCAGGAGGAGGCAATCTCCGAAAAAATGTGAAACAAACACATCAAATTCCTTTCAACTTTCTTGGATTAGTATCGGAAGCAAAAAACAAAACGACAGCGCAATTTCAGCAACTGCTGCGAACCGCTGGGATGTGATGTATGGCCTGCTGAGGGATTGCTATAGAAAATAAGACACTGCTTATGACACCAGGCAATAACAGCTAAAATTTAATTGCTTTTGATTTCACTCTGTCAGACAGCAAGTTCTGGAAAGCCAGTAACTTCAGAGGGAATCAAAGATCTGAAAAGCAGCTACTGACTTTTCAGACTGTTCACGAAGAAACGCTAGGGCTGGCTACATCGTGAGGAGAAGTGGGACTGGCCACTGTTGTACGACTGGTGCATTTGAACAATTATCTACGAGCACCCGTTCAGCTCCAGCTCGCCCTCTATAAAATACATGCTGCAATTAAGCGCGAACGACAGAGCACCTGACACTGGAGGGCGGTAAAATGGATCAAAATGCACCAATGAAACAACAGACGCACCGGCCCTGTTGCCGTCGTGGTGCACCACACCTGAGATCTCGGCAGCTGTCTGAAGAAAATATTTTACATAGAATGTCCTTTTTTTCAACAAACACTGCAACTCATTATAAATACATATACTGTGTATAAAAATCACTAGACATCATTGAACATGGTGCAACCTATACAGTATCTTCACAGCTCCTCATTACATCTATACTGGAGGTTTTCTGAAGTTTTCATTGGCGTAAAAAGGGTGTAGGGTAAAGAGGAAGGCCATACATGCCAGCATTGATTTGTGGACTCTATCATCCTTACTACTCATTAGACGAACTAGTAATGCCTCCTTTGAGTAAGAATGAGAAAAGCGGAAGTAGGGAACCCCGCATAAAAACGAAAGCAATGCTAATAAATTGTGCTGCAGAAGAAATATGTATGTATAGTTGGAAAATGGCTGGATCAATGCCGTAGACAAGCAGGTACCGCTAGGCTGAGATCCTAAACATAAGCTTACCATAAATGACCAAAAAATAAATCCAAAGAGGACAAGGCTCGGTAATGGCAGTAGTAAGGGGTATGAAAGAATATCGGAAAAGTAATAATGTGTTTGATTTAATCAGGGGAAATTGTTGAAACCTTCACTTCTGTACCTTATATTCTCATTTCATTTATTTATTATAGGTTACAAGTGCTGACAATATAAGAACAACTAAATGAGAAACGACGCCGATATTTAGTACACTAATAATATAAAACTGTTCGGAGAAGAACAGTACATACTTGTTGAGATAATTAATCAGTAAACAGAGTGTGAAGGCAGGAGTGAGAGAGAGGGGAAGGCATTTCGTGGATCTCGGGGCGAGGAAGAGCGGTGGCCGCCAACACTGCAAGTCCGTCAGAGGAGTATATCGGGGCTCTGGATACCAACTTAGTAGATCCGTCAACCTTGCCGGTGACCACAGTATCATCCATTCGATCACGAGGAGTATTGGGGTATTGGGTTAATTAAATTTGTGAACACACAAGAAACGTGAATAATTAGGACGTTAAAGCATTAGTTCAAAGCATTGTACGTTAGCAATCCAATCTAATGGACTAGGAAGAACAATAGCTGGGTGTAAGAGTAGGATGATAAAGAGAACATAAGAGATTGGAATGAATATGAATGTCGGTTATGAGTGTCCCTTGATGAAATTAATGATGAATTAGCTTGACAGCTTAATTAAATTTGTGTGTCTCAATAAAACTCCATATTTCTTCAAGTTCGCCTTTTTCGGAGTCTGGATAAAGGGCTATCTGATGAGATTCGAGACCAATATCTGGAGCAGCCGCAGAAACTAGAATGAAAAATCCAATGAACACTCTACATAAGTCCATGTAAAGAAGGTGAATGCACCGAGAAATATGCCGAGAATGAGAAGATTGTAACAACCTCATGTGGCTATATCGAGCAAATATCCAACTAATTTCATTGTGCAGATATTTCTAAGAAGTCGGAGACATGTGTACTACTACCGGAAAAGCCTTAAAAACAGAAAGTGTCGGAATTTGGGCACTTTCCCCTTCTCGCGTTCTCTGGGCTCTGCTTTAGGACCGTTAAATGCGAACAATATACAGGGTGGTCCACATGGAGTGTGACGAGAAGAACTACCCATAACTTCACCCAAATCAATTCGAAAAGTCAGTTTTTACATTTATTTGATAGAGAAAAGAATTCTACATAGGGGTTGACATTAAGGTAATCTCTTGAAGAAGCTAAGGTAAGATTCATAAGTGCCCATACTTCTCAGCAAACCATCTACTAATTGTTTCGACTTCTTCTCTGGATGTGCTTGAATCAATTTAACAATTACGGAGTACTGTCAGATAACCATTGGTGTCGGATTCAATTACCCTTCCACAAAGGGGTATAGCTTACCTAACGCTAGAGCTAAGTAAAAAAACCGGCGTTTCGACGTTGCATTATCTATAAAAACTGCTAGAGAAAATATGCTGCTCCTTCTCAAAATTTTAAACATAGTTCCGCTCTGGCTTTATTCCGCTGTTTATTTTCTGCTCTTCAACGAGTGCAGAACAAACAATCAAACAATTAATTAAGTAAACAATCCAAAGTTGATGCTACTAACAATATCCACGCCTTTTTCTATTTTTCATCCATTCGGCCAGGTGTACCGCTTTCCTGCTTAAGGTACTTTTACCCTCGGCATACTACATTATTCCCAGAAACACTGGCGAATCCCGCACGGATAAAGCATAGCGCAAAATGTTATAGGATAAAATAGACCTCAAATCCGATTACGGGAGAGAATAAGAGACGAAGAAATAGGACGAAGCTGCTCGTTTGGAGTAGTCCACAGTGGCGGAGAAGAGAAGACAAAGGGTTGGAGACGATTCTCACTATCTATGGGGTATTTCACCACGTTAAGAAAGGAGACGTTAGAGTAATGGCTCCTGAAATAACAGGTCCCGTGAAATGCTATAAAAGCACGGAGTCTCATTTTGGATGCCTTCCCTTCAGGAGAGTAGGCTTAGCTGTCTCCATCTGGGGAACCTGCGCAGATTTCCCGGATGGTGTCGTGACTCTCGCATGAATTCCATTCGAGGACTACTTCGATGACGTCTCCATCCCGGTCTGAATCCGCTGCGTAGTGTGAAAGGTCGCGTGCGCGCCATTTCCATCGGCGCTCTCGCGGGATACGGTACTTTCTCAAGAAAGACCGCTCGTGCCTTCGGGTACCGTTCCCACGGTATAAAGCACTATAAAAGGCGCCCTCGCTCTGTCATGGGTTCATTCGCTCAATCGACTCCGCGCCGCTCAGCCGCAATGGACCATGGTCCCACCGAAGATGCTGGTCGCCAATCCGCTATCCGAGGAAGATGATGGAATCCACGACCGCCAAGTCGATGCTCCAGAAGAACTTGTAGAGCCGCTGCCACGATCCTGCCAGTCGCCGCGCATGTCCACCAGGCCGGTTTATGACTTGATAACATCTTGTGGATTAGTATCTATTATTGTATTGATGTCATATTTGATGGGGAATATAAAGGTGGCTGTTTATCTGGTGTAATGGTGTGAAGAAGAAGAATATGTGAAGATCATCAGTACCTGGTAATATCCGATTGATAGACACTAGTTATGTGCTGGGCATTGGGATCATTTCGGTTGGATTTCAGGTAGTATACGCTAAGTTTGCTAAGTCAACGCTCGCACCCGCTTGCCGCACGCTAGGGTAGTATGCCTTTCACACTTTTCGCGCTGACTTGCCAGCCTTTTGGGTTCGGGTTAAACCCTCTCTTGCCGTGTCTGGCTTGGGTGCTACCACCGACGCCCGAGCCGGGCACGATAGATGGCATGGGACTAGAGATGGCTACTCTCTGCCTATGATGAGAAGAGCTTCAAAAAATTAGGATTCTTATCTGGAGAACGATAGGCGAACAAACACATGAAATCGTAGGATGAAGCAAGTTATCCATCCTACACATATGAAAAAATTATAGACGAAGATTTGGAAAAAAATCACTATCTTCCGTAAAAACAGTGGCGAAACCGGAGGCTTCTCGGAGTTTTTTTCAAGTTAAGCGGGTTCATAGGTAGAAATTATACCCCTTCAAGGGGTGAAATCAAACATGTATCAGCTCCTTTTATTGCTTTCGGGAATTTATTCTCAATCGTTTGAATTTATACATGTCTCCAGGAACTTTCATCAATACAATTCGAATTCGCCAGGCCCCTTGCTGCCGCAGCTGCAAATGAGATCCAAAAGCGGTCAAAAGAAAGAAATAACCAGTTTAACCTTTCTTGGAGCGGAATTTACCTTTGCCTTCTCATTACAGTGACATTCAACAAGGAAACTGTGCATGTGTGCAATTACGTACTACGGCAAAATGAATGACGTCAATTATTGCATCTGGCAAGAGCCAATCCTTTGTGGAAAAAAAGCTGATTGTTCTCTAGAAAAATTGCATCCCGTGAGTAGATATTGGATTTGGTAAGTGACCAATACATTCAAATAAGCAACAGTCTGATCTTTGATCTTATGATGTCACAAACATAAAAATAAAATAATAAATTTTTTTTTACCGGAAGGCTTAAAAATTTCGGACCTAATTAACGTGATTCAACAACTGCTGCTGTCTAGCTGTCTGCGTCTCTCACGAAGATTTTCTCAGATGTGTGATCTTTATCTTTTCAAATAGGAATTGAAAGGATTTGAAAGGAGATTGAGCAGCAGTCGCAGCATTGAAGAAAAGTGACAGCTGACCGCCCCGGAACCTAGAAATCCGAAAATTAAGATGCCAGAATCTACAGCAGTAACATGAGAACTCGCTTCGAAAGAGCAAGATGTCAGCGTCTGGAAACGAAGGCCCCGCCCCGCCCTTTCCGGCGTCGGCGTCATCTATCACAAGATA
This sequence comes from Ancylostoma caninum, assembly GCA_037903475.1. Lineage (NCBI taxonomy): Eukaryota > Metazoa > Nematoda > Chromadorea > Rhabditida > Ancylostomatidae > Ancylostoma > Ancylostoma caninum. Next base: position 216,625 of record JBAJFG010000387.1, read on the forward strand.
TCGGAAACTCTGCAGACATAAATGATGGTGTCACTGAAATGTCGTTAAAGTGCAGTTTCCTGCAAAACAGCTCACAGTTGTCGCATGTGGCAAGGGGGCAACAGCTAACGGGATAACTAGCACGAAATCCGAACAACTGTCACAAAATGAAGTCATAAGTGACTAAGATAAAGGTAAGGGTGGCTTGGCTCCACCCCTTCCAAGCTCCGCCCACGAAACATTCTTTGTGCCCTGCACCTTGCACCCCTTGGAGAAATTAAGAACTTGCGAGTTAGAGGTGGAGACCTAATGCCGCGGCAGAGGGCAGACATGCACAGTGTCTGCGTCTCTGCCCTTTGCGTTAACACTCCGATTATGACACTGAATCTTCGACGACTATAAGAAAACAATTGCATAGATGAAAATTTCGCCGACAAATGGGAAAAATTATGGATTTCTGGAAGGTTCCAGCGAGAACCAGTTTGGCTGCAGCGAACGCTCCATAAGAAATTAAAGTGCAACCGCTTTGCAAGCGACCCTGAATGGAGAGGAAATTTCGGGAATCGATCAGTAATTTAGGGGAGCGCAAAAAAAAATCGTTAGAAAAGCAATAATTGTGGTTAGGAAACGTATGAATTCCCCAATCCGCCTCAAATGAGATGTAGTGCAAACAAAGGAAAAATGAAATGTAATTGAGAACGCGAGGGGAGCTGCACTTTTTTGGACGGGCCCCGCCCACTTCTTCTACGCAGAAACGGTAAAATGGCGAAAGGGGCGGGGCGAAATTATTTTACGTTATCACGGCATAATTTGAATTTCTGAAAGAAAACTACGCCTTATTTTCATTCTCTTTTCATAAATCCAACAATTCACGGTCCTATTACAAATTTTGTTATAGTACAATTATATATTTTATTAATTCGATTTTTGAAATTACAACTGGCCCCTCCGATGGGGGAACTTGCCTTTTTTTGTATCTCTATTCTACAGGAGGACACCTATGCACCATCATCGAATCGAGAATAATCGATTATCGATCGGAAGAGAAGTAGATTTTCCTAGAAACATACATGTAAGAAGGTAATACGTCAAGCGTGCTTCTAAGGGATAATTCCAACAGGAAAACGGAAGAATGGACAACCGTACCAAGCTTAGGGCCTGCATGGAGCATGGAGTGGTGAGGGGGTAAACGTGCAACCGCCCTAAATACATGCATTACCTGGAACTCGTCAAAAATTTCACCCATACGTTAGGTGATAGGAAAAGGCAATGGCGAAGGTATTGCTTACGTTGAGCGGCTGGTGAACCTTAAAAAAGGAAAGACTGGGTAACTGCTTGCACTATTGAGAATACCCAGGGTAAAAAAGTTCACACCCCCCAAATTCATGCATTACATGGAAGCCATCAAAATTTTCACTCATAAGTATGTGACAAGGTAATGCAATGGCTAGGATATTGCTTATGTTGGACAGCTGGTAAATCTTACCCATCCCATTACATTATACCATCTTACCCATCTCATTACACATTGTTCTCAGTGGTGCATACAGACCCAAGCCAATTGAACTAGATGTGGGAAATTCCAAAAAAAAAAGACGCGAAAATCGTCAAAATATTTTTAACAAAATCAGTTACTCTTGCCGTGATTACTAATCTTCCCTACTACTCTCTCAATCTTGTGTCACTACCCTTTCCTAGCAATTGGCCAATAAATTCTGAGACCAGGGAGATTACCCTCTCTTTTCTCAGGCGAATTGGAAAATGTCAAGTGGACTCAGAAGAACGCCGAGCGAAAAGGGCATTCTCATCCCATGAATGCCAATTCAGGCAGATTTAATATGCTCGGAGAAATAGCCGAAGCGGCATGGATCAAGAGATCAAAAACTAAAAGCTCAATTGATACTGTTGGAAAGGCCTTGAGGAGGGTAATTGTAAGGAAGTCAGTGCAAAACTCCCGAAAAAGTTGAGAAAAAACTGAAAATTGGATGAGACTATACCTCGCTCTTATTGTTAGAAAATAAGCAGGTTTAATATGCTGATTTACACAGCTTTGTGAGGTTAGCAGGTACTGTAAGTACAGTGAGTCATAGCCCTCGTAAGTACAACAAAGACGTTGTACTCAAAGCAGCTGAAACGAATTCCACGAGAATCATACTAATTACACAACTTAGCACGAAAATTCTCCATGAATTATGGAAATGCATCGGTACGAAGAATAAAGATTAATGATTAACAAAACACGATTGATGTCCGCAGGTATTACAATCTTCAAAAGTCGAATTTCTGCTACATGTACCCTTGACATAGTCGCAATCGTGCGGTAAACCCAAATAAGGCAGCAACGTGTTGCTATTATTTCGTGGTCCAGTTAACACAGCAATCGTGTGCAAAACTGCACCTAGCTCCGCCCTCTGCATGAATACTATGCACTAAAAAGCGAACTGATGCATACAAAGGGATTTCTCAAAGGTCGGAAAGCAGAACTACAGGAAAAGCTAGAAAAACCGTAGAACAGCAAGACGCGAAAAAAAAAGGCTGGTGCTATTGCACTGGAGACCGATTACCTCTTAATAACAACATATGAAACAGAAAACTTGTAACAACAGGTAACTTTTTTTCTAAATTGAAAAATGTTCATGGAAGAAAATGCCCGGAGGCGTGGGAAAATTCATGTAAAATTGAGTCTGCTAAGATACAACTCGTATATCAGCATCTAACCTGCACATTGCTCTGCTCACTGAGAAAACATCGATTCATCTCGGCAATGCCAAGAAGATTGCATATGTACCATGGAAGATAGGAAGCCAGACACCGCAAGCATGATCGAGGTTACCCATAATGAACGTGTATACACCACAAATTTACCCGCCGTTAACGCAGTCGTCAACGCGTTCACTCTCGGTAGTCTCAATGATGCATCTCACAGCCCGGACGCGTCATTGAAAGGATGGGTGATCTCATACTTAAGTGTTTGATAACCCATGAATAACAGCTCGGTACAGACGACGTCATATATGGGTAATCACGCTAATGCGTGGCAGGATAGGGGTAGATTTGAGAACAATAACATAAATGAAGATTTCTAGTAACTTACTCATTGTGAGAAGTTAAAGGCACCTAATCTGAGAGCATGAAGTGATCGATTAGTAGGGATAATATGAAGAACACAGTCAACGTTCCTAGGACTTTTGCACTAGCATACGTTCCAAGGATCATCGTTCTTAGGATTTTTGCACTAGCACATGTGCCGCGTCGATGGTTTCAATGATAGATCCGGGGCCAGGCCAGGAACCCTAAAATCTTGAAGGAAAAAAAAAGATGATTAGCACAGGATAGCGCTGGATCAAAAGCAGCAGTCCAACGGGGTCCAGTTTTCGCCAAGCCCAATGTAGAAAAGAAAAATTGTGTTCAATACTAGGTAGCAGTGGCGGACGCAGGAAGTGGACGGAGGGGGGGGGGGGCGTGGGAAAAAAGGGGGGTCTCCGCCGCTTTGGGAACTCAGATGGAAGATAAAATTAATAAAAAAACTAATTATAATAACAAATAATAAAAATTTTATTAAAAATAATAATAAAAGTAAACAATCAACAATAAACTAATACAGGATTTTATTTGTATTGTAAAGTAGTTTCGAAAATTTGGCGACCCATCCTCGATGGGGGCGCTTCCCCCCTCCCCTGCGTTCGCCACTGCTAGGTAGATAAGAAAAAACTGCTAAATAACCATGCCAAGTTTAAAAGATTGTCCGACACGGGGTAAATTGAGAAATACTCAAAAAATTAGTTACAAATAAGTGAATGAAAATAAAAAAATAAATGTCTGCAGATCATGAAAAATTTCTTCGTAGATAGTATTTCTCGGAGGTTAAAACCCAAATTGTGGTAGGTGCGTGCGTGCGTTTGAACCGCGTGCAAATCATTGTGGACGAGTTTCCTCTACTAGCGCTCGACACGACAACAAATGGAAGTACAAGCTTTTGAAAGGACGTCACAGATACTCGGAAACGTCACACTCAATCGTCCGACGCGCGCTTGCGTCGCTCATCAGAGGTCTGCGTACGTCTGACGCACGCACGCATTTGACCGAAATGAGCTTCTACAGGTACTAAACTCGTCAAGCGGTCATCAGCATTCTGCGAAAACTAACTTCCCCACTCAAGGAGCTTTCCAATTATGATAAAGTACATGTAATTTCATACGGACACAGCAGAATCGAATCGTTCGTAGAACTCCATTCAGTCGTTATGAAACAGAATTTGTAACGAGAATTAACGGGGGAGACGACAGGATGTCCGCAATTTCTCGTCTTCAAGTGAAATACGAGGAACACAGGAGAAAATAAAGAGAAATTGCGTCCATCCATCAGGGAAACGGGGAATTTCGACTGCGGGGATGTATTGAATTGCAAGGCGCAAGCAATTAAGATATTCGTTTTCATAGCCACACTGCCAGCTCGGCCTAGAGCACTAGCAAACAGGCGTCGAAACTGCTATTGCTTTCATTTTATCGGGCGCTATAAGCGCTCCCTGGAGACTAATCGCTCAGCCAATTATTTCAATGAAGAACTTCCCCTTTAGAGTATTTTTAAGAGTTGAGGAAGCGACATTTAAGGATTTAGGCTCATGAGCTTAGGCCATAAGGGTACGGAATCGTCCCAGCGATAATCCCAGGATAAGCAGGGAGCACGCAGAGTTCGTCTGGATAATGGGCGGAGACGGGACAGATGCCATGGTCGTTTCAACGGATAAATCACGAGAAATGATATTTTCCCATGAACATATGAATTCTTGGCCACGCCCCCAGCGACTGACAGAAGAACTACTACGAGAGTGCAAAATTACATATGTATGTGCGCAGATGTCCAGCAGATGTTCCTGAGAAGAGATCCTTGCGAAATTCCGAGCCCGCACTCATGAACAATCCTGGGCCCTGAACGCATCACTGGGATTACCCAGGGTAAAGGTGGTGACGCAACTGTTAACTATGGGTATATTTAAGTGGCGCCAACATGTTTACCCCGGACAATCTGAATGATACATGTAGTTTGTCACTTATCCGCTCTTATGAATCGGACGACTTCTCCGGGTGAAAAATTGAGTTGACGATCCGATTCCGATTGACTTGTCTCTATCAGCGAAAAGTGATGTCACAAAGAGCCAGATATATCCCTGCCTGCTAAGAAAACTCGTCCATTCTTGGTAAGCCGGAAGCCAAGAATTTTTCCAGGACATTCACGAATCCCGCCAATGGATTTGCTGCGCGGGGTGGTGGAAGCGGCAGAGCAGGGAAATATCACGTAAAGAAAATGGAGATGACTCCTTTGGAGCCGCATGCAGCATTGAGATTACCTAGGGTAAGCTTGTCAACACAGCGCGAATTCACCCGTCGTTTGTAAGCGAGTCGACATGTTAACCCCGAGTAATCTCAATAATCCATGCAGGCCTTGGATTTTTGCTGCTAATCTCTTCATAACGATTCATTGGGCGTAAATATTGGTTTTTCAAAAATTCGTTCGAGACTGCCTCCGTTCGTTAAACGTTAAAGGCAGACGAGTCACCTTGACAAAATTAGTCATCGTTAAACATTAAAAGAGTTAATATTGTCTCCCTTAAACTTTAACCACTAATAAATTGTCGCTAGACCTTGGATTAGAAAAAAATGGCTTCATCAAACGTTTTTGGGTAAAAACTGCCGGCTCATCACAGCAAAGCTTGGATTGCCCTTTAATAGTTAAAATCTGCCGCTTCATAACACGTGACGTGAATAGCAGTAATCGTCAAATGTTCAAAGGGTCAGCGGTCTCGTTAATCGTTAAACTCATCGAGACCACGAGATGGCAAGGATACTGAAGTATGTAGTCCAAAATCAAAAACTGGTTTACGCTAAAAAATACTTTAAAAAATTGCAACCCATAGACGAAAGCGTGCCTATTTTGTATTGAGTCGGCATGTATTGTTGGGTTTACCCTCGGTAAACGTGTTAGAGCTCATAGCAAACATGGGCAAATTTGAAGACTTAAACAAGTTTACCGTGTGTAATCTCAACGATGGAACCAGGGGCCACATGCATCATTGAGATTACTCAGGCTGGACGTGTTAACACCATACAAAGTTACCCATCGCTAGCATGGGCGTCAACACGTCTCCCTGGGTAACCTCAAGGCTGGATCCAGGTTTTAAAGGTTAACCCTAAACTTTCCGAGCTTGCAATACCTTACCGTATATGGTGAAATAATTGGGAAAGAATTCAAGAATTTTGCCGAACAAGCTTCTTTTTCATGAACGAACGACAAAGTGACGGCTCTTGGCACTACTGGCCTTGTCATTCTGCCATTGTCACATGATTTGTCAACCAGTCGTGAGTGCTAAAGAACAATGCATTTTATATGTTCTTGCACTGTTCTTTCGGGAGATACATAGGAAGCACGTGAAAAATAAAATACAATACATGTCTAAATAAATGAGTGAATAAATTTAAAAAATTTGATAGATAGGCTCTCAAGCATAAAATGAGTAATTCAATCATCAGTGGTCTTCTTGTTACCTGCACTTATAAAAGCATAAAGAACACTAATTTGAAAAAATTTATGGCAGAGTTCCAGGTTGTACATTTCTGTAACTCCACAAAATTCCCAGAAAAATCCATCTGATGTTTGCTCAGAAATGAAGCGGAGAACAGAGGCAGAACAAGAGAACAAAGCCAATGCAAAGTGAACGTGCACTGCGAGCGGTTAACAAAGAGAATACTACATTACCTTAGAACAGGTCTTCCTGCGAGAGAGAACGAAACTCTAAGAGACGGGGCGAACTATGTTGTTCCAGTGTTCTCCAGAAAAGAATGAAAGAATCCACTTTCATTTGTGATTGCTGTGAAGTTATTGCGGGGAAACGAGAATTGCGTGCTTTGCACAAACTATATGCCATAACTTTGTGTTTTCACATAATGTCGAATGAATCGTGGAAGGAGGGATCCCAACTATTAAATGGGCCCATTGAGGAATCGTATTTGTTTTCTAGTGATTAATAGTTTTTAATCTTCCATGGCTCCATCTATACTCCTAAAGACATCTACAACAATTTTTCACCAAAACTCTTATGCAGAGGATAATTGCCACATCCGGGATGAATTCAGCATCCAGTTTGTACAGCAATGTTCTCTCACAGAGCTACGTGGGCGTTTTCTGGAAGATTCATCCGACAAAAATGGGATCACGGTGCTAAACAAATGACGAGCTACAAAACATTATGCCATATAACACTCCTATCTAACTGCGCAATTCCAGTGCGGGAATTTTTTTATGATTTCCAGAGCCACTAATGTAAAACATTGTCTGGATTTGAAACAGCACACACTGGAGATCACGGTTACAGTGGACGTCAATGGCGTTGGCCCATCTGCGGCCTTGACAAGGACGTCGCGCAACCGCGCCGCGCGCGCCGTAACCTATATATTCTGCCGCTGTTATGCAATTTATTACAGCTTTTGTACTCGACTCTAAACAGTTTTGAGCAAATCGGGGAGAAAAGACCCTAGAAATAGCATTCCGCAGGTGACGACACCAATCCCGGCGCGCGCGGCGCGGTCGCGCTGCCTCCTTCTCGAGGCCGCAGATGGGCCAGCGCCGTTGCCGCCCACTGTATGTACAGCCCTTGTCGAAAAGGGAGACGGATTACGCGCGTGACAACATGACGTTGCGGCCGCGGAATCGTGGCAGGACCAACTCTATCCTCTCAATTGGAGCGTGTTCTCCCCGCACCCATTGCTCTGGCCCCACCGCGTTTCAGCAACCACAGAATCCGCCTTTTCGAGAGAGACTGTATGTCATGTGCTGCATATGTGACGACAAATGAGTTCCATAGTTCGCCTACTAGACAAAATGTGTTTATAGTCGATGCCTCTATCTGAAGTGTAGGCGACCGCGAAACGCATCGAGAAATTTGATGCAGGCTACTAAAGCTGACCCCAGACAAGGCGAAAAATGGCAACAGTTGTGGAATAGTGAACGGAGAGGTGGTCGGACCACCTCTCCCTTCAGTAAGAATGTGAAAGACTAAATAAGCTGTAGTGAGCGATTTTGACAGCAGGTCACCACAAAGTCGCCGTGGCCTTGATTTGGTGTTGTTTCTGTTCCTGACAGTGTTACGGTGCCTCTTCCTCGTCCAACTATTGAGCAGAGCACTTCATTTTGTTGAAGGGGGTCTACACTTCACGATATCACCGAAAGAGCGATTGTTTGGGCTTGATTCTTTCACTACAGAGGTGGCGAAGCAAACGTCTTAACGAGGATTAATCTGGTACTCGTTCAGTATGCGCGACATCTGCTCGTCGAGCTTTTTCATCCTCACATTCCTACTGAAGGGAGAGGTGGTCCGACCACCTCTCCCTTCAGTAGGAATGTGAGGATGAAAATCGAAGATCGAAGCAAGACCGGAAGCAGCTTCGCGGTATGCACTTGCTCACACTTCCTTAGCCAAAACTATGGTGGTATTCCGAGCAGTTCCTGCTGCGAGGCCACCGAGTTTTAGCTCGCTGAAGTGAATTTGGTGAAAAATTTGTTTTGGTGTCTTTCGTTCTAAGACTAAAAATCCACCATTCAGAATGCATGTGATATTTAAAAAGGCCATGAAATTTGCTCTAAAACCATTAACAGCTTCTCATAGCGGCGATAAGAAATACCGGAAGTTTTCTGCATTGAAGATGAAGCAACGAAAAACGCGCATTATTTTTGCACCAACCTAATAGTTTTAGTGCTTCAGCCATGTACATGGATCCTATCGGTTCACCTGTTCTTTCCAGATTTTTTTTGTTCTGCCTCCCCATTTCCATTTCGAACTATGAGGTCACGAAATTTGAGAGGGCGCAGTAAGTGGACGAGCTTTTAAATGGTTCCCAGTGCCAGTTCCAGTACTCAGCAATTTTGAGGGGAGAAGATCAAGCACTATTCACAGAAAAAAAACTAACGTGTATTACATAGTTCTGTTAGCCAAAGCGCAGCATTGTTGATACTTCTTTGTTGGCCGACGTTTTGGAGGTTTCTCCTTGGTCATGGCTCGAAGGGGTCACGTCGGTTGAACAGAGCTCTCGGAAGAATTCGTTCTCAGTGTGACATCTATCCAGGCTCCATCCGGGAACTAAGAACGCTGTGACGTATTCGCTTTCTCCCTCACTGAACAGCAGAGCGGTGATGACTTTGATGTTCACCAAACGTGTAGGGGCTGAAAACTCTTATATATGAGATATTTTGCCTTTAGTCACATCTCGAGTTAGTCACAATATTGGAAGTCACAATACCGGGGTTTAAGGAATCTGCCACCAGAAAATTACCTTGGAATCGCAGAGGCATCCAGATGAGGCGACCATGAGACGAGTCCGACTTTTCTGACCGCCACAGATGGACCATGTTGAAGACGTTACTCATACATGATTCGTCACGCCTATCTCTACATATGCTAGCGATGATGCCTGCAAAAATTTCCGCTTTCTTCCATATTCCTGACACATGACACATGTTTTGGTGTTCAATTTCAATAGCTTAGTCTAGAAGCAAACTATTCTCCAGATGTGTTCGCTAGCGGATAGGTGTCGAAAAAGGCAGGGTTTTTCCGGCTTTTTCCAAGTTCTAACTGGACCATGAGATTTGCTGACGCTCTGACTTCTGGTGTGTTTGTCATAGCTTCTCTGATTCGACTCCTGATATCGTTCGTACAAAGGATATGAGCTCTGTTTTGAATCGCAGCGAACGGTGGCTGCTCTCGGCCGACTACATGTCGGAAAGTCTTCTCGGCTGCACTGGATGCTGTTCGGAGTAACATCTCCGACATAGCTTGCAGTGGCATTTCTCATGACTTATCTTCCGCCTTAGAAGAGTCTTCAGCATTGTCATACAAAGTGACAACTTCTTCGTCACGATTTACTTATTTCTCACTTTCGGCAGTTCACTCATACACACATTTCTAGTTGATATCAGTTGGCGCTGACTTGGGGTTAATATTTAAGGAAAAGTTTTGTAAAATTAAACCAGATATAATTCGTGACTAAATATACAAATTGTTTGCTCACTGTCACCATAGTACCATCTCCCCCAATCATTTTTGCAAGCGTTGGAGCCCTTGTTGTGCCTGGTCATTGTACTAAATAAATTAAATATATTTGAAGAACACATTTTTAAATTGACTCTGTTTTCGCAAGGTCTCTCGCCAAAGATACTCAGAAAACGGATACGGCTGTCAAGCAAATCACAGGTTCCACACCTACAGCCAGCACGTGAAGTGATTACTATGTACATATAGGAAACTCCAAACGTACATAGACAAGAGTCGAGATCGCGGCGCGGCTCTCATGGGCAGAGACGCAGGCGCACACTATGCTGAGCTGCCGTGACTCTGCCCACGAGAGCCGCGCTGCGGTCCTGACTCTTGACTGCGTCCGTTTGGAGTTCTCTGTACATATAATAATTTTGGAGTCGTTTGCACGAACTTGTCTAACTTGCAAGTACCTCGATTTTTTTTAAAATCTCGTTTTACAAACACACTTAAGAGCAGTACAACCATCAACAACGTTCTTGACGTATTCGATTATTCAAACATTCGGGAGAGAATCTTGAGAATTTGAATATTCGAGAATGACAAGTAAATAGATTCTTCGTTCTTAGTTACAGATGATCATTTCCGGATCATATGATAACTATTGCCTTGTCCACTGGAATGAAAAGAATTTCACCGCTTCTATTTTGCTTCCTCCAATTTTTTTAAATTTTTGAACGTTCTCTCGCTCTTTCTCTGTTCAAACAACTTGTCATCAACACGTTTTGGAACACAGCTGCACACAGCTGGTCATGTCGTTGCAGGTTTTCCCTTCTTCAGGCACAGCTGCACAAGTGCCACGAAATCCGCTTTTAGGACTTCCATCTCATCCTTATTAATACACAAATGGACAGTCGATTTAACTTTTCGCGGCTCATGAACGAACCCGTATCCTAGTTTTTCGGATCATCGTTGTTGATGATGGTGCACCCGAAACTGGCTGACAAGGAAGCTCTGTGATCCTGCTTTAGAAATGCCAGTTAGCACTGGTAACAGGCTGTGGCGGTGGTTTTGCTTAGGTGGCGTTCCGAGAATGCAACACTGAGCCGATTTCGGGGTATTTCTAAATTTTCTCGTTTAAGCCTGTCAACCTGTTGCTCGAGATGGTGGAAATTACTCAAAGGCACTTTCTGCAGTCAGAAAATTTCAGTCCCGACCTGCATCAGAAAGTGCGACTGACTGGATTCCACCATTGTGAGCAACCGATTCACAGGTTTAGCGCGGAAATGCGGAGATACTCCAGGTTTGGGCGAGTGTTGCCTCCTTCAATCGCCACCTAGCGAAGCCATCTGAGCAGCCTGTGACTGGTGCTAGCAGCATTTTTGAAGCAGGTCTACTTAACATCCTTTCCAGAAAATATTGACTGCGCCGCCATTGACCTGCTGAAAACTTGCGATAGACTGTGCGACGCTCCTTCGATACGGATGTCCTCAGAATCCCCATAGAGAACAGGAATGGCAACGCACGTGAAATCATTGTGATCCAGGAAAGCTCAGCGAACTATCAAAATCTCGCAGTTTTGGTTGTGCGGCTAGTACATATAGCTCTTAGAACATGTAGGGGTGCCATGACGGTGGACTAACCAGAAAGACAAGAATAAATGTTTAAAAAACCAAGGTTGCTGTCGTGAAGCCACAAAAGAGGTACTAGTACTATTCTAATAGCTGATTACAATGGTGGTAGAAAAAATCACACAGTCTGCAGAAAAGCCGGGGGTAGAAAGGGGGGGGGGGTGTCCTATGACTATGAAATGCACTGTATAGTGTATTAGACACTGCCTATTATTTAATAATTATTATTTGATATTATTACAGGTATTGCTTGGCAAATAATGTTAGCAGTACATTACGTATACGTATAGTAGAAGTAGTAGAGACTACGTTCTTAAATCCATGGCGTGCGCATATTTCGATCATATTCTGGAAAGAAAAAGAATTTGTACGTGGAGTGAATAGAGAAGAGATTCCCAAATCTCGATCCTTCGACTATTTGTACCCGGATACCAAATCTGCTTGCAGTTCTAGCACAATAACGCCGGACATGCACAGCATCATCTCTACATACCTTGCGGATAAGTCACTTCTCGGTGACTGTTCTGGGTGGTGAGTCAACCGTCGCTAAGCAGGCACTTTCGCAATAAAATTGTTCATACTTTATCATAATGACAATATATACTAGAATTCCACATCATTTCTTAAATGTTCATCTGTTCGAAGTGTTTCTTTATCGTTCACAGCATGTTAACATTTTCTCGGCGCCGCTCATAATGTTATACAACTCAGTGGGTCCCACCACACGCGTAATGTAGTGAAACCAGCCGGGTTTGAGTATTGTAGTTCACTGTATCGTTAGTTTATTGTATTAAGGTCTGAGAAAGGATTTACCGAGCAGCTTTCATGAAGTAGCTTCATATAGGAAGTCCTTAATAAAGGCTCCACACTAAACGATGTTCAGGTGGTGAACCGCGGTCTCATGATTGTTTTTCCTTGATTCACAAAGGCAACGGGTTCCGCTGGTGCGAGTTTTCGTAGGTGTACCGAAATGTCTGATGGACAGTGATACGAACCAGCTCGCCTTCTCACCTCATTTACCTCACACATCACTCTGCAATGTCTTTGTTTTTTTTTGCAAATTTCTGTCCTTCTCTTATCATTCTTTTTTTTTACCATTACTCGCGTTGTCGTTGCTGCATTGAGCACTAAGCCTGATCGAGTGCTTATTAGCTGATCAGCTTCATACTTCCTGGAGTTCAGTCGACTTGCCTCGGCTAATAAGCACGATCTTTCTTATACTTCGTTACAGATGGAGACACGGTCGTTCAAAGTAAACAAGATCAAATACGACAAAGAATGGGAGGAGGAAAGCACAAAGAAGTGGATGAATGAATCATGGGATCAACTGACCACGTTGTGCAAAGAAACCAACGTTGACTACCAGAGATATAGTGCTGAGGACTTCGCCCGCCTCGAAGAACAGATTGCCACCTATGTCTTTGGAATTACGGTACGACTGCTCTTGTTCCAACTCAGCAGCTGAAATTGCGCATAAAAATATTGTACAAATGGTTTCTCTGGATAACTTCTTCTAAAATAGAGCTAAGCAGTTCAATTTTTTAATGAGTTGCAGTTACTCATGCGGAATACAGGCCAGTTTAAACCTACCCGTTTAGTGGATTCCTTGTTTTAGGAGGGAAATTTTACTCAAAGAGCTCGAAATTTAACATTTGGAGGTATCCACAATATCTTATAGAATGTCTATCGAAGGGATCTAAGCACGAAATAGGTTCCTTACAACAGGTTTACCCCACGTGATTTGGGAGGCACACGCTGATCAGTGATTGACATCCGCGAAGCTTAAAGGCAGCGTCCCACCTCAAGATCGTTTTTGAGATCTCAATGTGAAAAGAATTTCCAGGAGCTGGCGATCACAACCGTGATTCCACGCAAGACTGCTGACAAACCCCATTTCCGAGCCACAATTTTTCAGGAGCCTTTGGGCGGAGAAAGGGACGGAGCTAAGAAACTTTACGAATAATTTACTCTAGGTAGCACACCTCCTGAGGAAATTCGCATTCCGAGAGTTCCGCATCAACTCCCTAACCCTATAGAAATTGCTCCATTTGCGGCGAGCAAGGGAGCACGTTGGACGGAAACCTTGCAATTCCACATTGGCTCCGGAGTCAAGGCGGAATTGTAGGGTTTCCTGACCATGAACTTCTTTGTCAGCCACACATGGAGGACAGTTTCTATTCTGTTAAGGAGTTGATGAGGAACTCTCACGAGGAATATGAATTTCTTCAGGAGGTGCGCTTCCTGGAGTGAATTATTAGGAAAGTTTCTTAGCTCCGCCCCCAGCCCCGCCCAAAGGCTCCTTAAAATTCGGGGCTCGGAAATGGGGTTTTTCGCAGCCTTCCATGGAATCAGGTATACCATTGTGATCAGCAGCTCCTGGAGATTCTTTTCATGTTGGGATCTCAAAAACGATCTTGAGATGGGACGCTGCCTTTAATTGAAAGCAGTTTACCAGAAGTTCTCTAAGGATGTTTCTGGAACTTCAGCTCACTCTGTCAATTCTATGTAAAGGATGGCGCTTCTCTTGACAATGCACTAACGTCATATAAATGTTTTCAACTTTACCACATTCCACAACCTTTTCGAAACCTGCAAATATCCCAGCTGGTTGCAGAGCATCAGTAGTGTACATCACCGAAGAAGAATTCTGAATTTCCTTCCTTGCTCGAGAAGGATGATAGCCGAGTGACACCATTAAGATGCTCAAGAATTTTAAGGATATTGCTGTGTACATGACGCTTCTTTCACCTTTGAATTCGATGGAGTAGGTTTTGCTAAAATACTGTGGAGCCTATGAGGGACCACCGAAGCGTGGCGATATAATCCAAGTATAATCCAAAAAAACTCGTGTGTGCAGCAAGAAGACGCACACAAGCGCTAGCGACCAGACATACGACTCCAATGACTCGATCCGATCTTCCAACGCTCACTGTTTTGAATAGATCGAATTCCGGGTCAGTGCTAATATACAGGGTGGGCCAAAAATGCGGTAACAAGACGAGTTTTGCTTTCAAACGAGCATGTTCTCCATTGAAGTCATATTGAGCTGAGAGTCCGTCTCCGGACGTTTTATTAGGACAGTGCTCACGAACTTAGGTTTCGTCTGGTTCAGAACAGGGGAAACAATAAATTTTGGGACCTACCGGTTTTGTCGAGCGGCCAATCAGTTGCACAGAACTAACTCGATTGTGCTAGTAGGTTTTCACGGCACCTGAGACATAAGCTTCATCGAAATCCCTTAGGAGTTGGTAAATTCCTGTTGTGTAAGGAACTTCAAAAATAGGAAATAAATCTTTGCTCAACCACTTGCGCGCCGAGGCTTGCGACTTCATTTGATGTCTAGGACCCCGATTCCTAGCAGATGAAGGATTTTCCTAGATGTTTTCTTGTATTACGTTTGCTGGGAGTTGTTTAATATAAATCATGTGACAATGTTCCACTGTCTCTGGAAATCTTTTTCTGATCGAACTTTTGTTTGTTACTGTATTTTTGGCTCACCCTGTAGAATGTCAAGATAACCCACGAGTCTGTCTTCATCATATCGATTACTCGAAAAAGCGAGGAAGTTTGAACTATTCGATTCGATTTACTCGATGTCGATGTTTCGATATGGAGTCAACCGTCTGCTAGCGACAGCTACTGCTCACTTCGAGTCGTCGTGCTCGCTCAATATCAAAGCATCATGAACCGCTATGTACTATGAACAGCCTCGAGCAAGAAAAGAATTCTAAACTCTTCTGCGATGTGCACTACTGACGGCTTCGCCTCCAGTTGGGACATTTGAAGTTTTCGGAAGCGTTGTGCAACTTGTCAAAACTGAACACACTCAGTTGAACCTAGGATAGCGTCCGGAACTGTACTACTGTCAAACATAGCTGACTGAGTGAGCTGGGGTGTTAACTTCAAATAAGCTTGCTATTGTCAACCAATGATTTGGCATAGGTGATGGGAATCTGCTGGAAGAAAAACAATTCCTACTGAGATCCCACTGATATATCTAATTCTGTAAAATATTGTGGATACCTCCTGATGGGGAAACGGTCGAGAGGTACCCGACCTAATTAGCACCACCCATGCAATGGCTCGGTGGCTGTCAGTAACTTACCGTAACAGTGCTGCATGGCTAATGACAGTGTCAGCTTGTTCTTGCGCTGACCCTGCTCTAAGCGCCTCCTATTTTGACTATGGTGAGCTTACGCTGCTCTGTAGAACCTAGCCGATGACCACCCTTGGTTAGTCGAACGTGTGAATACTGAATAGATGAAGAGCCGGGTCTTCAAAAAAAAAAGAACTTGCGGTGTTTGAAAAAACATTGCATGGTCTTAATTTTTTTTCTTTTTCATAATACAACTGCTGTTGTCAGGACCACTACCCGTTTACTTTGATACGAAATTTTAGACCTATGAAATTCCACACGAGGAAATTCAAATCTAACTCCATAAAAGTCCAGCTCACTAAATGTTATCATGGATTCGCGGTTGGAGCATACAATTCGTCCAGTAGCTATGTCGAACTTGCTACAGGAGCTGTGCAGCTGGCCGTAAACTCTTACGCTGTTGATGAGCTCTGTGGATGAAATGTTTCCTATAACGAGGAAGCTAAGAAATGGCTAGGTTTTAAATTGCAACTGTTTTGCGTGAGCATCTACAACTCAAGTAGAAGTTTGAACTGCCCAGCTCTACTCTGAAAGAAATTATCCACGAAAAATCATCTGTTGCAATACTTTTATATGCTACTGCACAAAACAGTCACGAATTTATGACTCTCTCCGACGAATCCCTCATAATGTCCCCCCATCGTGAACCGAGTTGTGCCTCAAAACCGAGAAGGGGGGATTTCTGGACGGGACTCCCAAATGAATATCTGAGGAAGCGCGACAGTGTTTCGAAGGCAAAAGACGCATGCTTTCGGCTCGCGCCATGAATAACCCAAAATGAATCAAACAAGTGCATACCAAATCAATAAGAGAGCACTATTTTTAACAGTAGTGTGACTACCACGGAACGACTGCTGCAACAAATTTCAGAAAGATCGTGCTGAACGAGCACAGAGGTCTAACAATCTCTTGAGTGCATATGACGACTCACAACGCAGATTCGCCACCGAAGCTCGCAGGAAAATGGAGGAAATAGCTGGTGGACGAGTGGTTGATGTGCAGGTTTGTGATCTTAACAATTTTTTGTGCGCAATAATTTCCTTCTCTGTTCAAAGAAAATGAATAGTGCTCACAATCAGTAATGTTCTCATATTTTTCTTAGTTCCAAGTGTCCCAATTCAAGGTTTTCAAGCTTTTTTAAAGGCTGACTCATGGAAATCCCCTTTCCGGAGAGCTCACTATATTCTAGCTTTTTAAGGACATATAACTCACATCTAATGATTACATAGGGTGAGTGTTTGAAGCATGCCTCTAGCGGCTCTCCATTACGCTGAACACGAATGTGACATCCATTTTGATCGAGAACATCGACTTATTACCCTTATTGAATTTCCGTTCCTGTACAAGGACGGGTAAGAGACGCTCACTGGGGAACTCAAACACTCTTAACATAAATTCGGGAGGCCTTCACAGACTTTGCCGTTTACAGATCAGTTATTCAAATTGACTTATAGTATAATTGGTATTTATCCCCACTAGTGTTAAATAGCTCAGGGGTAATCGAACAACCAAGCGATGCCGGGTTTGCCATCTAGTTTTTGATGAAGTTATTAAAATCCACAATTAAAAATACAAGATAAAAATAAGAAAATCATGGATTAATTTGCAGGTGGTTCCTATCTATGTGCTATATGTGGAGCAGAAAAAAGAAAAAGAAACTCCATCGTCACAATGTTGTGGTTAGTGACTTATTTTGTTGCTCAATTATTTTTCAATGAGCCTGATCGAAGTCGAACTCATTCGAACTGTTAGTGGAACGGGAATGACTCGCCCAGTGGGAATCACATCTGTATAAAGGATAAAGTGGTCGGCGTTAATCAATCCCGTCACGAGGGATGCGCCACGCATTCGACTTCATCTGAGCATCGTAGAGGCGTTGAATGCGTATGTGCCCTGTACAATGACTTGCGGGGGGCACCCGATGTACCAAGTCAGTGCTTCATCCTCCCAGACTCCTCTAGTACCAATTTACCGACCCCAGAGGGATGGAAGGCTTGGTTGGCCTCGGGCGGGATCGAACTATCGATCGTGTGCGTGCGCAGCGAGCCTCTTACCACTGCGCCACACGCGCCCATCACATCTGTATATATAAAGAAAAATGTCTGTGCATGTGTGTTTGTGTACGTCCCTTATAGGAATTGCGGAGGGCTAACCGATCGGAATTAAACTCCGTGCGCATACCCACCAAAGGCCGGCGGAGGTATTAAGCTACTTTTCGCCAGAAGATATCCACTGACTTCTCGGTTACGTTGATTTTATCGACTTTTCGTTATTTTTGTCCTCGGACTGGGGAGATCACGCCTCTTAGGGTTCCTCAGTACGCTGAACACGAACATGACAACGATTTTGCGCAGTTTTTTTTGTTGTCTTATCTACGTTCGCTCAAAGACGGGCGAGGACATGTCTACTGGGGTTCTCCAAGGTGCTGAATGAGAATACGACAGCCATTTCGTATGAAACTATCGATTTACTGGCTTTATCGAATTCCTCGATTTCGTCTTTTCTTCTTCAGCGTTTGTCCAGTTCGGAGGCTCGGTCCGCTCTACTAATCCCTTGAAGCCATTTTGCCCTGTCGTGTGCCTGGCCAGGGTGGATCCCAACTACTTTCAGATCAGCGTGCAGCTTGTCAATCAATCGTTTTTTTTTCGGGAGCCCTTTCGGTACATCAAGATCGAATCCGAGTTTGCAAATGCTGTCGTTGTCAGCCCTGACCACGTGACCGTGCCATCGCAGACGAGCTTCGCAAAGCTTGTCCGTTATAGGAGCTACATCAAAACGCTGTCGGATGTCCTGATTACAGATGCGGTCAAGTCTGGTGACGTCACCCATCCAGCGTAGCATTTTCATCTCCATGATGCTAAGCCGATGTCCTACTTCATTGGTTGCAACCCAACACTAAGCTCCGTACAAAGCGAAAGCACGTACAACAGTTCGATAGATCTTCGAGTTGCGATGCTCCGAGATGTTCTTGTCGCACAGTACCCCAGCCACTGAGCGCCCTTCTATCCATGTGGCGCTTACACGCATTACGACTTCATGTGTGAAGTTACCGTCGGACGAAACCGTTGAGCCGAGGTACTTGAATGCATCGGTCCTCGGAAAATCGGTGCCATCAACTTTGATGGTACTGCCCTGACGCACGTCCATTGTTAAGTACACGGTTTTCTTGACATTGAGGCTGAAACCGAACCATGACAGGTGCTCATTCCATGCTTGCGTTTGCTGTCTAGCTCTTGCCTGTCTTTGGAGGCCAGGATCACGTCATCAGCGAACAGAAACGTCCAAGGTACTGCTTTCTGCAAGTCTCGCATGACGGCGCCCATGACGAAAAGAAGCGAAGATAGAGCCGAACCTTAGTGCACGTCAACGGAAACAGAAAGTTTAGCTGATGTACCGGCGGCCGTCTTTACTTAACTCCTAGAGTCGGCGTAGAGGACCTACACCTTCTCAATGACCTCTTCGAGGACGGCATACTGTCGCAGTGCGTACCAAATAACATTGTGTGGAACGCGATCGAAAGCCTTCTCCAACTCGAGAAAAGCGAAATGTAACGGTCTTCGCTTCTCACGGTGCTTCTCGATAAGGTGCCGAACGCAGTGAATAGGTGCCGCAGCTACAAAACCGCACTGGTTGGTGCTAAGCTGTACGATGGTGCGGATACGGGTGTCAACGAAACGCTTGAATATCTTCATGGAGTGAGACAACAAACGAATCGGGCGATAGTTCACACGGTCAGCTGGGTTACCTTTCACCCTCCAAAACGGGACAGCCGTGCTTCGCTGCCAGTCCGAAGGTGTCCTCTTCTCCGCGACGACCTGATTGAAAAAATTCGTCAGCCAGCCAGCTGGACTTCAGTTTCGTGACTTCCACAGCTCCGCTGCTAAATCATCCGAGCCTGTGGCTTTATCAGTTTTCATTTTCTTGACAGCAGCTGCAATCTTTTCAATGCTAATCGATTGGATGGGACCGGGTGGGGTGTGCGTTCGGGGTAGGCAGTTGACAAATTCTTTCGTCGAGATCTTTTCGAAGTTGTCGCGCCATCGTTCCATCACCTTCTTGCGGTCCACCAAAAGTTGGCTGCCTTCGTCGTTAATGCCGTGAAACTTCTCCACATCTTTTTCTTTGCGCTTGCGAGGCTTAGCAAGTCGGTAAATGAAACGCTCGCCATCCCTGGAATTTAACTTCCTGCTAACATCGTCATAATATGCTGCCTTCGCCACAGCCTTCTTAGCAGCCTTCTTAGCCTAGCAGTAAATGTGCCGGTAGTCGGCCGTCTTGTGCTCGAGAACAGTGTGATATTTTCTCTTTTTTTGTTGGTTGATGTTTTCACTTCTTCTGTCCAAAGTCACGTCTTCTTGCCAATCTTCCGTTGGGTGGGTTTTGTCGTGCCGAGCTCGGACCGTGCTGCTTCAACGATTGCTCGAACTGCGTTCTCCCAAGTTTCTTTGACAGTCGTGATAGGTGGTAGTTGGATGCGTGCAACAACGGCAGCTCCATTCTCTTTCAGTCGCCACCACTTAAAGACAGAGAGGCCCACCTCATTTCGTGGTTGAGCTAATAGGCGATTCTGCATTTCCTCGACACGCTGATTCCAGCGGTAAACATAATTTGCCTCAGTATAGTTCTTGAACCCGTCTACCGACACGGGGTTTGTAACAGTTTGCTTCCTCGAGTTGGCGTGTGAAGCCATTGATCTTATCGATTGAACACGCCAAGACTCGTTGGCCAACGCTGCAGCCGTGGCGGACAGCCAGCACAGCTTGGAGTGATCCGCCCCTCCTCTAAATTTTTAGCCAGTTCGAAAAAACGGGGCTTTTGTCGCTTTTGTGCCTGCTGATGTACATCCCTGGAATCAACATGGCAAGAAGGTCTAAGATATGCTAGTTATTCGAGCATGCAAAGCGGGGTGGGCCACTGCCTTTAATCCGAGTGGGTTTGCATCATTCGTCTGCCTCTGCATCAGTGGCATTACTTTCATCATGCAGATCAGCGGTCGATGCTGCGTCGCGATCACCTCGTATGGTACTACCTTCGCATCTGTAACCAAATTTTGATTACGATGCCGAACAAGGACGAAGTCAATCCGCGTCCTGGTGTTGCCGCTATAGAAAGATACAAGGTGGGAGGAGCATCTCCGAAACCTAGTGTTGACTATGACGAGATTATGAGAATGCGCGAACTCGAGGATGTGCTCGCCATCACCGTTGCGCTTCCCAGTATTCAACCCTACATGCAACTGTAACCGTCTTTTGCAGCGCCTACGTGCCCATTCAGATCTCTCGCAACGATGATCGTATCCTGTTCCGGTACTTCTTCAGCTTTCTCATCCAGGAGCACCCAGAAGTCGTCCCTGACCTATCCGGACATCCAGCCTGTGGAGCATAAACCGAAAATAAGTGAAGGCGCCTTTCAACGGTTGCAATATCCATTTTCATGAGGTGTTCGTCGAAGCGCTATACTTCTGCGATGTGCGATTGAATTTCGAAAGCGTTCAGAGCGTTCAGTTTACGCCGACGCCGTTCTTGGCGCATGGGCTATAGTTGTAGATGACCACGAAACCACATCCAATGTCCTTCGATTTGTTTCCGGACCATCTACATAGTCTCCTATGCGCACAGGTCGATTCAGCGGCGCTGCAGTGCTGCAGCCAGTTCACGCGAGCGTCCTGTCAAGGTGCTGACTTCAGAGTCGCAATACGCATCTTAACAACTCGCTTGCTTGCCACCCCCCTCTATGCCGCCGTTCGCAAAGCATCGGTTACTCTCCCATATTATTTTCACCACTCGCCAGGCCCCACGAGTGGGCGTCGATTTCCGCGTACGCCGAAGCCTTCTTCTCAAATCCACTTGACGTCATTATCCATTTGATGTGACGCGGTGGTGTTCGTCAGCCGTCTGTCACTATGACCTGTAGGCGGCATTCGATTGACAGGGAGAAGGATTCCCCCGTAGACAAGGGACTTATTTGTTAGAGGCGGCCCCTACTCGCCTCTCATGAGCTCCCCAGTCGTTACACTGCCGCTATAGTCCTCGAGGACTGTAGCACCCTGCGCCGCCGTCGCTGGCGACTGTGACACCGGTGCGCATCGATTGTGGGCGGTCGCCAACATTGGCGGCCGCCGTCGCCGGCGACCGCGACGCAAGGTGCTATACTCCTCGAGGAGTATAGCGGCTACCTTAGAGTGCGAGCTTTTGGCCGAATCCGAACTGCAGGACACAGCCCACACAAAGCACTTGCACACACACGCGCGTAACTGCATGTTTACACTCATATGGCGATCGTATGAATCGAATTCAACACTGTCGAACTGAGGAGTCCGTCCCCTAGATCTACACGCGTCGCAGGGCATGCGCATGGCTGCTTTTGGTCCGCGGTAAACCCCTATCCCCCACCCTGGGTCGCGCCACGTAGCCTCCCAGCAAATCTTCTGGGATCCCTCGGATGAGGGAGATCCGTGGACTTCCTTCCTCGCTCGAGAGTTCGAAAAATTGTAGGTGCAGGCATTTGAGTTGCAAAGAATAATGGTGTCATTGAATCGGAAAGCTGTTTGCCAGGGAATTTTCTTTCAGTTTTCCGAGTACGAAACAAGGATGGCTGTTGGAAATTTGTCGACCGTATGCTCCGAATTTATAGCAATTTCGACGACTACCTCAAACAAAATAAGGAACCCCGTTGTATGATGTGCTATCCAGCCGATGGATTCCTAAGGGCTCGTCAGAAGAACAAGGATACCAACGCGAATACTTTCACTGCCAGTGAAGTCCACTTCGGTGAACCTCCGTCTTGCACACTTAGCACGACGGAGCAAGTGGACGAGGTTACGGCGGCAGTGGGCACTCTCACCGCCGTAGCAGCGGTCTTCACTCCTGCAGGACCACTAGCTGCTACATTGGCTTGCATCAGTCTTGGCACCATTGGATACTCCTTGGTTCGGTACGTCTGTATGGACCATTTACGAATAAACTCGCGACCTCTTAATTATATAATGGAACCCAGCCAGGTTAAATCCTAGCATCGATAACCTGGGGCATGTCTCTATTTATTACCATTTGCGACTGAATCAATCTATAGGCCGTCAGGTTTTTGAGCCTAGCGTAGACGAAAGTATCAGGTTATAGATGCTATTATCAAGTGCTCTGAATCTCATGGGCTCACCGGCTCGCAACCGCCGATCATTTGATTTTTTTGACAGCTGCACAACGCATAGATTTCTGGAATTCCCAAAATATTTAGTGGAAATCAGACCGAATAATCCAGATGGGGTTGATTATTGGTCCTCAAGAAGATGGTTCAGATCTGATCTCTTACTTTGTGACTTTTAACAGAGGATTTTTGAAGGCAGCACTCAAGGAAGTTTTCGTGGTAAATTTTCCCCGCTACATCCCGATTTTCTGAAACGTAGAACTTACATATATGGATGAAATGGCGCGGGATGCGCGAAAAATCCACCACCAATGTGCTGTTCTCCAAGCGAACAGTTGCGCGCAATTCATGGGTTGTGAAAATTCTCGTGAGTGCTACCTTCAAGCTACCACGCGTGTCCAACATGGCAGTGCACGCAAAAATCGCAGTGTCGTGGACCTGCTATAGTTTAGTGAGCAGTAAGGGACCATATCGGTGCAATTTATCTTACAAGCAATGTATACTATCCAGTACTTGTTAATCTTCACTTTTTGACCAGGATATTAGCATTACCGAACCTCTAGCTGGTGAAATTTCAGGCAAGGAGCTAACATTGTGGATAAAGGGACTCATGGGGAGAAGTACGGTACAGAACTCTTCCACTTCGCCATAACCATTGCCACGCTGGTTCTCAGCAGAGCACTCCCGAAATATTTGCGCTTGGTCGTTCGTTCAGGTCGTCAGCTGACATTCTTCGAATCAGCTGTAATCACCCTAATTCTTCGTGGAATGACGGCCATAAACGCAGCGAACTTGGCCAACATGATCTACCAGTTTGGCGTTAAACTGGCAAATCAGCCAAAAGAAATCACTGCAATGGATGTCTTGAACCTTGTTGTAGCTGCTCACAGTATGTACTCTTGCTGGATGTCTCCGAAATCGGCGAAAGCGATGCTGGAGCAGGCAAAACAGCAGGTTTACGCGGAAAATAAAGCAAAAATAGCAAGAAAGGACAGGGATATCAAAAGGGCACAGGAAAGTAACAAGGTGCTGCAGGAGGAGTTGAAAAAAATAAAAGAGTCAGGACTGGGAGACATTGAGATGATAAAGAATTTGGAGAAGAAAATCCAAGCAAATGACGAGAACATTGAAAAGTGGGGAAGGAAAGCCCAAGCAATGTTTGAAAAATTTTTCGGAAATTCGAGAAATCCTAAGACAAACGTTGATGAGATACGCGCATTTACCAAGAAGAAGCAGAACGAAGTAAAGAACATGCGAAAACAGAATAAAATGATGGAGCGAGAGTTGAAGGAGTTAAGAAGCACTGGAGATTTGAACAGGATTGATGAACTGGAAAACAAAATCGCAAGCAACAAGAAAAAAATTGACCGGCTCAACAAAGAGACGTTGTCTGCTCAGAAGGAGTACATGAAGAAGATATGCAAAGGAATGGAGGCGAGTTCATCTTTGGTTCCATGAATTTATTGAAAGATTAGGCTAGATCTATATCATGCACTATTGAATGGAAGATGCTGGGTAATAAAAACAGGAAGGGACGTCATCAGTTGAAGGAAATCGGCAATTTAGTTAATTTTAAGACTAGCATTCAAAAACCAATCTGAAAAATTGGGTGAGAACAATGTTAGTATATAGTATACTTGCAACCGAATCGAATAATTATTCGGTTATTCGAATAAATTATTCGAATCGAATCATTCGAAAATTCGAATATTCGAATTTTTCGTTTTTCGAATATATTCGAAATTCGAGTATTCGAGAAAGTCAACTTTTGAATATATTCGATTATTCGAATATTCGAAACCCCCATTATTCGAATACGTCACCCGAATATTCGATATTCTAATCACACGAAATGGATCGGAGACGTTTGCCTTGTGCTGGCTTAGTTTTGCATCGGAAGAACGCATCCTACTGTACAGAGTAGTCCTTTCCTTTCGAGCAAACAACCTGCAACACCTTTTAGTCGTCCATTACGCTCTCAATGAAGAGTTTGGAGAGGATTACTGGATGTTACCACAAGTCCTTGCGCTTTCTTTCGGTCGCAATTTTTCCCGTACCATTACCATTCTTTCACAAAGTGCTTGCAATCGTACAAGAGCGCTTTTCTTTTTCTGCAACTCTGTCATCATGAGGTCTTCCAAAAATGTTAACTTACCAAGTTTTCACGCTTAGGGAGGAAAATGCCAAGTTGAAAAAAGGCATAATTTTCTCTGTAAATTTAATAGGAACAGAAAGCATGCGATGCTGCGCCAACGCGTAGGTTCGCTGGAACTTAAACGTGAAGGAACACTATGAGCCAAGTTCTCGGAACGCAGCTTTGATGATCTTGGCCGAGTGGCACCAGAGGTTACCAACGGGTAGGATTTTTGAGCCGATCCGATTGGATTTTCTGAGTGGACGGCTGAATTACTCCATTTGAATAGTGCCTTTGAGAAGTGTGTCGTGCCCGTTAGGCCATATCTTTTCTTTTTTCCTCTTTTCAATCAATCAATTCAAATCAAAATTCAAACCAATTCCTCTCAAGTTATCCCCACGCCTTCATGGTAGAAATTTGGCTGATCGTGATGGCATCTCCGAGACAAATACACATGTGGAGAAAAATATGTCTTTTGCTATGTGGCAGCCGATAAGTGACTGTTTTGAACACAACTCGCATAAGTAGTTTGAGGAGTTTTGGTGGTCTTTTGAACTTTCTTACTGAATGCTAGGAGAAGCAGTGTCGATAAAGCTGTTTTTCATGCACTCAACGCTCAACCTCGTGGCGCCGAACCTCAAGCAAATAGTTTAGCAAGAATCGGTTGTAATATTCTTGTAGAGCAAGACTAGCGCTTTCGAATCCTATGTCTCGTAGCCAAAAGGTGAAAAAAAACAGTGAGCGTCGATGACAGTGCGTTTTTCCCGGATATGGCATGTCGCGCAGCCGCGTCGTCCGCGCTAGAGTCGCCACTATAGTGGCAAATCAGAGCATTAATGGTAGTTTTTCAATCACATCTGATGTTAACTACCAAGAAAACTTGGCCGAGTGCTTTCCGAGTGCGCGGAAAACGCACCGCCATCGACGCTCACTCTGAGCGGTGAAAACTGCAACTGAAAAAAAAGCGCAAAGACTTATGGCAACACCCATTACTTTGCTTTTGCTTTTCTTGATACTCAATTTTTTTTTCAAAATTTAATTTTTGATTCGTTTTCTGGATTCATTTGCTTGGATTAGTTGAAGTCACTTGAAATTTTGGTTCTTGAGTTGATTTGTTTGGATTACATGATGGTCTCTTGCCAGTTTTTTGCGACAAAAAATTTGAAGGTGGCAGCAAAAGGTGTTACGGATTGCTAGAGTCTTGGGTCTATCTAACATTTCGGTCTAGGACCTTCATTCGAATGATTTATTCGAATAATTTATTCGAATAATTATTCGAAATTCGAATATTCGAAGAACCCTATTTTCGAATATATTCGAATATTCAAATATTCGAAATTTCCGTTTTTCGAATATATTCGAAATTCGAATATTCGAAAAAGTCAATTTTCAAATATATTCGATTATTCGAATATTCTCAAAAAGGTGCAAGTATAGTATATAGTAAAGGGAGTAAGATAAACAATGCCAAATTCGATGGCTCAAAACGGAGTTCCCCTTGATTTTAGCTTCTCAGCTTCCCAAGTTCTCTGTATGTACCCAGGGCTCTGTTTACAGCAATGATCCCTGCTAATAAACAAGGTTTTATCGTACGTCGGGGTTGCATTTCATTGAAGATGTAAAAAAGAATGAGTCAACACAAAAGCGTGCCGTTTCTTTTGCACCAGCCTAATAACAAATTAGTATGAACTACCAAAAAAGAATTTTGGGAACGTTGACGCGTCGTTCGAAGAAGGCAGAATATGGCAACTGTGCTTAGACAGTCCGTGTACGCATTTGGATAACAAACTTGGAGAGGGCAGGGTAGAATAGCAACAAAATAGCAAAACTATTCTAAAAAATGTTGCTAATGTTATTTCTAGCACTTCTTCCTGAAATATAAAGGACTGCAAGAGAAATCGCAGGAATTAACATATATTTCTTAAATTGGAGCGCTCGGTTCTAATTTATGCTTGGAATCAACTATATTGTGCCTTTACTATTGAATAGATCTAAAGATTTTTGAGTTCCATTCACTCTTAGAATCATCTAGAATCATCTAATGTCTCCCTTTAGAAGACAAAAAACTATCCGTGGTGCCTCCGAGAAAAAAAGCACAAAAAAGTCCCTGTATAGGAGAGAAAAACTGAGTCAGTAGGTTTGCTGTAAGCCTCATGACCTGCCGGTTAGAATGAAAAAGTACTCAGGAGTATTTTTTTCGTGACCGGTCTGCGTCTCTTGCCCCATGCTGCTATTTTCACAAACAAGTGTGATTAGATAGTAGATCACGGTTTCAGCTCAGTTATCGTGAGGCCGAGACTAGAATGAGACCTCAAGGTGACCGGCCCATTACCTTGCAGTCTCCGTTATTTTCCAATAGATTTTGGGGAAGTAACCGTGAGGTGAGATAACTTCCAACGGTCACATCACGGTTACCTTGAAGTTTCGTCCAAATTACTACCACCCCAGATGATTCAGAGGAGAAACCTAATAAAAGTATTTTCGGAATCTCCGCTATTTCGAAACATATAATTGTAGACAAAGAAATACATTTGTGTCTACAGCGTTTGAAGTGGCCTTTTCTAATCGAAATGGGAGGCAAGCTGGGAAATTATCAATTTCACCATTAATAATATAATTGTATGTAACAATATATGATATGAAAATAATAAAATCGCGAAGCTCTTACTTAAAAAAAAAAAGAAATTACATTACAATCATTTCAGAATAGAGGAGCAAGAGAAGCGTACAAGAAATTTGTGAAAAAAGAGAGAAAGAATTGGAAGACGAACACGGAAATCGACCAGAACGACAGGATTATCCAGGCGGTAACGCACATGGATGCAGAAGAAGTGTTCAGGCTGGTGTCGGCCACAAAGTCGGAGATATGCTTTGCGAATGGGGAGACGCTGGATCTTCTGATTAACAACCAGCTTGAAGTGCATCCGAGTGCCATAGACCAGATGAATCGAACCTATGCTACAAAGCTCAGTGGGACGACAAGTGATCTGCAGGAGACTATGCGCCTCACTCGGCAGTTCGACACCGGTCAAATAACCAAGGAAACATATCTCAAGGTGAGGTTCCGGTCAACGATTCGGTATTGAAATGAATGGTCTCTTAGCTGAAATGCCGATCAATCACTCCCTCATCACCGAATACCGCCCGTAAAGCCTGCCGCGCCGCACCACTTAAGCAGCGCGGCAGTCCGTCTAGATACTGTTGTTGTGGGGCGGTACTCCCCACCGCTTTCTGTGCCTTTATCTCCATTACGAAATGCTTGGATGAAAATGTGGGCAAAACATAAATACTGGCAACGCCCGACAACCATTGCACCTAGTTTATATGACACGGGTGGTGCTGTGCGGCAGAGCAGACAGGTGGTATTCTGTAGTGCAAAAGTGATTGACCGACATTACTAAGGACACGTATCTTAAGGTGAGGTCTTCATTAGCTATACGATATCAATCTCTGATCTATGTATATTCCCTTGTATAGACACTAAACAGCACTTGCACTCGAAAACGTTGTTTATTGTAAATTACTTTTCTGGCCCAAAGCAATCGTACTAGATTTACAAGAGGTTATGATGTTGAGGAGTTCACCAACATCAGCCATTTCCTTTTGCTCTCTTTTTCCTGTGATTACTAAAAGCGAGAACGATTTCGGAAAAAAAAGTGTAAAGGGCAACGTCAGCGGCAACGAGTAACCACAGAGTGACAGTGATAATCAGCTGATGAGGGCTGTCGTTTGTTATTCAGTGCACATGTTGAACGATTTTTGCATACAAGCAAAAGTTTTTCATTATTTCGGAGAGGAGGGGGGAAGTAGGAACAACGTTTGGGTGGTAGTGATTTCACTGTTGCTAGCAGAAAGAAAATTGGATGTTGCGACAAAAATACTGGAATCCTCCTGCCGAGATTTGCAAATGCTCCTCACTTACCTTACCTTCACGGTTAAGTGCGGAGACTCCGAATCGCGGAGATTCCCTGCTGCTATATACCTCGAGAGATATAGCGGTTTTGGTCACATCCGCCCCGGCGACAATGGTTTTGGTGCATATCGATTGTGGGCGGCGCTTCGTTGACGATGTCGCCGTCGTGAGCGGCAGCAAATTCTCTGAATTTTCTGCCCGCGGTGGATGCGCGATACGCCCGAGGTGGAGTGTCGGTTCTCCACCGTGGGCAGCATCTTCAAGGGACTGATTATTTTCTTCTAAATATGGTCCTGTATCGAAGACCCTGTCTTGAGGAGGAGGAGGCAAATCCACGATGGTATTGGCATTTCATCCTGCAAGCGTTTTTACACCACTGCATTCGACCCACGTGCCTTTTCGAACTCATGCTTCCAAGTCCGCTCTCTTATCCACTCGGCCATGCGTGTATCGTGCGTAGGGGTTTTGTTCGCATTGATGACCCAATCAGCTCTATTGCGGATCCACCGCGCGCATGTGCGGGTCCACTGTGTGAAATGTGCGGGTTCATCGCGGTTAGCCATTTTGTTGCGGGTGCATCGCTCGCATGTGCGGGTCCACCGTGATCATGTGCGAATATAGCGCGGGAGTGACGTCACTCCCGGTTGTCCACCGCGGGCACGTGCGGATTTATCGCGGGCAACCGCGGATCAACCGCGGGCAGAAGGTTCAGAGTTGATGTGTACGAAACTGTTGTCGCGTCCTACAAACATTTCTAGCATTTCGTTGTTTTGGATGGATACAAACCTTTCAAGGTTTTTTTGAGGTTTTCACAAGATTTTTTAACACAGAATTGATCTATAATTTCTTACTGATTACAGCACATCAGCAACCATCTGCAAAAGTACCAAATGATGACAAAAGCAGAGATAGCTGAGGTTCACAAGGACATTATGCAGCGAATGGGAAACATATCCGATATGCAAATGAAATTGTTCGAGAACATGAGGCCATCCGTCGCTTTCAGAATGAGAACCGTTCTGAAGGGGACATCTAATGGTAGGGAGAACGTTCGAGTTGCGGGCAATAAATATCCTGCAGCCTTCTCTTTTCCCATTCTTTAGAAGGTTTTTTTTCAACTTATCAGAGATGCTTTCGAACCGATTCCAGGTGATTTGGAAGCAGCTGTGAAAATAGCTGAGTCGTTGAATGTGATGGGTTGTCCATTTGATGTGGCCAACTGCGTGGAGGTTGTCAAGTTGCATTTCGACAACGAGGTTCATGAGTTTTAAAGAACTACGTCAACATAGTTGCAGGACTGTGGCTTTTCAGCTGAAAGCGTTCGAGCTCAAAAAGGCGAAAATCAACGGAAATGGTGATATGAGTGCGGAGAACAAACAAAATGCTATCAACAAGCTCTATGAGGAACACTTTGGTCTCTCTGGAGAAGATATGCGAACTGTGAGCAACAGCAATATCTCCAACAAAGATAAGGTTTGCAAGCCTTGCTATGATCATGTTGGCTGTGAAGAAAAAAGAAGCAAAGAAAGTCGCCAACAAAGAAATTCGTTAAAAGTTCCTTAAGCAGCCCGGGGGGTCCGTAAAAGCGCGGGAGCAGTACTCTGATGATGAGTCGCTAAATTTCATAGTGAGCTGTTACTGAAGAATAGCACCCCTCGTGGAGTATAGCACCCTGATTCGCCGTCGCTCAGGCGACATCGACTTTGATACACATCGATTATCAGCGGCTTGTGCAGTAGCGACGCCACATTATTGTTCCGAAAATCAATAGCTATATGATCGATGTCGCTCGCAACTGCGACGCACTGTGCCATACTCCGCGTGGAGTATCGCGTCATCCATTGATATCCTTACCACATTGGCTATGGTAGGTGAGATGGCGCGAGAGAATGTGAGATCTCCGTCAAAAATGGAAATCGATTCTTGCGGAATTTCGAAAGTTTGTCAGCAAGTTTCTCAAATATTATTGAAGAAATACTGGAACTTGCTACTAGTTTTTCTGAAAACACCTTCATTGAATGACAACAGCAGCCTACGTTTCCCCATTGCCATCTAGTATGTGTGCCAATCCGTTGAGTCGTTTCTCGACTCCTCTCCGGTAGTTGGACATCCTCCTTTCAATTTGACGTGGATTGCTGGGATTCTGCTGCTCGCAGATGAGACAAGGCGATGTAGAGCAGTACTTTCCACCTTTGAATCTGAATCTTCTGGCAACGGTTCTCTCCAATAGCGAAGATGAAACGCTTTGGATAAAGTAGGCATTTTCTACCCCTGTTCTGGCATTTTTTCCACAGCATTGGAACAGTTAAGCTTCACAGTGGTTGAAGCAACGTCATCGGCAGTAGTACCTCAGATGCTCGGCTTCAGTTAATGTTTTAAGGGTATGTAGTATTATTGTGAGGGGAAATGGTGCGTTGACACAGGACTGTGATTGGTGCATTCAATCACGGTGCCAATCATGGCAGTATGGTAACGCCCCATTTTCCCTCACGATGATACACGCCCATGTTTTAATACAAAGGGTTTTTTTGGCGAAAGAACTCACCACTTACAGACTGAATTCCTTGCCGAACGGTTCGCACACAACGTCGCGAACAACGACCAACAGCGAGCAGCGCTCGTGCAACACATCAGTAAAAGGATGAATGTAGGTTGACAAGGGATGAATTGAATTTTGATGTTCTAAATCACTTGAATTTTTACTAAAATGATTTAGAGCGATTGAAACTGATCATAATAAACGATCTAGGATATCGCTCCGTACGCAGAAGCGGAGTTGTTCTATGGTGATCTTCTCTCTGCGTACTATCATGTCGAGAAGCATTCTGCTAGGACTGTCATGGCGTTTTACGATGAAACGAACACTCAGGCGCCACAGAATCCTTTGCCGCAAAAGGATATTGATAAAATCTACTTCAAGGTATTACGTTACAACTTTAAAAGTTGTAGGATTGGCAGAATACTAGTTCAAAACAGCCTCCTGGACTGAAAGATGTGTATTTGTACATAGTGTGGCCAGATGCAGAAGAGAAACTGTCTACAGGGAACGGCAACGATTGCACCTCTTGCGGCCTAGAGCGCCGGGACAGATAAAAGTGTTGCATTAGCTCGTTTCCAATTCTTTACTCAAATTTTTTTGCTCAAATAATCTAAATTTCAAATTAGCTTCTAAATACCTTCAAGAAATTAGCAGTTTTTTTGGGTAGCAAGCCCAAAACGATCCGTGTTTTTTTTTCTTCTCAAAAGATGGTCCCTTAAAATTTGTCGGTTACACGGTCATTTTTTTAGGAGATGAAAGACCACCTCTTCAACAAGAAGAATTATCGTTCTGCGCTTATTTCGCAGGACGGTCAGATGAAAACTCGTGTTTGGGCTACCGAGAAGAAATACACCGGATTTACTAAAGCTCCAAATGCTCCTTATGAGAATTTGCTTGGAAACTCTTCTATCTATTTTCCGGGAGAATTTATTGCGTCTCATTTTCAGAAATAGGAATTGACCTGCCTGTATTGCTGTTTTTGCTCTTGAACAAACAAGAGAAGTGTAGATAGGTTAATCAACGTTGGCAAAGCTATTTCTTTTTTTTTCTTACTTCTTCTACAAGATACTTCAGTAGTCGAGAATCTCACCGCACTCTAGTTGTTTGCGCTCCCTCACATTTCATTGATATCAGCACTCTCATCCTCGTCTGATCCTCCTATTCTCGTTCTAGTCTGTCCAAACAGATAGTGAGGAGCGTGAACATGAGATTCGACCACAGAAGTTTCCTGGATGGTGTGCTACTTTTGTTCATGTTTTTGAGAATTTTGGACATGTCTATTCCGATTCGTGGAGCGGTAGGTCATTCTTAGTTGTGATTCCTTCACTACAACCACCTCGCAGCCGCTAATCAGCACCACCGCGGCGCGGTTTTGCTACACATATCTGCTAGTCTAGCATGTCCTGACACGTCGCCGGTAGGTGCGGACTTGTTAGGAAAAGAAAATACTGCGAAGAGAAGTTTGGAACCAGACTGCTGCGTTTAAGGACGTTTCAGCCGGGTCAGCGCAATGCGCCTTCGCCACGCGGGTGCAGCCACGCAGTTGCGAAGCGTGTTAATCACATACATGTGCAAAAATTACTGTATATTTTACGATTACTGTATATTTACGATTTCGCTCAGTAAAAGTTATAATTGAAAGATTGTAATTATGAAGTTTGTAGTTGTGAGGTTGCATCCTGATATCCATGTTGTTCTTAGATGCATTTCTTTTTTGTTCTATTCGATCATTTCGGGTTTGGTTTGGCACACTTAAGGGTAGCAATTGTTTGGAAGCCCTAATTTCTTTTTGGTGAGAGAGCACTACATTGGGAAGTATGTGCTATGAACAAAACTATTTGCAGGGTAGAAGGATAAATGGAAAACTATTATACTTTTCCCCAAATGCTAAAACAACTTCGAAGATCTGTTAGAGGCCTCATTGAGCGACTACTACCTTCCGCGCAGGCGACCGCAGAGTCGTCTGAGGGTAGGTTGTTTTTAATGGTTATTTTTTATTGTTTAAATATAGATTAGGAGAAGTGTGGACGTGAGTCCGATGTGTTTTTCATATCTTCAAATTATTTTTTAGAAACGGAGAAGATTGATCGGTCCCCACTTGTCTCGGAAGATGCATACAGTACCGAAATTGGTGAATATGATATAAAGGAGAGTTCAATAGAGTAGGCACCTGGGATGAGCGGAAGTCAGATTTGAAATTTCGGAACTCGGAAGTAGGAAGTCGGAGGCCCCAAAAAACACCGGAATATCGGAAGTGCTGGAACTCGGAAGTACAGAGTAGCCAGTACATATATTTAAACGGAGACTTGAACGGGGAAGGAGGTTAACCAGTGTATTGTTGAATAAATGAGTGTTCATGTGAAAAGCTTGATTCAATTGTGCCCATGAATGACGTTACATAGGAATTCAAAAACAGAAGAAGAATGGGTCACCGATGAATAAAGGAATAATGAGTACTAGTAACTGGTGGTCAGACAAGGAAAACTCAATAGTTGAGATGAAAGCTTTTTGGAATGGTGTAGCCATCACACTGCTCCCAGAATCACGGCATAGAGTGAAGTATGTAGAGCCTTATTAGCACCATTCTCACTCCACTCCTCCACTCTACGGTAGTTTCTCTTGTCAATCATCCATTAGAGTTTTCACATCTTCTGCGCAGTATCCTGTGCGACCCTATGGTTTGAAAGAACTAATCGTTGTTTCTGGATTAATTCTATACTACTTAGTCAGTTGACAGCACGCGTACACTGAGCGAGAGTGGATGGTATCGAAGTTTTAATTGCCCTTCTCACCATGTATCCAATGCTCAGCAGCATTTTCTTATCCAAATAACTCACTTTCTAATTTCCTTCACATCTTGATATATAGCACTAAACTTAGCAAACATATTTGGTACAACATAAACACTAAAACCGCAGCTAGCTCAATGCAACTTCCAGAATTCCATTCCTTAGGAGAAAAATAGGTGAACGTTCCGGCTAGAGGCTTTTGTCTTCCTATGTTCGTGTGGTACGATGGATGACGACAATGCATGCAAGAAAACAGAAGACAGACAGAAAGCACCACTTCTAGTATATGCCTTACTGCCAGGTAGGGAAGACGGTGTCGTATACCTGTTAAGAAACTCCACGAAACTCATATGACAAAATCCAGCTTGGTCGCCTTCCAAAACTTCAGAAAACTTCCGGCTTTTTTCGCGATTTTTCGGAAGTCGAAACTCGGAATTCGGAAGCCCAAAAACGCCGAAATATCGGAAGTTTCGGAAGTCGGATGTGGGAATTCCGCTCATCCCTGGTAGGCACCCATTGCATGCGCCGAATCGCCTGCTTGGACATGTCCGAACATGAGTAAGGTGATATCAGTGAAAAGTATGGATAGACAGTCAGAGTGACACGTTGCAGGTGATGCAACGCGTGTAAGCAGACCAACGCCCACTGAAGTCTCTTTTATTTTTATAGTAGTTCGTATGCTGTTATCTGAAGAAAATCAACTAGCAGATTTTGAGTCCCCAAAATGTCTAGGAATATAAACACAAAATACCACTGGCGTTAACCAGCTGGCTCAGGGGACTAACAGAACTGATCAAGTTTTATTAAAAATGACACAAGAAATGAGGCAAGTAGAAGTAAGGCAAGAATCCTAGTGAGCCGTAATAGTTAGACCAAGATTTCTTGTGGCGCCGCTTATATGGCGCCTCTCCCGCCAAAGGAGATCAACACTAGATCAACAAAACAAGGAACAACTAAAACTTCAGGATATTTCAAAAAAACAGATCTATATACTAACATCTACGGAACAATTAAAGCTTAGGATCAAGGAATTTAGTATATTAAGGATAAATACAATAGTAAATGATGCTTCACAAATTCGGTATTTATGGCTTCTTTACATTTGTTCTTATTTAGTAGGTCTCGTAGTCTGCAGTATCCACCATTCGGAATAGCTTGCAGAATGTTCCCAGAACAACCTACATGCAACATCTTCTCACCATTCCATTCCTTAACCAGATGAAGCTTTGAAAAGAACGTTCCCATCGAAAAGAAACTGTTGAAAAGAATAAACAGTGTACACTGTCTTCATCTCGTGTCCTACTGCCGCACCGCCCGCCATACGCCTGGCGTCCTGCTGGAGTGTTCCCGCAGCCAACTAGCCGAGTATCGTTCTCCAGCAGGACGCCATGCGGGATGGTTGGCGGTGCGTTGGCAGAACGCAGCGGAGACACTGCAGTTTTCTTCCAGTGTGGAGCGCTTTGGCCTGCCCAAGCTCTTTTTTTGCGGAAAGCCGCGGTACTTCCTGAATTATCGAAAGAAGTAGCTGAACTGTTAGCTTTGAGTCTTGTTATTCGTCTAACTTCAGAGTTTTCTTTTATAGGTTTAGAAGCGATTGTGAATGGGTCCTCATCTGTCACGGAAGACGCATCTGATACCGATAGTGACACCTACGGTGACGGTAACGGTAAGATCTGAGCAGTGCAAACATACGGGTATAACAGTCGCTTATATTAGTGAGTGCGTCTGCGACTTTGTCTGCAGTTGGGGCCGCGGCGTGGTGTCGCTGACTCGTCATTTGGTTCAGCCTGATGTTTACAATTTCCTTCGCAAATTATATCGTCTATATGATGTGATTCCTTTCATTCCGATGTTTGCTACTGTCACTTAGAAAAATCTCGTGGATCTTAACACATCCTACGACGTCCTCTCTCGATCGAACCAGCTGATCAGCCGGCCGACAACGCGACACAGCCGTAATTGCAGACAAAATCACAGACGCACTCTCCAAACCTCACGACTGTATTTGTATCTGTGGAGATTGCATACAGACTGCTTTGTGGGAGGGTAGAGAAAAATCTGTCACTGAGCTTGGATTTTTCAATATATAGAAGTGAATATTTCAGAGGACAAAGTTCTCACAGCTGATGAATACCGCCTTTTGGTACTCCGTTTCGTTGCCAATGGCCAATCACACACCGAAACACTAGAGGAATTGTTCCCCAACAAGTCAAAACACCATGCGGTAAGTGCCTTTAAAAAAACGCTACTGTGTGCCGCTATACTAGAGAGCTGCTCTTTTCACCTCAGTTTTTTTTCCACAGTTTCCCTTCAAACCACTGAGGTCACCACACGTTTTGAGTAACAGAAGTCTTTTTTTTCCAAAATAGAGTTGTGAGTTTCAGGTTGTCCTCAACACAGTTCATGAGTTTTACGTGGAAGCGTTGTCGGAAATAGTGGCAGGCGACGTTCTGGACAACATTGTGGAATTGTGTTGCAGGAGAAATCGAGAATTTCTCTCCGACGTTAAGAAATACGAGCAGGCGCCTTTAGATTCTCAATTATGGCGAGAACTTCCCTATCGCACCAAAAACAGAGGCAGGTGGGTGACCGCAATTTCGACCAATCTGCTATCCTGATTCCAACGTGCGTTGCATTTTTTTAAATTTTTGTAGCCATTTAAGCTGATATGGCTTTTCCAATTCATTGTTAGCAACCAGCCTTGCTCCCCTGTCTTCGTCACTGCCACTATGTGGCTTTCTGGGTTTTGTAATAAATTTGGTACTTGCGGAAATTGCGGGA
The DNA here is from genome assembly GCA_037903475.1 of Ancylostoma caninum. Taxonomy (NCBI): domain Eukaryota; kingdom Metazoa; phylum Nematoda; class Chromadorea; order Rhabditida; family Ancylostomatidae; genus Ancylostoma; species Ancylostoma caninum. The sequence goes on from JBAJFG010000387.1 coordinate 253,711, forward strand.
ATCGAGCATTGACCATTTTAAACTGACTTCATCGACTACTCGCCATGGGTGGTCTGCTTTTGGGTTCTGTCTTGGGCTCTTGGATACATCTATAGCGAACACTCATATCTCGAATAAGTCTGTTTCAAACGCGACGATAGTTGAGTAGTCATGCGTATTGCTTGCTTTTCTCATCTCCCTCTCCAATTGCTGAGCACTTTCTCGCACCCTTTTCCTCCCTGGAGCTTTTGCAACTATCGTGCATAGTAGAATAGACTATACTTGTTGTCACCTTGTTCTGACTTATGGTTTGCTTCCTAGTTTATTTTCGGTTTATGCCTTCATTGAATTTCTTTCGTAATGTATGACTGTATTGAATAGCATCTGTTTTTTATGTATGTTGCACTGTAAAGGAAAACGGGGTGGTGCCGTAGTTGTTCGGTTGGTGCGTTCAAACGGTATTTCTTTTTTTCTAATGTCAAATCATCCTCATCGTTCATCCTTGTTGTCAACGCATGGTGCGTCGACCACAAAGGTGAAGGGGGGGGGGGTTGATCTGAGTGCACCAGACGTGCAATAGTGCACCCCTGTTTTTCGCTTACGATGCTACACCTAGCTCCTAGTTGCTTTTTTGGACAATAGAAAGTTGTACCCGAGATTCTTATATAGTAGGGATCGTCATAAGACAGATCACAATTGCTTAGATTTTTCCTTATTAAAGTAGCAGATAATCTGTGTCTGAGTATAGTGTTTTCGATCTACAAGGTGCGGCAAAAGTATTGACCGCCTTTTGTGACACAAATTGTACAGAAAATCAAAATCAGATGAAGACCTAGTGTGACCTTTCTGTTGTCTAGAATCCTGAGAACAATGTTAAACTAAGACACACATGTATTCAGTCCACTGTATCCCTCATTTCGCCAGTCGTCAACAGACAAGACGGGAGAAGGCTTCAGTACTGCGATGCGAGTAGTCATCTCTGACTTGATCCAGAGTTTTTTCTGAGATATTTTTGTGGAAAGGGAACAGTGCCAGAAAATAGCATATTTTGAGCCTTTCACAAATCCGCTAATGAAAAGCAGGGAGCTTCATATCATTTCCTTTGGTTCTAGCGCCAAAATCCCTGCATGACCGAAAAACAATACTCGCCAGAAGCGCACTTTTCATAGGATTAATTGTAGGTTTAGAAGTGGGCCGGTCCTTTTCTGAGAAGATTTTTCTTCAGCTTACAACGTGAAGACAGCGAAGGGGTTCTGCAGAAGAAATCATTCGTGAGCTCTCCAGTTCCAAATTAGTGACCACCGTACTCCTCCAGTTTCAGAGCTGGGTTGTACCACATAGATGCTTTGAAGGGGCACGCATGTGCTACACCGCACCAGAGTATGGGCTTGCATGTGGATCGTTCAGAAGAAATAAAGGATTAAATCGACGACGATCCCTACTGCGCATCACTTAAGTCTTCCCTTGTGTTTTCCTTAGAGCTGCTCTCGAAAATGGAGATAAAAGTGAAAGAGCCTAGTCTCATATTGTTCGCAATGTTGTTTTCTGTATGTTGTAAAGGAACCGTCACATCTATGCCAAATACTGAGGTTTTCACGAGCCATTTCAAGCAGACAATACTTTTGCCGCACCCTGTACGGTGGCGTGCATGCGCACTGCTCACACTTCGTCCATATCGTTATCATCGTCTGCGTATCATAGACATATCATAGCCAACTTTCACCTCTAGCTATCAGTGACGTGTCTGGCCTGCTAGAGGTAAGAACAGGGTCAAGCGTGATGTTGGTAAAAATTCGGCCTCGAGAAGACCCCCCGCCTTGTAGACGGGAAAAATGCGACCTCCTAGAACACCTAATTTTTTTTTACCTTTTTTGTTATTGTAATTCAACAACTTTCAAAAGGCCAGAAGATATTTTTTGAATTCAATAATTTTTTAAAATTAATTTCTCAATTTTTCGAATTCAATTAATTTTTAAAAATAATTTTCCACTTTTCAATTTTTAATTTTTACTTTTGAATTTCTAGTTTTATCAACAAAACAACCAGTCAGTTGTCGCACATGTCTATGCCGCACTGGAGTGACGCAGAAGTAGTAATTATGCACAAGCAGGTCCAGGATTCGATCCCCGCCGGAGACCAATTCTTGCAAAAAGAAAAAATGCATGTGGAGTCGGACGTGAAGTATCTATGCGTATGAACAAGGACGCATTCTCAGGACCCTTTACGAGCTGTGGAAGTAGCGCGCGAGTAATGTTGTTTCACTTAGAATTAGAGTCGTACACGTGAAGATGTATTGTTGTTTGTCATGAATTTAAAAAGGATTGACAGCTGACCTAGGAAAACCGTTTAAGTCGTTTCGTTCTGTTACGGGAAAGATTTGCGCTTTCTTGTGCACATTTTTTTTTATTTCAAGAGACTTGGATTATTATGGTTAAATTTGGGTGGAAATTCGTTGGTAAAAAGATGGGAAAATTGGCATTTTTACCATTGGTTTACCAACGGTATAAAACTCGCCCCAGGTAAGATTGAGAGCTGAAATTTTGCAAAATATAGAGCTTGACTTCCTCTTTCGGAATCATATTTGAGGTTTTGCCAGCTTATGAACATGCGCTGAAGAAAGCCATGAAAAAAAAACCTGATTTTTGGGAAAGTTCAAGATTGTAGTGCAAAACTGCGGCGAATAAGTTCATAATTAATTCGTATGAGAGAGCATCTTCAAGGCTTTACAACAGAGGAAGATTTGCTCTTTCTTATGCATAGGGTTGTTTCTTACAGTACCCTCTGGTTCTATGAGGTATTGAATGTCAATCTTCCTCAAATTTAACAATTCTTGCCGTTATGTCTTATGTGGTCTTATCGCCATAAAAACATGTCCAGCGAACGAGAAGCCGTGGGATTTCGCGTCTTCATAAGGATTGATTCTGGGAAACGGCCTCCATAGCTTCAGAGCATCATGTGATGTCCAGAAGTTCTAGGACACCATCCACGGAATTGCCTTCCGAGCTACATATTTATTGGACCCTAAGAGTCGATTTACAGCCAAATAAAACGTCCAAGCTTAAGAAGAAAGTGGTTGCCGACGATTTTACACTTGTTATTCATGGTACTAAGAGAAGAAGAGCATATTGAAGTGTTTGAAAAAACTACCATCCTCGCAAGGAATCGAACTTGGAGCTCGCTGGTGGAAAATGAACTTCCATACCTTGCTGTTATCATACTACCCTCTTCAGGCGACCCCCTCCCTGTTCCTCCCGAGGCGACCCCCCTTGGTAAATTACCGTCGTACGCTTGACCCTGGGTAAGAATAGAGAGGGAGGAATCAGCGGTGCGAATGCACGCCATCTCAGATCGAGATCATACGTTGCCGCGGGTCGAGTTGGAGCGCGATTTCCAACGGATATTGTATTTTATCACATAAGCACTTTCAGCCGTGCTCGAATAGTGCTCCCTGTGAAACCAACACCACCACACCGATTTCACTAAATTGTTCCGAACTCATGTATATGATTGTCGTTAGCATCTCATGATGACCTCAAACACGGAAATGAGGCTGGATCCTGACTTACCGGTGAATTGTTGAATATCTAACAAAAAAATCTTTCGAATCAAAATGAAGGGACAGTTTATCAGCCTGGTGCCACACTGCTGGAACAATATAGCACTTTCGGTTGCAGCCGTGGTAGCAGTGATTTTGGTACATATCGAATGAGTGCCACACGCCGCTGCTCTTGCCACCACTTTTGTGGACTACAATCAATGCGTACTAAAAGCATTTTCGCCTTGACGGCAGCGATGGAAAGTGCGACATTGCTTGAAGGGTATACCAATAGCGATATGTTCGCATAGGAAAGGGTAGAAAACAGTCTGTGCTTGAATGCAGGAGTGTGACTAACTCCTATATCTTATTCATTACTTTGCAGGGCAGAGTTGGAAGACCAACAGCTCAGAAATCTGGCTGATGTGCTGAAGGACGAGCCAAGAAAGCAGAAACAAATTTTGGCGAAGTTTCGCAAGGCACTCAGCAAGCTGGTTCCACACTTCTCGATCGAAAAGTCGGAAAGACAACTGCTCGAAGTAATTGTCAGCTGGTTCAAGTCTGGTGAAATGACATTGCCGCAATTTCTCGTATGGTTCGACTTAATGGAGAGGAGAACGGTGGAAGTAGATGACTTGAAACACGCAGAGTGGCCAGAAGCAGATGAGACGGACTTGTTTTTCAATCGTTTCCAAATAGCTCTCGAAGATATCCCCACCAGTCTTTCAACTGAAAATCAAGAAAAACTCGATCGCTTCGTCGCTGGGATTAAAACAACGACCGAAGAAGTACAGGAGAGTGTAGGAAAACGTTTCAAAGTACATTCGAAACTGTTTTTCCTGAGTGGCTACAAGGATCGCCTGGAGAAGCACCTCAAAGATGACCAAGCAGTTTTTGAAGTCAACATCAACGCCGAGTACGCCATTATCGTAGACTGCAGTCTCTGCAACGAAGATTGGCACGGAATTAATCTTTCACTAGTCGCTGAGAAAATCATCATTCGGAACAAGTGCGAAATCAACTTATCAGGTGAGTCGTAAGTCATTTTATATAGCATGAAGTGCGTGCGAAAGACTACGCGGACTACGATGAGGGAATTTTCAAAGGTGAGGGCCTGGCGCAGACCAGACTCAGGAGAGACGCTTCCGTTGGCGTCATCGAAACTTCGTGGTTTCGGGACGGAATGAGGTAACACCGTTACACTTACTGCTTCTTTGGAAGAAATTGCTACAATTATGTATGTCGCACGCATGCATGCATGTATTCATCGGTCATCCTGTGACGCATAGATTCGCCTTAAATGCACTGTCTCACATCAGAGCAGTAGTTTTGAAGATATTGAATTATCCATTTTCGAGCACTTCCTCGCTTGTGGGGGGAAATTGGGCGGGGACAAGGTCGGCGGCCGGCCGAGTTTTCTTCCTCACGCACTTCCTTGCTGTGGGAACACTAAAAAGCTACGTGTGTTCGCGGCCGGGGGAGTGCATCATAAGGGAACTTCGTACATTCACCTTGCCTCCGCCTTACATCTACCTAGAAGAAGGGGCTCATAACGGGTTCGGAGAAGTTTTGCCCAAAATCGTGCATACCGTTGGGATTGCAGTTCTTGACTACTTTTGTCTTTTAAAAACCTCGAAAACCATCCCAAGGTGGGGCTGTGTCTTCAAGCAATTTGTCTTGAATTTCGAAGGTGTTTGTCCTGTTCTACAGGAAGAGGTTACAACCGAGACGTGAGAGGGAAAGCAAAAAGCGGAAAAAATGGTGGAGAACGAGGAGAAGATGGAAGTCACGGAGCTGCCGGAGAATCCAGCGGCAACTTCTTTCTTTGTGCAAATGATGTCAAGAATCCGCACTACCTGAAAATCCTCCTGCATGGTGGAGATGGTGAGGGAGGACAAGACGGCGGCGACGGCGTCAGCGGAATCCATGGCAGAGGAAATGGCCAAAGAGACCTGGATGAACTTATGCCTCATTACGATTCATTATACTTTTGCAACTGGGAAAACTTCTTCAGTTATATTCCTAACGGATGTGATCATTTGGCGTGGGATCAAACATTTGGATGGACAGGTCCAGGTCCGTATGTGGAACGAACATTCAGATGTGAGGATGGCCGTGAAATTGACTTTGCGGTTGCTGTCAGACACTTCTTCCTGTTTCACGTCACGGATTTTAGATTTGTAATTAGAGGCGCAAAAGGTACGATGGGATCAGAAGGTGGAGCGAACGGTGTAGGAGGAGAAGGAGGAAACAGGGGCGAGTTCACAGCGCGGACCATCTCCTCTGGAAACGGAATCACCGGATTTGTCTTGGAAGCAAATAAAGGCAGAGATGGCCATAATGGACAGTGTGGAACGCCAGGAAATCCTGGAAGCAATGGAGACGATGTAGCGCTGATTGATCGGTCTGGAGGTTGGAGTTGGTGGGACAAGCGCGCCAAGCGCGTGACATATGGGGTTGATAGACGGCAGAAACTAGGTTACTCCTACCACTACAGCTCTGAAGCGCACACTCGGCTGAGCGGATTTAGGAAGTATGTGCTAGGAGTGGACGACTGTTTTGTAGCCATAACCACCAGCGATGTGGACGAAATCCAGCGCACAAAACGTACGGAGGAAAGACGTGCAAGTGATAGGCCGAGACGTTCTCAGGCAATCAGCAAGCAGAACATCTCCATTGATATGATTCTGGACGAGTACGCCAACAGATGTGTCAGCGAGGAAATCGACGTCCGGTACGATGCAGGCGCCGAGTTCAACGCGCGAGTCGAAGAAGAAGTTGAGGAAGAAGAGGAAACTGAGGAGCAAGTCGCAGTTATAAGAACACGCAGTGCTGGTGAGCAAATTCATTCCGACAGGAAAGAACATCGAAGAAGCTTAGAACCAGAATTGGTTCTGGAACGAATCCACGGAGCTGTCGATAGAGAACTAACAGCTGAAGATCTCATTTCTCTTTGTAACGACGTATTTTCTGTGCCAATTGACATCAGTGGAGATACTAAAACCAAACTGGATCGCTTGACAGTGCAGCTGGAAAGTCGTAAATTGCTAAAATCCGCTTTCCAGAGTAGAAATTGTCTACGTAATGGAATGTTCTTGAATGATGTCCAGAAATTCTCCAAAGAAGTCAGAGCGAAGTTGAAAGACAAACAGTCTCTTTCGTCTATTCCAGAAGAACTTACGATTGAAGAAGGCTCAGTCGACTTAACACCTATAGAAAGAAGAGACGAGCTTTTTGACGTGTGCCCAATTTCTCTAAATGATTTCTGGAAAGCCGTCGACGATTCTGCGTTCCAAAATCGGGAATTGGACAAGTTTTTCAGCCAACTCGAGTACAAATCTGCTTCTACAGACCTTCTCATTGCGCTGAACGAAGTCTACCAGTGTCTACGTGAACACAAGAAAGTCTTTGAAATTTACCAAAACTCGGAATTAAACTGGTGCAATCCGGAGGAGGCGAAAACTTTCCTTAGAACGTTCGCTAGCCATGAGGAGCAGAAGAGTTTCCAAGAGGAAGATCTTGCTGATCAGGAACAGTCGAGAGAGGAACGCTGCCCTATGCCCATATCTTGCGGATCTTGCGCACCCCGAGAATCTGTTGGATCCTCACCCAAAGAGGTAGCACAGGAATCCAGTGAATCCAAATGGAGCAGTTTCACGGGCTCTGTCTCCAGTTTCTTCAAATCCAATGAAAACGAATCCTTCATGGATGTCAGAAAGCTACTGAAAAATCATAGTGCAGAAATCGCCAAAGCCTTTGAAAGGTTGACACAAATTGTGGAAAACGATATATACATATACGCCAGAATCGCCATCGAAAAGAGTAAGCTTCGCGTGCCAGTACTTCCTGGCTCAACTCCCATGAGTCTCGTGCACATGTACTTCTTCAGCCGAGAAATACTTGAGTATAGCTTGCGACTATTCCGCTATCATCAGCAGTACGAGAAAAGCATACTGACGCCTTGTGATTGGTTTAGTGGGAAGGACGATACTACGTTGGGAACTGACGAATTCATCTCAGTTGTCAAAACGAATGGAATGCCCGAGAACCACTCGGATCTGAGGATGTTTATGCTTCGTAATGGGATTAGATGTGCTGCGTACCGGCTGTTCGCTGCCGACGTAAAGAATGTCAACGTGAAGGTCTACTGTGACAGTGGCTACTCAAGAATGCGGCTGGTGGAGAACTTCAATCCATCCTCCAGCGACGTCCAGAAATTGCACATCAGCAAGGAAGGGAATGCATCTAGCGTAGGAGCTGAAATCACGATTCGCAAACTCCGAGAAATTCTACAGCACAGTCAGCGGAACTTACGCGGCTTGAACATTCCTATTCCGTTTTCAGAGGAAACGCTAGATTTGAACAAATTTTTCTCAGCAAATCTTACTGTGGAGGAGTGGAGCAGCGCACTGGAAGTTGCAGCAGGGCCGAAATTTTCGCGATTCCTCCAGAAGTTGTTCTCTCTGAGAGGCTGCCCTTTTTCGACCCAAGAATTCCAATTCGTGATAAACACCGTCTTGGAACTCGTCTGCAATTATGACATGGATGAAGACAGTCTGATCTCTTTCATACTCTCCAAAAATGGAGCAATACACGATGTTTGGCTGGCGCTTCGTATTTTCATGAAAATGAAGGAGAACTCTCCAGAAATGGAAGATTTGGTCGAAAGTCTAGAAGCAATAGAGAATCCAGTCCTGAAAGCGCTCTTCGTTTCAAAGCTGCACGACGTGGAGCTGGATAAACCCACACTGAGAAGTTTGATAGACATGCTCGCTCACGCAGGAAACAAGGTGGAACAGCTGGAGACAATCTCCCTAGCCGAGTGGATCGACATCGCCCGGTGTCAAACGTGGGAGTGCTATGCTCGAGAGTTCGAGATTTATGGGACTATTGGATACTTCTTCGTCTTCCTAAAATCATTCAAAAATCCAGAAGCCGAATACCTACGAAGGATCGTAGACGACCTGGCAAAGGAGGGAGCAGTGATGATTTTTGAGAAGGTTATTTCTCGTATTTCGTTCGCAATTGCCTACGAAGGACAACAACTCAGTGAACAAACTATCGGGGATATCAGAAAGCTCTTTGTAGAGGCGAATGCTATCATCACAGAAGGTTCAGCTGACTTCGACGCGCTCTGCCAATCTGGCCATGCACAAAAGTTCGGAAATGTTTACCTGCTCACTAATGAATCGATCCAGAACGCAGGTATAAAACAGCTGAAGAATTTGGCCGAGTGGAATCGAGTGTTTCCGCAAAACGACCGCACGCTTTCTAACGTAATTAGTCTTACCATTAATCCTCAAGATGACGAACAGCAACGAGAGAATAGAAGAGCCACCATGGCGGGAATAAAAGATGTGCTTGAACGCCCTGTGGACGATGATCCTCACATTGCACTGTTGCAAAAGATAGATGACGTACTATTCGAGGAGCGAAGAATTCGTCTTCGCGACACCCAAAAAGTCGCAATTCTTGCTGCCGTGAAGAATGAGAAGAACCTCTTGTCCCAAGTGAACACTGGAGAAGGCAAGAGTTACATCATTGCTGCACTGGCCATTTTGAGGATAAAGACAGGACAAGCTCGCGAGACCGTCGACATCATCACAAGCTCATCTGTCTTGGCGCAAAGAGACGCAGAGCGCATGCGGGCCATCTACGAAGCGTTCAACATTAGCGTTTCGCACAACTGCGATGAAGATGTGGATAAGCGGACGAAGTCTTACAATTGCGACGTCGTCTATGGAGACATCGCAAGATTCGAGCGAGATCACCTGCTGCACCACTTTTACAAGAGAAATATTCTCGGATCACGCACCAGATGTAATGTCATCGTCGATGAGGTGGACAGTATGCTGCTTGACAATGGTAGCAATATGTTGTATCTGTCGCACAACATTCCAGGCCTGGAACTGCTGGAATCTCTGTTCCTTTTTATCCATAAACAAATCTACATGCCCGAGTTTGCTGTGGAAGATGAGGTCCAATTCAACTCTCAGGAATTACGCAAGAAAGTGCTGATGGACATGTGCGGACTGATCACAAAGAAGGACATAGCCGATCTTCTGTGCGACGAGAAGGGAATGTCTCTCGACACCGCCGTTATTTGGCGACTTATACTCAAGAATCATATCGTGAACGAAGATGGAATACTTCTTGCTGCAACTGTTGAGAATGTCAAGGCCCTCGCTGAGGAACTCAAGATAGAGTTTGGAGTCGCCCTGGCTGGTAGAGTTCTTGCAATGATAACCATGGTTCTGAACCGACGACGAGAGATCACCGTGCCAGGATACCTCAAGAGATTCGCTCTAGCGCACCTGGACGAGTTCATCGACAACGCGAAGAAGGCGCTGTTTCTCCAGCATAACGACGAGTACGTGGTTGACGTGGACCATACGGGCCGACGCAGTGACCTCCAACCGCTTGTCACCATCATTGACCGAGGAACAGGTACGGATCTGAGCACATCACAGTGGAGTGAAGGACTGCACCAGTTCCTGCAGCTCAAACATGGCTGCCGCCTTTCGCCGCTGAGCCTGAAGGCTGTTTTCGTTTCCAATGTCTCCTATCTGAAAGGCTACCTCAGGCTCAATGGATTCAGCGGTACGCTGGGGTCAAAGGAGGAAAGCAACAGTTTGGTTACGCTCTACGATGCTGATCTGGTGAGGATTCCCACATGGAAGGCAAAGGATTTCAGCGAGAAAGCCCCGGTGCTAGCGTCGACTACCGAACAATGGATCAAGGGAATATACGACGAGATCTGTAACCAAGTGTTAGCCTCAAGATCAGTGCTGATCATTTGTCGCTCCATCGCTGATGTCGAGACCATACATGAAGGGCTTCTGAAACTGTATGAACAGGAAGAATCCAGAAAAAGTAGACTTGAAGGCACTTTCGGCAACATTATCCTATACAGACGAGACTTCGAGGACTTCGACTTTTCACGCACTGGCGGCCTGAAAACTTCCCGAGTGGTTATTGCCACCAACCTGGCTGGACGTGGAACCGACATAACTCTGACAGAGGAGCTTACTGCTGCCGGAGGGCTTCACGTGATCGTCTCCTTCCTTCCAGAAAACAGCAGAATCGAAGATCAGGCCTATGGGAGATCTGCTCGATGTGGAGAACCAGGATCTGGACAGATCATTACTCTAGTCGAAGATTCCTTCGAGAAAGACCCCTCGATATTCGAGTTGAAACAGATTCGCGACAACGCAGAAGTGCATCGACTGCGCTCGCTCAAGCAGCTTTACGACTATCGCACTGCAGTCGAGGAGACGTGTCTCACCCATTTCAAGGATCACTGCAGCAATGTTCTAGCCAGCGTCTACAGTCATTCTGAAGACTCTCTTCCGACGTTGATGCAAACGGTCTACTTTGCTCTGCTGGACGAATGGGCGATGTGGCTAGACGGAAAAAGTGAAGCGATCAAGAGGTGCGAGCTGAATAAGAGCAACCAGGAAAAGGAGCAGATCATCGAATCAGTCAAGGAATTCCTCGCAAAACATCCGCTGCCCAATTTGATTAACCCAACGGTGTCAAATCAGGATGTCAAAACCGCTTTCGCCTGGATCACCTGTCCCCAGCCTTTCCTTACTTCTGTATTGATCGATATTGCAAACGATGATCATGAATCTGCTATGACAAGCTTGGACAAGGTTCTGAGGGATTTTCCAGAGTTCGCTGCGGAGGCCTATTACTATAAAGGAATTATCAAGCAACAAAAAATTCGGCGAATAAAAGACGGCATCGTCCGGAAAGCTTTTGATGCGGGTATTGTGCAGAATATTCTTGAGGCTTCTCATATGTCGGGACTCTTCAACGAGGATGACGCTCCCGAATTCCTCATAGAAAACGAGATGGAGATGTTGGCAGAAGCGACATTCTGCCTGTTGAATGCCAGAGGACTGTTCACAGCTCGTGCTCAGCAGAAAAATGTGATGAGCAAAGTCATTTCCAAGCTACAACAGAATCCGTCAGCAGTAAAGTCCCGTGGTTTTGTCACGCAGCAGGAAGAGGCGATCGCAGTTCTCGAGACTCTGATAGGGCATATCGACGATCTCATTGGTCACACTGCTAAGCCTGAAGACGTAGCACTGCAGAATGAACCTCCATCCATGCATGTGCGTCGTTTTAGGGAGTACCGAAGAGCCGGTATTTTTTCACCGACGACTCTTTCCAAATCATATACCATGAGTCAGCTCCAAATGATCTCTTACAACCATGGTATCGCTATCCCGGCTTTGATATCAGCTTTCACTGCCATAAACGAAAGCGACGACATTGATGACCACGACGGGCTGAAGATCGTTACACCCGAGATTCTCTACGAAGCGTTCTCGATGCCTAGTGTTACCGGATTTTGGGATTCTCTGCGACGCGCTGGATGTTTCTCCCGGGAGCGCGTCTACATCGCGGTGAAGAAGTCAAACTCGCATCTAGTTAACGTCGTTGAGGATCTGAGGTCGACTACGTTGAAGAAGACTCCTTTCCAGATACAGCTTTCTGAAAACGTTTTGGACGACTGCGACCTTTATGATTTAGGCGAAGCTAAGAGGACTTTCGAGGACAACGATGCTATGAACCACGAACTGCAGGAGTGTTTGGAAGCGGGTACGGCGTGGATAGAAGTGGTAGCTGAAATTGATCCGTTTATGCTGCTTCTTTCTATCGAACATCTGGATCAGTTCGATTTCGTCACGAAAGAAATTGTGATGAGAGAACTCGACATGTCGGCCACTGAGGCTTCCTGGGTTCTGAAGAGGCTGGTTGACGAACATGTGCTGGAGAGTAGAGTGGCAGAATTGAGTGGCAAGGCAGATTACGCGAACAACAACGACAAGAATGATGACAAAGATACGAACGCTAAAGACAATCATAACTTGGTGAAGGAATATGAGGAAGAGGACAGCAGAGATGACATCAATGCGGAGGACGATCAAGAAGAAGATATCACGAGTTATGTTGAGGAAGAAGACGCGGAAGATCACGACGTCATCGATGACGTTGAGGACACAGAAGTTAGAAATGACCATAGCATGGACTTAGTAGAGGCGAGCATAGACACAGTAGAGAACACTGAAGACGATCAACCTGAGGAAGAAGTCATTTACATCCTGGTTGACAAGGTGAACTGTGACAGTTTCCCGGAAAACATACGTCCGATGTTGGAACAGCTCATGACTAAGTACTTCTGCTACGGATACGCATTGAAATCTCTGCAAAGCAGTGTACGAGAGGAGCTTTCTGGTAAGGATGTTGTTCATAGGATCATGCTTCCAAGGATGCCCTATTTGGATCTGCATGCGGACCTTCTGTCCTGTGGAATTCTCAATCACGAAAGGGTGACGCGCTTGTTGAAGGAGGTCTATGAACCTGAAGGTGGAAACTGCATCAACGGGGAGATCTATGACCGCCTGGAGAAGAAAGCGCCCTGGATATCACTTAACAAGAGCAAACTTATCTCAACTGTCGATTTTCTCAGAGAAAAATGCATTCTTCCCGGCCCGGAAATGAGAAAAGTAATTGCTGGCGGAATGCGACAACTGGCGGTCATTGTTAAGCCCAATCCATGGCGTTGGGCTTTGGGGCTGTTCCTGATCTTAGCGCCAATAGCAATAGCGTTGGGCGCAATCTTTCTAGGTCCCGTGGCTTTCGCGATAGGCCTCGTCGCTCTGGCAGCTGTGGGAACTACGCTATTCGTCTTGGCGGCCATGGGTATTAACCGAAAGGTAAGCCAAGTATAAGGCTGCTGGCATATTCCTGGAAAAGTACAGCGCTCTCGGTCTTGGGGCGATGCTATCGCTGTCGCTGTTCCGTCGATTTGGTAGTGTATAGTGATACTTTGACAGTCCACAATACGTTTGTTTTCTGTTGGAAAGTTGCAGAAAATGTGCATGAAGAGGTGAACGATTTCAACAGTCGTGGAACAGTGGTGCCACAACATTTCCTGTTACCATGTTCCGCGCTGCACTTTTCGCAAAGAAAAGTTTTTGGTATTGTTGGTGGAGCAACATTTTCAAAAACAACATCTATTCAGATGCACTCCAAAGTCAGCGTAGAGACTGTGGACGAGTTCAAAATTCTTCGAGAATTTCATGAGATCGCGATTACACATAGGGAAGAAAAAGCAAGAGAAGCCGTCTTAAACAAGGTTAGGAATCGCAATTAAATCGCACATTTTTAGTGGTTGGATTTAGTCTTCTTCCCAGTGTAAAATAGACTGGCAGAAAACGACATATCCTCTAGGATTTTTGTTCGCATTTACTTATTACTATTTACTTATTCACTCAGTTAAGTACAAGATAAGGGTGGGTGGTAAGAGGGACACGAACAAATCCGTAGTTATCGATTTTAATATTCTTTTATTAGCTAGTAAATGATTTATCCTCTCTTTGGTACAAACACACCCCACGAATGAAATGATTAATTGACCTTGATCACTTCTTTTTTTGCCAGGATTTTGAACGAATCCTGCAGCACACCTCTCTTGCTGACGTGAGGATAATGAATCTGTCCTCATTTATCGTTCATGAAAAACAGAATGAATTATCTGAGCAAAATACATATTGTCTGTTTCTCCCATTTTTGGACAATCTGAAGGTGATATACTTTCTCTTTTGCACTTACATTTGTTAAGTTGAATGTGTAATCCCATGCCCCTTTTTAGGAACCTTGAAGTAAAAACAGAATCATAGTAATTTGTAGTGTAAACGGTCTATGAGAGCTCACAAAACGTTGGCAACCCTCTTTTGCTGATATTCTTCGCTAAGAAGAGCCTGTAGCCTTTGAATTTCATCTAAAGCTCCTTCTATCCACCATTTCCTGTTTTCCCTGCTCAAATTCCCCCTACCACCGCCTCTCTTCTCCCTCTCCTCTCCCGCTGCAGTCTTTTACTGGAGATGGGCAGAGCAGTTCTTAGAAACATTCTTAACAATGATCTGAGTGTAATTAACAAAATTATTATAATACCTTTTTTAAAGGAAACCCATCGAATCATTGGCGAATTCGTGGATCAACTCGTAAAAAGGATGCAGTTGGGTTGCCTGCTTACAAGAAGCACTGAGGATGTCACGACATTGGAGGATTTGATCAGCAAGAGCTGTGAGAACTCCGAACATTTGCCTTTTCTAAAGGCTGGCATTCGAAGATGGTTCATCTCTCATGCGTACGATTTACAACTGGTGAGTTGTCCTGTGCCATCTGTTTGTGAGCGTGCACTTCATTAGCAGGATCCATAAACATTCATGGACAGATTGACGCCTTCCATTCTTCATAAAATGGACGAGTTTCCTTTCAAAAAAACTCAAAGTGGGAATCTAGTAATTGCGAGGGTTTTGAAAAAAAAAAGATTGACTGGCAACACGTACTTTTTCATGGAGTCGTACTTGAAGAGTCTAAAAGAACTAGACACCAGACAACCACGGAAATTCGATTTGTCTGTGCTCGGAATTACTAAATGTGTCAGGATTTGGCAATTTCAAGTAGATCTACAGAAGACTCCTCGAATTTTGAGCAAAAATCCTGGAGCGTAATTGTTGTTTTGGCCACTCTGGAAACGTTATGAGTAGGAGTTGTAGTTGTGCGAGAACTGGTTCTCGGGCGCTTTTTCAGTTCCAAGATGACAAAGAACGTGCGCGGCTTCCGTGAAAATATGGATATTATCAATTCCGTTATTTTACCAACTACCTTATCTCAACACGCAAGTGCTCTCCAAAGGCATTGTGAATGTTAAATGGTATCGCAAGGAGACCTCAAAGAACATCCTTATTCACGCTAGCTCCGCACACCCGGCAGCAATGAAACATGCTGTAATCCGGAACATGTTCAAAACTGCCATCGAGGTGTGCACCGGTGAAGTTGAGCGCTCTGAGTCACGAAAGGTGGCTGCCCAAATAGCCAGCAGCAATGGTTATTCAATGCCTCAACGCAGGCCTAAGCCTTCCGTTGAGATCAGTAACCGATTCCAACGCGAAAAAATCCCTCTTTTCCTGCCTTTCATTTCGGACAAATTTAGCGCGGCTATTCCACAGTGTCTTGCTCGGGCTCAGCTGCAAGATGATGTCTCGTTAGTGAGCATTCCTAACGATAACCTCAGAAAGCAGCTGGTCCGCAACCGTCTGTACGATATAGAATGCATAACAGAACACTCACTGTGTGATATGTCCGTACGAAAAAGCAGGCGACTGTTCAAAGGTGGGAGTAGTGTATCAAATTGAATGTTTGGAATGTCATGCGCTCTACATTGGGGAAACTGGCAGAGTGCTCAACGTGCGCATCAAGGAGCATTTAGCGAGCAAGAGGCGAGGGAGTTTGACATCACCACTTGGTAGGCACAGGAACAAGGTGCATGGAGGAAATGATTTCTGTGTTAAATGTAACATTTTGACATATGAAACAGAGGTTTCAGCCAGAAAAAACGCTAGAGGCCTTCTGGATTGCGGCTGGAAACCCGAAATTGAATAACAGGAATGAGTGCTTATCCATCACTAGTGACTTCCTACATATCGTTATGCGAGCTGTAGACTGTAGACAACATGAGATACGGACCGCCAAGTGAGTCTCACTTGTCCGCAACGACAGTCTTCTGCGGTTTTCCGCAAGAACGGTGGTGACAAGGTTGGTTTATCCTTCGTCCTGGGTCTTTTGTAGTAGCAAGCTTGGGGTAATGTTGGGAAACTGGCAAGGTGAGTGGAGACGTCTGGCGGTTTCAATCACAGATAAGAACCGCGAGCCAATTTTAGGCCTCTGAAGACGACGATCTGTTCGAAACGTCAGGCCAATAAAGTTTACCACCTAACAACCTGGTTGGCAGAAGAAGTGAAAGCATCATTTACCAACTACGTTCCATCACTACATTCCACCAATTTTAGGTAGTCGCGGTTAGCTAGCGCAGGGTGCTCAGTGTGAGATTCGCCAGTAACTTGCTGACAGCTTTTGGTGTGGAGGGTGGTTTAGAGCGATCATCCACCGCTGTCTCGCCCGAGGTGACCCACACCTCCTGCAGTTCTCTAGAAGATCCCTAAATTCCAGAGATTTTCTGTATGTCCCGGAGCCATCTCAAAAATTCTAGACAAGATTCACATAATTCTAGTAGTTATCTAAAGATTTCCAAACATATGCTGGTGTATTTCTAACGAATTCATTAATAATCACCGATTTTCTCTCGGAATAATTCGATCTCTACACGAACCTTATCTTTCAAGGTGGTGAAAAAGTTATTTGTTACTGAAATCTATCAATTTTTGTCCGAGAAACTCTCATTCTGGATGCCCAGACATCCTCAGATTCACCGAAAATGTTCATGAATTCCCGCCACGTGCAGCATTGCGTTCTTAATAAGTCGACGTGGTTTTTTTGCGGCACTTCGGTACAAATGCTGTGGATTTCGTATCTTGAAGATACTTCTGAGACGTTTTGCCATATGTCATATGTCAAAAGAGCGGTTCTGTTGTGCGAACAGTGGTAGCATGCCCATTCTGTACCGTAGATGCAATGAGTTCTATGGTACATAATGGGAAGAAGATCAGACATAGTATTCACCTGCACCCCAATCCCCCATCCTCTCCTTCATATTCTTGAAAAACACTTCGAAAGGTGTTGAGTAGTGGTAATGCGAATTTTTTTTCAGTCTCAGTTTGGCTCTGTCTTCGATGAGGACACGGAGATCCGTCAGACTGCTTGCTCGAACCCTCCTAACGTGCTGTTCGCCTTCGGCAGCCTCCTTGTATCCGATATCAATTTGACCATTCGGGGAATGAATAGGAAGATTGATGGAACGTCGACGAAATGCATTATGACTCGTCTTCGCTATGACGAATACATCGATATCCTGAACAACGAAGCTGGAGAGGAGTTTCCGGACCAACACCTGTCCGGATCTCTCAGGAATTCTCTCAGACGCACCATCGAACCGATTCTAAACGAATGCATCAGGGAGATAATGCAGCCAGCAATCAACACGATCGAGTCCGTTAAGAAGGAACGAAGGGCAGCTAGGGAACGTACCATCAAACCAGATAAGAAAAGGATTGCGAAAAGAAAAGAAATGTACGACGCTGAAGTAAGAGCGAAAAGCAGCAGCTCTGACCTTTTAGCTGCAGATTTGCACAGCATCCTACTCAGAATATGCTTCCGAGAGCCTAAACCACAGGTGATACAACACATGATTCACTACAACTACCCTCTAAGTGCTCACTGCGGGACTGTCGTGTTCGATGGAGTGGCTGACATACTCAAGGATCTGTGTGTTGGAACTCTGTCCATTGAGTTGGAGAGGGATAATCAGGCAATTTTCACGTACAAAGCGACGTTGCGCACTGATGACGTAATAGAGGATGTAAAAATTATCCTGGGCCTTCAGAAGAACTGCTTTTATGTCTGCGGAAGAGGAAAGACCGAGATGCAGACAAAGTTCCCCGTGGGGTTGTTCGAAGCATTGTCTGAAACTGTTCGCGGTTTCTCGGACAAATTTCCGCTTGGAGCAGAACAATTCGCACAAGAATTGGAAAAGATCATTGGTGACTCAACGCATACAGATAACAGCTGGGCTAAGAAGGTGCAATGGCACTCAAGCGAGAAGCTTTTCTTTCCTGTCTGATCTCGGTGAGCTATCCTTCTTCATGGTGTGACTGTTTTTTTTAAACTTTTTTTCAAATGTACAGGTTCTTCCAATACTATCGTACCACCACTTCTTTCTGAAAATAATCTACCTATTCCTTCCTGAGGCGTTGCGGACCGAGCACATTTTTGCATGGGTGGTGCCCAATTAATGTGGGTTACGGTTGGGCCAATCTGATTCGTTTTTTATAACAGTAATGGAAAACGGCTATCGGAAAAAAAGTGCAATCCTCAACTTAAAAGCGTGACGTGATGTACCACATCCATTACATGGCCATATGGGGACGAAAGGTTGTGATGCATTATGTGCATGACGTGGTCCGAAATGGGTTAATTTGTAATTATGGTCTTAAAACGACCTAAATATACCTTTATCTCCAAATCTCAAGTATGTTTTGATGAAATTTTGTTTGGGTTGGTGATTCAGTGTCAAGAAAATCACGAAATTAACATTTACTTTACATTTCAACGTCACCTTATTGGCTTGCGGTCTGAAAGAATCCTCAGAAACTACGCAGGATTAGGGGTGGGATACTTTACATATGTATTTGCTACACTTCCGAATATTCGAAATTTTTTTCGAATAATCGAATTTCGAACTTTATCGATTCTTAATTTTTTCGAATGACCAAATTTCGAATTTTTCCACTTTTCTCGAAAGAATTGGAAAAGATCATTGGTGACTCAACGCATACAATCGAACTTCGAATTTATTCGATTTTTCACTTTCCTCGAATGATCAGATATCGAATTCATTTGATTTTTCACCTTTCCCGAATGATCGAATTTCGAATTTATTTGATCTTCTCTTTAACCGAGTTTTTGAAAATATTCAGTTTTTGTACTGTCGAATAATCGAATAAATTTGAAATTCGTTTTTAAATTCAGTCGATTATTCGAATAATTTGACTAATTCGGAATTGGTATAACTTGCAAAGACTCTAATTTACTGAGGACGCTTTGCAAGTAGGACCGACTTCAACCAATACCTTTCAGCAACACTAATTCAGTGTTCTTCCTTTTCCAGATAAATAATATAGTATTTACATCCTTTTGATGTGTTTCTTCTACTAGTATGTACTGCTGAATACACTATGCTTAGTCTTCATCTTCTTTCACCTCTGTACACTAGTGTGAATACAGTGCGTTTCATAAGTATAGACGCACCCCAGAAAATGCCGGTACCTAGATCATCACAGGTTCATGAGAAAAGTTGCAAACGTCAATCGATTCGGCATGCCAGAAAACCTAAGATTGCGTTGTTTCACTAGTGATTATGGAAAATACGGGATAGATTCGGCACATCACCATTAAATGTGCCGTTTCATAAGTATAGACGCAGTCTATGAGAAAATACAAATAAATTTTATCTACAAGGGAAAAATTGGGCTCAATATTTTGATGGGAACTAATAAGCGTCTACAACGTAAATCTGCATTCCAACTTGGATCACAATGTTTTGGAGCGAGGCACGGGCAGCTAAAACTTGCATGCTGTAGGCTGCTGAAATCGCAGGATCTCCGGGTAGGGGAGAGGTTCTTCGGTATCCACCTGCAAATATGTATAAGATATTGAGTCCTACAATCGAAGGAAGAATTTTGGTATGCAAAAGAAGACATCGCATCAAAGACGGCGTCGCATACCCTTCCTGAACTCGAAGCACATGATGTGCATTAATGGTGTCTGAGCCGTTGCGTCGGCTCCATCATGCAGTGCATGGGTTAAAAAGGTATTCAACCGCTGCATCACCATTGCACATTGTTGACTTCATCTCATACCTGGGGTTATCCCGCTCCAAAAAGCTTCACAGCTTTGTTTACGCGGAAAGAACGTGGTGATCGGCATGTCGAAAAAACGAGTTGGTTGCTTTGGATCTTTTGGAAGCCCCTGCTATGTTTAAATGAGTTTACAGGATGAGGAAAGCTTTATTTGGAGCGTATTATAATGAATGCACGCCGCTGGGGTGACATACATAGAGAGCCAGACTCTCTCAAAACGAGCACCTTTGGAGGTAGGCGCTGCCAAAGTTGGAGATGTTTCCTCTCATAACGACATCCTCGATATTATCTCCATTTCTACATAATCGAATTCCTCAAATCATAAGAGCACCTTTAGTGTCCATTTATTACATTTTCTTGCAGCACACAGAAGTAGAAAGCTCACTTTCCATCGAAAAACCTGCGTGACCTATACCAGTCGCTGAACAAATAAGCATTTTGAGAAGCCCTATTTAACGGTACTATCCGTATTCTAATACTAGCAACATCGAACATTCCTGCAGCATCTTACCAGATGACATTCATGGCCAGAACCGAATATCTTCCAGCACAACAAGCCTGAAAAATGCTATTGCCTGTACTAAGAGTCATTTTGATAGCCATTTGCTGGAAGGGATGGGTAAATCTATGCCAATCCATGTTTTCTGAGTTGCTTGGGAATCGCCGGAGACTTATCAGCTACAAATCTGCTGTTGCGAGGAAGTTCCCTCTGTGAAATCATCGGTTTCTGAAAGTGCGTCTATACTTATGAAACGGTCCCTAAGAGGGGGAAGTGCTGGATCTACCTATTTTTTTCCATAAATTCGGGTGAAACGACGTAAACAAGAGTTTTTGGGCACGCTCATTCGATTGGCACACGTGGTTTTCTCCAAAAAGTTACGTGGAACTGTGTACCAATGTTTTCTGGGGTGCGTCTATACTTATGAAACGCACTGTATACACATATCTCGATAACCACCGTCAATATATTATTAAATTGCGCATACTAATGACGCTTCCTTGCCGAGGTTTTCACTGTCGTACCCAAAGTGTTCCCTTACTTAAGGTAACAAAGCCAGCATTGCGATCAGGGTATTATTGAGGCTTCCATTTCAGGAAGATGTATTTTTCTATGAAAAGATCATTTTTCAATGAAGGTGTGATGGCGAGAGCACAGCCTTTAGCACAGGATGCAACTTGAAACCAGAAGGGCATTATTAGTGCACTAGATAAGAGAGCAGAACTGAAATAGAGAGCACTATAACACTGTTGATTAGCGGACCTTCTTATGAATAACTAATGTTACTGTGTTACTCCCGAGAACAACGTGCAGAAAAATGTGAACTCACGTGCCTTGGAGGATCAATATTCTGGAAGGCGATCTAATCAGTCTATTGATCACCATTTCTCTCTGGTTACATTGGATGATACCATTCACGTAGATTTTTTCTGAAAAGGTGTACTGAAAAGTTGTCATCAATAAATTTCGAAAAATTAGAGCTAATGGGAAGGACTTTCTTGATTAACTCGTAAGCGTAGATATAGGTACGTGACTGGAACATTAGTACACCACCGCACCCAAACTCAGAGAGTTTCATGGGATACAGTCCCTAACGCTAATCATTCGTAACCGAATGTAAAAGTGTTACAAAGCGAGTGATCAACGCTTCGAAATATGTATAACACATGGCGAAGTTAGGGGAAAATATGTAGGAGGGTGAAGCATTGTTGATTTGGTGCATCGTGTCCCCCTCCTTCCCCCCCCCCCTCCCCAGCAACTCATCGCTCCTAAATGCTTCCAATCTTTAAAATTGAGTCGAATACGTGTCGCATGTCAAAAAGTGATTGACTGATCCTCCATCCGCGAACATTTCTTCAATATTCCTCAGAGTAAGTAAGCATCATTTTTATTTGACGGATAATGCACTACCGAACCAGTTCCAAGCTGTATCCTGCATTTTTCTGGTAAATTGTTGCAGTTCACATCGTTTCACATCGTTTTCTAGGATTGCTTCGCTCACGTGTATGTTGTCATAGCAGGACAATTCGATTACTTCATTTTCCATGAATTCTATCGGCATCTATGTATATGTAAGTCAGCACGATGCAAATGTGCCTTCGAGCCAAAAGTTTTTTTTACTAGTAGAAGGCATGTAATCACAGAATAGAATCATTATCCTGTAAAGAAAGAAAATAAAGGCTTCGCAGAAAATCTATATGGTATAAAACTCTCTTGCTAATGAATCAAGAATAACGAAGCAATATCAAGGGCTCGGCACTCCCACAAGAGGATCCAAGGGCACTGTAACCGCAGACAATGGATGATTTGAACCAAAACGCAATATATGGCATGAAAAATATGATACACCCTGCCCGTACCCCAGAATTTGCACTAGCTAGTGTGTTGCCGTAAGAGAACTTGCATCCAGAATAACTGACACCAAGCTCTCTCCTGTAGGACCACTGCACCGCAATCTTCACTAAAAAGCAAACAGAAAGGGTACAGTGTTCGACAATGAAATAGTAAAGCGGACATTAAAAGGACTGTGCGCTCAATTAACAAACTAGACCACAACCAACCCTTGCAAAACAAATACATACCGAGGAAAATTTAAAAAAAAACGAAGGGTAACGTTACAACACGTGACTCTGAGTGAAGCATGTTTTGGTTCGTTTGTCAATTTCTTCAGTACCTATCACCTTCGAAAACATGTAAATACATCACCAAACTAAATCTTTGTATAGGTAATCTAGTAATGAGTAACATTAGCAAGTCACTACTTTCGGCTAATGTTTCGCACCAACAGTTGACCATTCGCTCTGTCTTTTCTGCCCAGACTCAGAAAGAGCAGCTTTGCGGCTCAGGTCGGAATCTGAGAAGAATGGAGCCATAGAAAACACAGGTTGAGATGCCCGAGGAATAGCGAGACCGGGAGGAGCAGATGGATCAGGACAGATGCTTTCAAACCCAGGTGGAGGACCTGAGAGAATGTTGCTTCCTGCCGATAAGCCAAAGCCTGGAGGAGCGTCTGCATTAGTAGACGAAAGCTCCACCACAGAGACTTTTTTTTTGAATAACGCTGTGAATTTTTTTCTACCAATAACGAAAACATTTCTTTTCAGTCCGATTCCCGTGCACAATGTCTTCTTTGGTGTTTTTGTTACGAACAAATGTGCCTTCCGACCAAGGTATCCCGGGGCGACCCGTGGGGTTGTTTTCTGCACTTCTAATGAGAATCTAACTAATTTCAGTCTGATTTTTGTGTATTATATATGTCTCCCCCGGATTTTCCCAGCAATAACGAATATTTATCTTTTCAGGCCGATTTCCTGTGTTGTATGTCCCTTCCAGTGTTTTCATTACTCGCAAATGCGCCTCCGGGCCAAAGGTGGGCGTGGGAAACTCGTGATGTTTTTTTTTTTACAATTATGAAGATCTATCTTTTAAGGCCGATTTCTCCTGTACAATGTCTTCTGTGATAATTGGGAAACTCGCAAATGTGCCTCCTGGTATAAGGTACGTACGGGAAACCCATGGGTTTTTTAACCAAAAATGAAAATTTGTCCTTTCAGACCGATTTCCTGTGTATAGCGTCTCCCCCGATATTTTTTTATAACTTACAAATGTGCCTTCGAACCAAAGGTATGCACGGGCAACCTGCAAGGTTTCTCTCAGCAAAAAAAATTTATACTTCCAGGCCGATTTTCCGTGTATGGGATCTCCTCTGATTTGCGTTAATGGCAAGCGTGCCTACTGGCTAACGGTTTGCGCAGGAAAGCCGTGGATTTTTTACCCATTATGAAAATTTGTTTTTTCAGTCCGATTCCTGTGTACCACGTCTTCTCCGTTATTTTCGTAACTCGCACATGTGCGTCCGGACCTACTCAGACAAAGTGCCGGAAATTCCGCAGTAGAATACCGGAATTTCCGCAGGTAACCAGTCTGTTTTTCTGCTGTTCTGCTGCGGAATTTCCGGTATTCTTCTGCGGAAATTCCGGTATTCCGCTGCGGAATTTCCGAACAAGTATTTTGCCGCGCAAATTCCGAAACGATGGTCACACACACACACACACACACACACACACACACACACACACACACACACACACACACACACACACACACACACACACACACACACACACACACACACACACACACACACACACACACACACACACACACACACACACACACACACACACACACACACACACACACACACACACACACACACACACACACACACACACACACACACACACACACACACACACACACACACACACACACACACACACACACACACACACACACACACACACACACACACACACACACACACACACACACACACACACACACACACACACACACACACACACACACACACTCTCTCTCTCTCTCTCTCTCTCTCTCTCAATATCAACGGTTCACACAACAGCAGCGGAAAGAAGGAAACCATTGAATACTCTAAATGGTACTGAAGTGTACTCATCAAAGCCGAAATTAGGTGAGGGGCGACCGAATTACCGAATCAGACGGTCACAATCCAGATAATGCGCTCGCAAGCCGCTGAGTTCGAGATCCTACCAGTGGATTTCGTACCCGGTACATAAAGACTGTGGAAAATTGAAATTGCGAGAAGATGTAACAGATGAGCAGCAACAGCGATGATGTGAATAGGTAATGATGAAGGTTCGCAGCAAACTCGACCGGCCAATCAATCAATGTGCCGCTTCATTGGTTGACGTGTCCTGCTGCGGAATTTCCGGAGCTCGGGGCAGTTGTTCTCTTCTGCGGTTCTCCTGCGTTTCTGCTGCGGAAATTCCGGGACACTTTTTTCTCTGCGTCTCTGTGCCTGCGGATCTCTTTCTGCTGCTGTTTTTCTGAATGCCGTTTTATTCTGCTGCGGAATTTCCGAAAGGCCTCTGTTCTGCTGCGGAATTTCCGGCACTTTGTCTGAGTAAGGTATGCGCGGAAAGCTGGTTTTTCCCAGCAAAAAAGAAAGAAGATTCAATTCTCCAGGCCGATTCCCGTGTTCTGCCTCTTCCGGTATTTTGTTTACTCGTGAACCTGCCTTCGAGCCGAAGGCCTGCGACCCCATTGTGTTTTTTCGAGCAGAAGAGAAAATCTGTCTTTTCAGATAGTTTTCCTGTGTGAAATCCTCTTCCAATATTTTTGTTACCAGCAAATGTGCCTTCTGATCAAATGTATGCGTGGGAAAACAGTGAGTTTTTTCCAGCGTAAAAAGAAAGTTCAGCAAAAAGAAAAAATTCCTTTCAGGGCGATTCTCTGTGTAACTGTCTCCTTGGGTATATTCGTAACTCCCAAATTTGCATTCGGGCCAAAGGTATGCGCGGGAAACCTATGGGATTTCTTTTATGATTAATGTGAATTTATCATTTCAGGCCGATTCCCGTATTCTGCCTGTCTCTTTTGTTATTTTCTTGACTCGCGAATGCGCCTTCGAGCCAAAGGCGTACGCGCCAATTGGGTTCTTTTCGAGCAGAAAAGAAAATCTATCTGCTCAGACCGATTGTCTACAATGTCTTCTCCGACTCTTCCGTTCCTGGTAGGTGTGCCTTCGGCAGTGAGGTGGGCGCGAGAAGCCCGTGGGTTTTTTTCACCAATAGTGAAACCAGCAAAAAGAAACTATCTTTTCAGTCTGATTTCTGTGTGCCATTTCTTCTGCGGTATTTTTGTACCCTGCGAATGTGTGTTCGGATCAAAAATATGAGCGGGAAACCCGTGGGTTTTCTCCAGCAAAAGAGGAAAATTTATCTTCTCAGGCCGAGTCCCCGTGCACAGAGCCTCCCCTGATAATTTCGTTATTGGCAAGTGTGCCTCAGGGCGTAAGGTAAGCTCGGGTAATCCATGGGGTTTTTTCTAGCAAAAAAAAAGAAAATTTGTTCTTTTCAGACCGCCTGCCTGTACATAGTGTCTCCGCTGATGTTTTCGTAACTCGAAGGTAAACCAAAGGTATACGCGGGAGAGCCTTGAGATTTCACCAGCAAAAAAGAAAACTTGTCTTTTCTCGCCGATTTCCTCTGTACAGTGTTTCCCATTCTTGTAACTCGCAATTTTTTCGCATTTCTACAGAGAAAAAAAAAAACTACTCACCCTTGGCAATCGCTGTGAAAACGATCACGTTGACACGATTATGTGGGACGAGGGGATTGTACGATGGTAGCCCTTCTGAATCAGTTTTAATCCCTTCACTGACACCCGATCGCTGAGGCACACGTGCGAAACTAGCAGTAACGCTTCCTCGCGGTGACAAGCCGGTTTTGACACGTACTAACATGCAGTCCCCTGTTAGAACGTGTCAAAATTAGTTGTTACAGGACTTGTTCCGTTACAACTCGTCAGAATCCACGTTATATGTATCAGAGCACGTTAAAACGAAATGTCGAACTGTCGCGTGGGGCTGCGAGCCAGAGTAAAGCACGGGGTGCGATTA
This sequence comes from Ancylostoma caninum, assembly GCA_037903475.1. Taxonomy (NCBI): domain Eukaryota; kingdom Metazoa; phylum Nematoda; class Chromadorea; order Rhabditida; family Ancylostomatidae; genus Ancylostoma; species Ancylostoma caninum. The sequence goes on from JBAJFG010000387.1 coordinate 280,062, forward strand.
GGAGCTCCCAGCTACGTGCCCCGCTTTTGCTTTCACATGGGCGTTAACCACGTCCATGATTCCGCCATTCTTGGCGGTACACAGTCTTTGCATTGTAATGAGCAGTCAAACAGCTTTCATTATATTTTTATCAACATTCCGCCTCTCTCAATCTGTAACACAAATTCCAGACATCATAGACAAACCTGTCAATTTTAAGGAAACGTGCCCAACAAGTTTGGGCATGTTGGACATACTGAACATAAAACAAAAAAGGAGGGATCAGACTGCTAGGAAACTGAAATTGTTTGAACAAACTTGGACATGTTTTAACATGTTTTTACATAAACTTTCTTTTTTTACTCCCTGCTCCCTCTTTGCTGTGGACGCCTTATGCGCAGCTCTCTACTACTGAATATTGTAGAGTCCACCACAGGGCAGGTGCGATAAGAGTGCGATACACGCACCTTCACCGCACCTGCCCTGTGGTGTAAGCCACAGTAATATTTCGCAATGGAGCGCGGAATCGCGGAGTAGCGCGAAATAGCTCCACAGGGGGTTTCAGTTGAACTTCGGTGCAACTCTTGCAATATTGAAGTGATCTAACGTGCGCGAATTGCACAGATGGAGCGAAAGTTAGAAAATTTACCATGGTTGTTCCGCTGTGGCGAGCAATACATACTAAATTTACTAATTACTGCGTCTGTAACTTACTACTATTACTCTGTGTTGCTGTGCCGATTAACTGTGATGGGAAATTTTTGAAGTGAGAGGGATCGTAGAGGTGTGGAACATCTTATACACAGCTCGAATAATGTGTTAGGTCGTAAATGCCGTTCCCTTCACGTGCTTCCTGAATAGAAACCGTCGGCCATTCTGCCGATGCCAGTGCGTAGGTAGGATAGTATAGGAGTCGTAGGACGAGGATCAATCATAAAGAAGAAACACAACGTAGCCCCCACCCCACCGCCTTTGCTTGTTTCGCTTCGCTCCTCTAAATACGTAGGGGTGGTTTGAAATATCATACCTGTGCTTCACCCTGACTGCGAGATAGAAGGGCAATTTATATTAGACACGTGCATCTAAATGATGAAGGATAAGGCAAGTCGCATCGGTGACGCAGTTCAGACGTAAGCGTTTACGGCGTAGCGGCGGTCGCACCTTCTTTTCATTGAGGAATCACATGCCGCGTTAGCCGATCTTTATGGGCAATCCTCTGCAAGTAAATGAATGCCTGCATCTAAAGCTCAGCTGACGCACGCAGCCAGTATTATATAAATTGCCCTACAGAGCCAGCGTGGAAACTAGGGCTGAATCAGCCTGACACTGACTACATTAGATGAGTGCGTTTGTCGTGCGTGCGACCGTAGGATAAAGAATAGGCATACAGCTCTATGGCAACTTGTAGTATAAATTTAGATACGTTTGTTTTACGCTCGTGCGTCTATATGGAGGCAAGTGCGCACAGTCGCAGCTCAGACGCATGCGTTTGCGGCAACGCAGCGGCTGCGCGGTTTCATTCAGAATAACACGCAGTGTTGGTCGGCATTCATTATTTTTAAAAAAAACCTCGGCAGATAGTGTGTGCATCTGACACGCGATTGACGCACGTACCTATTGTACATTTCCCTTCCGACGCACCCCAAGCGCAGGCGAGACCGAATTGTTCGCTATCGTGGTGGCCGCGTGCTATTTTAACGCAGGCGGACGCAGAAAGTGGGCGGGAGGGGGGAGGGGGCGTGGGAAAAAAGTGGGGTCTCCGCCGCTTTGGGGACCCAGATGGAAAATGAAATTAATAAAAGCATCAATTATAATAACAAATAATAAATATAAGTTATATTAAAAATAATAATAAAAATGAGCAATCAAAAATAAACTAATGCAAGATTTTTATTTGTATTGTGAAGTAATTTCGAAGATTTGGCTACCCATTCTCGGGGGACGCCCCCTCCCCCCCCCCTGCGTTCGCCACTGTCGCATACGTATCAGAATGCACTGTGTACATGCAGTGTTGAACTTCCACAATTGTGTGCGTGCGTTTGACGCGCTGCTAACGCACATAACATCAGTAGATGGTTCTGTTGAAAGTTTGGTTGTGAATGTCAGTTTCAAAACTGTGGTTATTCCATGCACTATGTGCAAACGCATATCGAGTGGTTTTTACGCGTCGTTGGACGTGAACCATACGTACAATATCAAAGCAATTACCCTCCCTATCCCCACTCCACTCCCCCCCCCCCCCCTCCTCCGCCCCCTCCCCAACACCCTTCGACTTGGCCCTGCTCTGTGCGAAAGATTTTTGGAGTCAATGCTTCTGCGCTGTTGTTTACACATTTTAAATTGTTCACGAAATCAAATTTTGGAATCTCAAACTAATCCAGAAGCTAAGCTCGACTTCCTTCAAGATGGCTAGGGTCATCCAAGATGCAGTGTAACTATGACAGACCAGAATGTGAAACTACAACAACTAAGACTATCGTAAATAATTGTGTTATTGCTCAACTTTGAATGCCAAAATACATATGATATGATTAACTGAATCGAATCTATCGGCCCTGGTCATAAACCAGCCATCGCTCCACAGTTTCCTTTTTCGCATCCGTGGTTCCACGAACGGAACTGAACGGACGTCTAAGAAATGTCTCAGCCTTAATTTTTTACTAGAATGCAATTCCAGGATTATGTAGAATACATTAATAGCTTTCAAAAAAGTTCTCTTCGCTCAACACGATGAGGAAATGATGCGAATGGGGCTTCTATCCTTAAAATTCGCTGTGAATTGCTTCTCAAAGAAATATCCAAAGTATTAGAAAACTAAGCTAAAGCTTCGATGTACATAATCCATGGCAAAGATTTCAATTCATGGGAGTGCTGCGCTCAACATACATGATAATTCTTACTATATTCCTAATGTAAAAAATCTAGATTGTCAGAACAAAGCGGCTAGGATTCTATGAAGGATTGCTGTGAGCTAAGCAGAAGCACAGACCACTCTCAAACGGCACAGCACAAGGCGAAATTTGAGAGCTTGCACCTTCTTTCTTGATGACTAAGACATTGCAATAAAGGGCCTGTCTTAGACTCAACGTGCCCATGCAGTCCACGGATTTGCTCCTTTTTCATCTTGTCTTCAGCACTCAGTAATCAGACTATGTAGTACATAATAAGGTAGAGGTGCACAACAGCGCCACCGAGCTTTATTGCCTTCAGAGAAACATTTCTAAGGATCAACGTTAATTCTAGAGTAATTTTATTGTACATAAAGAATTAATTCACTATATACTGAAAGCAAAGTTCATTTAGCTGTTTTCGAAAATGCGATGGGTATCGACATTTGAATTTTGAACATGCTGGAATTTTGGTTGTTTAAAGGGCACCACCGAGTTTGGACCACAGAGTCTTCTCCATATCTCAGCCCTAGGATGAGCGATCAAAACCAAGTTTGAGTACTATTTGTTGAGGCTCTATGGGGACTCCCTTCCTGTAGCTGACCACGAGCACAGAGTTAGTTGTATTTGGACTACAAAATAAAATTACAATTTTATCGGTATTCAGAGACAAGGTGTAATACTTTTGAATCTGCTTATGTAGAGAAGTGAAGTGGTGACTTAAGGGCAAAGTCCGGGCAAAATTCCATCTCCCGAATTCCTATTGGATTCGTAGCCCACGGCGACCTCTTGGACGAAAACTATAGAAAAACCCCTGAAAAGGTCCCACAACAAATGCTTTCCATCGACCAATTTCGGTACGGCGTTTGCGGGTTTGCGGCGTCCGTGCCTTCAAATGACGTTATACGGCGCGCCCTACATGCTGTCTGTTGTGGCATCGTAGGGAAAAATTTATATTTAGGGGACCGGTGGTCGATTTGATGGGATGGGGAAGCTTACACGAAGTGTTCCCTACGCTCTATGTATCCGAGCGTCCAGCGTTGTTAAGTACGCACGCACGCCGGTTGTCGGTTGGAGCGCGTTTTCCCACGACTACCGTAATCCGCGGACGTTTTGTCCCATATCTAGCGATGAAGCTTATACCGAGGTCTCAAACTTGAGACACGTGCTACAGATATGGTTTGGACTCCAGAGAGCAAAGCACCTGGGTGGGGAAGATTTTGGCCGGACCTTGCCTTTAAATTAAGCACTTTTTTCTCAATATAATGCTGTGATCGCTATTAGCATACTTTCCGTAACAGCTAGATCGAAGGACAGAAGCAAAAAAATCAAAATTGTTGAGAATTTCATTTCATTGAATCTCGAGAAAAATGGATGCGTCGGAGTTTTCCGTGGATTACCTGGACACCTGTTAGCAGCACAAATCGGAAAGGAATCCGTAGTCGTAGTGCATGCTTTCTGCTTGTAACCACCATGGATTCTTTTTTTTTCGCAAATTTTTAGCCATGTTGACGATCCTTGTTCTTCCCTGAAGTGAGTAACTACGCATCGATTCTACTACAACAAAATGCGCACTAATATCGAGAATATGTAGAATCACAATTTCACTCAATTCGATAGATTGATGTAAGAGAAAAATATAAATATTTTCAAAAGTACTGCATGTTTAGCCCAAAACGGAAAGAATGAGCGTAATTCAATTGAGAAACATTTTCCTGAGGAGTGGAGCGGAAGTAAGAAGGAGAACATTCCGCATAGTCACATTCTTGAGCATTGTCCTGATAGCTCACTGCGAGCTTGAAATACGGATCTTATATATTCATCAGTGTTTCATCAGCTGATTGCCCATAATTGGAAGCGTGCTAAATATGTGGCCGCAGTTGTAGATGTTACTGATCCGAATTCTGATGGGAGCGAGTACATGAGAACAAAGGGTGGCGGGTTTTTGCGTTCGACGGGGTTTGTGAGAGCGATCCGGGCGGTGTTGATGTCCTTGATTTAGAAAGGGTAGTAGATTTATGGCAGATCACAGGAAATTTCTCCCCGAGGTTGATGGATTACCACTGTGTTGATATGAAAACCGAGCCAAACCACTGAGACTAGGTGCTCGAAGAGCTTTACGTGCCTAGACTTGAAAATGGTGTTTATCCTTTAAAAAGAAATCACATTTCATAATATGTTCTTGCGCATCTAATACTTAATCTTAACTACATTTTTCTTTAGGCCTCCAATTGCTGCCCTAGTCATTCCTCAGCAAATTTCAAAATCTGGCTTCAGAAATCTTATGATTCCAGTAGCAACAACTAACAGCTTTCTACAGAAGTCTCATCCATAGTGGCTTCTTATGTCCCTATGACCCACAATAACAAAATGGAACAACAATTGGCTCAACTACCGCATATCCAAAAGGTTCAAGCGCTCTAAAGGACAGCAATTGAGGCAATTTTCAGGAAAACGACATAGCCAAGGATGTCTTTTTGTAATTTATCAAATATGCTGCCCTGAAAGACAACTTTAATTAAGAGACTATGCTAGAATCACTTCTCAAAATAGTAAATGGTGGAGGCACAAATCCTAGTAAAGTTAGTTCAGAATGGCTACAGTCAGTGCCACAATTACGCGTAAACCCGCCACCAGCAACGCCAAGCCTTCGTGTGCGGCTGCGTTGCGGTTGCGTTGCGGCCGCTACAGCCCATCTACAGTGCGCCAAGATGTATACGTCGTAATATGCATCGCTGGAGTATATCATGTCACAATCATAGGAACGCCATCCCTAACGTTAGACCCCGGAGTGCGGCTGCGATGCGGTCGCATCGGGCCTTTCATCGTCATGACTGAAAACGTGGTAGGGTCGATTAAGATATACGATGTCAGCGTGCGCTCCTGTCGCTTTATCGTCAACGCCAAAATCATAGACATGTCACTGATGGTTTCGGAAGTCAGTGTGCGGTTGCGGCGCGGTCGCAGCGCGGTCGTCCAGGACTTACATCGTTGGCGACAGAGAAAATCGGAAGTAATCTACTATTATATTACTTAATTTCGACTAGTAGCTGTTCGTATCGATTTTTAGCGTTGACAAAAAGCCAGGGCAGCCTGTACTCCCAGCTGCAGCCCACGCACAGATAATTCTGGCGTTGACCACGAATGCACTGTAGTGGTTCTTCACAGACGTTCTTTGAGTACTATTCGGAAAACTGTCTCGGACATTCCCAGGCCGCACACCTTGAGACCCCGCAAAGTCCTTGTGACTTAGCCAACTCCTCGGCCGCCCCGATGACGTCGCCGTCGGCGAAGTGACGCGGCGCGGTGGCGATCGATGCACATCTGCGTCGACGCTGCGGGCGAGCAGCACTCACCGCACTCTCGGCCCCCTCGCCGCCCGTCAGTCTCCCTCATCGCATGCCCAGCGTACAGGCGGCTCTAGCTCCCAGTCACGGTAGGTATACTGTAGCCGATCATTCGTGTGATTCGCCGCAACGATTGCTAGTCAATATATCGATTTTCGCTGTGTGTTGGCTCTTTCCTCTCTCCGTGGTGGTCATTTCAAAGTTCAAAAAGTTCAGATTGATTTTGAATTAGTATTCGATGTATGTCTAAGTATGAGGCTATTGATTTAAACATAGTGGCACAATTGCAGACCATGTCATCAATTTTACGCTAGTATATTTCTACTGGTAAGCATTTAATCAAGTTGTTTACGCTTACATATTCTCGTCATGTGTTTCCACGACGCATTGACGCATACTCACACACTTACCGTAATCCGCGTAACGAGCATCTCTATCTAATTGACCTAGTGTTCCTTCAAATAACTCTACCGTACCACTTGTCCTGAATCAGGGTTGTTGACCAAATCAACGCGTACGAGCATGCAACAGGAATAAATTTACGAAGTTCCAATATATCTTGCAGTGATTCCATGTTCAAACGCGTTCTAACAAGTTCAGCTTATTGGTAATTAACGTGTAAGTAATCTCTGACGTGATCTGTCCTATTACCCTGATGAGTAAGTCGTAGATACCCTTTTCTCAGTAGAGTTACTCATCCCGGCAGTCCGAAAGTACAGCAACATTTTACGCTCTAATCACAAATGCCTTACCTTATGCGTCCTTTAAAGTACAACCACTACGTCTTCATGTGAGCATAGTTTTTCGCTTCCATGAAGTCAAGTACGTTTCATCGCCACGAAGCACGTTCACAATTACGCCGAGGGCTTGAGAGCGCGTCCACTTGTCACGTGAGGTTCCTGTCTGGAAAAGCACTTGAAGTGCGGAAAAACATGCCGCTGTACAATTAGCAGCACTATCCATGGGATTTTCGTGTTCAGTGTCCAGTGTACCGTAGTCCGCAACCAGAGCGATCACTTATCTGGACGAATTTCCGCTCCACAACGTTCTTCGACTCGTTTTTGCGTTGTTTTTCCGAGCTACACATGTGAATTCATGCCGTTTCCGTGTTGTTGATCAGAGAACTCGTCCGCGTTCACGTGGGAATTCTGGGAATTAATTCCCGACAACCCCTTTTCATACTTAGAAATACGTCTATCGCTGTAATTCCCATATTCCACACTATATTTGACGTCGCTAACAAGGCAAAACCTCGTTATATAGCGCGGCTATGCACTTTGTAGCCACGTATCGATAAAAACACCTCTGTATTTCATTAATCAAACGAGTCGGTCCTGACACGAAAAAGCCTCGTAAGCTCTACACCTTCTTTGCCCTTGGGCGCTCCGCTACATATGAAATAACGAGTGTGGGCGAAAGCTGGATTACGGTATCCAACGGGGGATCTCTGAAAAGAGGAGATACATATAGTACTCCCATACGAGTGAATGAGTGCCATAACGAGACCCACTTCCTAATCGTTTTTGTTGATGACGTCATCACTGGACTTGTTAGGACATGATAAAGAGTTAAATATTATCATGTCAATACACGAATGAATTCTGTAGAATAAACGCGTTCACGGTTGTCCCTAAACTTGAGCACGGTAGGCACCCGGTTATTATCCGGTTATCGCCCACTTATTGTCCTCCTAGTGGTTACCTATCGCTGTTACCCAGTGAGTAATCGATATTGGTAGCGGCAGGTTAGCGTCCCGTCGTTTGACAACGAATCACAGTTAATTCCCATGTTTTTTCTTCTTTGTCTCAATTATTTCACTCTTATATCCTCAGTTTTACATTTCCAACTGTGGTGCATAATCACCCCACCATTATTACCCGGTTGCTGGCCGGTTATTTAACCGTTTTTCTCCCTGATATTTTTCCTACATTCTCCGGTTGCCTTACTGTTGCTGATGCTTACCTAAGCATTCCTCACCAGAGCCCGGATTAATAATTGAGATTACCCAGGGTAAAGGTGTTGACACCTTTGTTAACGATGGTTTTGTGGGGTTTTACTGCGTCTACCCTGGGTAATTTCAAATGTGTATGTCGCCGCGGTACTCTTTTAGATGTTTCACCACCACTATTCGGCTCACCATGTGAAACACCCGGTTCGTCCACGGTTGTTCCACTGTAATGACCCAGGTGATTCCCAGTTAAGCCAACAATCTAAACAGCAGTCCTCACAATACTTTGGCAATGTTTCTAGTCTCCTACCAATTTCCTGCAGCAAATCCATTTCTAAATTCCTTTACTGCTGGCTACGCGATGTTCCACAGTTAATCCTCGCTCAGCCCACGGTAATGACGAGCTTATAACACAGTTAACATCTGTTCCCATATGTGGTTGAACCGTAAGAATGATCATTACCTCTGTATTCCTGAACTGCTCGTAGACTCCTACACCCTTCCCACGAGAGGGGTATGGCTTTCCCTCGCTTAGCCCTCGGTTGTTGCATGGTTACGTCCCAATGTAGGCGCCGTCCGCTTGTACAACTGGCACAGGTATTGGTGATCCCAAACTTACAAACGTTTTAGACTTTCTCAAACAGTCACTTAGTTGTTATGCCGCTAACCTTACCCAGTTAACCCACGGTTATTGCCCAGTTATTGCACGATTACGGATATGTCTGTAGTTCTGGTACAAAAGCATCTATAGCATCTTCGCTACATCAGCGGGTTTCATTTAACTCCATCGCACACCATCGCCTACGTTGCCCACCGTTTTTCCACAGTTATTACCCAGTTTAGCACCAATTTCACTGGTATTCAGGGCGAAATAGGGAAAAGCTGCTGCAATATCCGGTTTTTGTACGGGATGCGCACCATTGCTTCCCAGGAGATCCCATGGATCTGCACCACTTCTCCAGGACTTCCAGAGTCACTTCCTCATCACCAGGTCCCTCTCGTTTCCCTCATTACAGCTTCATTATCTCGTCACATGTCTACGTTTTTGCTGGCTGCCATAGTGCTTCCTGTCTCTCTCTGTCTGCCTTATTTGATCCTTAATTAAAGCACATATTCGCATGGGTTCAGCGACTAAAAACACCACATGACCAGCAGAAAACTTGCATGATAAATGCATGAAACTTGAACAGCAGGTGCTGTAATGAAATTATGCCCAATACTTCCCCGTCACGTGAACACTGAATCAAAAGAATATGAACTTTACAGCGTTACCCGATGGTCGTCCTTAGCAAGAGTACAACCAAAATCCGTTGGGATTACTGTAACCCAGCGAGAAAGTACGTTTTCTACGTACACATTTGCTTAATGCTAACATGTAATCTAAGCTGTTTTGTGGGGATAGTCACGTTTCACTGCGTTTTCTCTGAATAGTGAATGAAATGAGCGGCCTTATTACAATTCATTAGCCGCTGGAATTCACTAACAGTTGTTTATCGCGCTCTTTGACGTGTGGTCCGTAGTGTGGTCCGCAGTAGTGCGTAAAACTCCCTCAGGCAGCTCCGAACTAAACATCAAAGGCGTCAAAAAACATCCTTGTGTCATTATACCCTCGTAATGAGTTGTTTTAGTCAAACTACATTCCTTGTCAAAAAGATAGACGGAGTGCGCGTCGCAGCCACAGAATCGCTTCGAACTCGTCCCCCTCACTCGGAGTATGCTCTCCGCATTCGTCGTCCATGTCCCACCGCGTTTCTGCAGTCACGGAATCCAATTATATTTTTGAGGAAGACTACATCCCCTCATATGGTTGCGCAGACGACCAGAGCGTTCATCATCTGCGTCTCTGCCGCGACGCATATCGCGCTGCGACAGGCAGAGACCAGCTGTCATGCAAAAACCCGGGAAATTAGTTAATTAATATGTGTTCGCTTGTTTTTGTTGGGCAAACATGTTGAAACACCATTTTATGCATTTCTGGCCATTGGGCCCGCCCTATTTCTTGAAGTGAACCCCATTGGTGTAAATGTAAGTAATGTAATGTTCTGGAAATGCAACTTTTTGTTCTTTTTTTTCTGAATTCACGAATTTCTCCACTTTAAATCATAAAAAAGGGAGGAGTGCGTTTTCTGCGGCCTCGAAAAGCACGCTGCGCGACCGCGCCGCTCACGATGGAATTGTCGCTGCAGAGGCAGATCAGGGTTTTCTTGATAGTAGTTCTTCGTATTTGACCTAAATTATCAAGAAAAGTAAGTAAATACCAAGGAAACCCTTCAGTTTGTTGTCCCCGAGAAGATCCCAGGGTGAGCGTGCGGTCGCGCTGCGTGCTTTCCAGGACCGCGAAAAACGCACACCCATTGACGCACACTGTACGCCTTAATGAGGAAACATGTTAAAACAGCATTCTCCGCATTTCTGGCCCATCGTAATCGTAAAGACCCGGACCCAGGACCTGCTTGTATCAATATTCCCGGAACATCTTTGCACAAACGATCTCACTAAATGTTGCAGCAGCAGAAAGGTCGCTCAACACGTCACGTAGGAAATCGCTGTATAGAGAGGAACTAGCGAAAAAATTACTTCTGTTAGCCCTTTATCCCAATAATAATTATTAAAGGATGCATAGTGATTTCCGCTACATATCAGCACAAGCGTCAACAAATCATCTGACGTTTCAATTACATTCACATTCGCGTGACGGCTGCGGCGACGTCGACGTCACATGACTGAAACATGCGCTGGAAATCATCTCTAGCCGTCTCAAAAGCGCTCTAATTAGGCAGAGTCCTTTAAATTTGCACGAAATGGCGGAAGCTCAGAGCAGCAGTGCCGGATTGGTCCTTTAAAAACTTTATTATGGACAGAGCCACACATAGGCGAGAAAAACAGCGAAAAAAGTGCTTTTAGTTGTCACCTCTGCAACAATTACCACACCAATCAATATATCGATTTTTCAGAATGGCTGTATCTGGGAATTGGAGGAGCGCTTGGTTTGCTAGGCGTTGTCGCTATAGCAGCACTATTAGCAGTACGAAAACGGCGACAGTATCCGTCATTACTTCTACCGCCTAAACAGGTAAGAACGCGTTTTGACATGTGCATGAGCAGTTTAGTGGGGAAAATCGATTTATTGACGGTTATTGATTGGCATGGTAGAAAGATACAGTTTTTTGTAAGGATTTTATCCAGCTTTTTTGAAACTCTTTTGATATTGCGACCTGAGTGTCTTAATGCCTAAGATCTATGAACCCACACTTGACCTAATGGGTTTGATATTGATCAATTATTGATTGCGTAGTAGTATCGGTAGGATTTGGGTTAGGCTTGATCACACTGGGGCTGGGGTTGAGTTCCATCCACGATGTGGGGATAGAGCTAGGCTTATGGCGAACATGGGCCGGGTGACAGTTAACCAGTTTACGAGCAGAGGCTACTTTAATTATGGTAGATCGATCGATAATTGATTGATGTAGGTACATGGTCGGAAAATGGACCAGAAACTGAATACTCCCTCCAGAATCTGATCGTTCTACACATTTATTCCTCAAACTACTTATAGCTATTCCTAGTCGAGGTTCCCAGTCATATCCCAGGACTAGAAATAAGCCTAGTGCAGTGCTAGATCTGGCTAAAGGGATAAACTTACCCTGAGGCGGCCAAGTCTGTCAAACTCGCTGCTATCCTGCAAGGGTTATTGGCTATTTTTTGCCCAGTGTGTGGGCTTCGTTAACGTCAGCACATGTGACGTTTGCAATTTTTGCCGCACCTTGCAAGGATATTCGTTTCACCACCATTTAGGCTAATAGCCGGATAAATTTCATCAAGGGTCTATCAGTTTCAAGCCGTTAAAAATCACCTGTCCCCGTAATTGAAGGCACTTTAGAATCCACTTAAGCTAGGTGGTCGAAGCTATATTTAACCGAGGTTCAGCCCCCTAATCTGTGTCCCGTTCCCCGTCTAATTTCCCCCACATAAGCATGGTCAACAAATAGATCAGATTACAATGACGGGATAGCTCGAGGCGAATAAACAGCACTTTAATATCCATTCGGAAATTGTTCCTAATGAGACAGATGCTTATTGATCAAGGCTCATTTTTTCCAAGAAAAAAAAACATATTCCATGTTCGACTATCTTTGAATCTTGAATCTTAGCTATGATTTCGAACTTGTATTGCGCTCATAGAGCTGTTTTTGACCAAGATTGTTGAATCATTCTATTCCAGCAGTTCCCATCTCGTTTTCTATAATTTTAGGGAACCTTATCGTACTCGTGCAATATGCACGAGTGTCCTTAGGCCCTTTAAAGGCCCTTCAAAGACGATTGAAACGCGGGAAAATTCCCACGCTTCTCTGACGGCCCTACCCACGCTGCACTTGATATCCATTTGTGCACTAATGTTAACTAATGCTACTAACGGAAACAGAAACAGTTGGTAGCAGCAACCTTACGGGTTGTGCGGTGTTACACCTGAAATGGGAGGCGCGGACGAGCTCTGCGATTGACCAGATGCATGAGTTGAGCAATCGCAGAGGTGAGCCGCATCGCCCCTTTCGATTTAGCGCCGCAAGCACACAATCTTGCGCCATCGTCAATATCTGACCTTATGCGCGGCCCATAACCCTCCCTCCAGTGTCGATAGCCAATCACAGGATTACGTAGCGTAGGAGCTTTAGCAGCGCTTTTCCAGAGGAAATAGCCTCCTGCAGAGAATGTCAATAGTTTTTTTTCCTTGCCACAAGTTTTTTTTTTCAGTTGTTACTCCGCAATTGACTAACAAATAATGAATGAATAGCGGGTAATATATGTTACAATTGCACAATGGCTGCATTTTTTCCTTCAATTTTTTTTATCTGGGACATAGAGATGGCAGCCGGTAGCCTTTGGAAGTATAGGGCGTGGCCAACCAAAAGGGGGCGTGGCCGACCACGATTTTGATGAATATATCAATCAATCTACACAGAGAAATATAACATTTGGAAGTGAATACTTCAAAATTCTGTCATGCATGAAGGAAAATTATTGAAATAACGGTTTTCACATGTTCTGCATGTTCTGAGCACAGTTCTAACTCACCCCCTCACCACCCTCATTACCTCCTCCCCCTGTCAGACCACCACTGCCCACGACGAATGTCCTACAAGGGAAAATTTTCCGAGAATCGCACGCATTAATGGCATATCTGTCCGTCAAAAGTGCCACTTCATCGATGACACTTCATCGATGAGTCCCTCGAAGACATCATCCGTCACATCTCTCAGAATTCAATTCCAAGTCAATGTTTTGGTCGCGTTCCCTAGTAGGTTACTAGTAAAGATCCCTGCGTCATTCCCTGAAAAGCTGTTGCCAAGGCACCCGTAAAAGACGTAGTGACAAGATAAAAACTTGCCTTCAATCAGTACTTTGATCAGCTCTTATCATGCAAATCCGCCAGAGCGTACCGGATTGTACCTTCTAACGAAAAAATTGGGAATTAGGTGAGATTCGATTTATCCGTTAGTCCCCCGGCTAAGCTCCGCCCATCCCACAAATTAGCAAATTAATTTTTGCGTGCTGTCTAGACAGATTTGTGGAAATTTTGCAATTAACACGTTAGTTCGTGAAGCAAATCCATAAAAGCACGTATGGATGACGTCAAATGGCTCGTCTTAACACGAAACACCTCATCTAGCACGTCTTAACGTGAATTAACACATCAAGAAGTGTCCCTGCAAATGCTGCTTAGTAATGGAAAGCTATCATAGAGGGAAAGTGTGTTTTGCTGCATTTTTCTGGAGTATTGATGAGAAATATAGCTACAGTATACCTATCAAGTACAATTCGCTAGTGCATGGAGACCTGCATGAACTCATTTACCACACATCGCATGATTGTACCAGTTATTAATGCCACTAGTACAGCTAGCCTTCGTACTTGTTATTCCCTAGGCGGGAAATTCAAACTGAAAATGAACTTCCATGCCGTTGGTGGAACGTGTTTACGTGGAATAATAAAAAGCAAGCACTTCCCGAGGAAATCATCGATCACTCCTGCTACGGTAGCTGCATTTACATATATTACCGTAATCTTATACCGGCTACAAAGTCAGCACTGGCACGGAAAAAGATTGCAGTTGGCCACTCCCACTGTGCTCCCGACAAAATTTGGCGCAAAGAAAAATGTGACGCACCACTTGTAGGGAGGCCACGGCCCTCGGCCAATGAAATGAACTATATTTCGTATTTATGCGTTTATATTTTTATCAAAAATTTTTATTGTAGAAAATTACATACCATAAATTTATCTTTGAAAAATATTTTTGACAAGGAACCCCCTCCATTCTCTCGTTCAGAACAACTTGTACATCCTGCATTTATATGCATTTATCAAATGTGGAGAAGCTTTCGCTATTTGACTCCAACTTTCTGCTGGAGAATAGCAGCAGCTGCTGGTAACACGTTGCTCTTCCGCTGACAACCTACCCCTATGTAGTTGTCACCAGCACTCTGCGAATAACAGCAGCTGCTGCCAAAAGTTGGCTATTTGGCTGTTATTCTTTTGATAGTTGTCATTATCTCCTTGCAGGAGAATAGCAGTAGGAGCTGCTATCGGGGTGCTGTTGTTCTGCAACCGATTTTGGATCCCTTGAGAGAGTTCCCTCAAATTTTTGCCGTCGAGCAACGCTGAAGTCACTCTAGGACATGTGTTTTTATAGATATGCCAAGATCTGTTACTTTTTTTCATTTTTCATTGACTGAATTCTTCTAAATCATTCTCAGTTAATTAGCAGTAGAATAGCAGCATCTGCTGCCATTAGTTCATGTTTTTCCCGGAACAGCCAGCCGGTCATAAAAATGCGGCCCAACTCATCAATTTCAGGTAATCGCCGTGCGGAATGGCTTTCCAAAAGGTCCCGGCGGATTAAAACAGAGCCCATCTCCACTGCAGGTACTGGCAAAACATCAAAAACCCTAATGAAGTATCGTGGGGACCAAAGAAATCCCCTCTTTTTCAGAGTCCTCTCTCAACAGACTCATCACCGAGTCCTGTGGTACCATTCCAGTCGCTACTTGAGGATCGAACGCGGAAACTCTCCCCGTCCGAGTTACCTACTGAACGTGGAATCATCACATTCACATTGAGCTATGATCCAGTATCACTTGCGTTACAGGTTAGCATTTTTTTTCCGCAAGAGGCAGAGACGCAGAGGGGTGAAATTTATAGCAGTTGTCCAAAACTGCGCATACTCTTGAATGTATAAATGATCCAAAGTGCACTCATATTCTATTCACATTGCAATGCAAAGAGACATTTTTGCCCCAGACATCACTCGTCCAGGACATCTATCACATCTCCCTGCATAGATGAATAGAATGACGTTGTTGTGTTCTGCATAGCACATTTTCCGGGAACATGTTCATGTGTTAGTTGCCTTAGGCGTCTTCACACTTTGTGTGGATTAGTTACAGTTGTCCAAGCGTAGACACGAAAAGAATGCTGTCATGTCAAATTATTTTGTCGGCCTTGTGACAGTTGTCCTGGAAGTGCATGACACAAAAAGGACGCCAATATTTCTTCTCTAAGAACCTATTTGCCATGGAATGATATTATGGCTATAGTAAAAGCCTGATGGAACCAGAAATAGGAGCAGTTGTCTTGCTATATGTCCACAACATGGGACCCAATCCCTCGTACTTTTGGCCTGTCAGGGATGTGTTAGGGACGCAGGGGAAAGTCCTATGACGTGTTGAATCGAGACTTTTCTTTCAATTCCGATTGCATGTTGCTATTTTGTGCGGACAGCAACAAGAAAAACCTCTTCTGTCTGCACTCTGCCCTGCAACGTTGCAATCCTAATGCTTTTCTGCAGAACATGTTATACTGATGGTTCGACGTTGTCATTTTTTAACTGCGCAAAAAATGCCCTCGAGAAATCACGTGAATGCCACGTGGCTTCATTCGCTAATCACGTGAGCGTTGAATGGATCTCTGGCTAATCCATCTAGTCTATGCAAATCTCATTTCTGGATGTTTCCTTTTCCTCTCATACGTTTTGACACGCATGAACAAGTATGAACCAGGAGGAAGACAAGATTTGATTTTCATTGGGGGAGCGGTACAAAAATACAAGCTCCATTTAGTATAGGTGGCGAGAAATCAATAAATCGATTAAATTCGGCAGCCACCAGGATGGTTATAATGACACGTCTTTTTTGCTTTTATGTGAATGGAATTAATGCAAGCTATTGCACAGATTAGCGACCCATGGCGGTGCTAAATTAATAAACATGCTATTTTCAACAAGTCTGGACATGTTATTAGAACACACAATGGGGTGAAAAAACATGTATATGGGAGAGACGCAGGCATACTGAAAAATCCAGTGCGCCATAGAGCGTGGAAAAAGTGCCGAAGATGTAAAACGTGGGAGGGGGGCATGCTTTATTGAGATTACCCAGGGTAAACGTATCATTGTGTTACTAGTCGTTAACGCGGATATCAACACGTTAACCCTAGGCAGCTCAGTGATGCATACAGGCTAGGATCTACCAAATCATTAATTTCCAACAACTTCTGACATGCTCTTACACGCACATTAGCATGATGCTCTACCGTATTCCGTGCGATTTTCGCCTGATTTTTGTGCCCGTTGTGATTCCTCAGAAGACGCCGCATAGCCAATCTTTGAAACCTCCACGTTGTTTACCCAACTAGCCGCACGCCAGGACAACTGGCACTCGTTTTTGGTATTTGATTTAATAAGCGCTGAAAACAATCAGCGAACGTCGTCTCAACACAGCAAACGCGGCACATTCAGACAGGGACTGATCGATCCGCAGCGCCTAGATGCGCCTCCACGAGTTTCGTGACGACGAATAAATTACGTCCGACAACTACTCAGACAAGCGATCTTAGGGGATTTTGCCAGCGATTTGGGGATCTCGAGTGCATTAGCCGGCAACTTGATGAGACAGCACTCGGATTGAGGAGGGGGTAGAGAAACAAACAAAATGGTGCCCTGTAAGCTCTCGAAAATTGAGGTAATACAGCCTCCACGAAATTCTCCTGGAAGGTTTTTTAGATGTCATACATTTCGCCACGGGAGGCATCGT
Organism: Ancylostoma caninum; assembly: GCA_037903475.1. Taxonomy (NCBI): domain Eukaryota; kingdom Metazoa; phylum Nematoda; class Chromadorea; order Rhabditida; family Ancylostomatidae; genus Ancylostoma; species Ancylostoma caninum. The sequence goes on from JBAJFG010000387.1 coordinate 297,313, forward strand.
GAGTACGGAAAAGTGGATGGAAAAGAAAGTGCCTTGTACCTTTTCCCTTCTAGATTTATTAACTCTGTCTCCGATTCTTAGCATTCCATTCTGACTCGCTTTTGATGTCGAAATTGACGATGAAATTAATTTTTTTTTTCGAGAAAAATTCAAATGCAAATGTGAAAACTGATAACAATGGACCAATGACTGACTTGAGTGGGCGTTAAAGTCCCACCGTCATTTTTGCCGATAGCACACGTGAGACCTTCGTTTTTGAAATTGAAGTTCTTCGAAGCAATTAATTAGGACAAGGAAAGGCCCATATCGATGTTGTATATCTCTGCGTCTCCAAAGAACGCGTTGTCTATACAACGTCTTTGGAGACTCCATCTTTTATGTGGGCTTAATTTAGCGCAGAGTTTATGCAAATCTGCCTCTTTATAGTTGTATTCAGTGCTTATAAAACCCTTACAGTAGTTTTATTCACTTTCTCTGAGCAGCAATTTACAAAAAAATCAATATCCCTTGTGGGCATGGCTGTCCCAGACAACGTAGGAAAACAGAAATTGCGATAAACCGTTACAAGCACAGAATTGCTAGGAGGTAATCAGTCACAACTACAACAACAATCCCTGCAGCTGATTATGCATTCAAAGCCGACTACTAACAAACAGCTAGAGCTTAAAGAAGCCAGAGTTCTTGCTGGGGTGCAGAGATGCAGAAAATCTTATCACTTTCGTTTTTTAGGGGGGGGGGGGATGGTGCATCTGCAAGCGCTATTGGTTTAATAACAAAGTATGCATCACAGGACCCATCAAACGCTTCAATTACCTCCCATTTACTTTCACATGAAATTTCATGGCATTTTCCCGCAACATTTCAAGTAACCTAATTTCCCCAACGACATTTCAAGCAGCAATTAAGCATCACTGCAGAATATTGTTAGTTGGAGTTTTGTTGTTGTTTTTGTGGTTGTTTTCGTCGATGCACGGACATTGACTAGCGCAACATGTTTATAATTAGCATTAGTGTAAGTGATCCCACCAACATATCCTCATATACCGTATCATTCGCGGGAGTACTGTAGGCACGTGTTATGCACGTGGTCCCAAATATCAGCTGTCATTATTTAGACGTCTGCCAATAATTCCAGTGTATTTGGCGGATATTGGGCGCATCAATCTCGCCAGCGAATCCATCTTGGCCCGTTTCGACCCACTGGGCAGTCACATGTTAGCGACTGTTAGGGACGTGTTTCTGTGTGTTTTAACAAGTTTGCTCACAAGTTTACCAGTGTATGAACATGCCAATTCACGGTAAAATAGGCTCGAACAGGTTTCAACGTGGCTCTACGTGACAAAGCTCTTGAATGACTTGTCTACCAAAACCGATGGATGGGCATGGAGCGTTACACCTGGCGGTAGGCGTGGCCGACACCTTTGATTGGCTGTGCCTCCCGCCTTCTCCCGCCCCAAAAATCACATCTCGTCTGCCAACCACGCAAAATTACACAACTAGCAGACTATTGCGACGCAACTATCATGTGTTGTGTATTTTCGCGTCGTTGGCGTACGAGATGTGATTTTTGGGGCGGGAGGAGGTGGAAGACTTGGCCAATCGCAGGCGTCGACCACTCCCCCGCCAGGTATAATGCACCACTCCCCCATGGATCCCTACGAAGTTGTGAAATTGCGTAGTAACCACGAGTTGACAAGTGCAAACCCATAACGACTACCTATTGAGCCGGTATTGTTTGGTTGCCAATGGATTTCAAGTGCTTTGAGCCATTTCTGCAAAATCGCGTAAGCGAATGAACTTCCGCGTTGCTGTTGATTTGGGTGATGCCAATGGGTTTCAATATTATTTCTTTCATTGGTCGTACAAAAAAAATAAAGGAGGCCAAATCACTCCGCATTTTTCTTTGAGAATGACAGCTACATCCCATATTTTGTGTACTGCACAAAAGCGTCGACACCGTAACCCAAAAAGAAGTATTGCAACCTCTTCTCCATTTCTGAATTTTGCAGAACTGCACTATTATTATATTTGTAGAACACTCCGCTTAAAAAAGCCTACGGTAGTTATCCAACTCCGTGCTAATCCCTTTGTTTGCAGAGGAAATAGCTGCCACTACAATAATCCCCTGAAAAAGCCGCAGTCTGCGCCATCACGCTGAAAAATCGCTACAAACACCTGGATACTGTAGCTGAAAATGATGCCAGGTGTATTTCAGCGCTTGGCATTTTTTACACATCGTTTTGATGAGGTACGCAAATACACAATTTTGTTGCTGCTAACGTTTTGTGACGCGTTTTTGCATGCTGATTCAATGTGTACGGGCACGAATTAAATGATATGCACCGCACTTGGGGAGCCGCCGTAATTGAGAAATCATATGGACATTCAAGGATTAAGAGAACTTTTTCGAGGAAACTCGTACAAAAAAGTAGGCGTTCCGGCCCAAAAAGGGCGTGGCAGAAAGGGGTGTGGTAAAAAGGCAAACGCGACAAATGAAATTGAACATTGAAACTAAATTAAGCATGAACTGGCTTGTATAAAATTAAATAATTAAAATGATTATCTGACAAGTAATAACAAAAAATGAACAGATGACACCAAAACAAGTACGATTATCTGATTTAATCCCAAAAAAAAGAACAAATTTTCATTTTTCGTTGCGGGGACGACAGTCAGAGTTTTCTAGGCTACTTTAACTTACCGTAATACCCATCGCAGTGCTACTACTATACGTAGCTATTACTATAGACTACTACGATTCAGGATAAGTGTACTTATGAACTATTCTGTGTTCTCACTACCACTTCCTACGTATTGTATTTTACACCACTTTTTGGTCTGCTCTATGACAGAAATAACCCACAAATTAGATTTTTTTCGTTTTCTGTACGAAATATAGTAGATTTCACACGTAAGTCGCTGATCGCGCCTCGCTGATACAATTTTGCAAACGTGCACTTCACAAATTCTCTGATACAGTCGCGTATAAATAGCAAATGTAGCTAAATTATGTAGTCCATGTGGGAAATTGGTTTATAACTATTTATATTCACGCCTACACGTCCACATTCTGAACTACTTGTACTTGTACGTACAACTTCGAGTTATAGTGAAGCAGTTAAATTATCCTATGCCAGAAAAAGCTCACCAGTTACCTCGTTGTCGCCCTTTTAACCAAAAAAAACCCCCTAAAATCCACTTAAGCCAAAGAGGAGTTCAGTTCCAAAGGGTGAACGCTCACTCATACAGCAGTGTCCTACGATACGCCAGGCAACAAAAACAACTCGTGCGTGGCCAGCGAATCTCCCCGAGGTGAATCTCTCCCGAGGGGGTGCTGCATCATTGGAGGGCAATCTATTACCGACATGAGTTCTGCGCCGGAAAATCCGTTGCAGCTGGCAGTAGCCGGCGGAAAACAAATTTCCGTTCGCTGTTCGGGTGGTGAAGTTTGGCTATACACAAACTGGGACGCTGCTGGGACGTGGGGATGAGCGCATTGGGCTAGGATAATGGTCCTAAGGCGGTACTACCAAGTAAGGGCTGGCGGCAGGCCATTTCTTGGTAAAAATCCATGAATTTCACCGAAAATTCGCTGTTTCCTCTGTAGTCCTAATTTGTCCCTCTATCAGTGATAAGCAATAAAAAACTAGCGGTACAAGTCCCTACAGTACTCAGGGCACAGTTTCGTGTGAAACTGTAAACACAGTATGGAATTTTCTCGATACGGCATCGCACAGTATCCCCTCTTCCTAAACCTTTGCGAAAAAATCAAGTGTTTCCACCTAAATTTATATCTAAGGCTTTATACAAGCTCTGAGATAGCTTAGGCTAAGGGTTATGCTGTCAAAAATAGTGAAAATAATCAAATTGCCTTGTGAAATGGCTTTTGCAAAGGTTTTTCCGGTTAGTGCAGACGTTTTGTCCCGCGCTAAGACGACAGTCGACAAAGTCACGGTTTATCCGCGAATGGAACGACAAAGTCACGGTTTATCCGCGAATGGAACGGTTTAGCTGTGGATAAGCCACACCCACAGTGGATAAACCCCTCCCAGCCAACAAACATGCCACAATCCCTTCATCAACTCCAAATACTATACCATGCAGAAATCTCCTACGTAGTAGAGTATTATTTCTTACCAGTGTTATACATATTTGTTGTCTTCACACAAAATACAGTCCACTTTACTACAGTAATCGTAATTTGCTACTACTCCACAGTACAAACAGCAAAGTACTGTAGCGAAGCACGTGGCAGATGCAGGTAGCAAGGGATAACAATGTCCAACAACACGTAATATCGTATTAGAATACAGTGTATTATAAATAGTATGCGTTAAAAACACAACGTATTATAAATGGTGCAGTACTACATATTTACGTACTATATTACTATATATAAAACATTAAAAATAGAGCATATTATAAGTGGTGCAGTATCACATACGAGCTATATTACTATGTATAGAACTTTTAAAAATACAGCACATTATAAGTGGTATAGTACTACATAGATACTATACTACTATGTATATATAGGTCATTAAAACATATAATCTTATTGTTTTCGTACATTGTATTCCATATGTGCGATTTACTTTCCTAAATCTACTTGTTATCTTTGCATTATAGTATATATCATAACATATCATTGCGTACTAGTACCATATAATAATAGAGAGTAGCCAATGGTAATACTATCAGTAATTGCGAGAGTAGTAGTGGGTACGGTACTTCACAATACCCATTGTAGTTAGAAGTACTTTTAGATAAGTCTTGGAACTGTTTACACCAAAAGCTAGCATTAGGCCCTCACATAATAGCTATTGTTTGAATGTGCAATGCTATATAAGGTTACAGTAGGTGAACGGCCCTATTCTGCAGTATACTAGGGTGAAAATAGTAGAGAATCATGTAGTGTGAAGTTGTGTAGAATTGCGTAATATCCCCTGTTTCGCTGACATGGTTCAAGTATCGAATTGCCAGTCCAGTAAATCGGAATTTTGCCCCGATGACGTCACAAGCGACAATTACTTGCTTTTAAGTTAGCAATTTTGTGCAGCGAGATTGTTCACACTCTAATTAAGTACTCTTCTGCGTCTCTGCCCTACTACGCCCCCTAACATGTCATTAGCACTCGTGTGTTTACGTCATCAACACAATTAAATCGGAATTGCTCCCCACGAACGCAGAAGGGACCCGTCCACTCCCCAGTAGACAAACACCCACTTTTATCACAACGAACAATCAATTATCGATTACTTCTCGCTTTTCAGGTGGGCGTGGTGGAATGCCGAAACTTGTGCGAACTTGTCGTGTCACGTGACGGACAATGCTTGTTGGATCCCTACGTAAAACTTCAGCTTCTACCAGGTACGAGAGCCAACGTGGCAGGAATCAATAAATCGATAACCACGTTTGCTTGCAGAACGAGAACATCGCGTCAAAACCCGCATTGTTCGATCTACCACATCACCAAAATACGATGAACAATTCACCATGTATGGTGTGACCAGCGAACAGATCACTCTAAGCACACTACACTTCCAGGTATGTTTCTCCTGCACGACATGAGAGTACGCAATCGATTAGCGATTTTCAGGTGGTTGCATTCGATCGATACAGTCGCGACACGGTGGTAGGCGAGTGCGTCTACAGACTTGCTGACGCTGAGCTTATGCTCTACCAAGAAATGAGGTAAGTCAGATCTTTTAGCTGTTTTTCGGCTACTCTAAGTGGAAGAAGTCCGCAATTGCAGAGTGGAGTTGGCGCTGCAGCCGCGTGCATCGGACTGTGTGGCAGCACGAGGCGAACTGTTGCTGTCTTTGACCTACCAGCCAGCTTTCAACAACCTGACGGTGGTTGTATTAAAGGCCCGCGGCCTCAGCAGGAACGAGAGCGGTACAGCAGGTGAGGCTACAAGTTGGTGACCCGAGTGTTAGCGTTGGGTTACGGTTACCTAAAGAGAACCAGGTTAGGGATAGTTAGGGTGCGGGAAGGGAATAGAATCCAAGGCCACAACGATTAGAGTGGAGTTCCGCCAACGTCCGTGCACGTATGCTTCGTGGCAGAAATCATAGACCCAGCACGCGCGACGCATGCCTCGTGCGGCGCGGCAGGCACTGAACCGCGCACATGCCTAGGTATAGTCCGTCCGAAACGACGAGTCCGCCCACGCACGCGGGGATCGAGAAGCTGCCACGTTTGCCAGCGCTCCACGTCATCATCCCTGATCTGCGTATCACGTTTCATCGTTATCTTCATGGTATTGACTAGTGATTTGGCTGTGACGTGGACGACGTGGCAACAAACAGCATCCGTCCCAGCCGCGCCGCCTCTCTATCCCCGCGTGCGTGGGCGGACTCGTCGTTTCGGATACACTATAGCATTGCGCAATCGAATTTTAATGCCGGCCCGACCCTCTACCCAGTCTTGCCGCGACACATGTGTGATGCGCTGCGTACCGCTGGACCAAAGCTCCTGCCGCGATCTCTATTTAGCCTAGAAGTTGCTAGGAAAAAACGAGAGATCGGAAATTATGACGAAGAATGGAAATGTTCACGAAAATTGAATGACAATGAGCTGCAAATATAGACACATCGGAGTGTTCGAAATTCTATAGTGAGAAAAAATCATGCTTAGATCAAAAAGCTAAAGAAAATCCGGAAAATCCAAGCATAATGACGTCACAATTTCAGAAATTAACCCTTGCATAAACACCTGCTTTCCTTCTTCAAATACAGGAGTACTGCACAGATCTCACAATATTCTGACGAAGTTTTTGGCCTTGCTGCACGTTTTTAATCAAGCTCCGCCCACTACGTGAATCGCCGCAGTTAACATACCCATTAACTTAGCTTAATAACACAATTAAATTGCACAACTCTGCAAAATCGATGAAAAACTCGCTAGAATCAAGGTTTGCACTTTCATCATGCGCTTGCAGCAGAGCGTAGTGACATTTGTGCAAAATTGCGTTACTCTCACTTGATAAGCAAGGCCTCTAAGCTAAATGCGGCTGTGTAGTCCTTGGCTTGTGTTGACATGTAAGGAGAATGGCTTCTATTCTGAGGTTACTAGTGCTTTGCTATTTCGGTGAGTTGGAAGGTAAGGTCAAGTTACCAGGCAAATGTTTGGCGCAGAAATTGTACTTTTGGGCGAAATTTTATCTAATCCAGAAAGTGAAAAAGTAGAAAATAAAAAGAGTTCTCATGATCTACCAGGGTTTGATTTCAAGACAGCAGGGTTTGATTCTGATCTATCAGGGTTGGATTTTGATCTACTATGGTCAATTCGACCTACTAAATCTACTACAAATAATTTTCCTCGGAAAAATAGTTTATAGCCGATTTTTCTCTCTATTCATTCGATCTGGATGCATTGAGCAAATCCTGGCTATCTTTTCTTCCCTCGATTCTCCAGCAAACCCACAGTACTTCAGGGGTCCTAGCCTGAACCCCTCACGGCCATAAAAACAGACACCTCCGCTTCCCACTGTCAGAATAATTACTATTTCTGATGTGCGTGTTTTTCCCGCGGCTTTCGAGGACATCTCGAGCTTCGGAGGACAGGTGCAGTCGTTTGGCAGTTATTTTCGTCGTTTCGTCTGCACTACGCAGCGGGAGCTGATGCGTTCAACGAACTCTTTGTTCCGTTGTGGACCAACGGACACGACCTCATCACATGCACATCAGGCGTGCGGACGTGTTTTCGTGGCACTTTTCATCTGGAATAATCATGAATCCACGCATGAGACACGGCGAGGAGAGCCTTGGTTGTTTTGGCCCGCACAAGGGGGCGGGCCAAAACAGCCAGCGCTAACGAGCTTGATGGACCTGTCACGCGCAGCCGTTTCATGTGGTCAGCCCCTTTCAAAACATGAAAACAAGTGGCTTTTCAAGGGTATTACGCTGTGATTGGCTTGATTTGACTTGTCTGTCAATTTTTCAACATGTTATGGCAGGTTCACTCAGTCACGGGACAATGTTAGTAGTCCGCGTACCGTAAAACGGAAATAAATCGTGAAACCGCAGACCCTCGTTGTAATCTTATGCCCTTCTAAAGTAGTCCAATAGAAAACTTTCCAGAAATTTCCAATAAAAATGATTCCGCTCAGGAACCCATGATCCTTGTTTGTAGACACCAATCAGCCGTAATTGAAACAAAATTTGCAGCCCCAGCAGCGCAGCAATCCGAGCAATCCGCTTCTCACAATAAGACGGATATCCTACAGAGCCCGCCCGAGCACTTCGGACGAACTCTGGATCTCATCAGCTGCAAGCGCATGGAAAAACTCGCCGAAAAACCCGTCTTAAGACCCGTGCACATGTCATTCCGGCATAGACACCATCAGTTAAGCCTAGTTGACGCCTTGACGGCTTGTGATGGCTCGATGGGGAATGACGTTGGATTTTTCGATGACACTTCTGCACGGATGGGGACGTTGGGAAAGTGGAGGTTGGGAGACAATAATACGAGTGGAGAATAGAGGTAAGTAAAAAAAAAAGTAAAAAGAAATATTGAGTAAGTAAAAAATATGTTGCTTTGCGACAACTGGCTAGAAGAAATCGGACATTTTCTGAAACAAAGGAAAACTCACCAGTTTTTTTTCCTTCCGGACTGGGAATTTCCCTTGGTGCTAGACTTCTGGGACAGTTTCAGTTTTCTGTATTGCGGTCGTTTCCCACTGCAAATAATAGTTTGACCAAGGTTCTGTGAACGAACTTGAAATAACCCTTTTTTCCTGACGGTGAATGGGCAATTTGCGCTTTAAAATCACTACCCATTTCTTGCCAATGCTTGACTTTTGGGGCGGACAGAGGTAGAGGATGGCTGAACGCGACTATCACACAATACTTAACTGTTGCTTACCGAAAACTTTTTTCAAAAAATAAAAATCCAAAATAAAGGAGCATGACTTGCCCCAAAGTTATCATGGGCTGTAGCACAGTATTGATTGCAGACACAGGGCCAAATTTATGTGACAGACTTTGAGCACTGCAGCCATATTTAGATCCATGCAGGGTGTGTTATCCATTTTCTTTCTCATTTCAGCAGTAATATAAATGTGTAAAAGCAGTCGAACTGAGAAACTTCCATCAGGATACTATTGTTGCTTGACTTCTGGGACAAGCTTCAAAGCAGGCTGCGAAAATGTGACCGAAATGGGGAAAATCAAGGACAACCGTGAATTTTGTGGGGTTCCTTGAGGAGACTTCTGTAACAAGTCACAAAGTAAGCTACACGCCCAACTCCAGCGAAAACTGGAAAATGTTTGCGAAAAAAGTCTTCCCGGATGTGATTTTGACCACATAACGTGCTCCCCCATCCACCTCTTGCCCGAATATTGCTCTGGTCCTTTGAGACACCACTTACCCCACTGCCACAAGTCAACCACTGGATACCCCGAGTAAACTGCGTACTTTTGGGACAACAGTTGCTTTTTCAGATCCTTATGTGAAACTCTACCTACGCAAGGAGAATGGTGAGAGGATTGTCAAGAAGAAAACGCATGTACGTCGCGCTACCGTGAATCCGGTCTATAATGAGTCATTCGTCTTCGAACTTCCGGAAACGAAAATGGATAACGCCGTTATTGATCTTCAGGTAATTAATCTGTTTTTTGGATCAACCGTGTCGAAATCCCAAGAGTGTAATGGTATGATGAAACGCAAAATTGCGAGAAGTTTAGTTTTACGAAGCGTAAAATGCGAAAAGCTTTTGAGCAAGTTTTTTTATCTAACACTTACAAAAAAACGTCCTAAAAATCGCTCAATTCTCATGCCACCTAGGAAATTACGAGTAATTTATGATTTGTTATCTCTGAACTAGCCACAGACCTCAAAACGAACCATTTGCAAAAGTCAGCCCACGGCCGGGATCGAACCGACAATCTTCTGATTAGAAGTCAGACGCCTTATCCATTAGGCCACGCGGGCTACGATTTGCCCCCTTGACTAAATTTCTTAGATTTTCACGCTCTATTGCGTTTCAAATGAGAGCTTGACGTTATCACTCCTCTAAGACCGTATCACACTGTTATTCTATGGTGTTCATAACTAAATGCGTACCGCTGAAAACACTACGCCTAAAGCCCAGTGACAAACTTTCAATAATCGAGGGTACGGTAGTTGTTTTTTCGTGTAAAATGCCGTCACTCATGGAGCTGAATAAATTAGTGCGTCAAAGTGCAGTTATTTCGTTATTCTCATCGATTATTATCGCTTACAAGTTACTCGTCAGACTGCCTAGGCTGAACATAGCCTGATTAACTGTGCTCTAATTACAGTTAATCAGGCTATGTTCAGCCTAGGCAAATGTCGCTAGGGGCTTGAGTAGTCCATTAGTCGGATAATCTGAACATTAGTTAATCTAATAAACACTTAAGTTGAATAGCCTACTCTCGAAGGTTCGCTAGAAATAATTAATGAGTTATGCAGATGATCACGAATCATGATTTATCCCCTGTAAGAATAAAAATTGCTTGAAGCAACGAGCCATTTCGGTGCATTGCTATTTTATCCTAACGAGTGTGGAGAATTGCACTCTGAAAGGGACGAGGCGGCCAAGCTCTGCGAGTGGCCAATTGGATGAAACGACCAATCGCAGGGTTGGGCCGCACCGCCCCTTTCAGGTACAACGCTCCACACCCCATTCTAACGGGTTGAAAACCTCGAAACACGAAAAATCCTGCGTATACGAGTCAAAATGTCAAAGCTAATAATCTTGTTCACCTCTGAGAATTTGTTAAAACATGACAATTCTAGGATTCATACTACAGTATGGATTTTTAGTGCATACAGTGCTGGTCAATCAGTTTTGCATCACAAAATACCGACCACCGCCTAGGTCTGCCGCGCCGATCACCTACGCGGCGCGGTAAGGCAACTGCGCGCTGAGGTTGTTTAACGTTGATGGTATCGATGTTTTCCTTATGTTTGGTGCGACGCTGAGCCAAGTATTTTGGCATAGAAGCGAAGACATGAAGAAAAAGGCTGGAAAACATAAGCAAAACGTCAATACCGACAATCAAAGCCCCTAGCTGATCTGCCGCGCCGCATACCTGGTGCAGCGCGGCAGACCAGATGGGCGGTTCTCTGTGATGCAAAAATGATTGACAGGCACTGTTTATCTCACCACGCTAGTCATTTTGACAAGTCATTTAAACACGAGCCTACTTGTAAAACGTGTAGACTCGGGAAAAATCTGACAAAATCGTTTCCAAACGACTTCGCTTCACAAATCAAACTACATTATTGATTTTTTGGGACCAACACCTCAAAATACGCACTGAACAGTCATTAGCCTGACTTTCCTTACAGCTTTCTTCGCGTTTCACTTATCGATCCGCACCTTCAGCCCCTGCCATTGCAAGTGATGTCAAGTGCAAGTGCGCTTTTCTGCTTGTGCATCTATAACTTTGAACGCGAAGACTCGTCCGATAAACAGAACTCCGAATGTGCTGTGCTGCAGATGCACAACTCGCAACTTCTTCTATGCTAAAAAGACATTATGCCTTAGCGAAAATGCTATTTTCACCTACATTTGAACATGATGTACGCCTAGAATGCGGCCCAGGACAACTAGTACTTTTGTGCAAACGGAATCCGGGCGCGAGAAAAATTTAATTCCTTTCTTTGGCAAAGGTCGTTTACGATGCAGGCAACCTTCTGTGAAAAGAAGTCCACAAAAGGAAATAAACAGCATTTTGTCCCGGGACCTACCACAGGGACAGGTCTACGTTGATTTTCTGAATGTTTGATCTTTGGACGCGCTTACTGGTACCTTTTGATGCATCGCATCAAGAGCTCTCATCGGCGTCCGTCCATTATTACTAAGGGGCTTTCAGGCGCGCATGTGATTCTGAGAAGATTAGGCGCGGAAGATGCATCATTGATCCTCGGATGTCTGAGAGGACGTGGAAATTCCGTGTGGGACCTACATCCAGGAAAAATTGAGCAACTCTTTGTAACGCAAGAAATTACATAGATTAGCAATCTTACCCCTACCAGAAGCACAATTACTTCCTAATTCAATAATGCGTCTGCGTCTCTCCTTCTTGCGTTGTCTCTACGTCTCACCCTATGTTGTTCTAGATTTTTTAAAATCAAATGGTAGTATATTTTAATATTTCATTGAAATTTAGTTACATATCCACTAGTATAGCCGTCAACGCCAAAAACGCAAACGAACCATCCCACAAACTGACATTTGCTCCGCCCACCGCACTAGCCGCATGCTTGTTATCAGTGAAATTTTCGACCTCTTTTTTGCAGTAGTGAAGTGTTGCATATGTTAGAGAAGCAGAGAAACTCCACTCTGCTTGTCTGTGCTCTCACTTGATTCCACTTTGCCACTCTGCGCTCTCACCACGTTTCGCCCCTTTTCATCAGCGCTACAGTGTATTTCACCGGGAAGCATAGTTATGAAGATATTAGAGAAAGAGAGAACGTGAGAAATAGTGTCATATTCGGGAGAGGCAGAGCAGAAATGCAGATCATATGCACAATTACTCAATTATTGTCGTTTTTGAAACGGACTATACCACTCTGCGTCTCTGACCTGATTAGACGCTAATGAATTGTGTTTTTTTTTTTGAAGTAGTAAGGGTGACACAGGTGAAAAACATTGTTCCAGTGAATTTCTAGCAAAAGCACTACAAAAATTTGGAAACAAATTACCTTCAAGCCTGCTCCATCAGTCGATCGATATCCATCTTTTCCATGTCGTTATATGTTAAGGAAATTTTGAGCAGTGAAAAGCCCAATCTGGAAAACAAGTACCAAGTGCCAACAGATCAATACGTACAAATTCAACGTTAGAGAAATAATGATGAATAACGTTTCGTCAAAGTGAAGGACACAATTATTGAAATGAGTCTCCATTGGCTCCCATCGATCAATACACATACGGTGAGCGCCAGCGGCGGTGCGTTTTTCGTGGGCCCGGAAAGCACGCGACGCGACCGTAACGCTAACGCTGGAATCCTCGCCGCGACAACAAACTATAAGGTTTTCTTGATAGTTAGCTAGTTTTCTTGATAGAAATGTTAAATATGATGAAAACCATCGAGAGAACCCTGACTTGTCAATACGGAGAGGATTCCAGCGCGAGCGGCGCGGCCGCGCTGCGTGCATACCTTCCAGACTCTTCGAAACGTGATGAAGCTCATTATCTAGCAATCGATGCATATCACTGAGATGTAGAGTAACATTGAGGAACGTAAAGGAAATATCACAAGCCACCGGATCAATATAGTGTTAGATAGGCAAATAATCGAGCGGAAAACCAATATCATCGGGTAATCAATACTGTTCAGGTGATCAACCACGACCGCACCAACCGCAATGACGTCATCGGACGAGCACTGCTGAATCTCGAAGATCAACATGTGGTCGAAGTGTTGGAGAACCCCGGCCGCCAAGTGGCTCAATGGCACCATCTCGATTGATTGATCGATCTCGTTTGATCTGTCGTAATTCATTGATCTCTATTTTGCTGATGTTTTAAAGCTTTATTCGCAGAGTACTGTAAATTAACACGAAAAACCCCCACTAAATAACCATGTCCCCTCATACCCAACGCCATAGTTCGGTCTCCGTGTTACGGTTATTGATTTTCCGATGATTCTACGAATTGTCCTGTATATGTATTTGTCCGTCTTTTAACATACACATTTTACCAAACATCCATCCCATCGCACTCAAAACCAATCGATAATTAACATCGTCGACATGTGTCTGTTTATAACTCACGAATGTTAACAATAAACATAAAGATGGGATTTGTTTGTCAGTCGTTCAGCTTTAAATTCACAACCGATCGATATGCATTGAGAGCACTGGTGTACTGTCAGTCATTACTAGCAAACTGATAGGTGTTATGTACAGTGCGCTCCGTACGCGACAATAGCGGAATATCTGTGCGACTCGGACATCCCCCTGAGCGCTAAACGCAGGACATTTCAGGATTGTCATCACGACGCGTCGTAGTGACACGCGTTAACACTGCTGCACTGATATTTTTGGCTTACGGTAACGCCTTCGGGTCGCAGCTACACATTTTCTTTTTTCTTTACTTTCTGTGGGACTATTGTCACTGATGGAACACTGTATAGATAGTCAGTGGTGGTCATAATTATTGATCAGTTACGGCACAGCCTTCCACATGCCATCGCTATGCGTTCTTACATCCAACTCAAAAAAATCCACGAATTTTTTTTAGTTTGTTTATTCATTTTTTATTTGTATGCATTCAAGGTGAGCAATTTATTTGGGACAGTTTTTGCACATCTTCCTTCACTCTGCTAGGTTTCTACGCATTTATACATGTGCATTTTATTTTTATTTCATGTTATTTGTTTCATTTATGGAATTTTGGTGCAAATTTGCGTAAAGTGACTATGGATCATGCTTCATATTGCACCAAACAACATGGAAGCTGCCACCTATCTAGAATCCTATATAATATGTAAAAATGGTGGTAAACTAGGCGTTGTCCCTGCGCTACCATTGGTCCACGTCCTTCCTACCATTTTGTGTTAACTCGTTCGGCAAACACGTTGAAATTCGGCTAAACATGTGCGTTGTAATTGCGCTCGATGGATAAAAGAGTTAATATCAAAGCGCAGGTCATCCCCTCAAACGAGCCAATCATAGCTCAGTAGCCACGGCTCACTCCATCGCACGGCTTCGACCTGCGACTGATCATACTGAATCCAGAACTGTTACTTCTGTGTTGCACTGGCCACTTTTTTTTCCTGCATCGTCATTCAGTCCGTCACTTTGAAGTTTTTGCTTTTTTTAATACTAAATTGTTTTCCAACAAGTGTACCAGTCTTTCGTTGAGAAATATCAAGTGGAAAGCCTAACTTCGTTTCACTATATAAGCTCATATACCCACTTTTTTTTGCTCTGGGACATTATCAGCTGATCAAACATTGCGAAGTGCCATTAGAACCGTTCGCAGCTATCTCCGACAGAATGAAAACAGTACCGCTTGTTCCGTGGGAGTTGGCACAAAAAGTTGCACAGAAATTAAAAAAATCTTAGGCTTGCTGTAAATTGACGTTTATGATGAAAATATCAGTTCTCTAACGCTGCTTCTACTAGTTGCGTGCTTCAGCTAGACGTATTTTACCAGGAATTACTCAAGAGAACTGGTCAACACGAAATGCACCTTGTAAATGAGAATTGCACACGACCATCGCACATATTCCCGATTCTGCAAACTCACGCGTCTCACTTGCGTCTGAACTGCGTCAGAAGTGCGTCTCGGCATATTCTTCATCATACTGTCGCAAGCGTGACGCGTTGATTGCAAATTGCCGTGGGGTAGCTATCTGAATAGCTCAATCAGATGTGTCCGCTTCTTAGAGTGTTAGCGCCAACGTTACCTTCAATAACACGAAGCATCTACATAGAAGAAAATTGGGCATGAAGATTGGCTCAATCAGCAAAAAGTCCTAATCCTGAGAATTGTCAAGAAATCCATACAAGAAAAGGGTTCATTCTTTGTGACACGCAATATAATTCTGGCATATGATGTAATATTTCACTGAGAAAAACCCTTATGTACATATGACTTATGATAGGATGCATCATTTAAATGAAGGATGAAAAATACCCTCATCTGAATTTACGTGGGGCGGGCAAGCATTTCATATTGGTTGTCTCTTTTTTCGTAATATTTCCTATTCGTAAAACTTCGTTCTGTCCCACTGAAGACCAGCTGTTATCCTTACAACTGTGATTTTTTCCACAAAGGATGGGAAAAGGCAGGTTACCGCGGATGAAACGTCAATATATCCGAGTAAAATCTTCTACTCGCTCCGTTTTTTTTTTCCTCTTCAACTCAGCGCCGTTGTGCTATCATAAGGGATAGCATAGCAAAAATGGCAATATTTTCGCCATTTTTGCAATGCAAATCGGAGTGGTATAAGTAATTCCTTGGAAAACTGCGAAAAAATCCCGTTCTCGAGCGGTAGTTCCTGGGTAGCCTGAGGGCGGAGCCGGGAGATGGGACCAAGGTGCTTTCTGGATAAATCATTCCCGGAAACGCACCATCTAGGGAAATTCGTACTCCTTATGACAGTTCCTCATCCACTGCCTAACATAATAGAAAATGCGCTTCATGCGTGATGAGCAAGGGAGTAAATGATGCTGAAATACTGTCATTGAGCATAGGCTCCGCCCACAAGCTCCCCACATGTTGGCGCTTGGAGAGGGTCTTCTAGGAAGTTTTGCACGGAATCACCTATACCATACTGATCAACATCTGATGAAGATTCTTTCCATACGAACATCTCAAAGACGAAGTTTTGAGGTGGGGCCGTACCTATAAGGTGTACTACCAGACAGTCACAACAATCGAAATGTACATTATTATACACAACAAAAACTCGGTGAATAATTAGTTCGCTTCCGCAGTAAATCAGAGGAAAATGCAGTCAAAGCCCAAAGATAATAAACGTGACGGAGAAAATCGATTGATCCTAGATCTGAATCAGATCAATACCCCAAATCAATACCACTGATTGCAAAGGCAATACTAAATCAGCAAAAATTAACCAAATCTTCCAGAGTGAATTTTTAACATATTATGTTTCACGTGAACCAGATCAGCGATGCACCTCGTATAGAATGTGTGAGATGGGGAAATGCAGACAAGAAGGAAAACAACATAGATCAAGGCACGATCAAACCAATCGATAACGTCGGGCCAACACACGCTGCTACTCCCAATCTGTTTTGATTCGCATGGTTTCTTCCTTCTTCTTCCGTTCTTTTTCCAATAATTTCTCCTGAACGGCGATAACCTTGTCGCACATCACGTCCAGCAGAATCTTGTTCTCTTTGTCCTCAGCAGCTAACGACCGCAGCATCTCCCGCTGAAGTGATTGATATCTATACTCAATGTATAACTATTAGAAACACGCTGAATACTAACCAGCTCCTGCTCATTCGCTTCAGGTATCCAGAATCGCTCATTAGCCTTTGCCCAGCCTGAGATCGCTTCGCCGGCAGTCTCTTTACCTTCGATTCGCTCGTAGAACATTAGATTGTGTATGTTCAACGTTGGAAGATAGGTACCACTGAAAATTTCTCTCGATCAATAGGCATCGAACAGACTAGCTGGTAAGATCTGTACCAGCAATATGGAGAAATATATTTTTGATGTGGATTTGGGCTACTTTCCTCAGCGGACATTTCTTGGTTAGGGCAATCAACACTCAGTTTCATATAAATCAAGTATAAACTCCAGAAAATATAGTGCAAGTCGGTCAATCATCCAAGTATCACACAATGCCACCCATTTGGTCTGACGCGTCGCACCACCTATGCGGCGCAGCACAACAGTTGGGCGCCGGAGTTGTTGCCATTGTTGTTTGGCTTGTGTTTTTGTTCTCTTTTCTAATTCGCTATCAAAAACGAGAGTTCCAACCCCCACTTGCCCTTCCGCGTCGCATGGGTGGTGCGGCGCGGCAGAGCAGATGGGCAGTATTTTGTGGTGCAAGAACGATTGACATTGTACCTTGAATAAAATGAAGCACACCAGAAAAAAACCCTCAACAATTGCAATCAAAAACACTGAAAAAAAAAACTCACGCATATTTCATCACATTCCCCAGCGTCTCCCCACACTCACACCTCACTTCGGCCAAAATTTGCGTCACTTCGTCGACAAATTTCATCTGCAACGAGAGAGACACGGTCAGAGATACAGAGTAATTTTACTCACTGTCAGTTGACTCACCTTCGTCGATATCGCCTTCGTTTCGATTTTGTGCCGTCTCCAAATGCCTGGGTCCACACACACGTAGCTGGAACCGTTAATGGTACGTACATATGTGCTTTCACACACATCTCGACTATCGATTTTGCAGCGGATGGTGAACCTGAAAAATCAATAGCAACTGATGGCGCTGGGACCTTAAGAGATCAGAGAATAGACATTTTACTCGAAACACACGATTCGATGTCGAATAGTCACAGTTTGATTGAGTGAAACTTTCCTAGTTGTGCCCATGGTGAGTTCATGTTTTATACGTATTGCTGGTGGGGATTCGCCGATTTCGGATCATCCCTTTCAATACCTATCAATAATGAAGTGATCGGGGCAATGGCGGTAGTAAGTGCTATGCTCCTCTGGGGCATTACAGGCAGCAATAAATTTTATAGTGTACGGCGATATGAGCCCTGTCTATGTACCTAGTTCGTTTGACTTGCGATTTGTTCAGCACTGTCCGGTCGCGGCAAATGTCAGGATGGCTCTTCAAAACGCCGTCCCACCTCCTCGGACTCGCTCTTGAAATTTTCAGATGAGATGAGAAGATTCTCCAGTAGCTGCTGATCACAATGGTATATATGATTCCGTGCAACATTGTTGAAAGAGCCGTGTTCGAGTTCCAGTCCTTGAGGAGCCTGTAGGCGGAGCCGAGGGGCGCGAGCAAGGCAGTGTCTGAATAATTCACTCCCAGCAGTGCACCTTCGTAATTATCATGAGATTCGTAATTATCATGAGAGTTCCCAATCCATTCCCTATCAGAAACTGCGCTCCATGCGTGAGAGCAAAGGAGTACATGATTCGAAGACCCTGTAATCCATCACTGGCTCCGCCCACAGGCTCCTCATTTATTGAGGCTTGAAAATGAGTTCTCTCAGCAGTTTTCACGGAATCACATGCACCATTTTGATCAGCTTCTGGAGATTCTTTTCACCGCGAAAATCTCAAAAACGATTCTGTGGTGGGACGGTGCCTTTAAAGGCAGCACTTGCGGAAATTCTCACATCTTAAATGAGTTGCTTACCAAGTAGCGAGCCGCTGGACAATCGCAGCAGTAAGTTGAACACCGTGCATGGCCACCTACCTACGAAGACACTGCCGTGAACACATCTGCCGCTGTGGACAAAAGGGTTTCGTCGCTCCAGCTAACACCGTTGACAGGGTGTGCGCATGTGGTTTAACGGAGGCTTGTTTATGAAATTCGTACTATTTGCAGGGTTTCATGGCGGGACCCACCACTGAACACTCGTCCGCGCTGTGGCATATGAATTGCCACCATCATTTTCTGTGTTTTTCGCGTGTTTCACGCTACTTCATCGATGTCGATGAGTTCATCGTCCCTAAAAACCCCGATCTACCGCGAAATCTTCAACCCAAAATACTCCGTGAGTGCTGCCTTTAAAGGAGGCGCATCGCATCCGCATACAGACTCGTTTACCCGCGCCGTCATTTCTTGCATATCCTGCGAAGTTATACTCATAATTGCAAGGCAGTGGGATACTAAAACTCATCAATTTCTTTATCAAAGTCAAGCCATCAAGAACAGAAAAAGCACAAAGACAGAATTTTCTCCAAATTTGAGAATGACAAAATTGCGATGAGGGAACCAGAAATTTTGGAGGCTTTTAAGTTCCAAAATTACAATTCTAAGACCATAAAAAATAAGAATAATTCGAATATTCATTTGATAGACCAAACGTCAGCAAAAGAGGCAATAACAGAACGATAGCATTAGAAACGTCGGTGCATCATAAAACTGGCTAAAAAAGCAAGGAATGGCTGCATCAGCCCAAAGGATTAAATGTAAGAAAAATGCCTTGACGCTGCCACGATGTTCAAGCAGAGTTGACCCACGCACATTTGCACCTGGGTCAAGTGTGTGACGATAGATTATCAAACAGGAGCGGAGAGGTGGGCAGGGGTTCTTTTGGAGATGGTGGGGTGTGGAGGACTTAAGGGCGCTTATGAAGGGTGGGAGTGTTTCAAGACTAAAATGGAATGGCCAACTTCAGAAAATTATTTCTGAAAAATTGAGGCGTGGTGGGGGATTTGAACGCAGGAGCGTGGGAGAGGGGCGTACTTTTGCTGTCGCAGAGAATTGGCTCGCACGAAAATTAACTATTATTTGGGGACGCTGTGCGGGAATATGAACCCTTAATACAAGCGCTGGGGCTTTCTCCACATTTCCTCTCTATGAATTCCTAGAAAATCTGGACCATATTTTGTAAATCGTACGTCCTGAAAATCGTAAAAATAGTTGTAGACCGCAAAATGTAAAACAGAAGTAATCATGCGCATTCCTGCTATTTAAGCAGTGTGTAGAGGGCGCATCAATCACGATTGCTTCCCTTAGCACACCACCTACGCGGCGCGGCAGCCCAGATAAGGAGTGTAATCGTGGTTGACGCTATGTATAAGCGCACAGAAAACTCACAACTTATCCATCAGTGCTTCGCGAGCTTTCATCCTGTGCTCCACTACAATTCGACGTTCCTTGGCCTGTCTCTCCATTACTTCTTTCACCTAAGTACAGCTAGGTAATCCTCTGCGTGTCTGTATAGAGTTATTGAAACAGATGAGAAACAGGGGAACACACCCTCTTCTCCAGCGCCTTCTCTCCTTGCTCCTGTATGCGCTTCAAGCATTTGTTCATGATCTTTTCGGCCATTATAGCTTGGTATTCTGTTTGGGCCACATTTTCTGACAGCACAATCAGAACCGAACGACTGTCGCGAGCACGAGCTCTTCCTGGAAATCGATTGATGACGTCACAGCATATAACCTCTCCTACAACAAGTATCAATAGAAAAAAACAGCTACTATTGTATGGTTTTAGGTAACATCAGGCGACGGCGCAACAATAATAATAACAACAACAAAAGGAACAACGACAGGAACAACAACAACTACAACAACAACAGCAGCAACAACAACAACAACATCGACAACAGCAACAACAACAGGAACAATGACGGCTACAACAACAGTGGCAACAACAACAACAACAACGACGACAACAACAACAACAAGAGCGACACCATCAACGATAGCAACAACAACAATAGCAACAGTAGCAACACTAGTGACACCGGCAACAACAACAACAACAACGACAACAACAACAAGAGCGACACCATCAACGATAGCAACAACAACAATAGCAACAGTAGCAACACTAGTGACACCGGCAACAACAACAACAACAACAACAACAACAAGTGCAACGCAAGCAAGTGGCATCAACAATCCCACCACCAACACCACCACCACCACCACAACCAGCAACAGCAACAACAACAGGCACAACAACAAAAAGTACAGCAACAAAACCAGCAACAACAACAACGACAACAACCTCACCTCTTCGCTGCACTCTTTGCACAGCATTACTGGAACTGTTATACTTGATGATGAGGTTACAAGTGCTTACATCCAAACCTTCTTCAACCACTGACGTAGCGATAATCACCTAACAAAGCAAGAAGTACGAAAAAAAAACCACGAATATTTCAAATGTTTTTTTTTCGACTAGTAAGGATTTAAAAAAGTGCGCTTATGTAGCTTCTATTTAAAATGAGGCGTACCTTCCTCTTTCCTCTATTGAAATCATCCAAAGCTTTCTGTTGCTCCTCTTTGGTCTGACCATATTCAGCGCTCTTCTTTGATGTGCCTGGAACGTTTATCACTTCAAAATTGACGTCAACTGGTAATTTTAAGAGCTAGACTTTATGAAAGAAAGCAGGGAAGCCGCTTTACGAAGTCTGTTCCAGACATAGTTCTGTGCCCTATTCAGATCAGCTAATCAAAACCAACGTTCGATATTGATGCACTTACTGGTCACAAAACCAACGAGATCATGCCGGCCTAGCACTTTCTCCGTGTTCAGATAATTCATCAGTTCTACCGCAGTAGATCGTCGAGTGACGAATACAATCGCACGCGAATTTGCGTCCTTCTTGAATTGTTCTTTGAGCTCGTTCTAAAAAAGGCGACTAGTTGTACAATTCATAACACCAATCAAGATTATGAACTGACCTCTAAGGCTTCCACGATCGGTTTATACCGTTCTTGTTCAGCTAGGCTGGACATTATAGCTGAAGAAGCTATATTTTTCGAAGAGTAAGAAAAAATCTCGCTCGCCAGGAGTCGCTTTTGCTCGCGTGCTAGGTCCTAGATCACCGCGGTCGTCAAGCGTTCAACGCCGTTTTTTAGCCTGTCTTTTCTGCCAATCAGGAAGTTCTGTCTAGTTCATTTGCTCACAAAGAATTCGATGGGCATTGACTGATATACAAAATTTCCCAGCGAAGAAAAAAAAACATTCGAATGATATTCTTTCCCCAACTATACGACAGCCACCGGAAACGAGAGAGCGCTGGCAGTGAAATAGGGACGTGATCTATCTGTACATCCATATCTAGCAGGGTAGAGGTTCTTAGCGTTGTTGACACCATCAGGAAGAAGCGCATTATTCAGAAATCGCTTCTTACCACTTTAGCGTCGCACCAGCTCCGCCCACAAGCTCCACAAGAACTGATGTTCGAAAATGGGTTTTTTCATCAGTTTTGCACACTATCACGTAAGCCACTGTGAATGGCAATTCCATGAGATTCTTTTCATGTAAAATAATCTCAGAAACGATTCTGTGGTGAAACAAGGCCTTCAAGCTGAGTTCAAAGACTGCAAAAGATCAATACTGTTGTTTGTACTCGCTGACACTAAGAAAACGTTGTGTTTCCCCAATCTTACCAGAAGCTTCAATATCTGAGAGATTACGCAGCTTATTCACCACTATAGTAACTATTTAACCAAAGAACAACTACATAAAAAGCCCAAAGTCACCAGAATTAAGGGTGTACATAGTAAGGAGGGGCGTGGCTTTCTTCTACGCACTGCTGCGATTGGTCGATTACGTCCAAGAAGTCGCGCAAGTGGTTACAATATTTTTACCGCTTTACATCCATTCTTTTGTAGCTTATTACCGATATAGCCTACCCGCATTTTCTGCAAAGTGCTGGTAGAATCTTTGCGAACATTCCATTTCGAACTTTCTGCTCAATTCGCCGAGATTCTTCTGCAGATATTCCAAAGCATACTTCGCCGGCATCAGATCATTAATCGATATTGCCTGGCTTAGGACCTGAACGTTAGATATACCATATTTTGGCAAAAAAAATAAGATTAAATCACCAAAATACTAACACCAAGGTATTCGAGCGCTATACTTGGTTCAAACTTGAAAGTTTCATTATAGACTTTCGCGAGTGTCGTCGCCAGTGTGTTCACCTTCTGGATATATTTCTCAGTGGACAGCGGATCCTCAAACCTTATCTCTTCCTAAAAAAAGAAAACTGAAACCTATTAACCTGTCACAATCCATTGAGCCTCATTCACCTTGGACAGCTTGCAACCCGTCGAATTGTCCTGGGTGAGGCTCTTCAGCTTCGGCTCTACATCGCGCTGGATTTTCTCCATAATATTCATCACTGTACGGAGGAAAGGTGATTCACTCAGAGGCGGGCGGTCCACCTTTTTCGTCACTGAAAAACGAAACAATAAAATCAAGTGTATACTTCTCCAAATTTTGGGATTCTGCTGTCGTGGCTCTCTATCGCTCGCATCGCCCGCTGTCGCTACGTTCACAGTGTAAACAAAAATTTACGTTATCCATTTCTTTGTCCTTCCGCATCTTGTGAGCGACACATATTCATGAGATTCATTGTTTGTTTCCAGACTGTATGCGACTTTCTAAACTATTGGTGCTGCAGGCATGCTTACATTACATGTTAGCTGAGTGCCGCTTGTTGTCGCTTCGAGTCGCCAACGCTCGCGAAAAGCTAGATTCCGCTGATTTGCACATTCGACCTCTCTTAATTTGGGCTATGCCTCATCGAAATCCCAACCATCTTTTGCAGTGCCTTTCATTGAACACAACAGATCGATCAGAGATGGTCCACCATTTCGCTTCGGATCGCTTGTGCCCGCCAGTCGCTCAAACTCGCCCGCTCATTCATTGCAAATGGGGTTCTCTTTGCCTTTCGTTAAATGTTTCTTTGTCCCAAACCAAAGACATTTTTCTCGGGTATTTCTTTCACGGGAGAATCCTCTCAGAGTAGGAAATAGATCTGCGATAGGGGGAGGATGAATATGTTGCTTAGGCCCCATGTAGCGTTCCTCAGGTGACTATAAATCGTAAATATGAACAAGATTAGCCTATACCAGTCGCGCATTACCACATACCATGCAATGTCGCACGAATCGCTCACTACCGCTTCGTAGACCGCGTCATTTGAATAGAAGTCGCTCACTGTCGTCTAGTATGCGCAGTTGCTGGGGCAAAAGTCCTTCACCTTTGTCTCGCACGCACCGCCGCCTAAGCAAAGTCGCCATTACCGCTCAGCACGCATTGTCGCCCTGGTGTCTGTCTTCTTCGCCTAGCACTCGAACTCGCTTGGCTTTTATAACAGTACACCGACGTTACATAAAATAGGACTTATTCTTGCTCGGTGGTCAATCTCTAACCTCAGTTAATGAATAGAATAACTAGTCATCAGGAAAACAGTTCATTGTAGCCAATTCGTTCGCTGTCGCTAACAACGCCAACATCGAAACAGGGCTTTTCATCGGGGATAAGGACTTACTATCGACGGGTTTCGGCACATACTGCTCCAGTATATCAAGATGTCTCTTGACCGATGCCAGGGATGTTGCGCCAATGTTTGCCATCAACTCATAAATGGACGCCATTCCACTTTCATCAGTGGTCGCCATGCCTACTCCGAGCGAAGCTGTAAGGCCCATTGTCTGGAATGGACAGATGTATAGGATGAAAGGACGAGAATATTCAACAAAAACGAAATGAGATATTATTTTTTTTAAAAACTGGGTGCCATAGTCAATCCCAAGATGAGAAATGAAAAAATCTGACCGTGCACTGTCAAAAAAAAATCTGGGAAAGTGACAGACAAGCATACAGACAGTTCAGCTCACCTGTGGCTTCGGACCTTGGTAGTCATGCACAATTTGCATTAGGATATTGTACGGATGTTCTTTCGCGCAGTGGTGAACTTCATCGAATATCAGCAGCGAAAAATCGCAAACGTATACGCGCTCATCTTGCCGTACAGACTTTAGCATGTTCCTAGAAATCGATATATTGATCGCGCTCGTGAATAATTGATGCGACCACTTACAGCATGATTTGTGGCGTCATCACTACGATGTCGCTGGCGAGTACGGTGTCACGTCGCGACGTGCTTTTCGAACCCTCGGAGCCGTGGAATCCCTCAACGTAGTACCTAAGCTTATGGAAAGATGAAAGAAATTTGGGAAAAGTTATCCATGAAATAAGCAGCAAGCGAGAGGAAATGGCTGAACTCACTTTCCGCGCACATATTTGTGGAATCTAAGTTTCTGCTGGTCTACCAGAGGGATTCTCGGCACCAACATTGCCACCTTAAACAGGAACATATCAGTTTCAAATCTTTCTTCGCTACTAGCCGAACAGGACGTGCTGTTAACAGCTACTCACCCTAGCTGGCTCATTCTTATCAGCCTTAGCATCCAGATGAGACATCGCCACGTAGATGCACACTTCGGTCTTACCTGACCCTGTTGGGGCGCATGCTATCACATTCTTGCCTCGCAACGCACTTTCCACCTAGATTATTGTTACCCATCATTTAAAGACAAATTTCTAGCAGTAATATACTTACCAACTCTTCCTGGTAAGGTCTCAGAACAAGCGTTTCCGGCTCCTGCACATCATCATAATCTAAATAATATATTATCATTTAGAGAAGCTCAGACAAAGAAACTACTATAACATGAAGTAATAATATTTCTAAACTCAAACACTCCCTAGAGAAACAGGGGCAACACCTCAATTGATAGGCAAACAACACCAAAAAAAGGAATCTGGACATGTAGAAGTGCGACCCACCACTTGCTCTGAATTTCAAATAATCACTCGGTTTGCGCATAGTTGTCACCACTTCCACGTCTCCAATGACGTCGTCATCCCTAACACTTCGAACTCCTTGCCGTCGCCGTTTTTCAATGAGACGATTCTCTGCAACAAACACTATTAGCCGTAAAAGCCAGCAACAGTGAAGTTGGTATGAAGTTACCAAAGACCTACCCAGGACTTCTTCGTAGTTGGGTAGCAGATACCACAACACGGCGCGATTGTATGGGTCTTTAGAGCATGCCTCGACAAAATCGTAGAACCAATCGTCTGTGTTGCGAACGAGATGCGGTATAGTTCGTAAGATACACGCTGCCCAATGACGATGGTCCACCTCTTGAAAAACGACCAATCATGTGCCGATAAGACTCCGCCACCCGCACAAAATGCAGTGCATGAACGTCAATTTAGAGTGCAGATCAATTATTCTTGCATCACAGAATACCTCTTGTCTGCCGCGCCGCACCACCTGCGGCTGGCCATCCGCGAGTGCGAGCGTTGGAGGTATTGATGTTATGCCTATGCTTCACCATTCCAAACAGAGACAAAGATACAAAGTGAGAAGTGGAAAATACCGACCGACAACAACAGCATCTAGCTGATCTGCCGCGCCACATAGGTGGTGCGGCGCGGCAGACCACGCGGGTGGTGTCTTGTCATGCAAGAATGATTGACCGGCAATGTAGCTTATACATATTTCATCAATCTATGCTATAACAGGCAAGAGTAGGATAGAAAAAAGTGGATGTAAAAAAAGTAAGGAAAAAGGTGAAGTAAAAAGAATAAATGTGATCGAAATGTGTGTGGATTTGCAACCTCATAAACCATAGCCACGTCACCAACAACTCACTTCCAGTAGCATCCACAGGTGGCTTCAGTGTTTTTGGCAATAATTCCGGATACGGATTGTTGAATTTTTGCAGGGACTCTACGAAAAACTCTGGCTCAAGAGCAGCTGCACATCTAGAATCAATCAATAAATTTAATGATTGACAGCTTGGGTAAGCTGACCAACCTGTCCAACATGAGCAGTTCCTCTTTTCCATCTGGAAAAAATTTATCCATGAATAATTTGAACACTGGCGAGCTGCTCTCTACACTAGCCAAATGGGCTTCGTTCCACAACCTGGGGTTCACTGAAAAAATGAGGTGCTTCCAAATTTAAGCAAGGGCACAGCTAAATTAAGACTGACACAGTCGGATGGTGTTGTCCAGTTCTTCCACAGCTTCCGGATTCTCAAATACGACATCCAGAAAAAAGTCAAGAGCAGTCACCTAAACGGAAGGCTCTTCATTCTGCCTGTTTGCTGTCTCCCCGTTTGCCAGCCTACTCTCCCCACCTTTCTCTCTTTCTCAGATGGGCCGGCATTCCTGATTTCGTCCATAATGAAGAAAATGTCGGCAAGATCCTCGTCATCAAAGTCTGAAAAGTGTTCTGCTATGGGATTGGTTCGCAGGTACGACCATCACGGCAACTTACTGAAATATTGTCGAAACTGCTCCAGGTGCAATATGTTATTCACGTCGCTGAACATCTCGATAATCTCCATCCGGAATAAGTGCAGAAAGGTGGCATAGCGTGGATCTGACGCCGGTAGCGCCACTATTTCTGCTGGAATTGCCACCATCTACAATGCAGTTTTATAAATTTCCTAGAAGGGAAGGGACCAGTAATATTTGTAATACTTGAAAGATAACGTAAATGTTCCAAAAAAAAAAAGCTAAATTCGGCATGACTGCAAAAAAATGAGTGGCAAACGATGGATGATATCTTGAATGTATGATGTCAGGTTCCCTGATATCAGCCAATCACAGCGCAGAGTGGCTACCAATCACAAGTAACGCATCGACACTCAGGAACCCGCTACTAAATGTACATACAGGAAGCTCCAAATGTCCGCAGTCAAGAGGGCGTGGCCACGGCGCGGCTCCTTGATCAGACACAGGCGCTCTCTATGCTGCCTCTGGCTTCTCTGACTCTGCAGCCAACCAGTGGCAGCATGCCGAGCGCCTGTGTCTCTGTCTAAAGCCGCGTCGTGGCCACGTCCCTCTTGACTGCGGACATTTGGAGCTTCCTGTAACTAGTCACTCCAAAATTACGGGAAAAAAGAGTAACCCAGGAGGCCAAAAAGGAAGTCCAGAGATTAGAGATTAATCCAGACAGAGAGTTGGAAGAGACATATTGAAGTGCTCAAACCACATAGAAACGGAGGAT
The DNA here is from genome assembly GCA_037903475.1 of Ancylostoma caninum. Classification (NCBI taxonomy): domain Eukaryota; kingdom Metazoa; phylum Nematoda; class Chromadorea; order Rhabditida; family Ancylostomatidae; genus Ancylostoma; species Ancylostoma caninum. The sequence goes on from JBAJFG010000387.1 coordinate 325,272, forward strand.
GTTGTTACAATAGGTCTTAGGCTAAGCATGAACTATTGTAATTATTTATTACACAAGCATAGCCCGTGTGAAACTACAAAAAATCACAAGCAAACAAACGAAAAGGGCTAGGCAAAATCCTGGAAATGAGAAAAGTTCGAAAGCACTTGATGCTCCAGTGGACGGCAACGGCAGTGGCCCATCCGCGGCCTCGAGAAGAACGCAGCGCGACCGCGCCGCGCGCGTCGGAAACGATGTCGTCGCCCCCGGGATACTATTTCTAGGGTGTTTTCTCCCCGATTTGCTCAAGAATCCTTAAAATTGGGTGGGAAAGATGCTGGAAATTGCATAAAATTGCATAATAGCAGCAGAATACATGGGTTACAGCGCGCATGGCGCGGTTGCGCAACACCCTTCTTGCGGCCGCAGATGGACCAACGCCATTGACGTCCACTGTATTTTGTGTCGAAGCGAAGGAACGGCGGTACTGCCCTTCTACGATTGCTGCATTCGAACAGTTCTTCCCTTTCCGCCATCAGTCTCAATTTCCCAGTTGTTAGCTCAAGGCGGAACCATACAGTGAAGAACAGTCGTTATTGTACTGCACATAAAAGACAGCCGTGAAGCACTGGTGACCCGGCGCGGCGAGGCAGACCATTTGGGCTAGGATTCATGAACGCAAAACCAGGCTAGCCAACCTAACATTACGTTGTCTATATCAGCGCTAATTATCATTGGTTTGCTTGATTGTCGTTTCATCTCAGCCCTGGAAGAACTGACTCTCAAGTGTCACTGGTCGAGCTGCTACTGGTTTTGCCACTGGTATTCCTCTACTATGGATGTTTGAAGCAGAAATACCAGTGGAGAAAGAAATAACAGATCGATCGGTGACGCTTGGAATTCACATCCAGAAGGTTCGCGGCGCCGCCAAAGTGGTGTATCGCGATTCTCCTCTGTCTGTGGAGCAATAGCAGTGACTCTTCACTTTGTGTTGATAAATGATCAATTCATAGCAAATTCGGGAACTTCAGTCTTGATGTAAATGCCGCATTCGACGGTCTTAAATAGACAAAAACCTTCCCCAGATGAGCGCAACATCAGGCCTCTTTTCTTCTTTTCGCTCCAATCTGGTTATACGTCTCTTCACATAATTCAGCTCATAATCTTGCACGTGGAGTTGTTCAACGCTCTGCGATGATTGCATGCTGCGGTCAGGCGAAGGAACGTGCTTGTCCTGAGATAGGTTAAAGGGATATGGCATGTTTGATACCAACCACTTCAGAACACTATGCAATTAGCTCGCATCTCTGAGCCGGCTGTCACGGCGAGAATCACATGGAACGCGGTCGGAAAAATGAACGCGCCTTCCTATTCCCAGCATGATCCATTCTAATGTACAGTCTACATATTAGCTCACAGAGGGCGCCCGATCGGACTTTGTCCGCAACTACGACTTCACCATTTTTAGGCTAACCGATCTATTTTTTGCTCTTTTTTGATATCCATATGGTGTGGTTCCTTCCATTCTTATGTTTCCCTACTGCCATCCGCTAAAATATCCTTCCAGACGCATTCTGCAGGCAAAGTCGTAATTGCAGCCAATGTCAGATCAGGCGCCATCTGTGAGCTAATAGACCATACCATAGTTGATATCACTATGGTTCATTACAGGGCATTCACCTCGGAGTAAACATCGCACGCGAGCTGATCCATTCCAATAGATCAAATTCTCAGTTGAAAGGCTACGTTTTTAGGGGACGATAGATGAAGAGGAAACAAGAGATTCGAAACACAGTGAACACTGAGATTGGGTGAAATGGGAACTACCTTTCACTGCAAAAACTGTAAGTTCACGCACTAACACTTAACCTTCATCACATTCAAAGCAAACCATGGGACTTCAAAAAAAAAAAGAGCAATGAAGGTGGTAAACGAGGCAATCCTTGGTACATATTTTCCAACCCCTGTGGGAAGTGCTTTGTAAAATAAATAATCAATTCATAAGGCGGAGCAATTGCAATGTGCGGACGCGGAGAGACGCTGCGAGAGCAGCTGGCAGCACTGCGCTTGACGTTACCTCGATTATACGATATATGTTTCTTTTCATCAGTGAAAATATTTGAAGAGATATTCTGGAAAAGCCGAACTCGTGAAAGCGTGCGGTATTGGGAGAAGATGAGAAAAGCAGTAGTTCAGAGGGCATGAATACTCAACTAGCTTTGGAACGGACTATTTTTCCGTTCGACCGTTAGTGGTCGAGCAAGAATTTACAACAATGCGTAAAGGGTTGTTTATACTAGATAACTGCTTTCGTGACTGCGTCTGAGGCACCTACTATAAACTGCGCTTGACCCAAAAAGCTAAAGAAGGTGCCAAATGATTAAGAAAAGTGGAGAAAACAAATCGAAGTCCTATACCAGCATTGGAGGCTGTGGTTAGAATAAGTTGAACTATGCGAGGAGAGGGAAGGAGAAGTGTAGAGGAAAGAAGAGTTTGAACTGGTCAGTGGGTTGACCAGTCAAAAGTCGGAAGTAGAAAAAAAACGAGACTGTCAAAAAAAAAAGAACAGAAATGACAACCGTATCCAACAGTTACCTACCAAAAACTATCAACTTACAACTTTTGTTCTGAAAAAAAATCATGAAACAATTTTTATTCTAGAAAACCATGAACCTTCACCGCTTTGTCGCAAGCCGTTGCGACCAAGGGGTGAAGGTTCATGGTTTTCACAAATGAAAATTAATTATTAACAAGTATTCACAGAAAAATTGATAATTATCCACAAATCAACAAATTACTTCAACAAGAAGCAAAAAAAGCAGTCATTACACACATTACACACATTACACACATTACATTACATTACATTACATTACATTACACACATACAGGAAGCTCCAAATGTCCGCAGTCAAGAGGGACGTGGCCACGACGCGGCTTTAGGCAGAGACACAGGCGCTCTGCATGCTACCACTGGTTGTCTGCAGAGTCAGAGAAACCAGAGGCAGCATAGAGAGCGCCTGTGTCTGATCAAGGAGCCGCGCCGTGGCCACGCCCTCTTGACTGCGGACATTTGGAGCTTCCTGTACATTACAGTCCTTCTGCGCAATCGGTAGAAAGTTTTCGAGCGCCCCAAACCTGCGGCGCGTGCGCGGCGCGGCCCGCTGGTAACAGCGGTCCGGCGTCCTCGATCAGCTGTTCGAGGACACCTTTCGTCAGGTATTGGCCCAGGTATGCGCTTTTCGTCTATTTTCTCTATTAGTTGGAGTACTTTGAACTGTTGAGGCCTGTGGCTGACCGATATTGATCGGACGGCCCCGCATGCCTCGTTTTTTTTTCTGCAGGTATCGTTTTTCTTTGCTTTTCAATGTTTTTTCATTTGTTTTTGGCCCTATAGAAAGCTGCTTGTCCCAGGTAGCCTCTTCCTTGTATGAAAGAGGACCCTGAGACGTGGTGGCTGGTAACGGGGCCTTTTATTTTGTTCGGAATCTTTTACGTTCCGTCCCTGTTCGCATGGTCGTCGTTTTTTTCCTTATTTTCCTCGCATGTTTTTTCTCAATAAGAAGGCCCGTTATCAGCCGCCACGTCCCAGGGTCCTCTTTCCTAAAAGGAAGAGGCTACCTGGGACGAGCAGCTTTCTACGGGGCCAAAAACAAATGAAAAAACATTGAGAAGCAAAGAAAAACGATACCTGCAAAAAACGAGGCATGCGGGGCTGTCCGATCAATATCGGTCAGCCACAGGCCTCAACAGTCCAAAGTACTCCAATTAATAGAGAAAATAGACGAAAAGCGCATACCTGGGCCAATACCTGACGAAAGGTGTCCTCGAACAGCTGATCGAAGACATCGGACCGCTGTTACCAGCGGGCCGCGCCGCGCACGCGCTGCAGGCTCGGCGCGCTAGAAAATTTTCTACCGATTGCGCAGAAGGACTATACATATATACGGTCCTTGTCGAAAAGACAGACGGATTCCGTGACTGCGGAAACGCGGTGGGACCTGAACGATGGATGCGGAGAGAGCATGCTCCAATTGAGAGGGTGCAGTAGGTCCCAACGCGATTCTGCGGTCGTGACGACATGAAACCGCAGGCGCAATCCGTCCATCTTTTCGACAAGGACTGTACATACAACAAAACAAAATCATCTAATCGTAACAGCAATCAATGCTTCAACAAAATTGAGACCACGCTTCTTTAGTTTGTCGAGGATGTTGGCCAACGGAAAACCGGAACTGGATAAACAAGATCATACATCAATATACTAATTGTACAGCCATAGAAAACTTGCTAAGATGATCATCTCTCACCTCATCTTGAATTTTATCAAACGGGAGCGTCGATGACAAACCGTCACGAGATATTTGAACTGCGGCATGTAGCGTCGACACGCATACAAGCGCTGGAAACCAAATGTGCTCAACTGACAACATCGCGTCAATTTTCATGGAATATTTTCCAGAACACGTCAAGGAATAACTTACCACAATTGTCTGATACCTTCGCATCACGAAATCGCTCAATTTGTTCACGTCGCGTGTGTGGTCATAGTGCATCATAGCATGTACGCTTTCCTGAAAATATACACATCTTGAAAAAGTCTCCAATAATTAGACGAGCTTTATTGGCCAATCGAGGAAGGAAAAAAAGAACTACTCACAGCCAAAACGGATAACCTATGCAGTTCAGCGGCTTCTCTTCTTTGCAGTTCATGCAGACGTCGTAAGCTTGAGAACAATCTAAACAAACTCCTGATTCAATTTTTCCATGGCAAGTGCTTATCGGTGGTTCCGAGTACTTGTTATTGGCTGAACGACATGCAATGTTATGGTCCATTCCACTAGCGCAGATAGTCGGAGAGGAACTAAAGAGATTAGCATGGGAAAGTGTGCCAGATAGAGGAACGAATCCTTAACTAATGCGCCAATCAATCACTCTTCACACTCTAGAATACCACTTGTTTGGTCTGCCGCGCCGTATCACCTATGCGATGCGGCGGACTAGCTGGGTGCTGTGGTTGTCGGGCGTTCCCGCTCTTGATGTTTTGCTCAATTATCATGTCAGCACCTCGGAATGAACATAAAGGACACAAAGAGAACTGTGGAAAACCTTGACCGATAACACCAGCGTCCAGCTGGTCTGCCGTGTCGCGTAAGTGATGCGGTGCGGCAGACCAGCTGGACGATGGTGTTGCCGGGCAGGGTTTTCCACCGTTCCCTTTGTGTCCTTTGTCTTCATCACGAAATACCTATATGAAAATATGAGCGAGACGAGAGTAGTGGGATGAGATCTGTGGGCTCGTTCATCTCTATGTCGCTTTCTCTCCGCTTCTGTGAGGGAATTCGCTGAGAAATATTTCTTTCTGAGGGAGCAATCCCAGTAAAGATGCACGCTCAACTGCCAAACATTGGAATATTTAAGCAGGGGAGGACAACTTTGGTAAATCTCGGTCGATGCGACTGTTTACCTATATATGCGAGTGAATTACCGGCACCGTTATCACCGCGTATGGGAGTGATTTCAAGCATGCAGACCTTTCCAAGTAATTCTTCAGGCGTAATAAACAGGATGAGTTGGGAAGAGGTGTTCTACAGCATAGAATAAGTGTTAGAGTAGTGCACCAAAATGGGTATAAAAGCACAAAGGTAAAGGTAAAGGGCACTGTATCTTCAAGGTCCCTTGATTCAATACTACAAGTGCTCTTTGCACAGATTACAATACAAAAGATGGTCAAGGTTCACAGCACGCGCCACACCACGTGCAACGCAGCATTTCGACTGCGTGCGCATCCAAGAACTCACTGACATCGCTATTTTCATTGTCGTCCGATCTTCCTCCCTTCTGTTCTAACCTGTTCAAAGAGGTAAGGAGGAATGTGCACGTGAGCCTCGACCACTATGTAGGGTTTCCTGTGGCTGCGTGCTGTAATACCTGTGGTTGATCCCTGTTACCACAAAGACTGACTGGACGCGCGCGTTCAACGCGCCTGCGTCTATATGATGGAGGATAGGCTCAGTCGTAACCTTGACGCAGCTCAAACGCAGGTGAGACGCACGGGTTCGCAGTCTCGCAGCAGCCGTACGGCTTTTTCATTCCGCATCTGATGTGCGACTGACGCACGCATCCAGAATCTCCTATTATTATTATTTATTACATGGGGAAACCATGTGGGCAGAAATAAAAACACAATTGACGTATACTACATATCATAGATGATAGCAACTATAGTACATGAACGAAGCAGTATATTCTATTGAAAAGTATTGAAAATATTGAGCTGTGGATGTCTCTAGTGTCAGTCTCATTCACAAAATACGACTCACCTGAAGCAATTCGCAACATAGTTCAACTCGTCTGCGTTTGGAAGAGCTTTTAACACCTCTCGCAATGTAAATGGAAGCAGCACTTCAGTAGGCCACTGAGATGTATCGACTGATTTCAGTAACGCCTTCACATGATCAGAATTTCCCGATTTCAAAGCTGCTAGTAGAGATTTCGAGTTCATTCTCCTTAACAACACAGCTATGTAACAAATCGGTTTTAAAATGAACACCAAAATGTGCCCACCTTGCAAAACTGAGCGGAATCCTTTTTGATAAGAGGCTCTAGAGTTCATCACGTTACGCGACCTTGAAGAACAAAATAAACAGCTGCTGGATGGTGAAACAATGAATAACGTGTAGTATTGGCATTTTCGCAAGTACATATTGTGGTACTGCCTCAAATATGAACTGAGCAGTAACGATTGAGCGTCCCCTTACCTCACGATCTGTGAATCAAGCACAAATAAACGTTGAGCCGTACTCAGAACTGAACCTTTCAGAGTTTTTTTTCTCTTCTTTCTTTATATCTGCTGTAGATACATTTCAGCTGCCGGAACATACAGCTGTTATAGTGCGTTCCACCACCGACAAAAGTTGGGAAGACAGGAGAGAAATAGAGAACGCGGGAAAGTGTGCAGCAGTTGGAGAGGAATGAGAGAAAACCAGGCTGTTCGCACGGTTACTCAACTATCGTCGCTGTTGGAACAGACTATACCTACCATGGCGCTATGACTGAACAAATAAAAAGTAAATGTTCTAAAACTTCTAATCAAATCCAAAAGATGGTCTATAGATATACCATTTATTCAGAAACACATTAAAAATACTCGTAAAGTTCACACATGCGACAAATTATCGATCAATTAGCATCGAATTAGTGTCCCGGACATGACAGTGACTATGAAGAATAATATCTAGCAAACAGAGCAGAATAACTTAAGAGTTAGACAAAAAGAAAAACATAATGCACAAAAGATCATAAGATCAAAAAACCAGTAGAAAATCACATGACTTGTGGAAGTTCAAAACCTATTCAAAGCTCTTTGGTTATTCTTCATAAAACTTAGAAAATGTATGCATGAAGATTGAAAAAACAGTGATTCGCATGTAGAACTGATGCAAGACTAGCGATTTTAGCAAAAACAGGGGTGTGGCTAGAAGTGAGCTTGTTGAGCCGTAAGATTTCCGGAGAAGAAAGCTCAACAGAGAAATACATAAACACAAATCATGAACAGGATAAGAAAAAAAAACAAGATTGAAACCCTAAAACCAAGGAAACAGCTCTAAGTAGTAATATTTCTCCATCCTTTACTAGAAGAGAGCGGTGACCACTAGTGATCTACGCCAATTTGAATAGAGTAATGAACGAAGGGAAATTGCAGGTCAATAGGGCCAGGTCCCAACACGAGCTTCCCCCAGAGCCAGAATTAGAATGAAGTCCTCCTTAGGACACTAAAATTTAACGCAACCCCTTTTGAACGATACATGTGCTTCACAAACTCTATCGGTAGAGGTCTACAAATTGCTAAAGAAACACAACAGCAAGTAGAGCACAAAGAATTCCCACCTATCTACGAGATATGGCTGTAAGCACCAATGTCACTGAGACGTTTTTGATGACTGTTCGCACCTGCTTGCAAAAGCTCGGTGATTTGTGCATGCGCGCCTGAAATCCGCGTGACGGGACCCACAAGGATCAAGCGGTGAGCAATCAAGCGCATACTCAGACACTTGGCGCGGCCGGGCGGCCGCGCCAGATCTGAAGAGAGAGCACATTCCAAGGAGAGGGTCTAGACGGTCCTGTCGTCGCGGCAGCAAAATCGCTGCGGGACCACTGTCTAGACCCCCTCCTTGGAGGCGCTCACCGGCCAAGCGTATCTGAGTAGGGAACAGGCTATTGTCCTCGTAGATTTTTCGCGCGTTTCGCGCTAGACATCATTAGACTGAGTTTTACCTACCTTAAACGCAGCATCCATCAAAATTCTCGACTCTGAGTTGAACCGCCAACTGCTACAACTGACACATACTGTCAGCGCATCACAAATAACAAACGAACACAAATAGTCGTGAATTACCTACGAAGAAATCCAAATCGCATACGTGAACACAGTTGCCGTGCATGCGCAAGGTTATAGGCCGTCCGAAACGACGAGTCCGCCCACGCACGCGGGGATCGCCGCCAACAAGAAGCTGCCACGTTTGCCAGCACTCCACGACGTCATCATCTCTAATCTGCGTATCACGTTGCATATATGCTTATAGTTATCTATAGTTATCTTCATGGTATCGACTAATGATTTGGCTGTGACGTGGACGACGTGGCAGCCAACAGCATCCGCCCCAGCCGCGCCGCCTCTCGTTCCCGCGTGCGTGGGCGGACTCGTCGTTTCGGACAGATTATACATATTTCCGGCCACTTACACAAGCGCGTATGACTTCCCCGTGAAGGGACTCACGAGTGTCGATAGAGCACGACAAGAGCACCCCGATTTCGCGGATTTCTCATGTGTTTCGCACTAATACTTTGTTGGATATGTTGGATATGAATTTACAGTCCTTGTGCGCAATCGGTAGAAACTTTTCGAGGGCGCCTAGCCTGCGGCGCGTGCGCGGCGCGGCCCGCTGGTAACAGCGGTCCGGTGTCCTCGATCAGCTGTTCAAGGACACCTTTCGTCAGGTATTGGGTCCAGGTAGGCGCTTTTCATCGGTTTTCTTTATTATTCGGAGTACTTTGGACCTTTGAGGCCTGTGGCTGACCGACATTGATCGGAAGGCCCGCATGCCCCGTTTTTGCACGTTTCACCTTTCTTTGCTTTTGAACGCATTTTTCATTTGTTCTTGGCCCCGTAGAAAGCTGCTTGTCCCAGGTAGCCTCTTCTTAGTAGGAAAGAGGACCCTGGGATGTGGCGGCTGATAACGGGGCCCTTTACCCAAGAAAAAAAAACATGCGACGAAAACAAAAATTGACGACCATGCGAACAGGGACGGAACGTCAACGATTCCGAACAAAATAAAAGGTCCCGTTGTCAGCCACCACGACCCAGGGTCCTCTTTCCTACAGAGAAGAGGCTACCTGGAACAAGCAGCTTTCTACGGGGCCAAAAATAAATGAAAAACACATTCAAAAGCAGAGAAAGATGGAACGTGCAAAAAACGGGCCATGCGGGCCGTCCGATCAATATCGGTCAGCCACAGGCCTCAACGGTCCAAAGTACTCCAGATAATAGAGAAAACCGATGAAAAGCGCCTACCTTGGCCCAATAGTGAAGACAGGTGTCCTCGAACAGCTGATCGGGGACGCCGGACCGCTGTTACCAGCGGGCTGCGCCGCGCACGCGCCGCAAGTCCGGCGCGCTTGAAAACTTTCTACCGATTGCGCACAAGGACTGTAAGTCCATCAACATCACAAAATCCAGCAAAATCTCAAACACGAAGATTTGAGTGGGTGTTGCTTTTGAAAACCCACAATACGGCTGGACATCCAATACGAATATTACGTGAGTACTGTCGTTGAATGTACTGCGGAACGTTTCAGACCACTACCAGCAGAATTCAAAGAGTGGTGACATCAGAAGAAGAGGAACTACCTCAAAAATCAATACGCAAAAGGATTTAATGATCAGAACTTATATCAGGTTAGCGTGATCCGGCCAACGGCACGGCGACTATGTCCTCACTCTGTGCAGACTCGTTCACTTCCACCCGATTGCCTGTAGAGATATCGGCGAAAGTGCATGAAACTAACATTCAAATCTATGGAGACCAGCAACTCAATTTCGTTGATTTCTAGCGTGCTTATTTCACCAGAGGAAGTGAGTTCTGCGTCCCTCAAAACATTGAAATCCCCGATTTACGAAAATAAACATAAAAAGAAGGTCTTCTCCCAGCGTAGGCAATCCCCAGTAGGTACACATTGCACTTTGGCAAGGATGTAGCTCAAAAAGTAGGTCCGGGATTGATCTTCGGCAACTTATCAAACAACGGCTTCACATGTTCCTTCTCGTCAAACGTTTTCCATGTCTTGTACATTGCGAAGAGTGTATTCACGCAGTCGTAAACCTTCTCGAAATCTACAGAAAGTTCTGGCAGCCACATCTAAAATAGTAGCTAAATACTTTCTCGATATAAAAACATATTAGCAGAGAGGAATCAGCAATAATCATAACCTACCTTAATGTCCTTCTCTCTGTTCATCAGTTCTGCTCCTACAATTATACATGAAATAGCAATAATATGCGGAGGGTAGAGGAGTGAGCAGTCGCTACGAAGGGAGTCGTTAGCCACCTACATATAAGAAACACTTGGTAAAATTCAAACAGTGTAACATCTAAAAAAGACACTAACTTACCAAAAAAGATGTTGTTGTGAAAGAAAACAAAAGAAGGGAAGGTGAAATTACTCGACAAAAGTTTTTGTCCTACATTTTCAAAAAAAAAACCGTCATAAAGAGGAAATTATTTCCGTATAACATACCCCATACTGTAGACCTAATATTGCGTAATATTCTCTTAAGCTAACCCATTCAAAAGAATTTCAAAGGACACCAGCCCCAAGCGCTAACCGTTTAGGACATCTAATACCCAGCCTCATTTCTGACCAATCGCTGCGGGTGCATGGGGTGGTCCTTCTTGACATTCCTTGCATGAATTGACGTTGAAAGACAATCCAGTTGTTCAGCCAAAGGGTTCCAAGTTTCGGAAAAGCCCAAGAAAAATTCCATGGGTATCCCAAAACTGTATAGGACCTTTATCCCATTCAAACCAACTTGCTGAAGAACAGCTAGGGCTTATCAATGGAGAAGTAACTCAGCATTGAGTCCACAGGTAGCCTCAACCAGAACTTCTTCTACTGCATGTCTTCTGATTCGATCGACCCTGGGCCGTCATGCAAAGAGCTTCAAGCTTGTTGAATAGAATTACGTGAGCAAATGTTTTAAAAGGCATTCTTATTTGTACTGTCTGCTGTTTGAATCTGGCCTGCCACGCCCTCCAATGAATTGGGTATTAGATGTTCCGCAACCAGCGCTAACAGTCTTAATCGAGAAAGCTCGTGCATCTTAAGGAAGCACGTGGATAAAAACTGAATAGCACAAAAAAAAATCACCTTCCAGCATTGCTCTTCGAATGGCGGAAAATCCTTAACGGTTGGATCTCGAGCGATATCCTAAAGAAATTACCAAATAAGTACTACCACTGTGAACAGTGCTTAACTTAATATGTGAGCACATTTGCACACTTATATTTCACACACCTGCAACATAGTGGTGAGTGGTCGATACGGATGATACACAACTAAACAACAGTCGAGCATTTCCACAAGTATAAATTCAGCATCGTAGAGTCCGCTGTTCTTGGATGATGCATCGTAGGTGAGGTTTGGCCACTTTTTCAAGCAATTGGGGATCGTCTTGATCAAATTTGACATAGACATCAAACCATGCTCCTCAACCTATAATCTAGTCCCTATGGTTGGTTAAAACGATTGGCACTTAGTGGCTGAGGTAAGTAAGCATTAATCAATTCAGAAAATAATTTTAGGCTTGAGAAAGCATAAAACATACCTTCGATGCAAGGAAAACGGAAGCACAGGCAATAAGAAGTGGGTCGACATCTTTATAAGAACGACGAGCATAAAACCGCTTGAAATAGACTATGGCTGTAGCAATGACCTGAAATTACCTAAATTCTACACAACTGGAACCTGTTCTGGTTTGAAAGTGGAGGAAAAATCCTATCATTCCAGAGAATAACGTAGCGATATATAATTAATAGAGAAAGTTCCAAATCAGCTCCGAACCTGCATCCTTGTCTTCGGGTGGCCTTGCTGAATACCCTCTACAGCTAGAGTTTGGATTAGGTTTGCCCAAAATATCATCAACTTTTGGTACTCTTCTTCTGTGTAGATCTGAACAGGAATAATCGATAAAGTAGAGGAGGGCTACAACTATTTTGTAAATAAACATGAGTCTACTCCGGAACTGCACCCTTGTTTTATTTATTAAAATCTTGTTAAAAAAAGGTATCGGCACCCTTCTGAGCGTAAATAAAATATGCGGTCTAACTCCTATTAAGAATAAACTAGAGATAAGTAGGCGCCTCAGAATAGTTTTCCTCGCAGTCCCCTTCCCCTGCTCGACCGAAAGTGTGTCGTCGAATTCTGCAAAAATCTAGGAATGCTCGCCTTTCGATGATTTGTCCAAAAATACCTTATCCAATAGTGCATAAAGTTCATGAAAGTGCTCCAAAACAATTCGTTAGGAAGAAAACCACGACAGAAACAATAGAACTTATGAGAGCACTATTCCACATGAGGGGCTCCAAAATTTCCAAAACATTTTTCTCGCCGAAACTCAGCTTACAGAGGTTATTTGAGGTGCTGAACACGGATATCGTATTCATTTTGTACCATAACCCCCTTTTGTAGGGTTACAGCAGCCAGTAGTACCTACCGTATCTCACGAAATCCTCTCAAATTTTGCAGAGAGAAGCAATTTCAGGCGTTGATTACGATCACGAACATTACCTTGCATGAAACTATTATTTTCCTGCTGAAATCGTCAGTTTTTGTCAAATTTCTACAGTAATCCTACCGTAACCCTACAAATATGGGGTTACTGTACAGAATGGATACAATATTTGTGTTCAGCACCTCACTCCCCCCTGTGCAAAGTTTGAGCGAAATCCATGAAAAACCGTACCTACAATTACCCTACCGCAACCCTGCAAAAAAGGGTCACGGTACAAAAAGAATACGATATTCCTGTTCAGCACCTCAAATAACCCCCCCCCCCCCTAAACTTTTTTTTGTTGAAAATTTTCGGGCCTCTAGCGTGGAATAATGCTCTTATGAATTGGACAAAATCCAAATATCAGACGTGTTACTGGAGAATACGCGCCTTTACTAAAGAAAAACTTCAGAGAAAAGAATGATCTCATAAGCTGATAAAATAAAAAACTGTAGAACACCTTCAGATCTTCACTGCGCATCCGCAATAACTCCTGTTTTTCAAAAATCCACTGATCGTAGTGTGAACTTTGCCAGAAATTGCCCGCCATAGTGAATTGCGGCCTCGACGACGGAAACACGACACTTAACAAGGCTCCTGCAACGGGAGGGAAAGATTATCTAACGAAAACAAGAGGAAAAAACAAGAAGTGGAGACGAAAACCCCTGCCATCCACAGGGAATCCGCAAAGGCCGCATCTATTCCTACTTAAAGGCAGAGGTCCACCTCATTTTCGTAGTTCAGCTAACAGCAGATTCTGCATCTACTCGGCGCGATGGTTCCAACGGTATATATAAATTGTCTCAGAATGGTCTACAAACCCGTCTTCCAGGACGGGGTCTGTAACAGTTTGCGAACCCGAGTTGACGTGTGGAGCCGTTGATCTTATCGATTGGACACGCCAAGACTCGTTGACCGATGCGGCAGCCGTGGCAGGCAGCCAGCACTGCTTGGAGCGATCCGCCTCCAGGCTCCAAATTTTTATCCAGTTCGAGCCTTTTAAAAGTGGGGATTTCGTCGCTTCTGTGCCTGTTCATGTACATCCCAGGGATCAACATGATGAGAAGGTCTAGGATATGTTGGTAAATCCAACAGGCAGAACGAGGTGGCCCTCTGCCTTTAAGCGGCTGCGCGGGCGTGCGCGAGCCGACGGGTACCTCGAGTGGATCCGCGGACGTCCTTTAAAAGGCGCAGAGTGGATTCGCCCTCGTCCTTTAAACGGCGCATAACTGCAATGTTGGCCATACTAGAACGCATTGATTGCGCCAACTTAATGACGATCAGAGGAGAACAACTGATCAGACAGTAGGCAGGATCCACATGTCACAGTCCTTCAGATTTTCTCTACGTACATGCTTAGATCTCCATAAAGTTGAGGTTTCTTGCGTTATTATGCAAGATTCCATTATGTTTGAAGTCAAATGAATGGTGAGACGTGTATAGCTAGAGTTTTTCCGCTGTAACGAAACGATTGCAACGAAAATATTCCTAAAAAGTATTCTTTTCCGTCTTGAGTGAAGCTTCGACATCTTTGCACATAGTTTAGTCCGCAATACCCTATCAAGCTTCAATTTTCGAACCCGTATTCATGGGTAATTAGTATGAACTAGCTGTGAAATTTTAACAGATAAATTTCTTCATTTCGCTTCCACAGAACGAAGTGCATGCTCAGTTCGGAAGCGTTTTCTCTTTTCCTGACGTTCTGTGAAGGACGTCTTTTTCGAAATAAAGACGAAAACTAAACGCTTTTGCTCAAAACATCTGAGTATTTGTACTCGAAAAATGTTGACACAACCTCTGACGACTTCCTGTGCGTAATATGCCAGCAAACACTTCTGTTTTCAAATTTTGACGGAAAGATCAAGTCATTTCAAAGTACACGAAGATGAAATCGTAGATGCGAAGCAATTCACGAATGAGAAGACGATTAGGAATGGAAGCAATGGAAAAACGAAAAGTCAAGACCTCTTGAACACCTTTAGCTTGCTTAAAAATGCCACTTCGGAGTACACGATTGATTTTCATTGTATTTGGATATGTTCCTGGCGATCTCTTCCTTCTTCAGGTTAAAACGGTGCTCAATCCTCGTAGTCGCTGCAAGTTATCATTTCCACTGCAGTTCTAGTGTAGTATAGAAGCGCCAGTTTTGATTCATGCAACACAAACACAGCATCTGTTGCGCCGTTTAAAGGACGAGGGCGAATTCACTCGCCGCCTCCTAAAGGGCGGCCGCGGATCCACTCGAGGCACCCACCGCGCCGCGCACGCCCGCGCAGCCGCTTAAGTAGGAATAGATGGGGCCATCCGCAAAACTTCTGAAAATGTAATTTAGGTGTACTGTAATCCCGCCTTTCTGTACTGCACTGCAAACGCTTTTCGTCACGTCTCGCCACCAGCCTTCGGGGCAGGTTGAAACAGGAAAAAGAACGATAGGAAAACAGTGCCGGACGATGGAAGTTGTCATGCACGGGGGAAGGGGGTGGGGAGGGGTGGCATGAAAAAAATTGGCATTTGCTCCACTCCGCGTACCTGTGTGAAATAATAGAATCACTAAAGGTGGTAATTCTAATATCAAGTAACTGATAATAAATATTTTGAAAAATCAGAATAGACAATAAAAAAACTAAAAAAAACAAGCTCACACAACCTTTTTATTTATTTTATAAACTCACTTTAAAAATTCGGGGGCCCTCGCGTCCGGCACTGATGGAAAGATAATGTCAGCGATGATATTACTGAATACGTAGATGCGCAGACGGCTAGGCTGCCATGCTGCACGTGATGTAGCGTAAGCGGGCGTGCTTGCACCACTGGGTTTCCTGTGGATCCGTATAAACTTAAGTTTATTGAGACCACGTCAATTCAAGACGCTGACGGTAGCAGGGAAGGAGGTAGTGACCTTCTGCTTCCTCGAAAATACGCTGCAAAGCTTCGCAAAGCCATTTTATAGAAGTACTAATAATTTATTTTGGCATATTTCAATCAGTAACGTCTCCGGCACTAAATCGCGTGCATTTTTTACCATAGTTAGCTACGTCTGGGTGGCGGTCAAGACGTACGCCGCGACGCAACTGCGCCGCACGCGTATGCGTCTCATCGACGCATTGAATGACATCGGTGGCCACCACGTCAGAGCTTGTTGGGTGCGGTAGCATTTATCTGTCCTACTCAAGCTTAGGAAACTTGTCCATTTCCCTGCAGAACCTCTCGATCCTTCGATGGCTGCAGCCGCGACGCGTGCATGAGTCGACCAATCACAGCTCAGCCTACGTCTTGGGGGAGTTACGGTAGAATATATAAGGAATTTAAAGGGGTTGTCAATGGTGAAAAGGGAGTTGGGGGGGGGGCACTGCAAATGATCGATTTTTGACCTACCGCTCACATTATCTTGATCTAGGATGAAAGCAAATAGATCAAGCACATACACTCTTATTCTATTCGACTTCGACGGCGAGATGTCTGCTGCTGCAAATCTGCTCACTCTTCGGGACTTCACCCTAATTTCGACGTGGCCGGAGCTCGCGGTGAAGACCAAGGAGGAGTTAGACGAATGGCTCGCGGACTGTGGATTGCTGTGGAAGGAGCGACCGTGCCCCAACTGTGGAAATCCAAGGAAGGTGACGAAGCAGGCGAGTGGGACCGGTGAGGACGTGCGCTGGAAGTTCGAGTGCTTCAAACGCCAGTGCCGTCAATCTGGAATTCCCTTCAAGGTCGGATACCTGAAGGGAACCTTCTTCGAGACGTTGCGTGGCGATCGCAAGAAGATATTCCTGGCCAGCTACCTCTACGCCTACGACCTTGGACTCGTGAAGGAAATGGCGTGAACGCTGGAGGTCGACGAGAAGAGCATCGTCCAGTGGACGCAGTGGTTCCGCGATGTACTTGTCGACTACTACACCACGAACGTGACGCGGATAGGAGGACCTAACACAGTAGTGCAGGTCGACGAAACGCACATCGTTCGTCGCAAGTACAATGTGGGCCGCATCATTCGCAGGGACTGGCTCGTTGGAGGTATTCAGGACGGAACGAAGCTTGTTTTCGTGGAAATCACGGATGATCGCAGCGCTGCAAACCTCGATGCAATCATCCAGAGGCATGTGATACCGGGAGGTGTCATCCGCACCGACATGTGGAGAGGTTACAGCAACCTCAAGCACCTCGGCTACATCCACGAGACGGTCAACCACTCCGTAAACTTCGTGGATCCGGTCACAGGAGTGCACACGCAGCGCATCGAGAACACCTGGTCCCACTTGAAGGCTAAGATCCGCTCCCGTCACGGATTGAAGGGCGAGTTATGGGACGACCACTTTTATGAAGTCCTTTGGAAGTGGCAGTTCAACAGCGAGAATCTCCTGTACGAATTGTGGAGGCAGATTGCCGCGAAGTACAACCTTTCCTAGTGGTTTCATACTTTAAATGAGTCAATAAATTCATTAGTTCACATTGCAATGTTTTCATTTGGGTGGAAAGGTTTCATTTGCATCTGCATTCATCATTTGCAGTGGCCCCCCCAACTCCCTTTTCACCGTTGTCAATTTCAGTAAGAATGGCCGTGCAATGCGAAATGAAGTTGATTTTTTTATCACGATGAAATGTCGACAAAAAAGTGAAGGGCTCCAAACGGCTCCGTGGAAGGGGCGGGACGACGGCGCGGCTCCCCTGGGCCGAGACACAGGGGCTCTACATGCCGGCTCTGGTTGTCTGCTTCTGCCTGCAGCAGAATGGCACGCCGCGCCGCTGTCCCGCCCCTTGCACACGGCCGGTTGCAATTTCCTGTAGAAGAACTGTTATGTGGATTTTTTGGGCGCCGCGCCGGATGTGAGTAGTGTCACTTTTCTTACTATCTTATTATTTGATTACAAATTTTTCAAAAATGTAGTCAAGATTGCGGTTGCCCGAGTCTTTTTTAGTGGAGAGCCTACTTTTCTTCACTCCGTCCCCCCCCCCCCCCTCCTTCCTGCTGCCACTGATCACAACATAGTCCAAGCCGAGAGGAGTCGAATGGATCTAGGAAATCCCGGGAATTACATGTAGCTGATGGAATGGTAAAAAGTACACTCCACTCACTCGATCTTGTCGATCTCGTTAATCGTTAATCGTGGTCGATCGATACCAATCAATTAATCATTAGCCATTATAATAAAATTATGTTTATTCTTACGTCAATATAAACACATAAATAAATAAATGTACAGATAGTTTGCCGTGGGCGCTAAATATCGATCGATCACTTTGAGATGTATTGAATGAGTTTCTGATGCGGAACCATCCCTCCAACGGCGACCTGAACGATGAAAACAATCAATAATTGATCCAGTCCCCCAGTAGGTTATGCATTTCTCACATGTTTCAAAACATTATCGATTTCTTGATGGCTCATGCGTTCACCAATCGATGATAGAATCGATCGAAGCTCTTTTGCAGGAATCGACCTCGTGCCCTCCCTAAAATTTGATTGTTGGTAATTAGCTGAATTAGATTAAACAAGTGGTGCAAGACACTACAAAAAACCATAGGACAACTCGTCCAAAACCTCACCTGTCTAGACCTTTCAATGCCTTGATTACTTCTGTGAGTTCATCGCCACTATTGTGCTCTTCCTTGGCGATCTCGAGGAATGACGCGAAATCCATAGGTCGTTCTGGAATTACGGCTATAAGCATTAAATTGACAAAAAGGAGAGGTGGAAGACATCAGAAGGGTAGAGACGTAGAGTGCACCGATCTAACTGTCTGCGCATCTACACATTTCATAGACATCACCGTTCTCAATCATGTTTAACCCTGTTTCAACCTGTCCAAACAAATGGTGAGGCATGCGAGCAAGCCTTGACCAGTGCAGTTTTTCTCCCATGGTTACCAATGGTTCTGTGGTTATAGACATTTTTTTTCTTTTATCAGGAAGCTACGGCGATAAATGGATAGAAATTCAGGAGTGCTGTGCTCCAAAGTAGAATAGGCGTCAACGAGAATGCGTTTTCCGCAGTCTCGAGAAGTATGCGGTGCGACCGCGTCGCTCGCGCTGGAATCATCCCCGCGACAATACATCAGAGGGTTTTCTTGATAGTGACCTAGTTTTGTAGATAGTCAACGTGAAATATGATGAAAAACTATCGAGAAAACCCTGATTTGCCACTACAGCGCCAATTCCAGCAAGAGCGGTGCGGTCGCGTCACGCACCCCCTGTGTCTGCGGAAAACGCACCGGCATCGACGCTAACAGTAGGTGCGACTCACTCGTTTTCTTAAAATATTCTGCAGTTTTTGCAGCTGTCGGCGAATAGCCAAGACTTCTCAGGATGCATCGTAGTTGTGGGGCTGAGTGCACGATGCCGTCTTGACTGTACACATTGAAACATTCGCGAATTTCTGAAATAACTACATTGGGTAGAGAAGCATAGAAAATCAGCTCACAACAGCATATATTGCTAATTGATTGTTTTTGCACCATAGAATACCGCCCATCTGATACACCGCGGCGCACCACCCACGCAGCGCGGCAGACCAGCTGAGCTGGATGGTTGTGGGGCGTTGCCGGTATTCATGTTTCGTTTATGTTTTCGATCGTTCTTCTTTGTGTTTTTTGTCTTCATTCCCAAATATAGCCTGTTCCTCTGGGGCGATGGTTGGAAAACGCAAGAGAGAAAAACTACACGGATTGAGCACCATTTAGAGAGTAGGCGTAATGCACGAGAACTCAACTACAGGGATCTTCAAAAGGCCGTGTGCAAGGGGTGGAAGCGCGGCGGGCGCATCGCACGGGTTGTCTGCCGTTGGTGGAAGCAGACGACCACAGCCACGTGCAGAACACTGTGTCTCTTCCCGAGTGAGCCGCGCCGCGGTCCCGCCCCTTGTACACGGTGTCTGGAGTTCCCTGTACCTTCTCGTTTCAAACAGTCTATACCTGGATCACATCACAACCGGTACCGCCCGACAACTGCAAAGTTCAGCTGGTCTGCCGCGGCGCGTCGCTTGTGCAACGCGGCAGACCAGATGAGTGGTGTTCTGTGCTGCAAAAGTGATTCAGCAGCACCGTACCTACCCACGATGTGTACGGAGCACAATGCTGTTGAAAACAACTCTTTTACTAGTAGTTACCTACATATTACCAGATTGTATACCCAAAATTATCTATTGAGATTATACACATTAAATTGTTCCTTTTACTGACTAGTCGTGTTTTCGCCTCTTGATGTACCTTGAGTGCAGGCAATAAATAAACAAATAAATAAATATGTTCTAAACAGATTAGATCCAGCTCAGAAAGGGAGTTAGCTTCACGAGAAAGTTCATAGTCCAACGAAAAAAAAAAACATTAAACCATGTGATTACACATCAAGTCTCGGGGCTTTGGGGTAAATTCAGAGGCATCAGAAGAAACAAAGTCTAAGAAGTTGTTCTTTACAATCAGGCATCTCTTTATCACATTAATGTAATGTGCCGGAATAACCATAAGCTGACCTCCCAAACCAGCGAGATCGATTTCTGCTGGGCTTCTTTGAAGCTGATACCCACAATGAGGCATTAGACACAGAATTACAAACACACTAGGAAGAACAGTGCAGAGATTTGGACTGGATCTCACCTCGTCATACACGTGCCACCCACACTAACGCCAATATTTACAGAGAAAGTCCTTGGAGAAAAGAAAAACAATGTCGCAAATGATCCACTAGTCACAATAAAAACACCAACAGTGTCTAGCCTATGAAGAATACTTACGCTACCATGTTCCTGGTGAAAAATCATGATCATAGTCTGTCTGAGATGGAAAGACACTTGGATCTCGGTGCATAATGTCTGTTTTTCTCTTCACCCTCTCAAATTCCACTTTCTCGTGGTCTCTTTCTCTCTGACGTCTCACCAACTGTAGTGTCCAATGAAACTTATGTCAATTTCTGGATTTCCTTCGGTCCTGGTGCTGCTTCGAATACCAAGAGGAAATGTGTAGAATTGCATCTGTTATGTCAGTAGAACGAAAATTCGATAACGAGCGCCAAAATCCTACGGGCTTTCTCCAAACAACATAATGAAATCTAGAAACCATAGAGTTACACTTTCCCAGACAAACTTTCGGAACTTCCGCGGAGCCTGCCGATTTTCGGAACTTCCGCGGAGCCTGACTCACTACTGGAGCCCGATTTTCGGAATTTCCGTGGAAATACGACGTCATTCGTTGATTTTTTCGGAAGTTCCGCACAAGTTCCGTGGAAGTTCCGAAGGTTTGTCTGGGTTGGTAGGTTCGCCTTAGAAAAACTGCGCTGGGGTAGAGGCAATGCCGGACGCAGGAGTAGCTACTCTGGTGGGGAGAGGGTGGCGGAGGAAAAAGTATAAAATTAATATTAGTATTCTTTTCAATACAATACGTACATGGCGGACCGAGCCCATTTTCCCATGGGTGTCAAATCGGTTGCTGAGATCCAGCGGGGCCTATCTGTTTCGGTGTTTTCTGTATTTGATAATGTTGTTCTGGAAAAGGGTCGTCGAAAACTAGTGCAATTTCCGACATAAAACCATAAAGTAATGTACTATATCCATCACGTGCCCACATCCGGGCGAAAAGTCGTGGGAGAAGAGGTGACAACAAATGAAAAGAAAGAATGAAAAGGAAAAGAAGAAAGGGCACTATTCGACATCTGGGCCCCGAACACTTCCATTTTTTTCACTGAAATTTAGCTAGGACGGATATGTGATGTGCTGGACACGAATACTGTATCCATTTTGTACGATAACCTCGTATTCATAGCGTTACAGTACGCACACGGTAGATACGGTACCTAACAGAATACTCCGAACCTTTGTGCGCAGAAGGGTATTTTGACACGGTGTTCTCGATCATCAGAATCATTTTGCGAGAGACGGCGATGTTCCTGCCGTAATCTCTCCCGGTTTCTAACACTATTCCTACCGTACAGCAAGAAAACGGGTTTACAGTGCAAAATGAATACGGTATTCGTAATCAGCACCCCAACAAATCCCTTCTTGCGAAACTTGAAAGGATTCTGTTTAGTACCGTATCTGCCGTATAACCACCGTAACCGAGCAAAACGCTATACGCTAAGCTTCGGTGAAAAAAATCCCAAGGTTTCGTTCTGCATGCATCAACCAATTTACCCATGGTAAACGTGACAGTATGCCCAAAGTTGCACTTTACCTGGCTCCCATCAACATTTTTACCCTTGCGTGACGCTGTCTATACCCAGCTGTTACCCCCGCTGGTAACTACACGAATGCATATCAGTTTACCCATCCTTACGATGTTTCCTGCGGGCCTTCGAGGCTTTGGATGTGAAAAAGTGCCGAAGAAAGAATACTAAAAAAGGTTGTATTTTCATTCTGGGTTCATTTCCACCCAGACCCATCCCTGAATGCATCGCTGAGATTACCTCGGCTGAACTTGTTGACGCCACTGTTCACGATGGGTAAATTTCTGTGGTGTTGACATGTTTACCCTGGGTAATCTGAACTATGCATGCGGCCACTGGATTGTTGGGAAGATGGGTAAGCTCATACTTATGGGTAGCAGCTGGGTATAGACGAGATCGTATGGAAAAAAATAGTGAAGGATGCTGGCTTGGTAAGAGGTAAATTTGGGTACCTTAACATGTTTACCACGGGTAACCCTAATTATGCATGCCCGCCCTGGTCATTTGTAATCCTCGATAACACAAAAAAATAGAGAAAATTCAAGAACGAAGCAAAATACTATTAAATGAACGAATAACTCACCATCGATTTGTTCGTGTGTGAAGAACTCGGTCTAAAAATCAATATAGATCACGCCAGTCAATCAATTGAGGCCCACCACTGTAGCGATCGATATTCGTGAACACTCACCATATCTCGACGAAGGCGACGTCCGTAAAGGAGAGGCGACCCGTTTATCGCGGGGATTGGTGTTTGCCGATAGCTGGCGGACCGCTAGCCGTACAGGGAGCGAGAGAGTGTGGGAGCGAAGGAAACTCAGAGGGAAGAGGTGGGATTGGGCTAGGAACTGTGAAAAATGAGCAATGAGGTTGCTGATTAGTCTAATACTGTTCCCGAGTCTACGTTCTTTGTGACCATTTTTTACCAAGGACGATAGCATCAGAGCAATGACAGAAAAAAATACCTACGCAGAAAAGTATGCCGCGCCCCACAGGCGCTTGCTGTTTAGTGCACAAGTTGCAAAGTTATGCACGAAGACACAATCCTCGTCCTTATTTAGAGCGACCATATTTTCTTCGGTGGTAGAACTATGAGGTTGAAGCGAAATTAATTGCCGAAACGAACACTTCAGTTCAAAGTGTTATAACTTGGGATAAACACAATGTCCTTCACCAGTTTAACGCCCATTTAATTTTCAAAATCTTCTCTAACAATCCGGTGAAAATGATATGCCTCAATTTTGAAAACTACGGTCGCAAAAATCCGAAAACTTTCGGAAGGCGATTTTGGCATGCTCTAGATCAGCAATTTGCTGCTCTCACAGGTTTGCATCTGCTCGGGAAAGGTGACTTTCAGTAAGGGAATGGTCCGATTAATGAGGAAAATGAATGAGAACCTCGATATCTTACGCGCCCGTTTTAGCAGGGTGAGAGAGGCATGGCGCTACTCTGGAGCTGGGAAAAACTGATTCTGTTCACCACTGCCACCCACACCTATGGCAGAGTTTTGGACATCATCTCGAAATTACATAACTAAGACACTACTGTCATCGTTCGACTAGGTTGGAGAAGGCTGCAGTCAATCACACCCTTACAGCACCACCAAACTCCTGACACAATCTCCCTAGAGAGAAAATCTCGTTCAGAAAACGTTAAAAGTGGGAAAACGTCTTCGCCAATATCCGTTCGCATTTCTTGTTATCGTACAGCAACCGAGCTTTATCCACAGTAATTACCTGGTCTAGAAATGACTCGTTTTGGGACAAAAAATTAGGTTAGAAAGGATTTCAGAGCGGGTGAGACGCTGGACATCGGTCAGATCGTGGGGTGTTCACTTCCACGCCTTCCTTACCCTGTCGATTCGAGCCAAATGTTTCAGAACTGTAATATAGTGAGCATCCATCCCTGCTCTCAACGTCTGATTGGGAAGATCAGATTCAGTTTCCACGACTGTCCTTGATACTTGATCGCCAAGGAACAACCTGCTATCACAACCATGGTTGCCTTGGGTTTTCAAAATTGCCCGAAGGAAATCTCGAGAATCCTCACGGTCCATTGGAAAGGAGATTCCGAGCCAAAATAAATACAAGTTTACTGGATACTTACGGTGGAAAGTGGTTGATTTTGAAGTCATTAACCACTCAGAGATTCTGGGATTCTTGTATTACCGAACGCAGGCCGAACACGTTTCACCAGCAGTTACATCGCAAGGCGAAAGCTTATTTTGTCGTCCCACGAGCTGCGTTCGCCCCTAAAAAGCTGTGTTTTGGGGGCGATGAACTGGTTTGCATGTCTCAAACCTAGGATCGCAGCTCAATCTGGGCACAGGGCTGTGTTCGTACTGCAGACTTGGGTAATTGAATGCTTACCCAAGCTTATTCAAAAATTATTATTGCACTGGGCCACGGTTTTATCCGGGGCTCAGCCAACCTGGCGAGTCTCGCCGGGCTCCCCTTGTCTCCGCCGGAGCGGAGACACGACTAAACTCTTGGGGGGTGTGGCTTGCCAGGTTGTGCTGCGTTTGCCTTATCCAGTTATCTGAGCATGATCACCCAGAAGTCGCTTCGGCTCATCATTTCTTCGCGGGTCTACAAAAAGGTGCTGAGAAGAGCTAGCCAGGAAGCGGCATTTGAAAGAGGAGGAGAAGCCCTTCCAGAAGTTCACACAAGTTCAACTGTGCATACCCCAAAACGGCAGTGAATTTCGCACCAACCTAATAGTAAAGATTTACAGCTTTTTTTCTAACTTTTACTTAAACTAACTGTGGAGTGAACTCTTATTCTTTGTATATACCGAATGTATTAGCACGCAGACGTTTCCAAAATGTGTTGTGCGAGCCTCCATGTTAACCAGGGATGAGCGGATTATCCGTATCCGGTTGTCCGTTCTGCCGTTATCCGTAGGTCTCGGCCCGTCCATTATCCGCATCGTTATCCGGCTTTTGGCGC
Source organism: Ancylostoma caninum (assembly GCA_037903475.1). Classification (NCBI taxonomy): domain Eukaryota; kingdom Metazoa; phylum Nematoda; class Chromadorea; order Rhabditida; family Ancylostomatidae; genus Ancylostoma; species Ancylostoma caninum. Next base: position 350,177 of record JBAJFG010000387.1, read on the forward strand.
CAGATAACCAGAGCAATGTCTTAGATTCTGCGAACCAAGCCCAAAAATAGTCTAAAGGTTCAAAACTGGATGTTTTCGTCCACAGAGATGCCCTGCAGGGCGCTGTCACCGCAATTACAAGGGCAATTTATGTCTTTTGAGTGCGTCAGTCGGTCGCAGGTCAGATGCACGGATCTCAAGGATTTTCCATGAAGACTGGCCAACGCGGTATGCACATCCTTACTGAAAACTAGGTGCGGCCACCACGAGGCTGTACACTCGTGTATCTGAGCTGCGTTAGCGATGCGACCGGCCCCTTCCTGCACCATATGGACGCACGTTTACTAGGTGGGTCAGCAGAACTGGATCACCCTGTTGTAAAATAAAACAAGCCAGAAGAACTCTCGAGAAGTTTCAGCTGCGAACGTAAATTTCAGTAGCACGTGTTTGGCATCCCGTTTATTCAAAATGAGATAATCATTTCACCGCTAAATTAACGAAGATGTGCTCATAAACAATACCAATTCAACAAAATAGATATGTACAAACAAAATGAAGTGTCGGCTGTGAAACTACAGCGCGAATCGTTTTAGAACGGGCTCCTGAAACAAAAAGAGAACACAGAGTGAAGAAATAGGGGGGGAGGTAATTATAACTTACGTCTTCAACAGGTTTCCGAGGGTTTGCAGCCGCGTTACGGGCTCTCTCTAACGCCTGCTCCAACAGCTCACTCTTCTTCTTTTCCGTTTCCAAGATGTTCGAAATACGTGCACTGGAATAACAGCATCAAGTGACATCGCAAAAATTAGTAACAGTGGCTCGGTGCTGGGTGACTGGTTCGTAACCATCGAATAATAAAGAGAAAACTAATCAAACCCAGTTTCAAGTTAAAGACTTTCTATGGAGTAGTATATCTAAATCAAGAAGAAGAGTGTAAATTAAAATATAAAAAAAGTATTTAAAAACATGACTCGTGTAAAATAAAAGAGAATCAATAATGTATAATTTACATTACGTAATACTGCAAATATACAGTTCCGACCAATCATTTTTGCACCACAGTATAATGCCAACTTGGTCTGCCGCGCCGCATCACCTTTGCGGCGCGGTACGAGCTCTGCTGATATGTATTGGTGTTTTGTTTATGTTTTCACTGCATTTTTTCGTGTTTTTTCTCATTCACGAATGGTCAGCATAGTAAGAAACAGGCAAAACATCAGTGCCGGCCCGATAACCACAGAGCCCAGCTGGTCTGCCGCGTCGCGCAGGTGATGCGGCGCGACGGATCAAATGGGCGATATTCTGCGATGTGAAAGTGGTTGAACGGAACTGCATAAAGAAATAATGCAAATCAGGATATAAGAGGATGGAGTAAGAAGGTTAGGTGAAAGACCCAGTTGCTAAACACCGCCACCATGGGTTAAAACTCGGTCCATATACGTATTACGTGTGAAGTCACATTTTGGAAAAAAATATTCCGACAAAACTGGCCAAACCGAGCGGTAAAATTTTCAAAAATAGACCAGCCAGGAGTAAGAAAAAGCAAAAGCGAGAAAAAAGTAATAAAAACAACCTACTTGATGCCCAGATCCACCTCCGGAATACCAGCCAACATATGTTCCGAGAGCAACTCGTTGCTAGCCTCGCTGCGGTATCCCTTCAATTTCATCGCTGCCCTCATCAACACATCAGACTCCTGCAGAAAACAGTTCTCGGTCCGGTGCCTGACTTCTGGGACACATTCCACACTCACATCAACCTGTGAACCTCCTTGCTGATCGCTGCTACTCGTCTCGCCTCGTTCACGTCGTAGGCCCTGGTCAATGAATTTCCGCAGTTCTTCGTGCTCATCGCGCAGCATCGTTTCCTTTTCGAACTGTTCCCTGAATGGACACTCGATTAGATGATTTTATCTCTTTAGCCGCCTGGATCAAGCAAATACCTGATGCCAGCCTCAATTCCGGCCGCCTCTATGCGCGCTTTCTGTTTCCCCGTCAGCGCCATCGTTCCACCCGCCATCTGGATGCCATCTTCGAGTGCAGCAGCCTGAACTTTGCTACTACCAGCGAAATCTCCACGGATCCAAAAAATCTACTTACCTTTTCTTTTCCTACTGCACATTCTATCTCTGTGAGGCCATTTTTCCTTTCCCGAGACTTTTGTAACTCTCGTATATCGTTTATGCGGCGAGTATCACCTAAAAACATGGTAAACATTCTTGTAAACATTACTGCTCTAGAACAAAAGGATAGACAGGACGGTAATTCCCCCGTCGTAGAGATTTATGGCTGAGCCGATGCTATGTACTCGTTATCCCGACATAACTCATCTGCATTGGATGGATACGAAATTGTGCTGATCACCTTATACGGAAAACATGTCCATCATCAGCAATACTATTACATTTGAAAGGTAACGTTTAATTGATCCGAACTGTGATTGTAAAAATGAGATTTTAACAAACGAAACAAATTAAAACCTAAAAATAAATCTCCACATAAAACATGAATGCCGTGGAAACCAGTTGAAAGATAAAAAATTCTACCAAAAATACCATCTGACATATAAAAACTAGCTAGAGGATCTCTGGCAGCATGCATCATTAAGATTACCCAGGGTAAACGTTTCAACACGGTGGAAATTTATCCACGGTTAACATTGCACCACCATGTTTGCCTTTGGTAATCTCAATGATGTATAAAGGCTCTCGTCTGTGAATCTCTTTGATACCAGCCGTGTGCGCTCCACCTGCTCCTGCACTCAAAATCAATTTGTGAAAAGGTGTGAAATTGAAATAAAATGAATTTCACTCGATATCAGCAGTACACCTAGGGGGTATGTAGTGATGCACCGAAAAAGAAAGTCAATCTCGTTTGCTTTCCCAGATTCCATGTTATTGGGGACAGAAAAAAGACTGGGGAGGATTGAGGAGAGCTCCCCGCAACTACTAGACAGAGTATTTCCCAACTCATCAAGAATGAAAACTCGAGGGCGCTGTGACTGCATGCCCACTGCTAAGATGCTTGAACTGCAAGCAAATTTGGAGTCTAGGTGAGCAGAATTCAAAACAAAGGCAAGAACAATCTTCACCTTCTTGATCTCTTCAATTCTAGTAACGTTCTCGGAGGCACCTGCTGCTAATAAAGATTTTGTCTCAACAGCTCTTGACGCGTGCTTACTTCATTATTTATGACGAAAACTGGAAAACATCCGTCATCCACAAATACAGTTGACGACAATGGCGGTGGCCCATCTGCGGCTTCGAGGAGGACGCAGCGCAACCACGCCGCGCACGCCGGGACCGGTGTCGTCTGCTGTCAGAATGCTAATTCTAGTCGCTTTCTTCCCGATTTGGTCAAAAAACTTTAAAATCGGGCAAAAAAGCTCTAGATATAGCAGAACAGCAGCAGAAAACATCGTTTACGACGCGGGCCTTGAGGCCGCGTTTGGGCCACCACCGTTGACGTCCACTGTAGAATTAACTAAGAATTGAAAATGCAATGAGGGAGGTGGGGGGGGGGAGGGCTCGGAGTTTTTTTTTCTGGAGTGTAGCTATCCTGAAGGTAGCGTGGTTTCACGAAGCGCCGCTCTGGCTCGGTCTAATTATTAATGAACCAAGAGAATCTACCAGCATGTCAACTAACCATCATCACTGTCGTCATCCTCCACTCTTTGTCTCGTCTGTATCTTCTTCTTCGGCTTATTAAAAGACATCGTCACCTAACAGGACAAATGTCACAAATGTCACTGAGCAGTTTCACATAATTCAGGATTGCATGTGTCAGATATCATTGCAGATCTACAGGTAATACCAGAGAAGAAAGGTAAACATAAAAAGTATAGTTTTATGCCACACAAATACTCCACAACCCTTTGTCTCTAATAGCAAAAATAAAAATTCTGAACTAAACGTCTTCTGTAGGTAAATTTTTCTAACGTGTAAAAAAATCAACAGGTCAAAATAGATTAATGATCAGCACCTAACTATGTACTTATGCAAATCACACATCATGCCAAAATCGATCAATAAATCAATAAATAGTAAATATATGTATTCACACGCTTCGAGAAACAGACTAATACTAGTTTTGGAAAAGGCACATCCACGACATATCACCATAGATCACAGGACTGAAAATACAGGTCAATTTGATGACGTCACCGAAAAAAAAATATGATGACGTCATAGCCGTTAAAATCTCGTGCTGACAAACATTTGAGTTTGTCCGGCTTGTTCGATCTTCGCTCGAAGAGTGGCGCAGTCGTTCCGCAGGCGAACGATTTCCGCTATTAGCGCAGCTCTTGCCGCCTCTTCCAGGGCACAACGTTCGCGCCAGACCTAAAAATGAAAAAATAGAAAAAATGAAAAAAAAATATGGCTGAGTGAAAGCATATAAAATAATCAACGTAAAAAATAATAGGGACAAAAAATACAAGAAAAAAAGTACTGCAAATATTTGTACTTCTTTCCTAATGTCCCAGCAGTTGCTGCGGATCTACCGCACCGAAAAGCTTGGAAATTTCCACTCTAATCGAACACTTTCGAATGGATTAAATAATAAATCTGGGTTTTGACTTTAATAAACATAGTATAAAAATGAACTTTCAATACTATACATATTGCACACGAAGCGGATCACCCGATCCCATACCACTTCTCCCCCGCTTAAGCGCCAGTTACGTTCCCATTACACCCCAATTACAGGATCGCCAACCTCCTCAGACTCTTCTCCCATCGACTTCCGCCCATCAACTGCTTGCTGTTCCTGCGGGACTTCCGTCGGCTGACTTTGCTCCACCTCACAGCCGCGTAATTTCCAGCAAAGACGAGCTATACGACGCTTCTCTTCCAGGATGTCCTGCCTGGAGAATACAGTATCCTTGTTCCGATGGAAAAAACTGAGTCTGCCTATAAATTACTTACCGGAGCATGCTCTGCACAGCCATCAGCTGTTTCTCTTCGAACATTTCTATGCATGGTCGATCACTGGACGATGGGCTCGTGGTGGATGGCGTTGGTTCTGCTACAGCCTGAAGATACGAAATGGACTGATGACGTCATAGTACCGAGGAACTCCAGAACCAAGAGAAACTCAGATAAAAATTTGGTCAATGAGGTACACAGAAACTGGGTGGATGGGACGTAAGCAATGGCGGTGTAGGGTACGCTTGATAGTGAATTGACTTGCAGAATGACATTTAACAGATTTACTGGCGGTTAACGGGAGTGGGAGTAGAGAAATAAAAAACAAGTAAATAAATAAATGAAATAGAGGATAAAAAATAAACAATGAGCAAATAGAGAGTAAAGGATAAAGAGTAACAGAGAACAATGGGAGTGTGATCTGCAGCGGAAAACGGCGGTGCAACCGGGCTCTGCGATTGGTCGATCCATACGATTGGCCAATCACAGAGCATCGTCCTCTCGCGATATGGCGTCCAAAGCAAAACCTTACTAGTGAATTACTTCAAAAACAATGTCTAAATGTTGATCTGCTGCGAATCCTCACTAACTGGCAGGAAAATTAGGAGGCAATGAATATCAAAATATAAAAAAATAGCAGCTAAAAAACCAAAATAAACCACTGGAAAAACAGAAAAGACTAAGATTAAATTCGCTCAATATAAAAATGTTATCTAAACGATCATAATCATTTCAATAAGCAAAAACGCACAGTACCCCACCTTTAACCTCCTCTTCAGAGCAGTTATTGCCGTCTGCACACCCCATAGCTGTGATTCCAAGGATGATACGTCGCCGCCTGCATCCGAAATCGCCGTTGTCTGGAACGAATACCTAATTATTAGGGTCAATTCACAAAAAAAATATTCCAAGTGAGGACATCAACAAAAGGCTTTATGTGTTTTTCAGGTCATTAATCAATGAGCATATAATGCTCACACACTTTAAAAAATGAGAGAAGAACTCATAAGACCCCTTGTAGAAAACCCATCCGGAACAAAAATGAAAAATAGAACTCTTCAATTTAACGGGCTAAGCTCAGTAAATTTATGACTTCTCTCTTCTAACTCCGTCTTACTACAAGCAACCCAGTCACCCCCCCCCCCTTCCCAACCCAAGACACCCCTCTCCCCCCATATATCTCCTCTACATGACCATAATTCATCCTAACATGTCCACTGATACGATATCCACATTCACTCGCTATCATCACCGTTCAACATATCCCAGTGCACACAATCGCATCGCAACTTTCACCTCCCGTGGTTCTCTCGAAAATTCCATAGGCCAGCCCGCAAATTCTCAAAGATCCCCTTATTTACGACTATCAATCATCCTTAAGGACGCCGGTAATTAGCCAAGGACGGCAGCTGGCTCAGTTCGCGTGACCGCGCTCTTCCAAAGAAAAAAAAAAACTGCTCCTGAGTCAATACCCAACAGCGTCAAAAATTATTATAATTGAAGTAGCCTTCGGAAATAAAACGCAAGGGAAAGTTGAAATTGAAAAAGGAAGAAAAAGGAAATTACATAAGGCTAAAAACCAAGAGAACCTATGTGTTTCCTAGCAGCAAAATTGCTCTTTCAAATATTTTCCAGTTTCTCCTCGAAAAAATATAGACCCAGTCATTTCGCTTGAACGTTGAAATCCATAGAATTGCCTTTTTCGGGATGCAACAAATCTGCCCATTTGCGACTATACAGAATCTGTGAGAATACTATAATATGACGAGTAATGGGCACCGTACAAGTAATTAGGTTCGATGTTGGCTTATTAGGTCGTCGTTTTTTCTTCTAATTTTTATGTTTTATGAGAAGCGAGGAGTCGGGGGTCGATGGGGACAGTAGATATGGAATATGGATGGGGGGAGGGGGTGGGGAGGGGTGGCAGGGCACAAGTAGAAGTAAGTAAATCCAGTGAGAATAATCTAAAATGAAAAGAACAAGGAGAATGGTAGGAACACGGAGAAATATAATGGATTAAAATCTGAATTAAAATTTGCTAGCCGGGGTGAGGGGAGAGGGGGGGGGGCATGAGAAAAAAGTGGTAACTCCGCCACTCCTTGGACCGAAATGGAGTAATAAATATAAATATAAATATAAATATATTTAAAATACTAAAAATATTGATTTCAATGTTGAATCATCACAGATAAATATTTTAAAAATGACAACAAAAATAGAAAAATAGACAAAACCAGGCTCATAATGTTTTTTATGTTTTATTAAGTAATTTCAAAAATTCAGCCCCCTTCCCTATTCGCCCCTTCCCTGCGTCCGCCGCTGGTCAATGGCTATCCTGAAGCAATTGAAAGTCCCATTTCAGGTGCAATGATGCTGGACACGTGACAAGTACTTCAAAATATATTTTGAAAATCCATGATCAAATACCACTTCTGAGCGCTGTACATTTGCACTTTCGCGGATCACACACCTACATGCAAAACTACTACGTTATGAAAGAACGCGCTACACTGATATTCCTGCACATTTAAACACACTGCAAGCCTCTGAGTTTCAAAACAAGCCATTTTTCCGGGGCCAGGAAAATTTACAAAACATGTTTTGAAAACTATCACCAAAATATGACTTCGAAAGAGGTCAAAAAGTACTGTTTGACCTCACGTGGTCTTCACGGAGAACAGTTCTCGCGCCATAAATTCCCTCAACTTTCCTCATAAAGGGTTACAAAAACCCACTAAAAACCACTATCAAACAGCAACTACAACCCAGCCATTTTGTGCATGTCCACTTCACTCCCACCAACCCCCCCCCCCCTCTCCCCGCGTCGCATTTCTTCTCCTCTGCTTCCAGAACAATATGAAACATAGAAATTATTAGAGAAAAATAAATGTAGTACGCAAAAATTCAAAGTAAGGAACGAATTCATTTTTTTTCAAATAATGACATCTCAAAAGTGAAGGGAAGAAAATATCGTTTCTTCAAACAGTATCCTTGAAAGTAGTAAAGAAAAAGCCTACCATTCCCTCTCACGGGGACCAATTCTTGCGCACCAATTTCGGTTTTTTTGCAAGCCCACTTTCATCCACTAAAATTCTCAGCCATCTCCTAACCGGCCCTATTTCTCCGGACATCACCGAAATTCTCAATATGACCACCGCTGCAACGAACAATTTGTGTTTTACAGCAGCAAACAGCCACAACTCAATAATTAAATTGCACCTTTGCGTCGCGGCGAGCCCGACAGCGCTTCCCCGTTCACAATCAGTCCCATTCGGTCCCACCTGCTCGCCCTTCAGTGCTTGCAAAGGGTGCAAAGCCACGCTGAGCAAACCGCTCTATGGCTCTATTCGAGATAGATCCAATTTAGTGGACATCAGGGGCAGACTGGCAGCTGTTCAAAGTTCGTCCCTACCGTAAACCGTTACATTTACGAGACGATGAGGAAACTATAACATCACCCTTGCTTCACGGGGTGCAATCATAACAATTCTGCACTGCAATTTTGATATTACGAGCTGCAACAAATTCAAAGGTCAAGCCCCGCCCCTAATCTCCAAAAAGACCCTCTAAAAGGGCAGTCACAATGCAACAATAGAGATCATGGAGACTGAGCGCCACAGGATTTCGTACTTATATCCATGAAAATCCAGGAAAGTGCAGAAAAAATCCATATAGGTCCCTCTTCCTGCCAAGTTGTCACGACAAACACCTTTTAGCCAGTCCTCTTCCATAACTAGTACAAACAGAACAAGTTGCTGCGATCAATGACAAACAAGGAGCCAAAGAAGAGTTTACAATCAGTCACACTTCTATTGGCATTATGATTGGTCGATACGCATCATTTACACCACTACCTTGATAGGGTTGCAGGGTGTAGCAGCAGTTATACATAAAATGAACGCTAAAACAATGGAGTATTACCTATTCCAAAGAAACGAATTTTTGAGGAAGTGGCATAGCTGCAACTTGATAACCTCCCGATTTGGTTAGCCCAAATGGAAGCTTATTCTAGGCAAGGATTTGAATAGGAGAGAAAAGCTCCTACAGAATAATGCCTTTAGAATATATAAGTCCTGGAAAGCCTCCTCTCCTCGTTCCCTTCCTCTCCCTCCCCAAGACTCCCAAACCAATCGATATGCTTCTTCGGCTCAACTTATACCTAAACAATAAATAACCTTGGATAACTTCAAGGATAAGGGTTAATTGTAATAGTTACAGCATACTTTCGAATATAGAACGGGACATGGGAACTTGTATTCAGAGTGACTGAGCCTGGCAATCACAAAATAAGTTGTCTTCACCACCCCTATCACGTGAAAACTCGGACTTTCTTCGATTCATTCCCTCCGACAGCCTTAGAAATATGGGCTGCGTGACAAGAGGTACGCCGCTCGTCTGTGATTGGTCGATTCACGTGCACGTCACGGCTGCAGCCTTCTAGGGTACGAGCAGTTCTGCGTGGATATGAACAACTTTTCTAAGCTAGAGTGGACAGATGAATGTTGTCGGAACTCACAGACTATGAGAAGGTGGCCACCGATGTCATTTAATGCGTCGAATTTGAAGAAACAACCTGAACTAGAGAAGCATACGCGTACGGCGCGGTCGCGTCGCGGCGTATCTTGACCGCCACCCAGAAATATACCGCTCTTTGTCAGCTTTTGCTCGCCTTGCTCCATGGAAAGTATGCTCATCGATTTCTACAACAAGCGTAGGCTGGATTGCAGTGTAATGGCGAGTATTTCCTACAGGCGTTTTCTTTACCCACTAGAAATTTCTTGGGCTTAAATCTCTTACCCAAGTGCTACTCATGGGCATGATTACTTACTTACCCACTTATGATTATCCTCTTGGTTACGTACTCACTTACTGGATAATCATACCCAGGTATAAGAATATCCGCATTTCCAATGATGCCTCAGAGCCTTGGCCTAGTTTGTCTAAGCAGTTAGCTCAAAATTGTACAAGCGAACGATTTTCTGCCGCAAACGTCTTTGGAGGAGCGCAGGGGGGGGGGGTGACCGTGGTGGACAAATTCGCATTTAACCCTTGATAAAAATGCAAATAATCCCAGTGTAACGTTATCCACAGTTCAAATTTTTTCCTGAATACTACACTACTTTCTCACAACTTGTCATTTCATTAAATAGGTAAACAAATAAGACCATTCCGAGCTACCGGCTCATTCCCGCCTTCCCGAAAGTTGTTGAAGTTCCCAGAAAAGCGCGTCTCCAGCAAAAAATCCAAAGCAAACATAGGAATGCCACCGTACAAATGCCGCTCCCAACGGCGCTAGTCAGCCGTTACCAGCCACCTTTCAGAAACGTGTCATCCTCCGTCGCCGCGACATCACCAGCGTTTGCTCATCCTGGTGTCCCCCCCCCCTATCATTAATGTCTTCTTCAGCGTCAGCAGGCGAACCGGATCCATGACTACTTCGGTATTTGAAACCGCTCAAGTGCATCGCCTACCGCCCAGTAAAAACAAGCTACACACTAACTGTTACACTAAACTCGCAGCGAAAACTGATACAGTTTCAAGGTCAGGAGAAGTTGAGTCAGCTGATCCATCATTTCCCCACACTTACGGGGAAAATTCTCTCCTAATCGCATGGAAGGCAGGAAAAACACAACAAAAAAATTTCAAAAAATGGTGAAGACCGAGAAAGCACGGGCAACATAGAGACAAAAGCCGTTCTGCCCCAAAGGACCATCCGAATGATGACCCTGAACGAATCCGTTCAAAGAATAATTGAAAAATCCCGTGGCATAGACCTTGAAAATGTTCCAGTAGGATATTTTTCTAATGTTATTTAACATTATAGAAAATGGCTTAAGGAATAGAAACTACACAATCAAAATAATAAACAATGAAATAAGTAAGTAAACAAAATAGAGGAGAAAGTAATAATCAAAAATGAGATTTATTTATTTATTTATTTATTTATTTATTTATTTATTTATTTATTTATTTATTTACATATACACTCATGGTGCACCATCAAGAACAAAAATACGAAAAGATCGAAGACAGGAACCCTAAAACAGAAAAAAAAAGAAAACAGAAATCATAGAATGACCGGGTCCAAACTAGCTATCTAATGGTAGGTAATTGCATAAACCGAGCGATTTAAAACAAAATTTTCCAAAAAATACCCTGAACAGAAATTTCCCCAGTGGATGATCGCTTGACAAGCAATTTCCCTATTCAACCATAAAACTCCAGAGTCCGCTGGGTAGCACCGTAATGATCAGTGGAAAAAACGAGAAGTGATCTCCAGATATGGGTTTGGCAGCAACTTCACTCCAAGGGGAGATGTTCTCAAGCGTTGGCCTCTCTCAATATTTTCTAATTTCTTGGACAATATCTGCTAATTCCATTACCAAAGCAGGAAAGAGAAAAATTAATGGGATTCCAAAAAATTTCGGAAGAATTTGCAGCTAAACCCCACCTAACCTGGGTAGGCTCCGCCCAATCGGATCCAACCAACTTTTTGCGGGGTTCTGTTTCGTTGGTTCGTGTGGCTGAGGCCATCACCATATAGCGTATAGAAAGATGCGTAGAAAAAGAAAAGATGTGGAGTGATAGCAACGAAAGACGTAAGAAGAAAAGTTCGAGAATACCAGAAAAAAAAACGAAAACTGAAGAAAAAAAGAAACGCAACCCATAGAACACGGAGATAAACCTCCCCAAATAAAGAAAATCCACCTTAAAAACCCCGCCCCGCTTTCAGCCCTTTAACAACACATCAAGAAATCTACCTGTCGATGCAGATACGTTAGTAGATTGTTCTGTTTGTTCAGTTCCTCCTCGATCATCGGCTTATCCTCACACAGCCATCCTTCCACATCTGACGCCGCTTTCGGTGGCACATAGCTGAACATACACATGTCGACGCGGAAAAAACATCATGTGTTGACATACTATCAGCCATTTTTAGGCTGTTATGCACCTAAACGTCGATCAATAGAGTACCACACTCCCATCTAGAGTTGAGCAAAGACCAGCAGCTGCCCTTATGCAACCAAATTCTACTAAAAGGCATTTATACCACTAAAAATCAGCTATTCAATCCCAAAAGCTAGACCTAGGCGCTGTGTGTATGCCAATCTACTGCGAGATTGTTTCATTGATGAGTGTTCCTATTTTAGCCAAAGTTTCAGCGAAAATACACGTATAAATCCAATTTCCCTTTCACTTCGGACAAATTAACCGTTGCATCATGAAAGTGGACAAGTTTTTGCACTAAGTAGCACTAAAATATCGATTATGAGATTAATTGGACAGGTTTCTCAAACAAACTCTCTACTGGACTGTTAACATTCTACCACGAAGTTTTTCAAGATTGCCTAGATATAAAACATAAGTACTGATAGATGGCGGATAGACCGAATCTCATAGATTTCATGTATGATTTCGGGAAAGCTCAGAATGTGCATTATTCAGAGAAACTTGCTCCATAGCGCTGTCGTGAGGCCCTCGCACCTAGAAATGGGGACTTGGCCCCGCCCTCTTCCACAAATAATTTCGTAGTCCTTTTTGGCTAAACTACAGCAAGCATAGTGTGCAATGAAAGCATGAATATGCAAATTTCTGGCACTGTGCCAGGGACGGGTGGAGTGCCGCCCACTGGCGCACTGAGTCATCTGTTAACAAAAATCCATGAAAAGTCCTCCAGAAATAAAGTAAGTGCTGCCTAATGCGTGTAAATAAATGCTGCCTGGTGCAAAAGATAGGTATTGATCACTCTTGTCAATATTTACCCTTCACACTATTTTGCATGACCTAAACACTCGTTGAACGAAGAAAAGGATAACACAAATATCTTATAATCCTCAGCCATTTTTGGTACGAAAAAAATGAATCAATGGTAAAATCCCAGAGATATTTTCCAGAAAAAGAACCGTTGCCACGTGCAAAAAATAGATATCGTGTTTTTTTTTTTTTGGAATTTTTTGCGGTACTAAGCAGAGGAAAATAGAGCGAACAGCGAACTTCAGAAGGGACCTCACCATAGTACACCCGAACACTCTACAAAGATAACTCACTCAACTGGGACAACTGTCACAAAGCGGGTATCATGACGTGGAAGGTTCAGCCGTACACTGCATTCTGACATTTGGCTAAAGCATTCAGGCACTATGGGGTATGATTCTTTCGCAGGACTGCAGTACTTTGAAATTTGAGATTCTCTTTAAATTATTCATAAATTTCATGTCAAATATTTACACTCCCAATTTCACTCTTCAAATTCGAAAACAAACAAACATTCCCCCATTTCATCATCATCAAACACGCAAAAACAAACACGCGAAACTTCGCCAATCCTTCGCGCCTTATTTTTTGCGCAAATTCACGCGAGGATGAATGGGATGAATGCAAGTATGATTACCGCAGACGAGGCATCCATAGTGCAAATCTGACCGCTGCCGAGAAAAACTCGTCAAGTTATCGATCGAGGCTTACCGCTTGAAAACTCGTCGAACTTTGTTAAGAACCATTAGGAATGCCACACCAGTTGCCTAGCCTTATGCTATAAGTCAAACGGCCCTCTCTGTCGAGGCCAAGCCCTTATAAGGCCCTTACTAGGGGCTTAAGCACTTAGCAGCGCAACTCCTTTGAAGAAACCTGTGTAGAGCTCATGAAAAACTGTGAACGGTCTAGCAAGCATGTAAAAGCAGGCTCACAAGCAGGGCGGGTGCTTCAGCCTGTTTCTACGAAAACGTCACAGCTACAACTATGCAGCCATTGCGTTTAAAGGACTCGTAGGATAAATTATGGGTGTTGGAGCAGTATTTTGTTTGCTGCTGTGTAAGATGTGTATAGTGGAGTGATTCGCGAAGAACAGGACTAGCACCAAGGCACTTTTTACCTGGACATAACACCTGAGAACTTCTGGCCCTTTGTTGTGCATCAAGCCCCTAGAGTAGCTCAAGTTCTTCGGATTTCACCAAAATCGGAAAAAAAAAAACTTGAGGTACTCTAAAGGCTTTTCAAGTGAATATCAAGTTCTCTGGTGACCCCTCTAAGCTCTCATATAGCAGAAAATTAAGGTTTTCCATATGTCTTGTGAAGGTTTTAGCAAATTTCCCGATGTTTCTAACCGTAACACCTACGTAACTCTCACGAAAACAACTCAACTGCTTTATTTCAGCAGTTAGAACTAACCAGTTTTCGGACAACACCAGGTAAAAAAGAGCCCAAAAGTACAGAATCACGTGCTCTTAACACAGTCCGAGAAGGTTCCGCCATCGGAAATTTTTCTTCAAAAGACAATAAAAGAAATTGTAAGGATACTTGCTAATTGAAACGCTGTCATTTTCACTAAGGATAGAAAAAATCGAAAGAAAAATTTAAATGGGAATTCAGAATCCGATTCGAGAATTCGAATATTTGCGGAAGAGAAGGTCCTAGGGCTTAAACAACTATTCGAATTTAAATACTTCCAACAAAATTTTGCATAGTAATTGAGTAGTTACTGTACTCCTTCATTTTTCCGTCGGAAAAGCCAACAAAGTTAGTTTGAGAAGGACCTACAAGAGGCAACGGCTTTGAGAGATCGCTTGGACAATCATGAGGAAAAATTCTAAGCTCCAGGAAATCTATAGTAATCCAGTAATCTACACAACGAGTTTCATTTCCAACGATAAGTTTTTACAAGATCCAGAAAGGTTCCACCAAGGTTTCAAAGATTCGAAATAAAAAAAAAGCTATCAGATCCCAGGGTAACGTAGAGTCCGAAAACTATACCTAATCCTGGAATTCCTCGAAAATCCATTTACTCGAAATATACTAAAGCAATGAAATGCCTAAGGTTCAATAGAAATCCGCCAGAATTTCACCCCACACCAAAGTTTTCCGCATCCTGCAACCACCTCGAACTTTTCCCTCTAATCTCCCACAAATCTATTTCTGTTTTGGCTCATATGACTGACAAAATAATGGCATAGGTATTTAGAGGGCGTGATGTCAGTCCGATACATCCATCAATAATTGGCCATGTACACTGCAAAACAAACAACGCACTAAAACACTATATACTACACGATGCCGACCAACCACCCCGCTTCTGCGGCCGTTAACCACTTCCGGTCAGATCCTACGAAAACACTGGAGCTTGGCCAGGCAAGCTACACGCGCAGCCGGCTGCTCGCCCCTTCGAACCGCTGCTGCAGACCACTTCAGTGGGTCCGCGTCTGGATTACCGCACACTTAGCAAGCAGCCGACTTTTGTAAACGCAGGACAGACGCAGTGCAGATGCTACTCGTCTCTGTTTCTGGATGTGTCTCCGCTGCGTGTCCTCGCCGGGCCTGCTCTCTCATCACGTGCGCGACGAACGAGATCAGGCTACCGGCGATGGGCGGCGCCACACACCCAATGGGGACACCAGCGACAACACCGCACGAGCTGCCAATCCTTGAGACGACCTAATCACACCAACACCATACGCCACTCGCAACACCTCGTCAAGCTGGTTATTGATCCTTTTCGCTATTGATTTATTGATCGACGACGGATCTGTATGAGGTTGTTGCTCGTCGTTCTCGTCGTGCTTTTCACGCTCGAGTCGCGGGCGAAACAGCTCGCCGCCGTACCCGGCTGTCCGGATTTGGACGTGCTCGAGGCTGAAGTCGACGCCAGCGCCGACTTCCTTAATCATCTCTTGCTATGTTTTTGCAAGGTATTCATGCCCTTCTTCAAAATTTTCGCATTTTCCCATCATATCTACAACATCTACTGCTTTTTCTATCGAAACGCATGGAAATCCAGAAAACCGTCTCGGTCATCATGAACTCGCCACGATATCCGGACTTCTTTGAAAATCTACTTTTGCTTCTGGATGCGTTAAAATCTCATTCTGAATTTCTTTTGCTACCACAACCTTAAATTTACCTACTTTCAACAGGTTCTACAGGGTGTTTTATACTTGTAGGATTACCCCCCAAACTACAACTTCTCGGTGCTCCTATTCATGAGAACTCCCGGAAAGCTTCAAAGCTTTCCGCTCATCCAGAGTGGACGAGTTTCTCCAGCAAAATATGTTACATCTCGCAATCGTTACCATCACCTCTCAATGCTGACTGAGACGAGTTGTTTTTACAATTTACGCCCATGCTAGCCAGGAAAACTCATCCATTTCAGGAGAGTGAGTAGATCACAACATTCCCAGGGATGTTTATGAATTCGGGCCCAGAAAGAGCAGTTATCAAGGAGTCTTCCTGCTTTAACAGTAGAGCTCCCGTCTCAAGAAGCCCTGTTAGCCAGGACACGATCCACATTCATGAACATACCCGGGAAATTGTGACTTACCCGCTCTCCTAAAGTGGACGAGTTTTCAGGTTGAAAATGGGTGCACTATGATAGAGCTGTCAGTCTCAGCCACTGATTACAGATGGTGGTAAAGACAGCAAGGCATGCCACATTTTCATCGAAAAACTCGTCCAGTCTTGGAGCGGAGAGCTCAAACGTTCACGAATATGGGCACAGAAAAAAAGAACTTTTTCGTACTTCCACGTTATTCCATCCACATCCATAGAACAGCAGCACAGTGTATTTTGCATGGAAATCAATAGCAGCCGTTGCAATTGTAAATACAACTTTTTCCCCCAAATTTTTTCACCACACTCCGCACCAGTGTGCACCATTTACAAGAAAAAAATTACAGATCCCCAGCAATCCACAATTTTTTAACCCCTACTGCTTCAAACTACTTTTTAAGCCCCCTTTGAATCTATTTTCCTCAATTCTCTCATCTCATCTCCTTATGCTCAGGTCCAAGCAAAGGAAAAAGTGGAAATTTCCTGTCTCTATGGCTCAAATTTGGATCACCTCCAGAAGGCCACAGCAGCCGTTCGCGATGCGAATTTAACCACTGACAAGGTAATCTATACCTGTCTAAACTAGTCTAAAAATACCCCAGGCTGCACCATTAATTTGCCATATGCAGTGAGACACCGCCATTGCAGATCAGTTTCCAACACATCGAATTTGCCGAATCGGGATTACCTGCCTTCGGTGAGTTGGCACCCTCGCTCAGCACCCTCGAAATCCGCGAATGCACCAATTTCGATCCGTTGCTGATCCCTGAGAACGCGTTCAAAGGTCTAGAGACCTCGCTGAAGAACCTCACTATTGATTCATGCAACTTGAAGGTGAGTCATCCGAAAGTTTTCCTTGATCCACAGCACGGGCCGGTTCAGAGCGCGTCCGTCGCGCAATCGCCATCATAAAAGAGCCGCACACGTCACATACACATAGACACTTGCATAGACTCGATGTATTGCATTGAAAAGATGAAAAAGTAAAAAAAAAGAGTGGTAACGGTGTTTAGACACAGTTCCAGTTTACAGTAGTCATGGCCATGACCGTTTATTGATTTTCAGGAAATCCCGGAAGCTTTGAAGGATCTCAACCAACTTGAAACTCTTGTGCTGGCGAACAACAAATTCGAGAATATCTCTGCTGACGTGTTCAGCGGCAAGAAGAAGGTCTGCTCCTATCCGTTCAACGGCCAAACTTGCGAGTAATCTATTGCACCACCTCCGAACAAGTGATATAGAACAGTTGAAACAGGAAATTTTCATGAAAATTCCATTATACCACCTCACCCCCTCGAAAATTCCCCACACACTCAGAATGGGCAGAAACCGCACTTTTTAGGGCTTAGAAAGTCGTATAAGCCCCAAAAAGGTTCCGTCATTAAAAGTATGCAAGGAATTTTGATGAATCACTTAAACTTTCAACCAGACTTTCACTACAAAGTTTGTTTCTTCACATATTTTATGCCTTCACGACTGAAAGAAGTTCTGTTTCAGTGATGAAGCACCTTCCCTGCCATTAAAGTTGTATAAACCGCCGCCTAACAGCTCTCCTTTGAATAGAAAGTTACCCGATAGAAGCAACACTAAGAGAAACCCTCCGCGAATATCCAATTAGCAGATCCAATTTCTAACCAATACGGTAAGCCAACCCATTTGAACGATCAGTAAGCATCGTTGCAAAATATGGATAATATATTCCATTTGCACTTTTGCACATCCAGTTCCGCTTTTTCATCACAATTTCCATGCCTCTCATAGATGGATGATGCTGTCCTGCGAGTGCTCCACTATTAGCCCTATTCTTCAATTCTATCCCATCGTACAATGAATGAAAAATAAAACTTCCCATTGATTGCTCCCGTATTATCGATCTTCTAAACATCCAATCGATCGTAATACGTCTCTTTGACGCTCATAGTCGTCCTCGATTCGCTTTCTTTCTCAATTCGATCACACATTATTCGCTTTCGCTGATCCGTACCGCATCTCAGCGCGATCGAATCGCTGGCGGAGGTCGGGTCGACGGCCGAGAATTGTACTTGGAATCGAACTTTGACGAAATCAATCAACATAGTTTCTGTTGACCTTGTGTGTAAAAAAATGCGCGCATGGCAGTAATTCCGCTCATGACAGTAATTTCACTGGCAGATCGGTCACAACTTTGCCAAATCCTTACCAACAAAAAAAACCGTAGCTCAGCGCAGTGAAACGAGTCTTCAACGTCACGACCACTAGTAATCAACCGCGTGGAGTAGTGAAAGCGCAGCGTCCCTTTGAGGACACTCAACGTCGTCCACATACGTTTTTTTTTTGACTCACACGACTGGATTCATAACCGATTACCGTACAACCCATATATATTCACAAATCATACTGAGACACAATGTTGTCCATATTAGTTTTGGACTAGTTTGAAGAACACTGGAGGATTGCATCCTTCAGAAGTAGAAAGGGAGAAGTCTGCGACTGTACGGGTGAAACCATAGCATAAAAACGCCTTTATTGGCTGGAACCACGAAAACGTCGACAGAATTCATCAAAACCTTCCGTAAAAGGAGGCCGACTTAAAGGCCTGTCATACATGTACCATTTTCATACCATGTTACTCTTTTTTTATGCACCATGGACTGTAATTGAATGAATTACCTAGTTAAAATTTCATTTCTACACGTCGTTCAAAAAGCAAACGATTTTTGATGTTCTCCGGCAAACTTGTGCAAGCAGAATTTTTTTTTTCGTGAGGGCGGAACCCAGAACTTCAAACAATTGCAGTAACAATCATCACAAACGAAACAAATCATTATTTGCAATGTTCGAGAAAAAGCTATTTGGAGAACAATTTAAAAGGTAAAATTTGCCATTCTGCTAATCGGCCTATAATAAATAAATTCAATTTTCGCTCATAAAAAAAGAAAAGTCACAAAACTTCCTTTGCGTAGGTGAGAGGTCCATGAAAATCTGCGGAAAGACGCTCGTCCACCCTCTCGTAACTCGAGAAGTGGACGAGTTTCTCAAGCAAGACTCGTTGCATTTTGTCTGAGAATTATATCATAACCAAGAAAGGAAGTGGATTTTAACGGTTCCGAAATGCTGCACTTTTTGTCCACAGAACTCGTCCATTCAGGACTAGCGGGAAACCATGATATTCCCGAAAATTTTCATGACTCCTGCTACTGAACCTAAGCTTTTTTACAGCACCCACATTTTCAGCTTAGCTATCTCGACCTCTCTGGCAACTTCATTACTCAAATCGAGTCCGGATCATTCGAACCGCTTCAGAAATTAGACACTTTGATATTTGGCGAGCACAACTACATCAACGGTAGTGTTCTCGACGCCATTACAACCCTTAAATCACTTAAGGTAAGTTCATAGGACGTTCTGGGCTGCCTCTAATCACAGAATTGAAGCCTCTTCTTTCAGACCCTCGACCTCTCCCGAGCTGACGGCATTTTCGAGCCTCCAACTGAGTTGTTCGACTCGTTGAAGGAGTTGGAGGTCCTAAAGTTGAGTGGTTGCAGTCTCCCGTCGCTGGAGCCTGGTGCTTTCGCTTCACTGAAGAATTTGAAGCAGGTAACGCCTCATATCACTTGGATTTGTTTCAGAACCTCGCGGGCGAAAGTCGTTTAGCACCTTTCACAATCGGCAAATGGTTGTTTGGCTATGACTCATCAGTCTCATTGTTGCAGCACAAAGTACGGGTAAATAGGGAGGCAGGTGACAGTATTGTGCTTACTTTCACTGTACTCGGACGTAAACAGCTTAGCAACGGGAGTTTCATGGCAAAAATCCTCCGCGGTTGGGGGACAGAACAGGGCATAAACAACCTGGGGATCCCCTTGAGACCATGTTCAGCCCCAGGAAGCCTCTCTAAAGGAACCCCACTGCATGCAGCCGTCCATCCGGCCGCTGCCTCTCTACTTCCACCTTGTCATCCACGCACTGTCGCACCGTACATCGTACTACGGCGATTTGAACATAACGAAGGGAGAAGATCGCTATATTAGATAGGCACCGTACATATCCCGCTAGCGTACAAACACAGGCAATGAGGCGGAACTGTTGCGTCGCACGAGCGTTGTGCAAGCCGTGCTTACGATGCGATGCAGATGTTTTGCAGATGCAGCGCCTGGGAATCGAAAATTTATGGATTCGTGGAAAATAGGTGGAAATTCGACCGAGGCAGAGTGCATTCCATCTGCATTTACGAGCTCTTAAGCTGGTCTTTGGGGAAATGACCGCCATTTGCCCACCGCTGCCACCAGAATGAGTGCTTCTGTAGCGGTAAATAGCCGGTGATGGCAACGGACAATTAACGCTTCATTAAGCCGTTCTCCCATCATTTCATCCTGATTTTCTTCCGGAATCATTCAGTTATTCACGGACAGCGCCACCCTGACATTCTAGGCCAACGATTTCCCTGAACTAGCGTAAACTCGACCTCAGCCCTGTTCCCCACCTTCTCCCCTTCCTGCATCTGTCAAGAAGTAGTAAGCTTTTACTGGAAAATGTTACAAAATAAGCAGGTATTCAGTATTGATCCGGTCCAGTGCATCGCTTTGTTTTTTATTTGAAAATTACTTAATTCTGTAATGAATTTTCTTCACACCAATACCGGAAGGGGAAGCCTCACTCCCCATCACCCCCCTCTCCGCCTCCTTTTCCGCCATCTACGACAGGATGCGTTGAAAAGGACATCCAGCTGAATTCCAGGGAGAAGGGAGGCCAGAATATCTTTTAGAACACGGTGTAGTTAGATTAGACCATGGATTCTGCCCTTGTAGCCAGGACACGCTTGCTGAAGCTAGTATGTATTCATATACGATTCAAAGAGGTGGCCTCTACAGTTAAACCACTTCCATTCAACCCATTATAAGAAGCAGTGTAACAGAAGCTGTTGTAATTAGGCCACGCCCACTTAGCTTGGCATTTAACCAGCCGTTAGGCAGAAATGGTGCTTATAGCCACTATGTACCCATGCACCTTACTATATGAACCATTACAACGAGCTTAATTCGCGAAGAAGCCCAATGTGACTCTTTGTAGTCATGCTACACCCACTTGGCATATTATTTATCCAGAAGGTCAAGAAATTCTTGTAGCTATGCCACGCCCAATAAGCCAAGGATCTGACCATAAATCAACCGGAATTCATGCAATCGTTCAATATTTTGTAGGGATTACTCGTAGGAAATGACGAATCCACCAATCTGTCCCGTAAGAATTCGCAGCCGAGTTAAGTGGGTGCATATTGTCCCAAAGTTCTTGTTCATAGGATGCTCACAAAAGGCTCTCCCAGTATTTTCACCCCTGTACAGAGACAACTGCTCCAAAGGGCTTTGAAGCTCTGGTGCGGCCCACCTTCACAACTATTTGTTCCGCTTTCTTCAATTTCTCGGATTCACTTCTGAAATTTTCTCCCTTTCCGACTTTATTCCCCACCTCCATGTGGAATTTCCCTTTTATGGTAACACCCACAGTTCAGCTGGGCTTAACAGCCCTCGTGCTCTCTCAGGTTCAATGAGTTGTTTTCCATCAATATAAATACAACTAAACACATAATCCCTTTTTCCGGAATTTTCACAACGTTCCCCGCGATCGATAATTTCCAATACAATGCCAACGATTGCTCAGAATAGATGAATTCCTTTCATTCACTCGTTTGTTTTGTCTGTGAATCATGTGATGAGTTAGTTCACACGACATCAGCTGATTGCTCGTTATGGGCCGGCGTCCTCCCCCTGAAGTCCATATAAGTCTCCATCTCTTCTTCGCCTTAACTTCATAGCAATTCCATCCCGCTTTGACCAGAATTTTCGGAAGAATGTTCCGGAAATTCTGACTATTTCGCCGTCATTTGCAGTAGGTGCACACAGTTTTGAATACAAATCCTAGATAAACATTCAGGACAAGCGCACTCCAACGCTATTACTCCAATCATCGTTATTTTCGTGTTATTAAGGGCCGTTCAGTCTTGTTTTCCTCACCTTTCTCGCCTGTTCTGGTTGCCGAAACTGCTTTCGGCTCCATTCCCCGGATTCATATCCTCAACCTTGCGGTGCTGATAGAATATGCAATTTTGGCCACACGCACACATGCTAATGAGCGTCGTCGCCCTGTTTTCGTAGCAATCGCATTCAGATATCTCGGATCGAACCCCGCATTTTCGATCCGTGCAAAACCCTGTTTGATTCGGGAAAATCCCCGGATTTTCAGCGGGGGAGCGAAAAAGGTTTGGACCCGTCTGGAAAAATTCGATCCCAAGTTTTGCTAAGGCGTCATCGCTTTCTAGTGTCAAAAAGCAAGAATAAAATGAGTTTTCTCGAAGAAAATCAATACTCATTTCAGCTTGACCTTCGCGTCAATCTCATCGAGAACATCTCCGCCTACGCCTTCGACGGACTCGCTTCGTTAACGAGGCTTTCGTTAGCAGGAAATTACATAAGGTATCATTCACATCTCTCTGAACCTTTTTTGCCTCAACTTCCTACTAAAATTCCCCACAAGTCCATTGGTTAACAGTTATACCTATTACTATTCAATAAAAACTTTCAATGTTTACAGTTACTCTCTAGTTTACTTACGAAAAAACAAGCACACATAGCAAGGATCCAAGCCATCCCAAGATCCAAGCTATCCCACTATGTCTAGGACATCTGCAAAATCAGAACAAACTTTTCATTATTCGCCTTTGTACATCAGCTTAACACTTGCCTCCTCCTCCTCAACAATACCATTTTTTCCTCAACTATTTGACCAATCAGCCAATAATTTTAATTTTGGTAAGCCACGCCCACTCTCTCGCCAGCACCCTTCCGAAAAGAGAAACTTGCAACCCCACTGGAT
This sequence comes from Ancylostoma caninum, assembly GCA_037903475.1. Taxonomy (NCBI): domain Eukaryota; kingdom Metazoa; phylum Nematoda; class Chromadorea; order Rhabditida; family Ancylostomatidae; genus Ancylostoma; species Ancylostoma caninum. Next base: position 373,248 of record JBAJFG010000387.1, read on the forward strand.
AATGTACGCATAATTATTTTTCCAGACACCTCGAAAAAGACAACTGGATCGGGCTTGACAGTCTCCAGGAAATCGATCTCGGGTGGAACGAAATTCGTGACATACCCGCTGACGCGTTCTTGCCTCTGGCAGAAAACCTTACCTCACTCAATCTAAGGCACAATCCACTTAAAACCGTAAGGATTGTCACGTGTACAACCCATTAGGCATTATTAAACACTCCATTTCCAGATACCCTCCACAGGCCTGAAAAATCTGCGTTCTCTGTTCCTCAGCGAGTGTCCACTCACCGAAATCGGTCCAGAACAACTCAAGAATTATCCGAAGTTGGAGGTACGACCAAAATGTCCTTTGACTGAAGAAACAAAAGCCGTCACGCTATCTCACCCTTTCTTATGAATATTCAAAAACTAAGCAGTCAGATTCACACTGAATTTTGATGTGCACGCAATCTGTCAAAGCTAATTCCGTAAAATTCCATGAAAAAGCCGGCACACTCAATGTTACGGCTTTTTCACATGCACTTTGGAGATCTATTCATTGTGGAAAACCACATTCGGACACTTCTTATTGTTCCGGCTAAAAGCGAGACGCCGTTACTGCGCCCGAACAATTGCATTTGGAAAGCCGGGATTTTTCTGGAAGAGCGTGGCAATTTTTTTTGCCAAGTAGCATCTCTTAAGAAAATTCCCTGTTTCAACTCATTGATAAAAAGAATTCATGAGATCGAACTGATCCGATTAACTTTGCCGGAACTTAATTTCTGGAATTAGCCATGGAGACGTAGGTCCTTCCAGAAATTAAATCGCCAGCTTCACAGGAATGCCACGGAAATCCCACCCATTTCGTCTTCTTTATTTTAACATTCACCCTGGTTTTGGTATGGCTGTCCCCATGATTTTGATTTTTTTTTTCTAAATTTCCACGTCTTTCGTGACGTTATCCAGATCTGGCCGTCTAGTCTTACAGCTTGGACAGATTCCGCTGCTGGATTTAGAAAAAAGGATATTTTTCTTTTATTTCCTTCTTGGCAACATTTTCTGTCGTGCTGCGGACATTGCGACCAATGTTACTCGACTATGACGTCAATTGGTCAGGTGACGTAGACTTTCCCAACGGCCTAATTACCGTTCAATAGCGATAATTTGCGCCATTGATCTTCTATTTTTGGAAAATGCGCAAATCCCATGTTTACTGCCCAGAAATTCACAAAACCCCCTGCATCAATCCATGTCCTGACATTCGTCAAACATTCCAGACATTCGATGTCTCCAAATGCAATTTGACATCGCTGCCGGCCGACACATTTGCCAATCAAAAAGACTCGCTGAAGACACTGCATCTCGAGCGGAACAAGCTCACCACTCTTGACCCAAAGGTAGGTGTGGTAGTTTCTGGTGAAATCAATCCATTATTGTCATTTATTATTGGTACATTATGTCCGTATACAGTGCATTCGCGGTGCATTTTGTTCAGCTCTCGTACAATTTATGGTTCACTATTGTTCTCTCCTCTCTATGGGATCAAATTTTTTTTGTCCCTTCCAATTCTCTTCTTCGTTTCACACTTCACGTTTGTGTAGATTTTTTATGGAACATGAATATTTTCGTTTCTGGATCCCATTTACTTCCAATTTTCCCAGTACATTTTTCAGCACTTTATTTCGCCTCATAAAGACTTCCCTTCCTATGCAGCCCATATTGTGTAAGAACTGGTCACTGAACAAGCATTCTCAGCTCAATATCCTCCTTACGCCATACAGGACAAGCCTATGCATTTTTTCGCAGGCAAGCAAGTCTTGGAGACCAGTTCTCGCCCATAGTGTCCATAATTTTCGGACGAATTGAACCCAAATCAATAATAATTGGTTTGTAGACCGGTTAGTTAGATAGTTCGGATCTCCACAATTCTCTGGACGCTCGAATATTCATGGATAACTCTGAATCTCCTAATCCTCCAGTAATCTGGCGTTAATTAGATAATCTCTGCATTGCCTAATTAGTCGAAACTTTTTCCATTCCAATTCATTCAAACCGAAATTCCACTCAATCTGTGCAATAACCCTCCATGTTATGTCTTTTCTGAACAATATTTCCCGTTTCTTCGTCGTTTTCTCTGACTCTTATTGTCCAGCCTTTGGTATACTAATGCGATGGAACAAGAACTATTTTCTTCTTCCTTTCCTATCTTACTTTTTTTTATTTTCTCAAGGAAAAATCTATGAAAGTGACACTTTTTAATGGCTTATGCCCTTTCTGTTAGATTTCCGTGACTCATTCACGGATTCTGGATCGATATTTCGAAACATTTATGGATGAGACATCCGTTTTACTATTCATCCCCTTATTTGCCCTTCTTTCTGTACTCTCAGCAAATAGAACACATTTCACAGCTGTTGCTACACTAGTCACGTCTACTGTTCGACAGGAAACAAAAAAAATAATGATCCGCGTTTTTTTTCTTTTTTTTTGTCGGTTCATTTTGCTGCACGTCCCCCCAACTCGACTAGTGTCCAGCAATACTGGCCAGGGAAGAAGTGAACTGAGGTTTCGGTAAAAACCAAAAAAAATCCGTGTTTACTTTCAAAAAAGCTGTAGATATTTTAGATTTTCCGTGTTTTTTTTTTCATTCATTCAGCCCGTTTATTCGTCCCAAGCACAAAGAATGCATATTGATTACTTATGATCATCTTCAGATCCTCCAAGACCTCCCTGCTCTTGAGCACTTGGACATCTCTGGCAACTCATTCATCTGCGATTCGGAAATCGCTAAATGTGGGTTCTCCCACGCTGGAAACGTGGACATTTAAAATTTGGCACCTGGCACCTGGCCAACACACTCTTTGCAGTCATTTTTGCTATCGAGGACCGTTACAAGACCTCCGCCAAGGAAGGCAAGGAGTTCCTGCTCGCAAACGCTAACGACACCCTCTGCGACCGTCCGTACACCCTCAGGCACCAGGCACTTCTTGACGTTGATACCAACCTCTTACAGGTAAACCTCTCAAAAATCGATATGCAATCCACATCTCTAAAAATGCCTAAATTTTTCCAGCCTTACGACGAGAAACTCGACACCACCACCGCTCTACCGACCACCACTCCAGATTTGGAGCCAAGCACTCCAGAAAACACTACTCCTTTCACTTTGGTAGGTTATGCAGACACAAGGAGACTTGTTCCCGGACAACTGTTCCTCATTTCTAGCCGAATCTGTTCGTCGGTGCTAGAACCAACGAAACTCTGTTCAAAGAAGAGCCACGTCGTGAAGTCTACGACATCAACAAGGCAAACGATCCAAAAGACGCCATGGAACAGCACGATGGTGAGCAGTCATGTCCGAATCGCACCCCAAATCGCAGCGCGATCGTGACGCAAAAAAAGCTCCACATCTGCTGCAATACAACAGATGTCTACAGCAGTGGTAGCAGCGTTTATGAGGCGTATGGAAATCGCGTTCACAAGTGTCGCGAGCGACGGGAAAAAACTCGCCAAACTACCCGCTATTTTCTGCTACACTAGACACAGAGTTTGAAAGTGGTCCCGCCACTACAATACCGTAGTTTCAGGTGAAAAAAGTTACGCTATGCACGCGACCATACTTGTGATCGCCATCGTATCCGCGATCGCTATCGTCGCTGTTGGAATGTACATGAGGGTGAGTGAAAAGGATAAGATAGAGATGTTACCAAATATAGGGCAATTCATACTAGATGCGTGCGTCTGACATGCGTGCGCTCACATTATAAAGGTTAGCTCGCAGCACTGACGCAGCTGAAACGCACGCATCTGTAGTCGCGCAGCATTTTCATTCAGAATGTGCACCCCGCATTGAGCGACCTTCATGAAAATCCTTCACGAATGGGTGCGTGCGTCTGACGCGCGACTAACGTAGGCATCTAGTATAAATTGCCCTTATGCAGAAGTTTATGGACTGATGCACGCATTAAAACCAGAATCTTGCATGAATAGGAGAACTGTTCCCCAACGACTTCTCCCAAGTAACGCTCTCCCCCGACTTTAGGTTATTGGTCATTTTGAACGAAGGTGGGCGGTGCTTACCCACTCAAGGTGTACTCTAGCCGACTGAATATCGAAAGTCACAAAAACAAGTGACATGGAATACTTACGTGTGAATTAGCAAAAAGTATGACAAAACAATCGTCAGTTCGCCCTCACTGTCCCATCGCAGGCTGCTTTCAAGCACAAGAACGTACAGTACAAAGTGGGATAGAAGCCCCGCCCACTTCGTCCCTAATGTCCCATCTTGTAATTTTAAGCGAATTTTTCAGCAAATAAACGAAAAAATCTAATTCTCGTTACAGAATCGACGAAAAGTCGCCAGCGAAGAAGAAACACGAAAAGGCAAGAAAGTCTCAAAACTCGAAGACGGTATGGTTGAAATAGAGCTCGACTCTAGCACACCAAATAAGCGATAATCGTAGAAAATTTGCTGGTTAAGATGATCATTTGACTGATTTTTGTATTTATTGTTTCATTACGTAGTGTAGTTACAGATTCGCTATGTTACTTTGTACTTTTTGCATTTGTTTTTCTCATCTCCCGTTGAAAATCCCCCTCAGCGCTCAATATTTCGGGCCCGCTACTACGTTACTTGCCTGTTAGCTTCCGCCCCCGACAAGATCACGCTGCAACTTGTCATCACTCCCTAGACATGGTGCCTTACTTAGTTACTTCTACGTTGTTAATGACTCAATAATAAATTATTCTAACTTACGGTACGATTGTCACATCGTCGAATAGGTAGCCAGTCTGGAAGAAATCGATAATCGATCGTCAATCGATAATCGACAGACAGATTCACAATTAAGCATAAAAAGGGAACAAAAGATACGAACCTTAGCAGCATCCTTGCAAAGCCTTCCGCTAGCATTCACTATCATGTAGCAAACCAGCTGCCTACTGATATCCAGAACTGTCTGGAAGAGCAAGCCGAGCGCGTGGATACCCATTTTGTTCTCTGATTCCTGTTGGGAAAATTTTCACAGCAGTTCAAAAACGCAGCTGAATGGTGGTATAAATAGAAAATCGATAACAAGCCTCCGAAAAACCTACCATTTTAATCACATTTTGTACATGAAGAAACATATATCCGAGAAGATGATACTGTGCTCGCCCAACTCGCCGTAGCTTCTCTTTCATCTAAATGGCCATTTATAGTACGACAAGTTACAGTAGCTATAAAAAGCACTGAATCGCCTATGTGCGACATGCTTTCATCAATCAAACTTCATAGTTTCACACAATCAGCAGCGATTATCTCCAACTGGTCCCAACCGGTGGTCATCCCATCTCATAATTAAGTAAATGTGGAAAACGGTTACTATGGGAAGGAAAAGTAGTGTGTGGACGAGCGGCTGTGGCGCTGAAACACCTCTCACCCTCTACTTCAATCCCGAGATATTTTCGTCCCTTTTCATAGAGAAACGAGTAGACTTGAATTCATCAGGACTCTCACGAGAACACGACAGGAACAGATAATCCTAGGAAAACTGCAGTTCATAGAGAGAATTCATTACACTCACCATTTCTCTCACTTACACATGATTTTTAAATGATTGTTTTTCACACCACTATTCTTACTCATAAAAATCCTCTTCGTAAACAACGGCAATGACAAACTCATTCCTTTAGAAACAGATAGTGAAAACAGGAATGGAAAACAACCAGGAGCAGCAAATGACTTTTGAGGATCCAGAAATTATGTGGAATATAAAACTCATTTGAAAATGGAATGAAGGTTGAACCATATTAGCCCATTGACGACCGCGTACATTTTCGTGTCTAGCGCGTGGGACCAACGCCCTTTTCAGAAGCGCGACGCCTGCATAGTTCCGCGCTGTTATGATAAGATAATTTAGACCAAAACACGAAGTTTTGTGGGAATGACCTGAAATCTAGAACTGAAGCTTACTAGTGTCCTTTGTTAAACGGCAAAACAAGTTTGTTAAAGGTGTTTTGAGTACTATGAAGAAGTTTCCCGAGACTATGCACGTCTTTATTCCTCTAGCCTGAAGAGTAATGAAGTGCAAGATGCAGTGAATGCGTTTTTGTGTAGAAAATATGGCTCTTATACAGATTATTCCCAACCACTACACAAGAAATAAAATGCGATCTTCCTCGATTTAAAATCCCATCCTTTTCATGGTATTTGGCACAGCAAAAAAAGGATAGTTTTCTTGAACCGCAGTTAAATGACCATTGTTTAGATGTGTTGTACTAATTTCATATGAAAATACTGCAAAATAGCCCGAAAGTAAGGGCCAGTGGTTGATAATAAGGGCGCAGCTCACCGGTGAGCCGCGCGGTCGTCAATGGGTTGAAAATCAGAAATCTATTCGCGATACAAGTGAGTCAGTCAGCACAGCAGCCTAGCAGCTAGAGCTGAAACCAAAGCAATGTTCAAAACCAACACAGGTAACTCCTTTATTCTACTTATTTTGTCATTTCTACACTTCCACTACTCATCAGACATTGGTTTCGAGGAAGGAAGAACTAAGAAACAATAATTCTATTCCCTGCAAATCTGCATATTTCGGTCCAAATTTTTGAAACATTCAATTTTCGTTTAGCCTTCACTAGATCTCTATTCCGAGCAAAAATTCCAGGAAATTCCAAGTGCGATGTCATGGAACAAAGGCAACTGAAGTGTTTGGACCTGATAGAAAAAAATTATTAGATTTTATGTTTTAACTAAATACAACGTTGACAGATTGGAGAGACCTGCTTACAAACGCTGGGACGAGAAGACTAAATGCGAGCCAATGTCTTCACGGCATCTCTGAAGGCATTTTTCGGTGCCGGTAGAAGGAAATGCAGTCTAATGTCAATTATTGTTGAAACCAGAGTGAACAAAAGTGCCATTCAAAGATCCTCAAAGTCTACCTACCTATGTTAATAATCGATTTTTCATTTACTCACCATATTTTTGGCGACCTCGCAAATAAATTCATTCGAATAAAGCTGAATTCACCCGCACAGCGACTCAGGAAGATGATTCCCAAGAAGCCTCACTAAAACAGGTACGATATTGCCCCCCAAACGTAGTCAACACCCGCTTTGTAGATGAACTGATCTCCAAGTAAATCAAGAAATCAACAATCAGCTGTTTGACTGTCAAAAGCTCCCAACACTGCTGTCTACAGCGGTAACAAGTCCAACAGAGCGATTCATCTCACAATTGCACGCTGGTTTCTGGATGCAACACCCACACATCGTAAAACGGGTTCTTCCAAAGCCATGTGTCATTACCAAAGCATATACGCGACAGCAGTTGCCGAAAAAACACACAAGGAAATTCAATTTGCGTATTCTATGTACAGACCCTCAGACATTTTTAAGATCTGTTCCAAGCAAAACTGAGATTTCAGGCAAATCATTTTTCCTTAGCAAATCGTTTCACAGCCAATTAAAGTGGATGAAGTGACCCACGCTCATCAAACCCCTTCTGAGATGGTCCACAGCATTCGACTCCATCTTGGGATAATAGAGGTACATGAATGAGCATGTGCCGTCTACAATGATTTTTGGAATGAAGGGGGGGGGGGACATCCTAAAAACAAAGCTAGTGATTCATTCTCCCAGACTCCTCCAAAACCAATATTTACAGTACTTGGGACCAAATAAACCCTGAAAGACTCAATAGTACCCCTTCTTATTTCTTCTCCAAGGCTATACTGCCCTCCCTTCAGCGCATTTCTGGATTTTTGGCCTATTCAAAATCGAATATTTGGCTTCGAATACATCTCATACGCTCTATTTGGTTGTGATTATACAATTTACTCAACCGTGCAGATGACTAGCCTGGCCAACCAGAGGTGTGGATTATCGACCAGATTATCGACTGTGTGAGCAACGTGAGAGCTGAAAACGCCCTTTCAGAGCTAAGTAGAGTAGAAAATGTAAGATAGAAGTACAAAGATGTTTCATAGATCTCCACTCAAGAGAAAAGTTCGATTTTCCTGGAATTATAGGAGCGTGAAGCTAGGCATCCACTGCTTAATTTTGAGTTGAAATTTCGAATGCAAGACAAGGATTTGAACCAACCGACTTTATCATCGACGAATCGATGATCCTTATTGTATCCACTGTCACTACTCATAGTAAAGCTCATGTGAAGTGGGCGTGGCTGACCCATCTTGTATTGGAGATAGTATTGACTATATAGAACGATGTTCTAAGCCGCACAAGGCATTCGTTAATCACTTCTCTGGTTATTACTCTCTACCTTTTGAACAGTATTGTTCACTGAACCACTGCCTTAATTGTGCAGATGGAGAACACAAAGTCCAGGAGTCTCAGCGCCCACAACAGACTATTTGAAAACATGTGTACATGTGTTGAGCAAAAGTACAATAATAGGTATGGCTCTTCTGACTACATACCTAAAAATATTTGCAAGTAGACAGCGTAACTGTCAGGAGTACTGACATGCTTATACGAACACGTTTCAAAATGAATTTCGCTCTTACTTAATGCGCTGTGGAATTGGCTTGAGCAGTGGCTTCCAAGAAGAAGAAATCCGAGCGAGATTTAAAGACAGATTTATGAATAAATAGAACCTAGTGGAGAGAATTGCTTGAAAAAAAAGGGGAGGGGGTATGATTTCGAAAATGTATGCTATAAACTGGAGCTTGGCACCCATTGTTGTAAAACAACCAAACCATTTCCGAAAAAAAAGCTGTGACAGCTTGTAGAACATAGACAGGAGACAGAAACTAGGGAAAAAAATCATATAACCTACCTTGGCACGAACAGGGCACTGACATATGCCCCTCCAGTCACAGGTGCATTCCTTCACAAGCATTTCAAACTCGGACGTGAGCAGTGCTTCGGGAAGTTGTCTTAGGAACCTAAATAACCTTTTTTTTCGTATTTCTACAAACACGAAAACACAAAATTCAATCAGAAATAACCCTAAATGGCTCGCTCTAAAACCCACCTTTTAATTAATCCCGCCGCCTCATGTCCTTCCACGAAATTCAACGGCGCTCCCTCGTTGGCCTTCTTCTCCAGCTCATCTAGCCGGGATTTTGGGCTCGACACTCGATAGATGCCTTCTAGAGTTAACCCTGCAGAAAACACACTTCAACATTGGTCCCTGCTGGAAAACTGTGGCAAATCTCACCATGTGTCTCAACGTAATCAATCGCGTAGCGGAAAAAAGCTGGAAGCGGTACTCCGTCCAAACTGGGGTCCACATCTACAGCAGTTTCCAGTTGAACACCAAGCACTTGTCGTAGCGTCTGAATAGCGGTAGGTCAAACTTCCAACATAGCTTTAATTCGAAATTCGATGAACACCAGTGTAGTCTCACTTCGATCTCTCTCGGTGACGATTCCTTGTCGGATTTCTCTGTAGTATCATCCAATTTCTTCCATTTTCCAAGCATTTTTCTTGTGGATTTGCGGGAGACCCTGCAACGTCACTGACTTTATTGATTGTTTTGATCTACACTAAGCCAATACCGTACAATCTTAGCCCTTTCCGTTTCTTCTCCTTCTCCAGCTCCTCCACCATACTACGCCGATCTCCGTAACAGAGCAACGTCTGAATCTCAGCCAATTCGAGAAACGTCTACAACAAGGAAAACACAAGAAAAACCAAGAAGACTGGATATTTCAACCAATTCCTTCACAACTACAACAATAGGTGACAATATTTATTCAATGGAAGAAGAAATTACAGGAAAACTGCAATATTTTCATCGAAAAATTACATCCATTCATATTGTCAAGTAGCCAAGAACATATCTGAATCTGGTTGGTTGAATGACTTTGAAATTTTAAGAAAAACGAAGATTTAGATCATACCATGAAAAAAAAAAACAAAATCCATGAAGAAACACCATCCGATGGGGCGAACATGCAAAAGAACATGCTTAACAAGTGCATATCTTTTTTGCGGTTTATCGAAAATTATCGAAACTGTGAACGGAACAATCCTCAAAAATAGGCTAAGTCAACTAAACTCTGAGCAGGTGAGGCGAGAAAATCAATTAACGCTCTGGAATTCCTCCTCCTCCCCGACTACTAGCCAAAGAGAATGTCTTCGAGGACTGCAGGTGACATTCTGCTCGGCTAATAGCGGAACACAACAATAAGAGGAGCCGGAACGTGAAAGGAAACTATGAGACATCCAGTTTGAGTGAAAAAAAAACAGAATGTAAGAAAATGATACAGTCAGCTCAGAAAATATCGAAAAAGGGGATCTGAGGGAGAGAGATATTGCAAAGCAAAAAAACCAACTTATTGGGAAATAGTCACACCGGAAATATATGGCTACAACGTATGTAAAACATCAGTCAAATAAGTAAACTTGCCACTCAAAAGCGCTCCATGAGCGCCAATGCCTTACGTAGGTTCTCTACAACCGTGCGAGTATCCTCATAGTCAATGGCGCTCAGCGCATATTTTGTGAATTTACGAGCCTCGTTGAAAGCCTCCATCGTTGGCTTGCGTTCATTACCAGGAGTGGAATCTGGAAGATAAGTAGCACGTAAAATGAGACAAACAGTTGATGAAATCTGCACAGCTGCCTTGGTTTCCACTTCTAAATAGTAACTTTACCTGGTTCACGCTATTGCTCAAGCCATAAGCTACTTACTTCCATGTCACTCACGTCTTCAGAAGAGCAAGAAAAAATAACATCAGAGTGAAGGTGTTCAAATCAATTTAGATTTCAGTATATTTTACTGGAGAAGATGTTCAGAGAAACGTCATAAGAAAAGAAAACAGAAAACGCAGTAAGGGGCACCTAGATAGCCAAGTGAGATATGCGAGCACTAGACACAAATGTTCAACTATCGTCGCTTTTGCGACAGGCTATACTATCAGCAACAGCTGGAAGCCATTAGCCAGTAAGTTGCTGTACGTCAACAAGAGCCCAATTAGACAATAAATGAGGATTGTAAAAATACCTCTCTGTTGAAAATCGCCCATGCTGTGCGAAGACTGGGAAGAGATTGAGTCTAAACGAAGTCTTTGGTTCAAAATTTTAGGTATTTCCAGTTCTCTGCTATGAAGCGGAGAAAGACGGCTGTTTTACATGTGGAGAACCTTCAGTTGAGGGGAAAAATTACCCGTTCGCAGCTATCCCAGATCATTTACGTAAGAGTAGGGTGGTGCTGATGACTGAAGTGCAGACAATAAAGAACTGATTAACTGAGAGTGATGAAAGAATTGATGCACATAAGCTAAGGAAGTGGAAGCACAGCAATCTTAAGCTCCTAAGTTTTTACACTAACCGGTTTCGGGGCTTGAACTAGACCGGAAGTGTAGCTTCCTTGGCGCCCCCGTGTCAAAGACCCTTTCATCAGTAGTTCCCAAGGAAGCTTCAAAAGATGTTAGTAACTGTTACTATCGAGATATAGATGAGACAGCAAGTGATAGATTACGGATACATGTAGGGAGTAAGTAAGGCTTACAATCGCATAAAATAGCGATTAATATACATAGTAAATAGTAACACTTTTTCAAATCCCCCCAAAAACAAAATTGCGAGGAGTGAAATGCACTTGAGACATGCAAAACCTCTTGTAAAACTTACATCCTAGAGCTCTTTCCCCGTTCCGAATTATTGCACGAAAGAGAAGCTTGAGGTTCCAAAGTTAGGGTTAACGTGTCTTATGTGGCATCATATAAAAGAAGATTAGAATAGGTGCTTGTTCTACTCAAGCTATCACGGAGCTATATTAGATAAAGGGATTGATTTCAACTTACACACGTCTGAAGAAATATACTGCATAGTCGTCAAAACCGACAATTCCTCAGTTAACGCGAACGCCCAGTAAGTCTACGGCTTTTACAGGTTTTACGATAATGTTTTCGCTTGAGTGCTTAAAGTAGGCGGAACGATAGCGATCAAGAAAAATTTTGAAGGGTAATCAAGGAGAAGTGAAAAAAGAAACACTATTTCGCCGCAACAACAACATAAGCCAGCGGCTAAAAGAAGGCTAGGCAGAAATGACAGAAGCACGTGAGCACCAAAAGGGTTTACGATGAAATACGTATGTCGGACTAAATTGATGATGTTGTTAGCCCAAACTATGGAGCAAAGGGCAAGGCAATGTGCCAAAGCAAACCTAATAGAAGAAAAGAGCTTCAATGACAACATCTCAGCACCAGGAATGAAAACGGTAGCAAAGATGAAGGTAAAAGTTTCGCAAGAGAAAAGACGAGAAAATGAAAATCTATGGACCGGAAAAAGGATATTTGTCTAAAAAATGTTGCGAAGGAAACTGGTAGAGTCATAAAAAGTCTTTGAGTAAATTAGAGTAAGGTCATAGGATGCAAATTATCTCTATAAATCTCAGAATTCCCCGTAAACATTGCACAAAATTTCCATGGCAGCATTACTCGCAAAACAAAACGAAACTGAAGCCTTCCGTATTATCCAGATGGAACGAATTCAGAACGTCCTTCTCAATAGTTCGAAACAAAATTACAAAAGTGAAGTCAACTTTACCGAGATTCAATCCGCTCACATCCGGAACGATGGTGTTCATCGGGGTAGGATTATTATACGAAGGTTGTTGAGGCTGTTGAGGTTGGGGAGGATAGGAGTTTGTAGCACCTAGAAACATCAAAACTGATAGGTACACTAACTGAATACATTAAAGATGACAAAAGCAACGTCATAACCTACCTGGCACGTTCGGCAAACCCGCGAAGCCGTAGTTGGACTGGGGCTGTTGAGGTTGTTGTGGTTGCTGCGGCTGATATCCTGGTTGATTTTGGCCTCCTGGATAAAACTGCTGGTAGCTTCCACTTGATGATGTTGAGCCTGATCCTCCATCAGGATAGCGGTGCTCTACAGGACCTGGTGGACCTCGAGGAGCCGGAACTGGACCTGAGCCTGGAGCTGGAGCAGCATCTGCAGGTAGATCATCTCCATCATCTCAAAGTAATTTGATTAGAGTCAAAAGAGAAGAAAAATAAGAATTTGAAGAGAAAAATCCAATCTCAAGTAGGTATCTCTCACTTTGTTCTTGCTGACTGCTTGGCACATACGGAGTGCCATCCTTTAGGCATGCAAAAATCTGTGTGCTTTTCCATTTTGCGTACTTCTTCGAGCTCAAAAATTGCTCATCAACCTGAAAGCAATGTGAGTCGAGGGTAAAAATAACGAGAAACAGGCAAATGCAACCGTAGAATAGAAGTCTTACCTCCCCAAACAAGGACAAAACATCCATTACATGTCCAGCTGTATAAAACGCATGCACAACACTCTTGTCCACTTGACCGCTTTTTTCCTTGGCATCAGCAAAGTTGAAGAGTTTCAGGGCAAAATCTTCAAGATGAGCCTGTGCTATCACCTAGAAAAACCTTCTTGGAGCATGATGTTGACAAAAGACGGCAAACGGAGGCCCCACCTCATTAGTGATAGCCTCTGTGCCTGCCAACTGCTTCTTAATTGCTTCAAGAGTTCCCAGTAGGCCCGTGAGAAACTGCAGAGCTTCAGGTGAGCTCTTGTCGAGCTGCATCGCTGTTTGAACTGCGTAAAAGAGGCCTACAAACAGAGGGCCTTGAAGAACTGTGGAAAGAAAGTGAAAGTAAAAACATTTTAAGAGTATTTAGAAGTTTGAACTCACACCAGTAGTAGACCACTGGGTCACGAGTAGAGTTTTCATTGGCAATTTTGATGTAGTGAGCTATTGGCTTCAATGATGCTGGCACCTTTGCTGCCATTTTAACCTAGGATATCGTAATTACAGGAGGAAAAAAAAACAATGATGGGTTTGAACAAAACAAACACGTCCAGGAAAAAATGCAATCGCTTGAAGATTACAACGGTAAGTTGGGTAACGACACCGTATCGGACGTCTACCACCCTAGCACGAGTGAGGGCGATTTTGCCGCGATAACATTACCGCTACCGCTATACTCAACGTGAAGTTTAGCACCTTGCGCCGCCGCGACACGCTCGAAAAGGAATCTGCTAAGTATCGATTGCGGTCCAGCTATCAATGACCCACTCCCGATTACTAGACATCAAAATCGTCGCCAGACAAGCCAAGGCGACGGAGAGTGCTCAACTTCATGTGGTGTTGGTGTAAATCGACGGTCTTAGCGGTAAAATGCGGATGATGGAAGCCGCCAAAAAATGAGAGAACTTGTCTGTATTCCCCATGTTTTATGAACTTTTCGCGCACGTGCCAAAAGGATCTGTAAGTGAGAAGAGAACATAGACGGCGGAATACCGCCATCTACCTAGCCCATCTGCCGCCGCCTTGACAACCCATAAGTGTTATTCATGGTTGCCGCGCGGAAAAGTTGACGCGCCGACATACAGCGCAAAAATCAAGAAGGAGAAGAGCAATTCTGGCAGCCTGGGAATGCTCCTGGTTTTCCGTCGCGACAAGAGCCATTTGTGAAACTTTGGAGAGGCGCGTCAACTTTTACGCGTGGCAAGCACGAATAACGCCATAGGCGATAAACGTCACAGAATTCAGCTAATGGACGCAGATAGATTCTGTACAATTTTCTCTTATCTAGAAAAAACATGAACGGTGCCGTTGGGGTCAACTCCGAGGAAATCTTGAACCAGAGAAGAACATAATACCCAAAGCAAGAAAGCAAAAGTAATGAAAAAGGCCAAAAGGAAAATTTCGAACAAATGATCGATATGATACCTTTACAGTGAAAGAAAAAGGAAAAAATTGAGCACAAAAAGAAGAAAGATTTTGAGGGCAACTATGAAAAAATCAACAGTGTCAGAATAATGAAGTCTTCTTGGACTTTGACACAAGTGGCATGTCTAAAAACGTCAGAAAAACAGTTATGGAAAGCTAAGGATATAATGCATTCCACTAGGGATTATAGTTGTGAAGATATTAGAGAAAAAGAGATGGGTGAAACAGTGCTGTATTCGAAGAGGCGAGAAAGAAAAGCAGATCACAGGTTCAAATACTCAATTATCGTCGTTTTAGAAACGACTATCTATCTAAACGTAGCCACGAGAGCACATTTTGCTAGGCAATTCCATGATCCATAGTAGGGACGGACATGGATATGAAAGAATTCCATTTTGGAACCTCAGCAGAACTACAGTAAAACAGGTCAAAGAGACGAGAGTCCCCAAGATCGCCACTTGCAAGGTATTTCAGCCGAGGAAGAAATCAAAAATTCATAGAATAGCATTTAATGAAGCTATAGTGGCTCCACTGGAGGGTTGTAAACAGTGTTAAAGTCAAGGATAGAAAGAAGAGGTACTGTGACTGTGTATGACGAGAAATTAGTCAAGGTTTGAGTCACGCTCTAAGCGTTCGTAAAATGCGTACTTAAAACCAGAACATCAAGGTCTTGAAGCAATTACTCCCAAGTTTGCAGCCATTCAAATTAAGCAGTAAAAATATTTGCGAACGATGAGCGTTCCTTACAAGTAAAGCAATTAAAATGGGGCAGTTTTCCTTACTGATGGCAACGAATAGTAGTGATTCTCTGGGATCAGGAAGAAAATAGCTTCCAAATGCAATGATATACGTCTTACCTCCAAACAAGAGAGAAAAAAAAAAGAAAGGAAAGCAGAAATCAGACTGACTTATTGGAAAAAGTGTAACAATTGCTACACATTGAATCATAAAACCTACTATGCTTAGAAGGCAAAAAGATAAACTTCGGTAAATCCATGGAATTATACTAGTCACAAAACAAAATGAGCTGTGCTATACAGGTCAGCAGAATAAATACACCATTGCCGACTGGTTTACAACCGATGACTCACCCATATGTCGCAATTCGCACAACAAACCGCAGGCTAATGGGAAATTCCTAGGCTTCTCCTCTAGTCTTAAAAGGTTTTAGGCAGGAATTTGGCAATAAGATAAGCAGTCACACACAAAACCTATAATTTCCAATTCCATATAAAGTATAGATAATTGTCGGCGATTTCGAACCACTTAACCATTACTACGTGCTTTTACAGGAAATGAGGGCTGAATTGTGAATCGACATATAGAATCCATAATGCACGATAAAATAGGATGATGAGAAGCTCAAATTGAACGTAGAACTAATTTTCACGCAAAATAAAGAAAAAACGAAGCCAATGAGTGGAATAGAGGATACAACTTCTGCCTTTAGAAAATTCCTCATTCAAAAGGAGTTTGAAAACCATTTCGATGAGCCCTTCTATGAAAATCTTCCAGGGGCCGTCAATGATGAAACATCAGTGGTCATCTTCGTGAGATTACCCAGGGTAATTGTGGCAACACCACGCAAATTTACCCATCTTTAACACGTCAACCCAGGGTAATCTAAATGATGCATCTAGGCTCGTCTACAAATGAAGGATAGCAACTTGACAAAACCCAGACAATCTAAAAAAAACCAAACTCTATGTACAAAGAGTACTGAAACAAGGGCTGTGATTTAAGTCGAATGCGTATCTGGCAAACGGGCAGCACCACAACGCTATGCGGAAGAATTTTGAAAAACGTCAGAAAGAAGCATTTGATGACTCATCGCCATCGTCCTCTACAAGTAGGCGCCGAGAAAACGGCAAAAACAACACTCAGACGGACAAGCGTAGTAAAATTCTTTTCATAATCGACAGTTCGAACAATGTGTATCACCTTCCCAATCACAACGATGTACCTAATCAATGACCCCATGCACTTATCATTACATCTAGCGCTATCGTATATATACACCTTCAGGCACAGAAAAGTATTACGTACAGTATTACGATGAGAGAAAAATAAACTCTATACATACACCAACGAGAAAGCATGCTCAATGAGGAAAGCAAATATATTCAGAGGCGCCTTAACTCTTCGACACCGCATTGCCGCCATTTCCGGGTAGCTGACCAGTATGATCGTGGATCTCCGGCGTATAGGTGAGGATGATGAAGAATACCCAAATATGAAGGAGAACAAAGTAAACCGCCAGGAACAGTCGGGCCGCCGGGTAGTTGCGTAACATGGAAATGACGCGGAACATCACTGAGTCGACCACCGTCACTGCCTGTTTGGCGGCTGGATGTTGGATGGACAGAGAGGCGGACGGAGGATCTATCGGGATCACAGTCTCTCGTGCTGTCTTCTGAAAAAAAAAAAGATATTCACAATGACCAGTTGTCCCAAGAGGTCACGAAAAATGTAAGTTTTCGTTTATCCTTAAATATTTAAGTCCTTTAAGGAATTTATGCTTTGAAATAATATATGGAAGCACTAGGCAACTTACAGGATGGGTGAATTTAGTGACCGGGCTCTTCGAATGTCACAAAAAGGAGCATGAAATATGCAGAATGATGCCTAACCTATACTGTTACTCTGCTTCCCTCCAACCATGAACGAAAATGGATGAGAATTCAACTGTTATGTGGAACTTGAAGAGTTTTCAACGAAAATCCTTTGCAGAATAAGTATATATGTATCAAAAGTCATCTATATATGACACCAGCGTCATTCTATGAACGATTTCTTCACCTTATTATTAAAATAGTGAACATAATGATCTTGAAAGGAAAAAATATGAACAAAACGTGATGAAGCATGCAAGCCACGAAAATAGGGCAGTTACAAAGGTGTTCATTGGGTGGAAAAGGTGTCTCTGGATCAGGAAGCAAGTTCACAATCGCAATTAGATTTTCAGAATAAATTGCAGAATTTGCTAGCAATTAGAGAAAATTACGCACTAAAATCGTTCTGTGATTCTTTGGCGGCAAAATTGAAGAGAAAATCAGAAGGAAAGGAACCTGGACAAAACAAAAGAAAGGACTGCGAAGAACTACGTTAAAAACTTACAATCAGTCAGGTGAAGGTTTCAGAAAAACAAAAACTTACCTGTAACCTTTCCAACTTCAATGCAAGTATTTGGTTATTCCTTACGGCCTCCTCAAGTTCAATTTGCTTCTGCAGAAGACGTTCACCTAACGAAAGCCCATCGTTCCCACGAGTCATCTCTTCTTCGCGCCTCCTTGAATACTTCAACTATTCCTTATTCGAACATATTAGAAAAACCGCTGTTCGCTTACCTCGCCCTCTGATCCTCAACATTCTTCCTCAGCTCTGCCTCTTGTACCTCTAGCTTCCTTGCGAAATCCTCACTTTGTCTCTTCATCTCTTGTTTTTGGAATTCGCTTTCGATCCTGGAAACGCAAACATAGCGCTGAATTGATAGAAATATGATGAAGCATAGTGATAAACCTGGCACAATCCACTTTTTCATTTAACAAAGCCACAGTCGCATGCCAGCTTTGCTTCTCCTCTAAATACTGTTTTCGCTGCTCCGTCTGCTTGGCCTGAAACGTAATGCAGGACGTACTAGATAGGGCTGGAGAAAACAAATGACCACACCTGCTCCTCTCTAAGCTGATTTTCCATTTCATCAATTTCTGATCGCAAGTTGTACACCATTAGTTGAGCTGACTCCAGATCTGCACGGGCCAGATCTCTAAATAGTGAGACTTTGTTTAGTGAAAATTCAGAAGAAAATCAAAGCAAAAAAAAAAAACTTTGCCGTGTTAACGAATATGATCTGCAGAAATACAGAAATGTACGCGGCCCAGTTATGCAGTAAGTATGTCTCCATGCACCCGCTTGCATAAGCATTGTGTATGGAGAAAACTCTAGCGTAAAGTCAATAAGAAAATAATCAGAATCACCTCTCCACCCTCATCTCCTCGAGCTCCGCTTGCAGAAGATGCCCTGGCCGATCCGCAGAGTCACCCATGTTTTGCTGAAATTCAGGAAATCTTCTGACGAAATGCATAATACTGGCAACGATTTTCAATTGAGACCTCGCTTTTGAGTGAATCCACGAGCTTCTCCTTCGCTTGCAGGATCTTCTGGGCTTTTTCCTTGTATTGGTCGAACTCTTTCTTGTTTTCGCTGAGATTAAACTTGGCAAGACGAAGCTGAAGCGAAAAATTATCCTAAGAAATTGGAAACATCCTCTCTTTAGATGAAAAAGGAGCGAGTGAGGAAGATGGGAGATAAATAGCGTTGAAAATACCTGTTCACCCATAGCACGAACTTCTTCTTCCTGAGCCATACACTTTCGTTTCAACTGGGTGCACTCTTCCAAGAGGATATCACGCTGTTCTTGCGCCTTTTTTCTTAAAGAGGTAATATCGAAAAAAACTGCAAAAACCACCTGCACTGGTCAACCTTACCTGGCTATTTTCAACTCCTCAACGCTATCTACATTCGCCTGTTGTGCTAATCGCTGTTCTACCATCTCCTTCTCGGCTTTGAGCTCAAAAAGTTCGTCGCTTCGTTTAGAGAGCTTTCGTTCTAGTTCCTGAAGTCTCACTGAGCTTTAATACCATCCTAACGAGAGTTGTAGTAGCAACAGTTGAAAAAGTCACCGAAATCTTCGTTCTCATCGCGGCGATTTGTGTTTCTTTCGCCCACAACTGCGATTTCATTTGGGAAATATCAGGTGGCTGTTCTGCAACCGCACAAATACAAGTAGCAAATAAGCGTGAGGACCCGTCGTCTCACCAGAGGTGACACTTTGCGTGGTCTGTACGGACAATACACTCCGGCCACCGCTTGATCTACGACTTCGCGTCTCCTCCACATCTTGAACAACGTCTTGGTTGAGCATTGCCATTAGCTCGGCGTCGCGTCGTTCACGTTCCGACACCATTGATGTCGATGGAATGAAACTGAATAAACGTGAAAAAGATAAAACCAGTCCATATGAAAAATATCCATGGAGCAGTAGCAATTAGTACCGTTATTTGAAAAATAATTTATTAATGAAACCCGCACCATATCAAAACTCGCGTAAAATCAAAAAATACGAGCAAAAAAACTCACGCCTCAGCAACTTTCTTTCTGCCGGCTGCAGCTCCGCCAGCAAACTCCGAATGCGTTCGAGATGGAAGTGAAGGGCCACTACGCCCCAGTTCTTCTGTGTGTACTTCAGCATCGTGGTCCTGAAAAAATCACGAAAACACTGATCTGGAGGAGGGGCTCTTAATTTTACTGCTTTCATCTTCAACCGGGAGAAACGCTCGGTAAAAGTGAAAGTGAACAGAAAAAAACTTAAAATTACTTTGAAGTTTTGCAGCAAAATTAATTGGGTTCGAATCAGTTCCAATTCGGGACTGAATTGTAGTACTCAGGATATCCCGCTACACTACGGTTAAGACCAAAATACGTAGAAGGCATATCCAAATTCGAATATCAATAGCAGATTCCCAATTAATTGATGATTTGAATGTTCATACAAGAAGAGCAAAACAGCACTAGAAGAAATATAACTCCGACTACGGGGCCCCTCGTTCTTGAATAATCGAATATTCGAATCTATTCTCAAACTATCGAATTTTCAAAATCATTCGGTTTTTACTCGGCCCAGAGAAATCCTACACTGCTACTTGACCATCAAGCAATTTTTCGCAAAGATCGCAAAGAAGTAAATAAATGAGGGTGCAGCAATAGAAAAAAGTGAGTTGGCCAACCATATGAACGAATTGCGAAGGAAAATTCAAAAGAGAAGGAAACATTACTGGATATTGTACGAAGGATTTTGTTGTTCGTGAGTCACTCCAAAAAAAATCGTGACGATAACGTTCTTTTCTTTTATTTGAGATATATTCCAGGAAAAAAAGAACCTGCTCATAGGGAAATTATGGTTAACAAACGAAAAAGCATCTCTTTCACAAAAAATCTCAAAAATATTAACTTTTCTCTTCCTTTCCCTTTTGCTTCATAACAAGGAGGGTTGCATTCGCCATTTCAAAAAGCAAAAAAAAAGAAGAAAGGCGGAGTAACTAGTAAGAAATGTAACAAGAAAAATGTTGTAGGCATTGAAATGAAAAAAAAAGACGCACCTCATTCCTCAGCTGAGCATACGAACTACTTCGAGCCGGTCTTGGCGTGGAAGATCGAGCTTTCTGGTTGTGGATCACATCACCAGTGGACTGATCGAGCCGATTCAGGAGATCCTCGGCTTTTCCCGCAAGATCAGACACTTTCGATATCCATGACATCTAATCTGCAATCGGGAAAAGCTCAGTGAATTTCGGGATTCTTTGGATTCGACTACATAAATGGGAATGGAATGAGATCGAAGTCTAAATTCATTCTCCGACTCCTGATAAAGGCAATTAGATGAAGGATTGAGGAGGAGGAAGAAGCAACGGTAAAATGCAGCTGGCCCAAACATGTGACGTCACAACGGACGTGGTTTGTATTGGAGCGCGGAAGAGAGCCACGCAGGACGACGACTTGCGCCAGTGACAATTTTTCCTCGGGTTTACATTACATTTATTTATTTGTTTACATGCACATAAGTGCGCTTTACAATGGTAGATCACGAGCGCAAGGAAGTAGATGGCAAGCTCTCCAAATTCAGTTGAAAAAAGACCTAAGCTATTTCAAGGTGTACCCCTGTTACGTAAGATATGAGGGTTTATTTATTTTATTTCCTCTATTATTACATACATTTTATTTCCTTTATTATTACATACATACACTACATATGCGAAACCAAAACAAGGACAAATAACAACGAATATAGTCAAAAATATTCTCCAGTAGCAGCAAAATAATAGAGGACTGACTTACGCACAAACTGAGAACAACGCTCACCGAATTTAGAGCTTTTAGTATAGACCGTGTCATGCATGTGCGACTGCTAGTGAATGACAACTATGAAAAGAGCAATTTGCGAAGATCTTGCGATCGGAAGCGTGATCATGCGAAAATCACCCAACGATGCTCCAGTTTGCGACACTTGTACGCTCTTGACCGGCAGGCAGTGCATGGCTATCGATGCTCCTTCCGTAACAGGACCCACGGACGGCAATGCGGCTACACTCGTCCGCGCTCGTCCGTGTGGAGAACAACTTTGTGTTTTTTTTTCTCATAATTCGCGCAGCTCCAGCGTAGGACATGAATAAGTTCCGCTGGCGCACAGACTGAGAACACAGCATAACCTCTAGCGCGAAAATTTCCTCTTGTGTTTCTTTCAAATTGTTTCCTATTTGCTTTGTATGCATGTTGTGCGGTCTCAGTGGAGTGGGCGGAGCTTATCCACGAGCTCCTTCGTGTTGTACGTTTAATGGTAGCATGGCTCCTGGATTTTCTGGAGTACGTTTTGCGAGTTTTCTGGAAATCACTCATCTCGCTGTGACTCCTATTGGAAATTCAATAACCGAAAATCCCTCAGCAGCGAAAGCAGCTTAGTGAGAGACTACATAGGAATGGTGTCTGTGGTCCATAGGTATGAAGAAATCTTCAAGTAAATTACAAGTAAACAGCAACTGGATTTCAAGCCAATGCATGCAACGTGGATTCGCCTTCAATCACTTAACCACATCAGACTGCTGAAAAAAAATAAAAGTAAGTAAAACCGAATCAGTTACATTTGTAGCACCTAGGATCAGAATTTGTACAAGGATCATAAGCACGAAGAAACTGTGAGGATCATACATACATGACGTGCCTTTATCCAACAACACCAGAAACCGGATATAATCTTCAGCGCTGATCTCTCCAAAGTGGACAGGGCTTCACTTTCCTGCATGTGGCAGGACTATCTGGAAATACAGCACGAATATCTGGATGTGGGCTAATTTGACTCCTACGGAAATCACTACAGAAATGGTATACTACAGAAATTGAGACGTGGATTATATGCTTCTTAACCTTTTGTTAAATCTTCTATTGGTGCTGGTCCTTCTGTATTACATCCTAATAGTACTGCCACCACTTAGTAGTGATTACAAAGCGACTAAAGCAATATGTGCTTCACATCAAGTGAGCATGGCGCTTCGCAGCAGCCATGGGGATTGTGGAAGGTTAGTATTTGCTATCATATAACTTCAAACGGATTCAGAATAGCGATCTCGTAGTCTACAAGGCAATCATGCAAGTGAATGACGCGGACCATACAATTGCACCATGTGGAAATTGTAGGGGAATTTATCTCTATCTGGTATAGCTCCTGAAAAATCAGAGCCCTTAGAAGCTGCTGCCCACTAGTCCAAGGTAAGAGCAGAGGCTACGAGTTGTGGGAGAGGGGGGGGGGATGGAGGGGATGGTGGTCTTCCTCTGCGCCTATGTCAACCATGATTACGATTGCTCCCTCAAGACTAAGACAGCTCATGAGGGGAGTACATACTTGGTGATGGATGCGTAAGACGATACAGCTGTACAGCACGTGCTCGGGAGGCGGCACTTAGTTACTCGAGTTGTTAGGTATAGACCGATCACGGCGAATATCTTTCCGCTCAGAAGTATCTTTAGGAGCTAAGAGGATGTAAATTCCTTATATTAAATGAGAATTGATGAAATCGAGGATTCAGGAAGGAAAATGAAGTCTAAAAAGAAAAAAAGAGTCAAAAGTAAGGTAGAGATTCTTCAAAACATAGGGAAGTTGAGTTTGCCGACAGCAACTGGGAGCGCGATCGCTTCCGGTTGGGTAACTAAGGACCCGCACTCCACGTGCCAGGTTGCAGTGCTCTCCGGGAACATTTCTCGTGCACTGAAGTTAAATGAAGTGCATTGCCTTTCACTGAAGACGATAGGTGGAGAGGCCAGAGAGAAAAAGAATTGCATGATGAAGTCTTGGATAGCTGCTATGGCTGTTTCCACATTTTCTGCAGCTTTTTCCCATTTGGCTGCGATAGAGCTGGCGTGTCCTTCTCGTGGGGCCATTCCTATCGCGATCTGGACGTCGTACATCTCTGTAGCTTTAATCCAGGGCAGCAAAATTTGGTTTGCTCTTCCTTCTACAGGAAATTCTTTTCCAACTATCACTAGGCAGTCGTTGTGTTCTTCAGGAGTGGGTAGACCATCAATTATGTTGTATGTGACTGTGGTTACTTCGTTTGGTAGCCATTTCATAACCTGGCTCATATAGGTGGGTACGTAGAGGGTTTGCCTGCGGCGTCTTTTCTGCCATGGTTCTTCCCATTTTCTTCCTTGTATTAGGCTCAGTGCATGTTGGTACACTGCACTCATCTCTTTCTTCCATGTTGCTATCTTTACTGGTTCGTGATAGACATCTTCTGGATCGAGATTTTCGGAACTGATTTGGACGTGAAGGCATTTGTCTTTCATGTACAGCATGGCTACCGCCAATGCTTCAGCACAGAAGTCTTGGCCTCTCTTCGCCATCTCCAGGAGTTGTTCTTTTTCCGAGAGTCCATCTTGCATCCAGATGTTGATTAGTTGTGCCAAACGCAGAACATTTTCAAATGGTACAGACTCCATACTCGCGGGAAGCCCTTTCAGCACATTTCCTAACTTGTTTGCATCCTTTTCCATCAAAAAGGGGCAGGCTATGCAAAGCTTATATCCAGCAAGTTCATTGGGTGGCTTGGCAATTGCTTTCTCGTGGCATTTGAAATCATTCAGGTCCTCTGTGTTATCTGGCTGTTATTCAATTGTTATTCTGTCCAGGTTTCTTGCTCCAACAGTCATTTGACTGGTGACCTCTTTTTCCACAGTTGGTGCATTTAACTTGTTTGTTGCGTATATCTGGCAGCGGCTTTGATTCATCTTGCTTTACTCTTGCGCCACCTTTGTCATTATTTTCAGCGATCTTAGGGTATTGCTCATCACCGCCAGTTCGTGGCTGCAACCGATGGGATGATTTTGTGATTCCGGCTGGTTTCCTGAAAGTGTCGTTTCGTCTAAACTTCGACAATTGTTTCTGGTTTCTGATTCGTTCAATCCGAAGTGCAGCTTGCTTAACCTGCTCATACACTTCGTGTCCTTGGTGTGTTTCGAGGATTTCTGCAGTGTGATAAGCTTCTGGCCAGTCTTGGAGCTGATCCTGGAGTATCTCTGCTCGAATGAGTCCTAGAGTGTCTTCATCGCACTCAGGATGTGCCTTCGAGGATAGGATCTCCAATTCGAGGCAAAATGCACCCACACTTTGGTCCTCTCTTTTGATCAATGATCTCAGTTTTCTCAAGGCATGGGCCCTCTCTTCTTGGGTTTCTAGTCTCAGCCTAGATTTTAACGCTCTCACTACTTCGTCAAGGGTGCCATTTTTAATCCTTGGCGACAGTATACTGTAGTGGAGTTTTGCTTCTCCCTCGAGGTAGCTCACGAAGATTTCTCTACGATCTTCGTTAGTATATGTCTCTTTCGGGAATTTTAAGTGGAACGATCTCAGGAATTCATCAAACTTTTGACCTCTTCTGTTCCCAAATGGTTTTACTTCCGGCATAGCTAAAGCACGGAAGAACTGCTTGATGGTTAAACTCTCCATATCTGGCTTTGGGGCAGTAGGGTTTGTACAGTTTTTTGTCTCAAGTTCAGGTCTTTCCCACTGACCTTGTGATCCATTGATTGTAGATGGGATCTTCTCTTGGTTTAGCGGGCTCCAATCTCCCATCGACTGGAAATTCTCGTATATGTTGTTATATGATGGTGTAGGTTCGGCTTCATAGCTGCCGAACTCCAGCTCACCTTCCATCATGTTATTAGGTGCCTCGTCTGAGTTCGTCTGTCCTTTTTGGAGCAGTTTTTTCCGCAACTGCGCGTTTTCAGCCTGCAAGTGAGCAACCATTTCTAAACTGCTTAATGCTTTATAGTTAAGCTCACTAGGCCTGCACATATGTGCTTGGCAGAGAGAAGATAGGACATTCCAGCACTCATCATAAGGGAGTGCTTGTCTTTCCTCTCCCACCTGGTTTCTCTTTTTCTCTTCTTTTTCGGCAACTGTGAGAGCTGCCATTCCCGCAAGCTCTGTACCGCAGTTCTCCATCTTTTCTGGACTGGTACTGCGTCTAAATCGAGCTCAAAACACTCGGGAACTGTATGGTTCTGAACAGGATTGCAATTCCTGTTCCACTTGTTTCACTTGTATGTCAACCTGCACTTGTTAGCTCTGGTTCGGCCCCCAAGTTAGGCCTGGTGGGTCCCGCCACTGGTTCTTTCGATGCTAACAAGCCAGGTATGATACACAAGCTTTATTATATGAACAACTTGTCGCCAGTACCACTGCTCTGGCGTAGGCACGAATGACTGAATGGCTTCTGAACAGGCTTCTGTGCGGCTACGATATGTGTGTGATAGGCGACGATGCGGATAGTCGAGCGGCTGGATAGACGATATATAGTAGGCGAGGCGATTACGAGATAAGTGGCGAATATACTGCCGTGCAGGCAGCAGACCCAACAGATGACTAACTGACTGTAACCTCACTCTATGGCCCTTTTATAGCCTCGGTAGTGGACCTAAACATAAACACTTCAAAAAAACATAAACAACTCTGATCATTTTTGATGCCATTTCATTCACAGTGGATAGCTCAGTGATCGGCTATCCTCACAGCAGGTAGAGAGGGCATCGAGAAAGATGGACGAAATTCACAATTACTCAGTCGCGCTTGAAACGGATCATAGAAGTAGTCGCGAACTATGTTAAGCCTGCATCTTCCTTACAAGACTCATCTTACTTACAAGGGTCATAATTCGATAAATTCCTAACGGTGAAGGCCGATAGATGACAAATGCTCCTCTTTACACCCTCTAGCAATTCTGCAGGTCAAGTGCAAATTATGCACGGAGATACCACAGGGTAAGAAATGACCTTGAGTTTTTATCCTTTGCTCCTCAGCACCTAAGGTAAATATGTGACTGTTGCAGGTGAATTTGCTTAGGGCACTAGTGGAGATCAACGCCAATTTAACTCGTAGACCAGAAATTGGAGATTATAGCAACTCCTTCAGTTTACAACAAACATAATGATAGTAAACGACTGGTTTCCTGGTGACGTCGCTGCTAAGGTCAATTCAGAATCGTTGAGATTTTCATGTGAAAAGGATCTTCAGGAGCTACTGATCACAATGGTATATGTGATTCCGTGGAAAACTTCCGAAAACCCGCTTCGGAGCCCCAATTCTTGCGGAGCCTGTAGGCGGAGCCAGGAGCAGGGCAAAAAACTTGTCTTGATAAACCACTCACGCGAGTGCATCTTCCGAAGGAATCTATACTGATCGCGAGAATTACTCACGCACTACCTAACAATATAGAAACTGCGCTGTCTGCGTGACAAACACAGGAGTACATGAGGCGAAAATCCTGTGATCCCGTTTTTGTTCCACCCACAAGGTCTCCAAAAGCTGGAGCTCGGATAATGGCTCTTTTTGCAGTTTCGCACGGAATCACGTATATCATTCTGATCATCAGCTACTGGAGATTCTTTTGATATGAAAATCTCAGAAACGATATTGAGCTAGGACGGTTCCTTCAAAGACTCTCAACGGTTCTAGGAGCATCCAGACTATGTGTTTTACTTCTAAATTGAAGTCAGAATAGTTGAGGTTGTATTTTACTCTTACAACGTCAGTCTAATAATTCTACTCTAGTTGTGTTAGTTACACTGTTAAATATAGTGTTGGTAGAGCTCGGATGCAGACCAGAGGCCCGAGAACTCAGTAATCTCTTGCTGGGGATTCCACTATGTAAACTGTGCTGATAATTCACACAAGCTTGCCCAGATCACTAGAAGGGAAGTCTACATCACCGTTTGAGTAGAAGAACGGCTTCAAATAGATTATAAACTATGAAAGATCTGAAATGTTCCTCTTACACTGTAAACTTGCCCCTGCTTTTGAGCTTTTTTAGTCCAGGGCATTCCACAGCTAGCGATGACACCAGCGGCTAAGTTAAGCAAGTGAATATTCAAATGAAGTGAATCATCGTGGAATTCTCAACGCTTAACAGCAAAAGTAAGACGCAAATAAACGCCGTTCAGTATTCAGACTTTATTTGTGCATCAACTGTAGCATTGGCAACTTCCGCTTAATTCCTTGGAAGCTTTCGATTAAATTTTTTCGAAGCTCGCTATGTGCATATAATCGACCCATTTCACTTTCGGCTCCTTACAGTCCGGTTGCAACTCCTGCGTTTCCGCCCGAAAGGAGCATGTTGCATGTGTCATGCATGATTCCTTTACTTCAGCTGTTCATTTTCTATGAAACACAACTCCTAAGAAAAGCCATCTCTGGCTTCTTGAACTCGGATTTTTGTAGAATTAAAACAAAATTCGTATGTTTATTCAGAATTTTGAACCCCTGAAAATCCAGGGGAAATAGTCGGAAAGTTCTAAAAAAACACAATTTGTAAAATAACTGAGAAAACCATGTCCATCTAATAGTGATAACGTGACCATCTAAGGGCACTTTGTACTAGCTGCGTGCGTCAGTCGCGCATCAGTCGCACGCATCCATTTGTAAGGGATTTTCCACGAAGACTGGTCAACAAGGCATGCACATCCTCAATGAAAAGAAGGTCGTAAACGCGTGCGTAAACTATACTAATTTACACTAAAACTATTAAATAACAAGAGAAAAACCCAAAAAAACCTAAATACAATTACAAAAAAGAAGAAGTATAAAGGCTTAAAAAACATTATTAAACTTATCAACCGTGCTATTCCCAATAAAGTTTTAGGGGTTGTAGCCTTATTAATTAGTATTGTCTCTTTTTATTTCTGCTATGCGACTGGGTCCTATTCTTCATCATATACACGCACGCGCCAGTATAAATTGCCCTTTAGTCGACTCACCTTATCACCCAATCAGCTGATCACACAGGTATGAATAGTGTGGAGCGGGCTCACTTATGTGCAGCAATAACCGTTTACTTTACAACAGAGGTGATAAATTGAAAACATACAACTGCGTCTATAATCTGAATGAGGTTTCGCTTGGCAAGTTCAATCCGACAGCCGAAGAGGATTTCCCGCACATCTAGGTTTAATTACCCAAGCCCTCACTTGCGTCATAAAATCATAGCGAAACAAATCCACTGTAGGACGGACAACAATCGAAACGGCTTCATGTAGGCATTTGACTTCTGGCCGTGTGTAGTCTCCTGGAGCAAAGTGTGTGAAGAGGTGCGAACTGCAACCTTGCCTATGGTGACGAAGGACCTGTCGTCGTTGCTGGAAGCACCCGGGGCGACTCCTATGCGACAGGCCGAGGTGCTAAGATGACCTAAATAAGGACTATATTTAGGCGCAGAACATCATCAGGGAGTCATAGTCAATTCCTTCAGCTCTAACTGCGCTCATGAGAACTAGTTTACTACTCCTGGTTTTGTTAAAACAATGAATCACTGTTTTCGGCATTTCTATTCCTTTTCTATTTTCACTTTGAAACGACTTCTATGTGAAGCACATGTATCATCAAATGAAGCTCATAGTAGTAACCATCGCCCTAGTATTCACTAAGTAAAGTATAACAGAATTGCTCCACTGTTATATTCCAGACATACTTGAAATGTTTCCGCCTTATCCCATGCATCCAATGATTCCAGCAGGATTACCACCTCACCCTATGCTTCCATACATGCCAGTGCCTGTGCTCCCCTCAGCGGTAAGTCATTTTCATAGCATCATTCTGAAGAAAAATATTGAATGTATCCCTTAAAATTCTGAATATTCTTGTACTATTTTGATGTAGCTTTCCTTGCCATGCTCACATTACTCATTTCCTTGTAAAATAGGTCAGTTCTATTGAATTCTTTCCGTCAATGCTGGTAACACTACATTATTTCATCACCTACTATACCCCAAATCAACATCAATTCGAACCTAAACTTATTTTTTTATAGGACCTCAATTTTTATCCCACTAAAACTACTTGTTTTTCGTTTTCATTATGTACAACTTTATTCCTAATCTACATACACTTACCATCGCTATATTTAAAGCCGTAGAAATCTTGCACCATTATGCTAATGCTTCAGTAGGCGTTCTACATCGTTTTATGTCATGTCAGCCATGTTTGTATAGTCCATTTTAAAAGAGCGATAGTTGAGTATTTGGATTAAGATCTGCATTTCTCGCATATCTCTCCGAAAGCGGCACTATTTGTCGCGTTCTCTCTTTCTCTAATATCTCCACAACTATTTTCCCCAGTGAAAAAACATTATAGGCTCTCAAGAGCGACTAGTACTAAATATGTGTAACCCCTTTTGGGTGTAAAAGCAATGTATACTTCAACGCTAAATTTAATTTTAATTTTAATTTCTGCTTTTAATTTCTGCAGTGCCATTTTCTACCTGTGGGAAAACTCTAACCTATACAGAGATGATTTTTAATAATGTATTTACTTCATTTCAAACAGAATGTCGCCCACACAGAGAAAAACTACTGTTTCTGACTCAATAGAACATCTATAGTCTCTTCCAAGCGCAAAAAGAGTTGAGCAACCTTGTGGATCACCTGTTTTTCTCTCATTCCTCTCCCACGTTCTTTTTCTCTCCACTGTTCTCCCAACTATAGTTCAAACGCACGACATGAACTTCCCTTCAAGACATCTTCTATAATGATATTACTATTTAGGCACCCGTGCCAGTTCCTACAACTCCTCTTGACTTGAATGTCACTTACGATAGGGACTGTACGACTCCTGATGGAGGGAATACCAGTGCATGTGGTTCAGGTGAGCTAAGGTGTCCATTTAGTCGTTTCAGAGGAAAAAGGGAAGGCGATGAGAAACCAGAACAAAAAGTCAAAAAAAAGTTCTTTTCGCGCCACTAGCCCTCTTCTACGATTAATCGGGAAGATATTAAATAAGGTTTTTTTGGATATAACAATGAGTGGTTAACAGTAGCAAAGCTAATAATTAAATACTGGACACATTGCTTCCAATTCTTCTGCCAACATGTAGTTAGGTGGTAGACATCATTGTCCTGACGCTTCGAACAGATCGTCGTCTTCAGAGGCCTAAAAGTGGCTCGTGGTTCTTATCTGTAATCGAAACCGCCAAATGTCTTCACTCACCCTGCTAGTTTCCCAACATTACCCAAAGCTTGCTACTCCAAAAAACCTAGGACAAAGGGTAAACCAACCTTGTCACCAATTGAGTCCACCTAGTAACCTGGTTGGCAGAAGAATTGAAATTGAACTAAATGCCCGGGTTTAGAGAGGAAAGCACATGGAAAGTACTAGACATATTAATCATCGGCTTTTTAGACTGCTCTTCGGGCTATTCGAGCTTGGACGGCACTCGCATTACCCCTCCTTGTAAGTTCACCAGTATTACCACATAAACGAAACTTTAATAATTTTTTCTGCCCGATCGATAACTCTGAAAATAACCTCAGGAAACATTTTTATCCAAAATTTATTTTAAATTCATTCACACATCCCTTCCAGTTCCAACTCGCAACTTCCATCCAGGACCGTTTCCCTATTACCCTGCACCTATGCCATTTTGGCCGCCGCCAGCGGTGACTCCCCATCCAATGACAGGTATATGAGACCCTCACGACTAACCGTCTGTCTACTCAAGCAACGAAAAACATTTCCAGGATTCCCGCAACCTCCACGAGTCCCCACTCCCGAAAGAATACTGCCACCAGCACCGGTTTATAGCCCATGCCTTGCTCAAGGTAACTAAAGGTCCATAAAAGGACCCCTTAGAATTTTCTGGTGAAAATTTAAAGTACAGTGGTGGTCGGTAGCGAAGGCTAATTGCCTCACGCCGCCTCAGGCCGCCTCACGCAATGCCGGTCCTCTGGTATTGCATCAAATAACTACTTACAAAAACAACATTTCGAAATCTTTCCTTCAGAGTTCAGTAGTTTGGTCGCACTGCAGCGCTACGGCAAAGAACCACCCTTCAATTTTCATTTCTATTTTTTCGTAAAATTTTGAAATTCTGTTTTTCATCATCTTCAAACTGCTGAATTGTCCCACACTGTGCATTGCAAGCCAATGCATTGTGTGCAGATTTTTTGAGCTGTGCTCTAATAAGAAAAGGAGATCACAAAGTTCTGAAGAAAGGATGTAAAGTGGAGGTAAAGTAGCCTCACGGTAGAATTTTTCACTGCACCGCAGATTTCACATTTTCAAGTTTTTGACTGTAGGTATTTGCGGCTATTTGTGATCACACGAAGGCACATTTGACATATCGATACCACACTTTCATATCAACTTCAGGGCATATTCTCGGAGCTGCAGCCTAAGCAGTTTGGCCACAACATGGGTCTGAATAATGTATCTTACAAAAAAATGCGGTTTCTTTGAGAAATAAAATTTATGTAAAACTCTCCTTTAACTGAGAGAAAAACGGAATATGGTTAACGACGTAGTGGATGTGTCATCATACTACCTCAACAGCGTAATTAGAACCAGTTCCTAACACCTTAGTTTTTTCGCACCTCAGATTCGGTGGCCGAGGTCGCTTACCTTACCGGCAGGCAGCCAGCGTGACCTCAGTGACCCGCCGCACACAACTCGCCCTGGTGGCCCGATGCATTAAATGCTTAACTTGTATTTATGGTTTATTGGCCGCCTACTATTCGATACATTTCGATACATACAGTGAACCCAGCCGCAAAATGAGTGCACATAACATTTTTTATCCTGAGAGTTATGAGCCTAGTGCAAAACGTGCCCATGTTTTTGAAGTCCCCAGCGATCTTGACCTAGAGTCCTCCAATCATTCTAATTCAGATCTTTATCAGTTTACCACTGAAAATTCATCTGATGCTTAGTCCATGTAAAACTAACATGTAGTTGATCTTATGTATATTGTTTATTTAACAGCAGCTTGAAAATGTAGTTTGTATGAGTAGCTTGCATTAAATATTAATCATGGTCGTTCATTAGCAGTGGAGCACTGAGGTCAGGTCGAGGAAGGCTGCCTGCCGGTAAGGTAAGCGACCTCGGCCACCGAATCTGAGGTGCGAAAAAACTAAGGTGTTAGGAACTGGTTCTAATTATGCTGTTGAGGTAGTATGATGACACATCCACTACGTCGTTAACCATATTCCGTTTTTCTCTCAGTTAAAGGAGAGTTTTACATAAATTTTATTTCTCAAAGAAACCGCATTTTTTTTGTAAGATACATTATTCAGACCCATGTTGTGGCCAAACTGCTTAGGCTGCAGCTCCGAGAATATGCCCTGAAGTTGATATGAAAGTGTGGTATCGATATGTCAAATGTGCCTTCATGTGATCACAAATAGCCGCAAATACCTACAGTCAAAAAATTAAAAATGTGAAATCTGCGATGCAATGAAAAATTCTGCCGTGAGGCTACTTTACCTCCACTTTAAATCATTCCTTCAAAAGTTTGTGATCTCTTTTTCTTATTAGAGCACAGTTCAGAGAATCTGCACACAATGCATTGGCTTGCGGTGCACAGTGTGGGACAATTCAGCTGTTTAAAGATGATGAAAAACTGAATTTCAAAATTTTACGGAAAAATAGAAATGAACATTGGGGGGTGATTCCTTGCCATAGCACTGCAGTGCTACCAGGCTACTGAACTCTGAAGGAAAGATTTCGAAATAATGTTTTTGTAGGTAATTATTTGATGCAACACATGAGGACCGGCACTGCGTGAGGCGGCCTGAGGCGGCGTGAGGCAATTGCCACTCGGCAAGCGACCCCACTGTAGTGATAATAATTTCTCTTGCAGGGTACTCATCTTCGCGCATGGCACCGCCGTTTCCTCATCCCGGCTGGATGATGCCGTATGGAGTTCCGCAGCGCCATGTGGTCTCTCCACGGGTGTCAACTCCAGAGTCCACGTGTCCAGGTTC
The DNA here is from genome assembly GCA_037903475.1 of Ancylostoma caninum. Lineage (NCBI taxonomy): Eukaryota > Metazoa > Nematoda > Chromadorea > Rhabditida > Ancylostomatidae > Ancylostoma > Ancylostoma caninum. The sequence goes on from JBAJFG010000387.1 coordinate 406,751, forward strand.
GTTAGCGTTGAAATAAGACATTGTTGGTCAAATTATTACAAAAAAAATCCTATAATGAAATGAATAGAATATTAAATTTGAAAAAAATGTTATAAGTTAGGTAGGATGAAGTGATACAACTTTTAGCTAATTTTAAGTCTGTTTCAGATACCAGTATCAGCATCTCACCTGTTCCAAGCGATGAGAAACCGACTCCGGAAACGCGCACACCTCTGAAGAGGGCTGGAGCTGGGCGAGTGCAGAAGAAAGTGTCAGCTGCCACATTAAAATGTAACTATATTTTCCTTTTTACTGTTACTTAAAATAGTTTAATAGCTCCTAGATTCTAAGATGTTTTTTTCAGCTCAACGTGCTTTCGCTATGCTGCAACTGATCGTCGATCTCCTTATGGATGGTACTAATCGAGACATTATTGAATGGATATCCACAGACTGCCTGGAGTTCACTATTCGAGACAGGAAGAAGTTCATGGTGCACTGGAATAAGATCTCCGGGAAGCAGGTGTGACTCTAGCAAGGTTTTTTTGGAATTTTCTCATGTATTAGCGTAAGATTTTCGCGGTGAAAACTACCAATTTTCAGGACTCGTTCATGGCTATCTCCTGCATGATGCGAGCCGTGGGAAACGATAAAGTTGTGACAAGAGCTGGACAGAAGATTAGGCTGATCACTCGGACTGCGGCATACACCTACCGATTCTTTCCTGATCATGACCTGCCGAGGTAAAAACACATCTAGTCTTCTACATTTTTTTTATAATTTTTATTTTAACAACCAGAAAACAACTACGTATAGCTACTTTAGTATCGGCTTCTGCCTTTTTTTCGAAGATACCACTCGATATCTACTTAAAGTTTGTTTTTCTAAATTCCTAAACAAGTTAAGTCAATATCCAGTTTGTCTTCCGCATCGCACCAGCTACGTGGCGCGGCAAACCAGCTGGAAGTTGTTGCTGTTGAGCGGCATTTTCCACCGTTCTCTTTCTGTCTTTGTCTTCATTCCAAAATGCATGGGTGAGAAAATGAGCAAAAAATCAATACCGGCAACACACAGAACCCAACTGGTCTGCCGCATCGCATAGGTGGTGCGGCGCTGCAGGCAAGATAGGCGGTATACCCTGAGGTAAAAGTGACTGACTTGCACTGTAATTTTCAGCTTCTTTAAAAAAAAAATAATGAGAATCAACATGGTAGCACCAATAATCGAGTAAAAGTAACAAAATTCCCACAGTTTTGAACATATTTATGTGTACTGACTGCTAATCCCGAATTAAATATTACCCTTGGTTTCCATTGCAACAAATAAAAATCTGAAAAGAGACGCTATAACTTCAGCAAAGTTTGGAACTGTATGCTGATTCCCTTGTTTTCAGCCTGCCGATGCTTCGCGATGACGATCTTCAGCGGCTGCTCACAAAGATGTTGTTGTCGTTCCATCTCCATTTGCGCAAGAACAAAAAAGTCGCTGATTCACCCGTGTTCCAACCGCTAATCGGTAAGTACTGGCAGTTCCCGCCAATAATTCAAGGATTACTACAAGTCTGTAAACACAGAATAGCTACTTATTTCTGAAGTTTTCGAGGAATTCATAGGACTCGGTAAGATTAGAAATGACAAAAAGGCAAATCGCCAAATTAGAGGAACACTTTTCAAACCTTGCCAATTCTACTTTATTTCTACTAGTTACCTGCAAAACTGGAAAACTGACCTTTATGTACTAACACTACTGTTATTAATGAATGTAGAACAAAACGATGTTACTTGAAGATAAAGTGAAAGAAGTGAGAGCTTTGAGAAGAACATAGGAGAGCTAGAATGCTGTTCAGTTCGTCACACTCTGGTTTCGGGGCTTTGGCTCACATATTAGCACTTTTTATTTAACTATGCCATATTTCAGGTTATCCCGTCTTCCCATGCTTCACACCAACAATGCTACCCAGGGCTGTCAGCACCCCGGAGCAATCTGATCCTGAAAAAACCTGAATTTTCCCTATTGTCGCTCATTTAGAGGCTATATTTGGTGATATTCTAGTGATACTCTATATAGTCATATATAGCTACGTCACCATAAGGTGTCATATTTATTTTAAAATATTTATGAAGTTGACCATGTTTGTGTGTTTAATGCATGTACATTGAGTCTGCGCTTTATTACCATGAATAATCATGGTGAATAATGTTAATAGTAATCATTTGTTGTGCATTTTGTTGTAAATAAATAAATAAACAAGCTCAAGAAACATTATGTGCATCGTTATAGAAGCAGATATGCTGTAAAACCCTATGCAGTAACTTCGGAAAAGTGCAAAGACACAACAATATCAGCTTTTGGGTTCATACTCGTGGTTTTTAATCAACTTTCTATCCATTTCTATTCTATTCTGACATACTTATTTCAACCGAAGCAAGTCGCAGCCCTTGAAATCCTTGCGGCAAATACCTCCTATTCAGGCCTGAGAGCCTTCTCGACAGATCGAGGAAGTATATGGTTTCACTTCACTTTTACTGGACAAACTAGCAAACAATAGTTAAAAAGGCATTGATACCCTATGATATAATTGAAGAAATTCAAGCGACAAGTCTCACCCACAGTGGTTTGAGATTTTCTTACAAAGCAAGACTTAAGATTTCCTCATGGAAATAGTTTCCAACATAATCTCATCACAGTGTTATACGTGATTTCCCGCAGAACTGCCGGCGAACCCTTTCCAGAGCCCAACTTTTAGGGAGCACGTGGGCGGAGCTAAGATGGGACTACGAGTTTTTCGCACTACCTATGTACAGTTTGCGCTGTCACACAAGGAGCGTACACCCTATCCACCTATAGAGTAGATGATTAGGAGGTCTCACGCTGAGGGGCCCGCCCACAAGCTCCCAAAGATTGGGGCTCGGAAACGATTTTATTGACATTTTTACACGGAATCATGCATTCTGGGAATTTCATGACCGATTCTGAGGTGGATGTGGTGACTGTACAGTCTGTTCCACAGGGGAAGATAGTAGTTGGGGAAACGCAGCAGAGAAGAGGGCGGGAAAGTGTGCAGAGATTGGAGAGAGTGCAGAGAAAAACAGACACTGTGCACGAATACTCAACCATCTTCGCTGGCGAAACAGACTATAGCCGCTGCTTGTGCAATCTATACTCATGTTGAATCAGTGCGATTTTCGAATCGATCATAAGCACAACGCTTTCCACTTTCCACCCACAGGACGATAGTTGGAGAGACATCTAAGAGAAAAGAACGCTGAGCAAAGACGGAAGAGGAAATGAAGGATTTTGAGGGAATGCACGGTAAGCTCTCTCTCGGCGGCGGTGGGGAACAGTTCTCCTGCGACCTGACGCAACCAATCTCAGATGTTTTCGATTTGTTTACGTATTGCTTGTTTACGCATAACTGGAGTAGTTATAATACAATTACCATTGATGGAAAAAAATGCATTTGTGTGATTATTACCTGTCAAACCCCACATTTATTATGAATAACGATGAGCGCTGTGTCTGTCCATGAGAGCCTCAACATACGCATAGATTTATTATTAAACCTCAAGTATCAAACAGTACACATAGTCAATATCTAAATAGCAATGAATAACGCAAAAATGCCGAAAGTGATATGAAATCTAAGTCTGGCCAACGGTTATTGGACGTCGCATACATTGCAAAAGCACGCTATACAAATGAGCCTCCGCAGAGAAGCAATACTGCGTGAGCTAGACGTCTTCATAGAAGGCATTTCTTCAACATACTATGAACACACAACGAATCAATACACTGTAAACAAACAAAACAATCGATATTGCGAATATTGTGGTGTTAGAACACAATGATTAACATGAAACATAACACGCTCATAATGCCGTTCTCGGCGGTAACGACGGCCAGATCCATTATTTCAGAAAAATTGTGCAAATTGGCGGCAAACCGAACAGAAATTGACGAAATTAGCAAAAGTGAGTGAACACATGTCTACTAGGAGATTTGGCGTCGCGGCACAGTGACAGTAACCGGGCACAAGTGATATTTTGAACTATCGGGGAAAGTGATGAGGCAGTAGCGTGCATTCTTGGCGGGATTTCGGGACGATTCCCACGTATGGATAAATGCAAATCACAAAGAAATGATCAAGCGAATGCCCCAGAATTCCGCCGAGGAACACAATAACTCTAATTAGAAACACGTTCTTTCTTGAACATTACCATATTTGGACGAGTTCACTAAGCAAAAATTATAGACCGTAATTTAGTACTCTACTTCTGCTAACCTGAGATATTTCAGCAGGACACACGTCCACACAAAAGCAAGACGACGTCGCTGTGGCTGCTTAAAGGACCTCGGCATGAAAGCCGCGACGAAAGCGCAAAAAAGCAGAACCAACGACCTCGAACTTCGCATTAACGCGTCTGTGTGCGTCAAACGACAAAAAGGCACTGTGATGCAAATGTGATCAATCAATACGATGTTGGTGGCATAGCAAGACTCGGAAGCGAAAAGCAAATGGTTAGCAACGGCGCACTAATTGTGGTTCATACGCAGCGGCTGACTCATTGACATGCGATTGCTGGTGTGCGTCCGTTCGTGTTTCGTCAGATGGTCGGAACGCATGAACTTCTTGCCGCAGTGACCGCATGCGAATCGTTTTTCGCCAGTGTGCGTACGACGATGCCGCTGCAGTTCATCACTTCTGCAAATTTCAAGCTTTATTATATAAAGGCGGATCAATTTGAGATGAGTTTGAAGAACCTTCCATTGATATGCCGCATGCACTATGTATAAAGTACAGCAGAAAGACCATGAAATCCTGTTTTCCCTTTTTTTTTTGTGGTTTTACTGCTACTGAGACATATCTCAGACTCTTTCGTTTTATTATACGTTAACTGTACCGAGCCAATCTGCTGCCATTATGACGAACTTAAGCTGTTTTCGAAAGTTTTTCCTTCAAAGTTCCTTCGTCACTAGCAGAGATGACTATAAACCGCAGCATTACTAAGTCAGCGGTATAGGTAATGAAATGCAGAAAGTTATAAACTAATCGCTGAATCTTTTCTATGTAGAAAGGTACACATATCGCAAAATTTGACAGCTATTAGGTCAAGAAAGACAGATAAAAACAGAAAAAGAATTCATCATCTATAGAAAAGAATGTCTCGTTAAAAATAATGAGTATTTCTACAGAAAACCTATTTAAAAAAATATTTGTGAAGAACTAATCCCGAAATATTCCAAAAAGCTCGCAACCACACGTGTTTCCAACTCACATCTGTCAACCTGACACGCCTTTACAACTTCCACTTGAGTACACAAACCAAAAACCTGTGAAGCTGGCAGAACATATAGAGATCCACAGGCGCCAACAGCTGCATGTTCGTTAAATATCTTCCATTACTGAAGGAGAATATGACATATCTGGTCAAGATTTAGTAGTGCGAAGGCAGTTGAAGCTTAATTTTCACTGAAATAAGACACTTCACCGCTATGGGCTATTCCGTTTCTATCGTAGGACCCAAAAATCCACATTCGATCTAGCCCTGAACCAAATAAAGTCTTCGGCACTTCGTACAGGGTAGGCTAGCATGCGCACCGTGCGAGACGGGCGTGGCAACCTTCACATGGGGTACGCGGTGCGGCTGGCAGCTGTCACGAGCTATCGTTCTTCCTGACCGCCACCCGGCAGAACAGAACAAACATCAAATGTTATGTCACGAGCTATCGTTCTTCCTGACCGCCACCCGGCAGAACAGAACAAACATCAAATGTTATGAAACTTTCTGCATCTCTAGAATCTGAGAAGCGTTGAGAATCGAATCGAAAAATTTCTTGGATATCAAATAACCGAATTATCACAATTCAGATTTAAAATCCCACGCATATCGCAAATATAGTGCGCTCATGAACAGCAGTTACAGTGGATTCAAAAGAAATAACTTCATATTTTTGGCGTAAATCAGCGTCAGGTTGTCCTCGTTTGCGATGGTAAACGCAACTAATAAAGCGTATAAATGGAAAGAAAAATAAAATAAAAAGAAAGCGGTCGTGTTTTAAAGAATGGTAGCCCACACTTACCTTGTGAAACGCTTGGTGCAGTGTTGCCAGTCACAGGCAAATGGCTTGTTGCCGGCATGTCCACGAAGATGTGCCCTGCAGATAAAAGATGCATAGCATTCCCCATGTGTATAACTGGCTCAAAACTGGCTCCACATCTTCGTACAAGCAGATAAGCAGTGTCACTCACCTCAAATGTGACGTTTTTCCATACGTCTTTTGGCAAATATGGCAAATGTGCAATCGCTGTTTTCCATCTCCACTGAAATAGAAAATTAATTAAGGAATGAGAAACTGGCATGTAAGTCCGATTATAAAACCTAATGATGGTCTACGGACAGTGGACCTTTTTTCTCACTCCAACATTGTAAAACTAAATAACTCACGATCTGGGAGCATTCGCGTTCTGACAGTTCGGGCAAGTACACGCACATCGTTTTGGCACTTGACTCTGAAAAGAGAACGAACTATAAAAAGATATAGAATTTTTACATGAAATGAACTTCAAATAGCACTCCAAGAAAATGTGACAAAATTCCGAGCCTCGTAGTCTCACAACAAACTCCTACTGCTACTAAGATAAAAACTTTCGTTTTGAGAAAATGAAAGTAAGCGTAAAATTCCCAAAAGCAATCACATCATCTATTCCCATCTCGTACTCGCCAGCCATCATGTTCGGCGAATCCCCTCCGGCGGTCAATCTAGAGGACTGATTGTGCGAATGGCTCGTCGCCTGACTTGATGGCGTCGTGGCAGCCGAATCGTTGGTAATAATCCATTTCTGTGGATCATTAGGATCCTGTTGGAAGTGAAGATTTCCTAGAAAAATGAACATTACAGTAGTATTTGGGCATTATGCAGGCAAAATTCTACCTAATGTGATTCGCTGCTGAGATTGCGGCTGTGTCGGTGTTCCTCCTGCGCGACCGGAGTCCAACGTTTCCATCTGAACAAAAATATCTTCCTTCACTTTGAATTACTACTGGATCAACTTGATCTCGAACCTGTGCAACATTGATGTGAGTATTGCTGCTCGTCGGCTGCATTGGACTCAGCACAGTCATCTGTTTCTTTTGCGTGTCGGCCGGAATTTGTACCGGGATGAATGTGAGCTAAACGATGTGCCGTTATAGACGAAGAATCCACTACTTACTTCGAAATGAATCTCTTTGGGACTGTCATAGTGTAATTGTGCTCCAACTTACGCTCCTTCTCGAAAACATAGGCGGATTCCACGGCTGCAGAAATGCGAAGGGACTTCCACTATGGATGCAGAGAGAGCATGCTCCAACTGAGTGGGTGGAGTAGGTCTCGCCGCGATTCTGCGACCGCTACGATGTGAGCCCGTACGCGCAATCCGTCTATCTTTCCGACAAGGACTGTACAATAAGTTTCATTCAATTCAATTAGTCTTCAATTAGCTCACACAAGCCAGATTGAACTCTCACATCAGTAGAGTAATTAGTGATAACCGAATCCAGAATGAAGATAAGCACATTCCATTGATTACTCTCTGTCTGCAGGTCATAAATCTTCCACTAAACAAGGAGCAAAAACTCCATCACGACGCTTTAAACTATGGTAAAGTTTGACGTTTGGGAGTATTTCTCCAACATCGCTAACTTCGCCATTCTTTGCAAGCAAATTGTCGTTTACATCAAAAACCTGCACAAACTAATACTAAGCATATGCATATTACCTTCCAAGCGTCTACATTTAGAATCACTGGTCAATGCATGTGAAAAGCACGTCCCAACTCGCCCAACCACACGTCATTCAAGGAACTCATGACCAGAAAACTAATTAATTGTAGTTGGTTTTCTGCCTCTTGCAGCAGCTTTCCCATAATTCTTAGGAAAAGCTGCTTGAAGTGCAACATCTGTGAGAAAATCAATTGAATTTTTGCATCTGTTTCTCGAATTTCGCATTTCCTTTCGCCATTAAATTAAAACATGTACCAAATAGGGATCCTGCCATTGCTATGATTTCTGGAAATTCTCAACTCCAACACACATTCGCACCAAACCAATGAATCCGGAAATTTCACGAGATATTCAAACTGAGAATTTGTGAAGCAATCTCACAACTAGGTCGCTGCGCCGTACTTGTTTGTTTACATTGTTTGATTGTCGCTGTGCATGGTCGCTTCTTCCACTTTATGACCTCAGCTAATTCCAACGTAAACGGTTTTACCCGAACAATTCCACAGAAAAGGTCATCTCCGCAAAAGGTTTAACCTATCGCATCATCCAAACTCAACAGCATAGTAAAGTTGCCAGCGTCGAATGAGTTGAAACCCTACTTTCACGAGTGCTAGCCACCTTAGCTCGTCAATCGCGTTCCGCATGCAACACAATTATGGAAACGGCTTAACGGGAATGAATCGTTGGATTTTTCGTTTGGAAAGTGATTAATACTGACGTATAAGCGCTGCCGTTTTGAATCCATGGAATAAGCCATAAGAATACAAGTGGTCTCTCACTTTTCAAGATTGTTTGTTTTGCCCGCAACTACACGAATCTAAGCGCCGTTATTAGATGCAGCCGAAGGACAATACTCCGTCTGAGTTTTAGTTTAAAAACAGAAATTAGCTTTCAAAAGTTATTGTTTTGGAGAGAGTAAAGGCACTGCTGGGACAGGTTCAAACTTGTCTTTACCTCTTATTTCCTACTAGGCATTTCTTTGGAACAGATAACACATCCTTGCAAGTCGCTCAACATTTCATATGTCCCCTACGAATACGATACCCGAACAACTAATGGAAATTGCCAGCTAAGCGCTTCAGAAGTGAAATTGGCCACTCCGTGGCTGATACAACGTGACTGAACTGTTCTGAGCAATGTAGGCACCCCAGCAATCAAGGAAAGTATCATAGTCCTTCAATGACGTGATCCCACCACCATGTCGTTGAAGTTTAAACCTCATCATATTATGTAGATCCCTTTAGTGTGTCCTCAATAGACTCCCAAGACGCGTATTTCTATCCATCTCCTCGTAAACGGTTTTTACAGTCCACCCACTCGACTAGTATAAACACTGTCGCATACACTTCTCGGATAATGATTACATTAGTCATGCTGGGCGGAGGCATCGCGGCGAAATAATGCCAAGCACCGTCGACGCAGCCGTCCAGCACACAAATATTTGAGCGCGTTGCGCGCGAGCAACAGAATGGAACGGCGCCGCGCCCCAGAGAGTTGAATTGTCAGCATTGCGAACTTACGCGCTTTGTGTGCCACTTAGGACTTGGCAAACAAGTATAGCTGCGGTTCACAGTACGTTTGCAGTATAAGCATCATTTACTTACGTTAAAATGAAGCTGTCAAGAGCGAAGTGTGGTGCTTTACATGCTGATGATACCACCAGCTCAATGATTTAGACTACTTCTAATATCCTATACTCCTTACATCATATTATACTTATCTGTATCCTTATTTCCACGAACATTAAACGCATCATATACATATTGAATACTTTGACTACCGCTTACAATACTACACGCACCAAATCGGAGCGTGACGTCACCAACCACTGTTCCATTTAAACAGAAAGTATGTAGCAGTGGCAGATGATCGATATTTTTCCTGAAGAGGCGTACATAATGTCTTCGTCATCTGCAGACGGAATGAACAATGAATTCTTCGAAAATGTCATGTGAATATGTAGTTCTTCGAACAAAGACGGCATACAAACTACATGTGAATGCGCATGTACAACAGAAAGTCTTTGAATCACTTTGGCGTTGAGTTCTCATATTTGCCATTACGCAGTGAGAAGACTATTAGTGCAATCCACACCGTAAAATCTTCTATATGAACGCAACAGTGGAACAATTGATGATTGTCCTAGTTCAAATTCCACAGACTTCCCTTTTTGCTTAGAAAAACTTCGTAGTCTACATTATCAGCAACTCATTCGAATTTTCAACTTCAGCGTCTAACACCAGTATCAGACACAATATCAAATAGAATGGCCGCAGTTAATTTCACTCACGTCGCGGTTTGGACTATGAGTCGTCGATTTTCTATAATTCTTGCTGTGATAAATCCGATGCCCGGAAGAACAGCTCGTCATCTCCACCAAGAGCTAAGAATTTTTGAAAAAAAAAAACGAGACATTTTTCCTATAACTAGCCTTGTTCGCTTACCATGTTGAAATTGTTTATCTAACTCGAAGTTGGCTTCAACTGATAGCCGGTGGCACGGAATAAAAAGCCCAGTGAAATAATAACCTCATCAAAGGGTTCCAAAATAACATTAAAATAAATCCAAAAGCCAATAACTAGTTTACCACAGGACATTTTTGAAATAATTTTACTGCAGGACAATGCGATCTTTGCAAATCCCTCAAAATCCACACCGTTGCACCACATCACATCGTTTTTTCAGTGTCAGAGCTTTGCCCTTACGATTAATTCCAAGGGATTAATCATAGCACAGAATCAATCTTCTCAGCGGCTTTACTCAATTTTCCTAGGCATGTGGTCCATTATCTAAAAAGCTTTCTCCACTGATTCAATTAATTTGAAATGAAAAGCCAAGATGACCTCACAACATGTTTTCTACACTGTTTTCATGGCTCACATATATGTACTGAGTAGCATTATTTTAATCCCTCCACTGACGATGCCCCCACTGCAACTATTCCTCGAATCCCATGAATATTCCAACAATCCATGATCGAATATTGCCCTTTTCGTTCAAAAGAAATGCCTGAGGTTCAAATCGATCGAAAGCAACCTAGCACCGCCTGGTGGACCGAAAACACAGATGAATTATCCGGCCTATAAGTCTTCTTGATTATGCATTTTGCACTTGATTCAGTACGGTCCTAACAGACTCGTTGCAAGAAACAAAGAAATATTCTTTATATCGGTGTTTTAGAGTGCCTTCCTGAACATTTACCTGCATAAAAATGTTCTATGCGTTAAATGCGTTGATTATGACGAGATAGCCCTTGAGTTGTTCTCATGCTATTCAAAAAAAAAAAAAAAAACAAAGAAGACCTCTAGCGGGTCCTCACTATTTGATATGCGATGACTTGCAACTATCTCACTTTCCGTTTAATTGGAACCTTCATGTATAGTTTTGCTAGGTTAATTTAGTTTACCATCCAGCTCTTCCAGTTATCTTTATCTGGAAGTTCTTTTGCCCTGTTTTAGCATTGTGTCGGTAACTCCAATGGAGAACATTTCAATCAGTGGGCTCGTGACAGTGCTGAATGAATAAGTGGGCTTGTAGTGTATCAAATGAATGGAACGTCGAGCCTAGAGCGAAACACCGAACATTGGAAAAATTCGTACAGATCTAGGCTGCTCACATATTAGCTGGTCAAAAGAATTCAGAATGTAAAGTTATTCTGCGTTTTGTCAACAAAACTGCCACAAATGAGATGCCAATTCATTTCTTTTAGAAGATATGGTCAGTTTTTACTTATCAAATTCCATGCATGTTCCATATTCCAAAAATCGACTTTCAAGTGTACGTTTCACATACTTCACGTGTCGACATCTTAAAAAAAACATGAAACACACATAATATCTCAATGTCCTGAAGAACAATTTTCAATTACCCGGAAGAGTGAAATATTTTGTGGTTTCCACCGCTTCAATTTCTGAGCGCTTCGGCTCAATTACCTATGCTAATATGAAAGTATTGAGCACGTGCACAGGTGAACTTTCAAATGCAAAATACTATGGGCTCTCGCTCATACGAGGAGAAAATCACACTTCATTTCAAAAAATTAACAGCTGTGCTCCTTTCACGTCCCAGCCAGAAGTTAGAAGCCATAGAGCTTAATGAATCAGAAGTACAGTCTATTAGCTTAGTCTATTAGCTCACAGAGCGCGCCTGATCCGACTTTGTCCGCAACTACGACTTCATCACTTTTTCGGCTAACTGATCAATTTTTTGCAATTTTTGGTGTGCGTATGGTGTGATTCCTTCCATTCTTATGTTGTCCTACTGCCATTCGCTAAAATATCCTTCCAGACGAATTCTGCGGGCAGAGTCGTAATTGCAGACAAAGTCGGATCAGGCGTCCTCTGTGAGCTAATCTGATCATAACGTGAACCTCTAAACCCTGTGAACTAAACATTCGCGTTTTAGCAAACAACAAACAGTAAAAACCCGGCTACAGCACGCAACTTCGCGACTTTCCCAAAATCACATGCACTTCACGTGATGCGTAGCGCTAGGTCCCCGCAGAGAATTGTAAGAAACGAGGTACCCTTTCCACCCCTTGCAACACACCTTGAAAACATTCCCATCGACAACGGGGCCCCGTGCAAATGGCGGGCCCGTGTCAATAACGTCATTAATGGTGAACGAGTTTGCACTTTCGTCGCAAAGATCACAGAGAGCCGCCTGCTCCATTTCAAGGGTGCCCGAAAATGCCAGAAAATCAGTAAATGATCACCAAAACTGAGTAACACTAACTATTTGACTAAATTTCCTTCAGGTTACTAGTATTCATTACGATCCAGGTTGGCTTCGGTAGCTAGGTTCCCACGCCTTTGCATGATGAAATTTGAAGGTCAAATTTGGCCATGAGCAACGCAGCAGCTTGAAATACAACCCCAGAATACCCTACTCCTTCGATACGAATTTGCAAATCAATAAAGTATTGATCGAATGTCGGACCCGTGAACACGCACCTGTTGCTGGCCGGTGTTCGGCTGCAGAAGATAGACCTGTTGAGTGGGTTGTTGGGTGGCATGTGGAATAAGGATAACCTAAAATTGTCGAATATTTAGCCGGTGCGTAGAAAAATATTTTGGGGATTCCAGTTAGAAGCCATTCACTCTCTGACCGAATCTCTGAAATCCGCAGCATACCGGTATGGGTGTGGTGTTTATTGGTTTTTAATTTTTTTCACAATTTTCACGCTCTATATGTTATTCGTATACATAGTTCTCTCAGAGCACAAGCGAACATGTCAGCCATGCACATTCATCTACTGCTTTTGAAGAATTCCGTGCTGCTACATATTAATGTGCTATGAAGAACATCTCATGTGTTAATGATGACATGCAATTTGAAGAGCTGTAAATATCACGTTCATCATATACTGGTAGTACTACATACATATTTGGCAACTTTTTGTATTCTTTGTCCATGAGGAGAACATAAAATGTGAAACGATTTTGAAAAGAACAGTTTCTGGTCAATGTCGATGGGTGGGAGACAGAAAGAAAAGTGCAGTCGGGTTAGCAGATAGTATAGTCTTACCATAATTTCCAGGCGTATAGTAAAACTTGGCTCGCGGGATAAAATGGAACTGGGGGGAGGGCACCTGGCACTAGTCGATGATATAACCTGACCAACATGTTCTGACTTGTTTGCATTTCAGGTAACTGCTGGACGTTACGAGAGCTAACATGTCAGAGCGTGGTGGACATGTCAGCTAGCAAGTCAGAACATGTAGAACACGCCAAGTTACCGACTTGTGTTAGGTGCCCCCTCCCACTTTGCTTAGAAATTATTTGGATACATCCTGCTCACCGTATTTAACTTTTTACCTTTTTGGGATAGGGTGCTATGAGATGAAATCAAGAAATTGTATTCTATTTTTAAAATCCCAACAAACTTGTCCTCGATTTCACTTCTCCTTCTGTTAGTCTGCTATTAAATATATACTCCTTCCATTCTGCCAGTTAGGCTCAAATTCGAGCGATTGCGAGCAGCGCTGCAAACCGATCTCAACAATAGAAGCTGTGAATATGCGCCTTTTCGTGCTAGTATCTTTGCAAAACTGGTATAGGCAACGGATTTATGTTTCACATCTAACATGAAAATACACTTCCAAGCTGAATGAAACGAGTAGATGCTCTGATGGGACTAAAAAATGATTCCGCGAATTCCGCGACATCTGTCACCCTTACAAACGGTAGAAAATCAAATCTGCAGTCTGTTAGAAAAAGACGTATAATGATTAAGACCAAGCAAAATATCAGATTAGGTTTTTGCGGAAATCTAGGTATCTAAAATAAGTGACCTTAATAATGCTTAAAAATTTCCAAAGAAAACCAATCCGATGACAAGACACCTTTCATGTTTCTACTGTATTTACGCTTCACCTCTAACCGAAAAAGTGCTTCTGAGCTCAATGAAACGATTAGATGCTCTAATTGAATAAAAGAAGGTGAAAACCGACATAAACGAGGGAAAAAAGTGCTTGTAAAGTGCTAAAATAGTCCAATGGCGAGAAAAATGGGAACGCCCGTCTGCGCCGCCACATTGCGGGTTTCAAAAGTGTCAGTCAGGAAGTGAGCGGCTTTCGGTCTGGTCGAAGCAACTGTGGGCTCGCCGCCCCGTGCCCCGGGGCGACGCTACGGACCACGTATTACCTTAGCGGGTTGCTGCTGGCCGGGTGGCTTCGGAAGGAGGGGCGGCTCGGCCATCGGGGGTGGGGCAAATGACGGCCCGCCCGCCGCCGCAGCACGCCCCGCGCCGCCACGCCCCCGCGCTGCGCCCTCCGCCCGCCGCGCGCTCCCTCGCCGCGCCGGCGCCACGGCACGCCGCCTCGCGCCGTCTGGCCTCTCCATCGGGGTGGTGCTGCCTCGCGTCCGCTCAGCCGTCTGGCGCACACTCTCTCGGCGCCGCGTCACGCCCTCTCTGCGCGTCCGCGCCGGCGCGCTCTCTCGCCGGTGTCGCGCCTCTCTGGCTGCGGCGCCGATTGTTGTTCGCTCTGCGTCTCTCACGCCACCGCCGCCACACCTCTCTCATCCCATTCGTCACAGTGTAAATTGCCGCAAAATATCTAGGCCACTTCGATCGGCCGTTTTAGGGCCTAAGTAGGGCCTAACTTAGGCAAACACTCTTCAAAGGACAGTTGACACGTAGGTGTAACACTTCCGCAGCGAACAATCGTCTTTGAACAGTTCTTCCTGAAAGCACTCTCCTTTGTAGGAGTATTGATCGAATTCTACAATTGTGCCCTGCACAAGTCCTCCCCTACCTATTAAATTGAAAAAAGTGGATTTTTTCTTTAATGTATTCGCTGCTACTGTTGTAAACAAACGTGTGCAGTACGTTATTTCTATCAAATGACCCTAAAGCACTAAACTAGGCACTTTTGCACCTTGACTTGTATACTTAGGACCGAATAATGCGTTAGATACCTATCGATCCATTCGAACTTTGAAAATTCGGCTCCGAATAAGTATCTGGTTCGGTTTGAAGTTCATAGCTTGTTTGAAAGAGAGGGAGCAGTGAAATCCTTTAGGAATGACAAGAAGACATTTAGGTCTATCTCTTTTTTAAACGCTTGAAATCTTCGGATGTAGTCCTGAGCGAATAATTAAATGAATTGAGTTCTTCGATTTTTATTCTGTCCTAACTATACCGCACAGCACTTCTATATCCTAACACGTCCTATCATAGTTTTAACGAGATAGAGCGGGCGATTAAGACCTGTTAAAATACACGTAATGCGCGTCAGAACATGGCAAAACCTGCAGATTAGCGGCGTTGCGGCAGTGGTGCTGAGCGGCTGCGATTTGCTACAGCGAAGGTACCTGCGCTGAATCAGAACAACCGCGAGTATATGCTCAGACTGAACTCATTCATAAAATGAATAAACAGTAGAAAAACGTGCTTCCTCGCTAATCTTCTGGACCAAAGCTACTTTGCCAAGCGCTGCCATCGCATCATCCGTTCGATCATAACTCTTGCTCTGAACAGCTGCTTGATTTTTTTCTTGGTTAAGCTATTGTTAAGATTCTAGTTAGTCACCTAAGAACATCAAACTAATTTTGTACAGGGAACGTCAGTCGGGATTACACCTCTCGCAATGGGAGCAGCGCCACATCACTCGTTAACTCAAGTTGTTACCGTTAACCGTTGGGATCAACGTCTGGGTAAATGCGAGGCAACGTGGGGTAACGAGTGAATTGGCACTACTACTACTGCGAAGAATGCAATCACAGTTGAGGTGCCCTTTGTGCGAGTTATCCAATATCTAATAGTGGATTGGCTACTTAACACTAACTTGCCTAGGAGCGCTTGGCAGAATGAGATTTAGAGGTGGAAAAATCTGGGATATTATTCACATTATCGTAAATGAAGCTTTTTAAGAATGTTCTCGAGACAAAGAAAAGTTGCTTTTTCTCCATGGCTCAGTTGTGCACAAGAACAAGCTGGAAGCGGAAATAGTGGAATTTTGCGGTGAAATCTCAATGTACTCGAATTTTTGTAAGCGGCAAAGCGCTTATCGAATCCGCTGCATCGCAACTACATAAGCTTCCCCTTCCCTAGGGCCATATCAACCCCTCTGCAATTGCAGACGCGACAAAGCGCACGAAAGACAGGGCAGCAAAGGAAAATACTCTTTATCTCCAAACAATGTAACAATTACAACAAGCATAACAGGTATTAGTAAATCGAGCGCCCACATTATGTCCACGGTCGACGACCGGCCCGCTCACTTCTTTTTGCCGCCCGTTAGACCAGCGCCGGCGTTGAATTTGAAGAGGATGACGTCACCGTCCTCGACCACGTACGTCTTGCCTTGTTGACGATATTTGCCCGCTGCTTTCACCTGAAATTAATTAATTGATTACACTTGAGACGGGGCGGGGGCGCCGCCGCAGCGTTCAGCAACACGCGGCGCAACAGATTCAGCGTCGGAGAGGTGCTTACGGTGCCCCTTTTTGTGTGTTCATGCGGCACTGCGAACACTTGTGGTTGGTCCAAATGTTTCGCATGCTATCTTCAAATCTTATATTAAATCAAACTAGTTACTGTATGACTTGTTTACTTTAGTAATAAACAACGTTTACTTTAGTAATAAACAACCATTTAGCCACTAGAAAAAAAACGACTGGTCTGAGGACTGTAAGGCTTTAAAGCAATTCAGATAAAGCAAACGCTTTGGGCAGTGATTCATGAAACGATGACGTCACAAACCAACGATGATTAGCATGATTGGTTATCATATAGATTATGTAATGGTAGGAGACGCAAGATGCGATAGTTGGTTTGCCCTATCCTGGTTTGCTTGATTGTGCGTTTATGAATCCTAGCCCTTGTGCCACATGCATCATTGAGATTACCCGGAGTGACTGTGTCATTGATGTCAACACGTTTACCCTGAGTAATATCAGTGATGCATACACCCCCTGAGGTCAAGGAAGTACAAATAAAGTCCAAGTTATGGGTTGTTCTGCAATTATGGACAAGTTCCTTCGCAGGAAACGTCAATTGTTATTGCATATCTCGCATTGCTGACACCACCACATCGCTTGTGTAACCGAGGGCCTGAATGCATCACCGGGATTACCCAAGGTAAACGAGGGTGTATCATCATGAGGGGAAAAACGGCATTACCAGGCTGCTGCGATTGGCACACTCAGTCAATGCGCCAATCACGGTAGCCAAGTAAGGCCTCATTTTCCCTCACGATGATACACATTTAAGGTAAACGTGTTGACATCTTTGCTAAGGATCGGCAAATTTGGGGTGTATTCACAAGTTTACTCTGGGTTACATCAATGATGCAGGCCCAATTTGATATACTAGTTACAGGATCAACATTTGGGTTTAAGCGTGTCTACGTGAGTTAACGAATGATGTGGGAGCGCGCCTATTGCGAGCTATACATTAACGATTGACATTCACTGTACAGAGAACTTCAATCGTTATTTCAAACCTCGCAGTAGGGACAGCCCCAGCCCATCACTCGTTAACCCACGTTGATATGCGTTACTCATCATAGGATCTGCTGTAGAGTGTGGGTATAAGTGGACTGGGTTTGATCAAAGTGTGGAAGAATTATGAAATATTAGAATCACTTCAAGTTTAACCTCATGATAACGAATATCATGGCAATTCCATGGCAAAGCAGCTGAAAAAGATCTGAGCACACCCCATCAAAGCAGCGCAACTTGAAGTTTTGAACAAGCTTTTCGAGGTCAAGCTGTTTACACCCTTCCAGAGCCGTTACATACGCCGTTTCAAACCTTTGTAAGACTTCAAGGCGCAATTCAGGTCAAGGCGAATCCAGCTGATAACAGCCTTTATCAATCGTCTTCGTTGCCGACACCACTGCAACAGGGACATCCGCGCGTCATTACTCCACCACTTTACCAGAATGTCGTCGTCAACGTCGTTGTCACCAATGTTGCTAACAGGTCCGAATTAGGCCACGCCCCGTGATGGACGGGGGAACGACCCTGATCGAATGCCCTTAATTGCCGCTGGCCGGCGGGCGGTCCCCGTCGGCTGATGACACCGCCAACAGTGCGCGGCGCTTAATCGCAAAACATATCGACGACCACGCCCCAGCTGCCGGTGTAACGCTGGTTCTTGTACGACTTTCGACATCGTAAATAAGATAGATGAGAGCAATGATCAGTTCCCATGGCGAGGACAACTTTTTCAACAATTTGATTAGTGTTTAATGTTCTGGCTGACGTCCGTAAACATAGATAAGCAAGGGAATGGCAGCATGCCAGATGGCTGTGCATCAAATTGGGCGCACTTCCATAGCAACTCGTGACGAGGTGGAAAAGTGTGATGCCTGAAAATTGCGCGTCTGAAACATTCAAAACATACAACTGAACCTCACCATGGAACTATCTGTCAGGATTTCCGCAGGCGTAGGTTTTCTTGACGTCCCGAGGTTATGTACACCGTTGTACAGGCCACCCAGGAACTCGTTCCAAACCTTTCTTTCCCAGGTACCGCCAAGTGCTAGGATTATCGGATACTTACCACTACCCGTAAGCGTAACGCTCCGATAGGAAAGCATACAGGAAAGAAGAGAAAAACGAGAAAACAGCTGTTTCCGCTCTTTACCCGAGAAGCTCGGTTTAGCTTTGATGTTAATAACGAAGAGCAAAAGGAACTCGTAAAACATGATCGAGGACAGGCCGGCTGACCGAGATTACCCAGGGTAAACATGTCAAAAAATCCAATTTCCCCTCGGTGACATGGATGCCAACTAGTTTACCCTGAGAAATCTCAGTGGTGCATCCATGCCCATGACTCATCAACTCATGTGCGACGAACGACAATGTAGCCCACTGAGCCATACCTAACGCCTATTAAGTAATTTACCGCAGTTCAACAATGTAAAAAAAAGGTTCCAGCGGCTGGCAGTAGCACGCCGAGTGAACAAGTGTTCTGAAGCTCTGAAGTGCATGACGGAGCAAATATTCTGACCTGACGCCAACAATCGGCTTACAAACGCTTGCTACACGAGCAAGCAATGTTAGACTTTTTCCGCATTTCAAGCTCAAGAACAGAGAACTGCGGTTGAAGTCAGTCCTACAGTCAATTTAACTCTTTGGTGTTCACGTTTAACCAATGCTCCTTCTCAGGAAAACAGCAACGCCCAGAGTCCAAAAAACCACTGCTTCTAACGCAACTTCAACAGCCGTAGAAACCATAAATGTGTAAAGACATCGAAGATCTGGATCTTACAATAACAGCATTTGCTGTTCCTCTCTTGCGAATGGACCTTCATCAGCACACTTTTCTACTCCGACGCCAACAAAGCAGCCATTCACATGTAGTGATTCAGCAAAAGTGGCATTGGTTCCTCATGTCAATCCTAACCTGGCCATAAGTAAATCCGCATATAAGAATCCATAGAAACGAGCTGAAGGGGGTTTCGCCATATATGGGAAGAGTTCTGACATAGAATTCTAACTGAAACCCCTAAAAGCCAGCGCGCCAAGCCACAACTACTCCCAAAATATGGGCACGTTGAGACGTTTACCATGGGTGATTCCGAAGATGCATCTAGGCTCTGACGATAGCATCAGCGCACAAACCTACACTTGCCTATTTCCACGGTGATTATGTGCTTAAACTGCATTTCAACATGAGGACAATACTCATGGTAACCCAATTACCCAAAAAATGGGATATGGCCTCGAACGCATAATTGAAAAGATGTGCAATCCATATCCCTAGGTATGATTACCCATGAGTAGCAGCTGTATATAGACAAAGCCGCGCATAGGTAAACATGTTGATAGAAGCCGGGTAAAAGGGAAATTTTGGCACGTTGATACATTTACCAGAGGTAGTCTCAATGATGTATCCGGGGCTTGGAAAATGCCACTGGGTAACCGGATAACAATGAGCTGTTGTTCCACCAAGGTGGTTTCGTCATAGCGTCCTATAGAGGGTGAAGCATGTAGTGATCAATTGCCAAAAAAAGATCCCGGGAAAAAAGATGGGGATAAGAACGGTTGTAACGGGAAAGGTGGAGGATTGTTAGCGTGGCCACTATGGCGGAGCAGAAATATACCCGCAGAAGGAAATCGAAGCCTTCTTATTGGCGGAGGGTTGTGGCTGTTGAGTTTTTATCACCAGAACGCTTGACTGTGGCTCCTTATTTCACCATTAGCAATGTCACCATACGATAAAATCTCACTGAGGCCTAGCATTCTAAAACACGACACACGTCATGAGGGAACAGCTGCTATGACCACAGCACACCCTGTTACACTAGCGAACACATCAAAATCGCAGCATCCATGCACTTTACGTTTTTTGAAGCAATAAAGATGCCACAAGTCACGTACCTTGTTTTCTTCACCCAGCTCCATTAAATCCGCCACTTTCATAACTTCGGCCATGATGAAACCTTTTTCGAAATCAGTATGGATTCGACCGGCAGCTTTCGGGGCGAGGGTTCCTTTCTGAAAGGTGTTAAGGTTTTTAGGTGGTTGGCAACGTTGTTTGGAACAAAAATAATTTTTCAGCCTTTATTGTTGTGAGTTTTAGGTTTTATTCTTTTGTTTACTATTGGTGGATTAACAGGGTAGTGTTATCTAATTCAAGGTTGATACCCAACTGAATCTGCAGGTCGACATTACTTCTCAATAAAACATACCTGAATTGTCCACGCTTTGACTTCATCCTTACCAGCAGTGAAGAAGTACTCCAACTGCAATGCTTTATAACCAGTGTGGACAATCTGAAAATAGAAGAACCTAATTAGATGTCAGCTTCACCTGATCAGTTGAGTTCGTTGTAAATATTTACCTTATCCAGGTTGGAGCTCGTCTGGTTCTCTTTACAGAACTTCTCACGCTCATCTTCGGGCATATCCATCAGTTTATTTTCAAACACGCCAGAGAACGGAATCAATGCTGCGCCTGGATCATTCTTATCGATCCATTCCTTGATCTTTGGCAACCATTTGTTCTTCTAAAAGAGGAAAAAAGCGAAAATAGGGAAGTTATAAGCGGAGGAACTTAATAGGGTCAATTTACCTTCCGAATATAGTCCTTTTCCGAGAGATTGACTAGATAAACGATTGGCTTGGCTGTTAAGAATAGATGTTTGTTAAGGACCTGTCAAAAATGCGCAAATTAATGGAATAAAATGATTCCAAAGCCTAAATAAACCATTGAGATTACTCGGGATAAACGTGTCAATGATAGGTAAGTTTGGGAGCAAGGTGTTTACCCCAGGTAACCTTGATGATGCACGCAACCCCGAAACAATCAAAAACCAACCTCAATTTCCTTCTCATTCCATGTATCCAGCCTGATCGGCTTCTTCTCATCCAAATCCTTCTTAACTCTTAATAATGTGTCGTAGTCGACCTAGAATGGAAAGTAGTGACCAGTATTCCAGCCTAACGATAACAAAGCATCTGGAAACTCATTGTACCTTCAACGTCTTGTCACCGGCTCTTGTGACTTGCTTCTCGACTTTATCTAGAACTCCAGCTAGCGCTTGTTGATCCTTGGCGAATAGCTCGTCGCTGATAATGTCAAGGTCACGACAAGGGTTTACCTCACCTGAACAACGAAACAGTCGTAAAGCTACCCATATTGAATATTCATATCAGGTTGCCTGAAAGGTATTGTATCTTGACAATTTTTCGGGTTAAGCCAGAGCTGGTTTGTCCAAAGCATACATACAGCCCATCAGGGCGCAGCACCAGATGGTCATTGACCACCAGGACTTAGTAGCGTCCTGCAGATTCAGGCGGCTTAGCACCAATGTCCGATGTGTAGCCAACCGCTAACCGTCTTCTGATGTTAGAGACAAGCAGATTTCAGAGAGCCACTCCTGGAGGATCATCAAACTCGTGGCTGAAGGCCACCGTTGTTGAACCATTTACTCCAGCCCTACTCTGCCCTCTGGTGCGCTCCAGTGATAATCAGGTGTTGCTCAACCTGTAGGATACGTATCATATTGGAATTTTGACTGTAGATGCGCACTATACCAACGAGTATCCCCCCAAAGTGGCACCGTTCGTTTTTGAGAAACCGTCTTCGTTTTTGAGAAAAACCGTCATTAATGGTCAAAAAGTGGTTTTTGACCATTTTTTGACCATTAATGACGGTTTTTTTCAGAAACGAAGACGGTTTCTCAAAAACGAAAGATGCCACTATGGGGGAGAGTTGGTACCACCTAGGCGCATTTCCTGGAGTTGACAGCGTATCGGAACACTTCCTCAAACGAGAGAAATTTCCTGAGAAAATTCCGGGTTTGAGAGAAAAAAGCGCGCTCCAATGACAATTTCTTGCATCTGACAGGTCCTATAACAAGTTTCAACGAGTTCTCGCGGCATCAAACAGTTCCGTACTGAGATCGGTTTTTCGAGGATTTCAGCTTGAATTTGAGATGATTTAGGCTGTCTTCGCTAAATGGTACGCATTTCTTGCTGAAACATCATTCGTCGTCTCACTAACACTTATTTAAGTCACTTTTTAGTGTTATCTGCTTTTCCTGAAAGAACCCTAGTGTGTAGGTACTTAGTAGCCCATTTCGGAATCCGACTGGACTTAGTACTCCTCAACCGACACTGACCACCTAGTGCTGCGCCCTGCAGCCCATTCAACCGGCAGTCGGTATTGGTGGAAGGATCATGGACTGATATGCGGCCAGTTTCAATCAATATCAAGCATGCTTGATAGTGCAAAATCGCACCATTCAGCTCCAGTCCGTGAATGCACCAGTACCGACTCCTTTCCGAATGCCCTATAAAAAGGCCAGCAATCTAACTCCACTAAATTCATCTTAGTACTCCTCAATCTCCAAGATTTTCACATAATTCTCGTTCACGAATTACCTGATCAACGGCAATATGTCCATAATGTCAACTGTTAATTTAAAAAAAAAAACTAGATAAGAACACCCGCAATGAGTAAATATAAAGCAATCCCACACATACCCTCAACATGAGTGACGTCATCGTCCTCGAAGGCCCTCACAAGATGGAACAGGGCCTCACAAGCAGATACATGAGACAGGAAAGCGTTTCCTAATCCCTGACCTTCAGCAGCTCCTAAAAGTATGCAAACTAGGCCAGCTCTTTCGAAACAGCTATAGCGGGTTTCAGAGCTGTGCCGCGCCGCACCATATGATGAACGATAGGGCGCCGCAACGCACAGCGAGATCGCGCGGCAAGTGGCGAGCTCACTCTGCGAGTCGTGGAGTCGCATGGTCTGAGGTATTCGTTGCCGCGCGGCAAATCCAACGCGACTTCCACAGCAACTTTCCCGCGTGCGAGTCACTTCTCGCGCCACGACGTGCCCCCCATCGAAAAAATCTATGAAACCCGCTTATGAGCTGACCTCCGCAATCAAATTACTATAGAAAACTACCTTTCACCAAACCGGCAATATCTGTGACATTGAGATAGGCAGGCACTTTGCTGACTGGGTGGTAGTGCTCGCATAACCAGTCGAACCGATTGTCGCTGACTGGAACCTAGAAATAAGAAAATAAATGCGCTGTGGACATTTCCAGTTATTGCAGGGTGTGCCTTCATGAAGTACCACATTAATACCTTTCTCCTCAACCAATTTTTATGCACTTAAGCATTAAACCTCACACTCAAATTTCTAAATCAAAAAAGTGGGGAAAAAGCTCAATTTCTATTTTAGCGGTCGCCGAAAAATTTTCGTGCTGGAAGATGAATGGGGAAATATGTATAGAAGGATGTTTGTAACTCGGAGAGGAGATATCAAGGCAATCATAAAATTGTGCATTTTTTGAACAATTAAATCATCAATGTAGAAGCTAAGTATTTTTTACAAATAGAGTAGATGGTTCTCATTCAGGCAAAGAGATTGAAATCGAAGTGAAGGTAAAGTATAGAGGTTTCTTCCTAACTTATAGAAAAGAAATTCGGTACGAAAAATTTTAAATAGGAATCTCAAAAGCTCGAAGCCTTTGTCGCCAATCCCGCGTAGACTACAGCACCATAAATTAGACCTACTAGACACTGCGCATGGTTGCTTTCCGCTGCATAAGCCGCAATTTAAAACAAATACCTTGGTCACAATACATTCTCACAAAAGAGACACAACATTATCAGGAGAATTTTTCAAATCCCATAAAAAAATGGGGAAATAATGTCCCCAGGAACTTCAGGAATATCACGCTCTCAGAGAGGAACAGCTTCCTGTGCACCAACGCTTCTTTAGTTTGCTGTAGAGGCTTTTTGTGCAAAACGAGACAGTGTTCGCGTTAAAACTCGTCCAGTGCTGGTCAGTGGAAGATTATAACCTTCAAAGAGCCACTCTTTGTTAGTGTTTCCAGCAAAACTAGAGCATGGATGCAAATAGCGACGCACTAATGTACAATGCCGACAACCTCATCAGTAAAGCAGCAAAATCGGGCAGAAATAGACACCAAAAGTGGAGTTACTGCAGGCGCAGTGTCTGTTCTTGCCTGTGAGAAAGGGACTTGCATCACTCTACAACTGCAGAGCTATGAATAAGGTAGAAGTTGAGTCAAACACTTCACGGAGGAGCAGAAACAAAGTCAAAGCAATATTTTAGTACTAGAACGAACTTCGCTGATTGGACGAGTGTTCTGCCCTCCTGTTTCGCTACTCGTACTAAAATCGATCCTTATCATGGTTATTTAGCATCAGAAAACCAACCCAGCCATTTTGCATCAACGTGTCCACCGCAATGTATGACTAATCAATAACCACCTTGGAACACTAATGCACGAACATAACCCTTCAGCAAATAGGATTTACTTTAGCAAAACGTACTCAAAGAACGGAAAAACAGATAAGCACACTAAACTCACCCTGCTCTCATTCGGGTCGATGGTACAGAACGGGAAATTCTCGGCCTGCGCCTCTGACTTTGTCAGCACGTTGAAGAACGTACTCTTACCCACGTTTGGTAGACCCAGAATACCGATCTAAACTAGGAATAGAAGCAAAAACACAAAGAGTTCGCGATGAAGGGAGAATCTAATACAGGGTGGATAGAAAAAAGGCAATACGGCTTCGAATCAGCGGAACTTACTCGAAGATTAGTCCCGAGTCGTCCTAGCAGGGGAACGCGCTCAACCTCTCCCTTCTTCTTTGGTGGCATCCTTCAATGCTTCCTGCGCTATGGCGACCCACTGATGACCAGCTACCTCACTTAACGAGCGATAGATTAGGAACAAGAAATGAATTTAGCTGAAGAATGGTGCAATTTGGATGTTTCTACACAGTTCACGCTTGCAGGCGCTCATTTGAAGGCTCCATGAAGGGCTACATTTCTAGAATCTATTCCATAAAGGTTTGAATAGTTTGGTTTCCTACGTTTTTTGAACAAAGCCCTCTCTCCAAGGAAGAGGCAGCAGTCCTACTATTTTTAAAAGGGTGTAGATAGTGCTTTTCCCAAAAAAAAAAAAAGAAAATCTATGGAAAACGTCAGTAAGAAAAACTGTGGTGCAACTAGCTCTGAATTTTACACGCAGAGTGAATTTTTCCTGTGGAAGATGCTGTGATTTGGTCTTGCACTGAATATTCAGTCGGGTAAAACGCCAACCCAAGGTGATGACCACCCAATATCCTGAACCTCAATCACAGACCATGTAAACCACCAATTTCACAACACTATAGAGTTTACGATGCGAATTGAAGCATGTTGTGAACATAACTCCCCCTACTTTAGCATAGATGAGTAAAGATAGGAATATCAGAGATGCACATGCATTTCCGCAAACACCACTACTACCCAATAACTGTGAATTTACCTCAGTATAATTTGAAACAAAGAAAGTAAATGTCAAAATGTAAGCAAAGAGTCACATTCCTTAATAGTCCTAAAGAAGGAACTCATAAGCTACCCTCATCCGCATAAAAAGAAAAAAATTTGAAAAACTCGGTAAAATTTGGTTCCAAACCCAAGAGATTCTTCCAACAAATGGATACCTCTATACACTCTACACGAAAAGAAAAGAAACACCTATACCCCCGAAAATTTGCTCAAATAAACAACCTACACATAATTCAACCAAGAAAATCTTTGTTAGACAACATCTGTGTGATAGCACATGCATCACCACCATAGAAAAACAGAACTAAATGACCTGTTTATTTCAGAACGAACAAAATTTACCAAAAATAACAGTTCCTGATACATTTCTTAATCATTTTCAAGTTTCGCACAAAATATTAACAAAATAGGAAAAAGATCAACGTAGATAGCGCTACACAGCGTTGAATACTATACAACAAAAGAGAGGAATTCGGTTCAACACGTTCAGAAATTCGCTAGCAACTTGTAAAGCACACCGCTTGCGAATTGTGATACATTGAGATCGATTTAGAAACCTGGGCGAGGTGGCATCGGCGGCATACCGGGCGGTGGGACACCGGGAGCACCATAACCGGGCTGCATCACACCCATAGCGGGACCTCCTAGAACGAAACGGCCGGAGATAATATGTAAAAGTGCTAAAGGTCTATGATGATGGAGCGTAGTACTCACCAACACCCCTGACTGCGCCAGTGAGTCCAGCAGCAGGTACTGGTGGCATACCAGGCGGCATAACGGGCATTCCTCTACCCACGGGCTTGGACTGGCCTGGACCGGCGAGACCTCCGGCCTTCGGGAGACGGACAGTGTCGTCATCCTTGGGTGGTGGGCCATCAACAGTCATCGAAACGATGTGCTCTCCACGGAGCAGCACCAAGCCGAGAGTTCGCTTCTCTTCTCCTTCAGCAATCTGAAACTCGTTGTCACTTTGAGCGTCGCCTAGATATGAGACACATAAACCATTCGTTAGTTCATGGAAAGGTTACTTTTAATGGAATTAGGCGCACAAAGAAAAGAAAACGAGTTCTGAAGAGCATATTCATTGAGAAAAGAACAAAATTCGGCAGGAAAAAAAACAAAGATTTCCCCTCGCATAAACTTACGCTGCACAGTTTCAGATACAGAAAAAAGTGCAAAAGAAAATTCAAGACTTCTCACTAACCTTCTTCCCTGGCTTTGGCTTAATCTGACGGAATTCCTCACAATCGGCGAGCAAAATATTCATATGCTTATCGAAGGCTGAAGTGAGAAATCAGACTATTAAGTGACTATAATGTCTCGGAATAGCTTTTCTTCAACATTGAAACACCTAAAAAACCAAATGGACGTGTCACAAACCCTTGAAGTATCCCACAAATGTGCGGGAATCCTGAAGAATCACCTTCATCCTGAAGTTCAGGTGTGCCATCATCTTGTTGTTCTTACTGATCGTCTAAAAAGCAAAAGAATATCAAAGAGTTAACCGTAGTTTGAGAAGACTTAAAAACGTAAACGTACCATCTTGACTGTGGTGGGATTTCTGAAGTGTTCAAACTACTGTGTTGTACCCCGAAAAGGTAGCACCTGGAAAACTAGAAGATTTCTGCTAGCTGCAAGTAGCAGTGAATCATATATTTCCGAGAAAAAGGAGAAAAGGCATATGTTTGAGTAATATATGTACAAAGAACAAAAAAATCGTTGGTTAGTTCACGGAAAAGTAAAATTTCATTAAAATTACGTGCCTTCAATTGTCACCCAGAACGACAGGATAAGGCCTAAGCAAATCACAATTCTCTAATACTTTACAATTCTCTTCCTCTATATCTAAGAATGGAATTAACTGCATACATAAAATGAACAAGCCAAACACGAAATACTAGCCAGCTCAAAATCCAACAAAATTTGGACGTTAACCAATAAGAAAGATGTTTAAAACGCTACCAAACTCAACAATTTAGCGCCAATTCTTTGCAATTACGGAGTTTTACAAATGTAAACACAACAAAACATAAATAAGGAAACTTAACGGATTTACAACACGAATTTCTCTCTTTCGAAAAAGGCGGAGCCCGCGATGCAGACTGACAATCGCCGTGGGATCACCGCTACCAAAATGAACGCGTCCTTTAAGCAATTGGCTTGGAGCACGGAATAATCAGTGCTGCCTGCGGTGTGAAATGGAGCGTAAACGCTCTTCCTACACTTCTGGTGTTGTAGTTTCACTTTGTGCTACTTGTCATGAAGAAAAAGTGACGCAAAAGAGGAACAAAATACAAGAAGATTAGAGACGCCATTCCGTTCAGGCCCAGGGTTTCCAAGAATATTTTTTTTTCCGCACGAATATTGTATAGTACATACATAGAGTAATTGAACTGCTGAACTCGAATATCATATCCATTTTGTACAAGAGATGTCGTTCTTAATCAGTATACAGTCCTTCTCAAAAATACTTGCCTCACTCTTGACCGCCCATCTGCTAAGCCGCGCCGTATCACCTACAGTGGACGTCAGTGGCGTTGGCCCATCTGCGTGTTCGAGAAGGATGTTGTGCAACAGCGCCGCGCGTGCCGTAACTGATGTTTTTTGCTGCTGTTACGCTATTTCTAGCAGCTTTTCTACCCAATGTCAAGGATTTTTGACCAAATCGGGAGGAAAAGGCCTAGAAATAGCATTCTTGCGGCAGACGACACCGATCCCAGCGCGCGCGGTGCGGTTGCGCGGCGTCTTTCTCGAGGCCGCAGATGGGCCACCGCCATTGCCGTCCACTGTACATATGCATTATCATACGTGGTGTGACGTGGCTAAGCTGACGGGCGGTTCAGCGTGAGGCAAGAATTCTCGAGAAAGACTGTATGTGGAGATGCTACCGTGTTCGCCTGTACATTATACACATCAGTCAAGAGTCGGGACCGCGGCGCGGCTCTCTTGGGCAGAGTCACGGGAGCTCAGCATAGGGGGCGCCTGCGTCTCTGCCCATGACAGCCGCGCCGCGATCTCGACCCTTGTCTACGTACGTTTGGGGTTTCCTATACATCGACATTTATTTATTCATTTTTACTTATTTATTTTGATTAATTAATTATTTATTTATTTTGATTTATTTATCTACTTATTTATTTTATTATTTTTCATGGGGCACCCTTCTAACTTGCCCGCGGGATCGCTGGGTCCATGTCTTTCACGGGGAACATTTAGAACAAAACAAATGGGAGGAGAAATCATCTACTAACTAAGGAAAGTCAATAACTACGTATTATTTCATATCTCTATTTCATCCAGCCTTATCTTGTAATTGAATAAATAAATAAATAAATAAATAAATAAGTAAGTAAATAAATAAATACGTGAATAAACAAATGAATATGTGAATACATCTTAGCCTAAATGTGCCTTCGCTGGTCCTAATTTTTCTTCTCCACAGCACAAGATTTGTATGTGCGTAACTGTCTGGAACCAATATGTTGTGAAAAGTGTCATTGTCGCTGATCTTTCTTTTTATGCTGACTTTTTCAAGAAAAAAAATTCACACAATCCAATCTGGCAGTATTTTTTTATGATTATAATGCAACTGGCTAAACAAGGCTATAGAGGAGCAGGCGTGGCTCAAGAGCAAATGCTGGAGGTACTGACCTGGCACGGACGAGTTGCTCCGACCAGCTCCCAGCTGCCAGTGTTATCAACGCAAAGCCAAAAATTCACTGCGAAAATATCCTATGTAAGTTAATTCTTGGCATTGCTTTCATAAACCGACATCCTTTAGCCTTCATGAAAAATTTCTCTCACTGAGAAAAAATTCCCGCTGCACGTACCATATATAATCTGAAAAAGGGTGGAGGTCTTTGCTTAACAAACATTCAATAACCAACTGGTAATTGCAGAAATCCTGTGCAATGGACGAAGTCCAAGTTAAGAGATTCATCATTACCCGGAGTAACCTCAATGATTACATCATTGAGGTTACCCCGGGTAAACGTGTTGATATTATACGTCTGTTAACGATAGGTAAATTTGCACAGTGTTGAGACGTTTACCCTGGGTAACCTCAACGAGGAGGCTTTAGATGGGTAAGAGCTACCTAGGATCTCTCTTAGCTTTCATATGTGTTGAATTTTTAGAAGGGCAAACGGCGTAAACATTATTCTGGACCCCACACTATATGACTCAAGTAAAGTAGTGATTCTGCCTTGACGGATTCCTGGAATCAGCTGTACACGTTTCACCATGGACTTCATATTTCACCTCGTAATGTAGCCCACTTATCATATATCCCAATCGAATGACGAAAATTGGTTAACATGGACATCAACACGTCTACCCAGGGTATATTCCAATGA
This sequence comes from Ancylostoma caninum, assembly GCA_037903475.1. Lineage (NCBI taxonomy): Eukaryota > Metazoa > Nematoda > Chromadorea > Rhabditida > Ancylostomatidae > Ancylostoma > Ancylostoma caninum. Next base: position 437,131 of record JBAJFG010000387.1, read on the forward strand.
TACATCTAGGCGCAGGAAGCGTTTGCCCAATCGAAACGTGTGTGGGGACCAGTTCTCGCCATGCATCTTTGACAATCATTTTATTAAAATTATGCAAAAGTTGGAGACCGGAAAAATGCTACGGAGACCAGAAGAGCAGCATGGAGTCAGTTCACCAGAATATCGAAGAGACAAGACGATCAAGAAGTATAGTTTGCAATTGGAGCCATTTCAGCAAGGGAAAATACAAACAGCAGAAGAAATACGATGTATCACAGAAATATACGCAATTCTGACAAATCCACTTCTAAAATCTCTACGTCTATCACATGACTGGTACTGTGTCCATCCATTAGCCACTTCTGCTTTTTGAAGGTCTCCTTTGTGCAGATGCCGGCGTCTTTGATCGTCGTCTGAAATGGATAGCTATCGATTTTTCGTGATTTTTACGAAGAACCTTCATAGAACATGTAGAATAGAATACTTGCAAGGACCCCAATTTTTCTTAGAAGAGATTATGCCTAGGTCTATACGCAGTAGATGACGTGTTCGTTCCATAAAACGCTATAATCCCCATCAATTTGACTCGGCCGGAAATTCGCTCTCGTTCCTCACTCAACGTCATCACAAGGAATTTGTGCAAAAGCACGTTTTGCAGAATTAGCGAAGGGGAAGGGAAATACGACACTCACTTTGGTTTCCTGTATTCACTTGGTCGTGTCGCTATGCTGATTAGCGACTGCATGAGTCGCTCGTTTTCGAGGTCTATGCGGCGTTTTGCATCCGCCTAGAAAAGTTCTTTAAATAGTGGTATGTGGTAATCAAATGGTAGCACCAAAAGCCAAAAAAAAAAGAAAAACAAATTCAGACAAGAAGTGTTTCCTGGAGATTTCACGAGTCATAATGAGAGGATTTTCTCGTATTTCGTTTTTACTTTCTTTCATTCATTGGGCGCAAGAAAGGGCAGAAAAATGAGGGAAAAGCTGCTGAGGACCAGTTCTCTTTCAATCCCTGTGGCAGTATGGAAGTCTGTAATTATAATACAAAGAAATACACAAAACATTATCTACAGAAAACTACAGCCATCCGAGCTCGACGCGCACACGCCGTATCACTTGTTTGGACAGGCTTGAACAGGTAACAGGAGGATCAGACGAGAATTGGAGCGCGAGAAAAATGAAATGTGTGGATGCGCAGACAAGCAGACTGTCAGCTTACATGTAGTGCAGCGTGTGCGTGCACGTTTCGACCACTGCAGTCTCGTGTACTTTGAAACTCACCTCTTTTAGTGGATTCTTCCTGGGTGGCGTAGATCGACTGCGTCGGATCTGTTGCTTCACCACACTTTGCATATCCAAGACCTTCAAAAATGGAAGTTCAATTTCCCGCCAATGACAGCACTTCCTAGGAGCGCACTTGACTGTAGTGCTAGGAATGCGTATTGATCGATATCTCTCCTGAGGCAGGGAATATTCCATTTTTTTCACAAGACTGCGTCTCAGAAATGTCGCACTAATCAATACCACATACAGTCCCGGTCAATCAATCTTGCGTCACAGATTAGAGCTCCTCTGGCCTAACGCGCCACATCACCTACGCGGCGCGGCGGACCACCGGGTGCGGTGGTCGTCATTGTTGGCATCGATGTTTTTCTCAGATTGTCCCCCAAGCATTTCGAAATAAAGGCAAAGACAGGCACAAAAACTATGGAAAACACTGCACGACAGTAACAGCGTCCAGCTGGTCTGCCGCGCCGCTTAGGTGGTGCGGCACGGCAGACCAGACTAGCGGTATTTTGAAGTGGAAGAGTGATTGACCGCCGTTGTATTCACACTACCAATTCAAACGGCACAAGTCGAAGAGTAATACTAAAAGCTGAGCTACCACGGGGAAAGACACAACCAATCAATTATTGATCCCCATTCGTGTGACAGGTTACGACAGATCGATTATTGATTTACGCGTTCCGAGGTCAACACCAGCAAAAATCAACACTTACCCGTTCACGATGTTGAATATACCTCATCATTCTTTCGTAGTGCTGTATACGATCAGCCATGGTGGGATCGATTATTGATTATGATAATTGCATCTAAATATTAAAAAATCCGCACTTGTAGTTATAGTGTCAACTAGGGCAGAGAAAAGTACGAATTAATACGTTGCTGGAGAAACGGGAAACACTTTGCATTAGAAAAACTATGTAATCGACCACAGCCCCTACAAGCGTGCTGTAGCTAGCAGAAAGAGGCGTGACCACTTCGATACCGTTAAATGGAGCAATCAACAAAATCAGATACATGTAAATCGAAATTAAAAAAAGGAATTCAAAATGAAGTGGCAAGTGCAGAAAGGTTAATCATGAGAAAGTTTGTATTTCGCCAGGGGGGGGATGGGGTGGAGTGTTGTACGGGAAACTGTGCCCCGTACGAGCCCTGGCATTGGTGTGTTGGATGAATTGACCAACCCAACACCTTCAACATGTTAGGAGCGCTTTACATCATTGGCGGACACAAGCCGAGGTGGGGGGGGGAGGGTTGCGGGTTGCATGGGAGGAATTGATAGGGTCTTCCCTCATTATAGAGCTGGATTTCAAATACGAAGTGGTTAAGAATTAATTTCGAACAAAAATAAATGAGATAAATGTGTCCCTTCACGACCCGCCTCCCCTCGCTCCCCTAGAACGAGTCTTTCCAAATTTCTAGAGTGCAAATCAGGGGATGCGTAGCAAGAATTTCAAACCTCTCCGCTATTTCGTTCAGCACAGGGCCTGGTGCATCATTGAAAGGATGAGCAGTAGCAGTGGAGGATAGAGAAGGTGGCCGGGAGTGGTGGGGGGGGGGGGGGATGGACGCGTGAGGAAAGTGTGGTCTCTGCCGCTTTAGGGACCAGAATGGAAGATAAAATCAATGGAAATATGAATTATAATAGACCAGTCTGGCCGTCCGGCTAACGCCGGACTTCCAGACTTCTATTAGTGCTCGCTTCGCTCGCATACTGCACCTTGAAAGCAAACACAAAAGTGTAGATGGATTGATAAAATCTGCATCCTTCCACGCAGTTCTATCGCTCCCCTGAGAAACCCTTGATCCCGTAAGTGGTAGCTTTCCCCCATATAAACGAAGTTATGCTCTTCCATATGAGCGAAGTATATGGCCGTGAAGAACTGAGTGTAACCAATTCAGTGCACATGTTATGTTGAAATGATTTAGGCTCAACTGGTTGTTGTGGCAATTCAAGTGATAAGGGTCCACTGGTGTATATAAATGGAAAGGAAGGAGTGGTTCTTCTTTGAAGGAATGGGAAGAGAACACCGATACGAAAGGAAACAATGTACATCTAGGCGATTTAGGTAGGAGGGTCCGCCGAAACAGGATAAGTCTCCTCATGCAGGAATAGACCCGCCTAGCGAATTCCTATTACTTGTGGAAGCCGGCGCACCCTCATCACACCGTTGGACGCGACTAAAGGCGTTTCCCCACTTTTGGACGCCGGCGCACCCTTATCACACCGTTGGACTCGACTCCTGGCGTTTCCTCACTTTTGCACACCTGCGCACCCTTATCACACCGTTGGACCCGACTCCAGGCGTTTTTCCACTTTTGAACGCCGGTGCACCCTCATCACGCCGTTGGACCCGTCCCCAGGCGTTTCCCCACTTTTCGGCGCCGGCGCACCCTCCACACCGTTCTCTTCATTCTTTGAACCTCACCATACCCGTCCCTATCATCTTGTATCTTGTTGACCTCATAATCACCATCACTGGCCAATCAGGGAATTTCGTTTCTGACACACACACACACACACACACACACACACACACACACACACACACACACACACACACACACACACACACACACACACACACACACACACACACACACACACACACACACACACACACACACACACACACACACACACACACACACACACACACACACACACACACACACACACACACACACACACACACACACACACACACACACACACACACACACACACACACACACACACACACACACACACACACACACACACACACACACACACACACACACACACACACACACACACACACACACACACACACACACACACACACACACACACACACACACACACACACACACACACACACACACACACACACGTGACAGACGAAGTAAGCCCGTTATTATAAGTCATGATACTTCAGAAAAATTATTCGGAAAATAATAATAAAAACAAACGGTCAAAAATAAACTGATACGAGACTTTTATTTGTTGTATTTTTTTCAGAAAGTAATTGCAAAAATTTGCGCCTTCCCCCCTCTCCTTTGCGGCCGCCACTGGTGGGTTGTATTATGGTTGGGTATACGCTACGACACGTGTGTGTGTAAACATGTTGATAGGTGCTGTAGGTAAAGCATAAGTTTGGGTACGTCAACACTCTGGGTAATCTCAATGACGCACCCAGGCCCAGGCCGTAATGGTTCAGCGTGGTTGCAAGGATCGTAATCTGAAAAGAGACTGAACTGCCGAGATTAAGTGGAGAAAATTCAACGGATCTTTCGAGGTTTTCGTTAAACCGGTAACTCGTTAAACCGGTTACGTTGCTGTGAAAAAGCAATTGAGAGCGATTTCTGAGATGAGTTTAAAGGGAACAATCCTGGTGCACCTATTAGTATAGCTAACAACACCTGTTTCGGCGAATTGTGACCAGTTCCGATTTTCTCATGTGCAGCCAGGTACCAGGAGAAAAACTAGTACTAGAACGTCAATAAGACACCGGTAACACTGTGCCACCTATGGCGTGCCATCAGCAAATAAATTACGAATCGGAAACGATTCCAGGAAAATACTGATTCGTATCCGTAGCCTTCAGCAACTACATTACGTGCTCACTAGAGTCAAAAACATGCAGTAGCCAGGTTCTCATCAATACTATGACGATAAACAGTCTTCGTCCCCACAAAAATTCGCTATGTAGTGATGTACATAACAAATAGTGAGCTCGAATTGCGTGCTGCTCAAAAATCGCTCACGCGAAATTATTTATTATCGTAATTAATATTTTTATCAATTTTATTTCCCGTCTGGGTCCCCAAAACGGCGGAAACCCACTTTTTCCCCACGCCCCCTCTCGCCCACTTTCTGCGTCCGCCACTTAACCCTTGATATTTCTGAGAGAGTATGTATGAAGATTTGAGCGGAAATCGGGCCAAAATTCCTAAAAAATTGGGGAAAAATAAAAAATCCAGAATTTTTCGGGATTTTCTGGGATTTCCAGCCGATGTATGTGAACGTACGTGTGTGTATATGTTATTTGCGCTGTGTATATGCGTATGTATGTGTGTATATGTGTATGATTTTTCGGAAAATCTGGTAAAACTGGGGAAGATTACAAGGAAAAAAATTGAAAATTTTGAAAAAAGTCGGATTTTCCAAGGGATTTTTCCGGATTTTTGGAAGCTGTGAGTGTATGCATGTGTGTGGACTTGGTGAGCTTTTGCGAAAAAAAAGGCTAAAAGTGCAAATAAAAGGGGGGAGGGGGGGGGGGAATTTGAAGACAATCGATAATTTGAAGAAAGAAAAATCGGATTTTCTGTGGATATTTGTGGATTTTCAGCTAAATTATGTGTATGTGTGTATGCTTGCATGATTTGTGCATGTGTATATGTATTTATATGATTTTGGGCAGATTTTCGGTGAAAAAAATCACCTAGGGCAGGAAGGTGGGAAAATTAACAAAAAGGGGAAATCTGCAGCTTATAGGGTGATGGAGAAGTCCAACGATGCTAGCGGGGGGGGGGGGTGGGGTGGTCTCCAGAATGTAGAAGGCCGAGGTGTGATCCCTACCAGGGCTGTGCGATACAAAAATTTCAATTTTCGTTAACCCGATAGTTCGCAACGTGACAGGAAAATGGCCACTACGAGACTACTGCATTAATCTGTTAATACGTTAAGACTGTTGCAAAGAGTGGAAATCCTACATATAAAGAAAAGATGAACCTTTGCGTTTTTGTTAAAACAATTCGCAACCAATTTCTGGCACTTTAGCCAAGTAATTTTCAACGAATTTCCCGTGCTTTCCAATAAATCGTTAATTCGTTAAGTCACTTAAAAATGGCAGTTACGTTTGGATGCGTTAATTCGTTACACTAATAACGCACAACCCTGACCACTACGAACCTCATCCCGGAAGTGCTGGCGCTTATGCAGTTGTTACGACATATTCGTCATTACATCGAATGAACAATCGCGTTTGAAATGACGCACACGTGCAGTTTATCAAATTGTCGGGAAAAAGGAAAAAATATGTGCATACGAACTTCATTTTTTGCAGTGGCGATTACAGGAGCACAGACAGCAAATGAATCTTATCTCAGGATGGCTACATCAGTTGCAGTAGCGAGAAGTGATCCCCTGGGGCATGGCCTGTTTAAAGAAAAGACGAGCAGTATTTCGTAAATGAAATAAAACATCGTACTATTAGGTTGAGGAGAAAGTAATGGAAGAAATGGCATCCAAGTCGGATTTTCATCTCTAACGTTTGGGAGTTTTTCTCAGTGAATTGAGTATATACCTTTGAAATCTACAGCATTACTCCAACGCATGGGTGGAACGCTGCCTCTCTCTTCTCAGAATTGCGCAGGCTGCGGCTGGGCATACAATGGGACTCCCGCTCGAGAATGTTCGAAATCAACGGGCTCTTCTTCGCCCTAGAAGAAACCGAGGGGAGGGATGAGATAGTGATAAGAGAGTGACAAGCCAGGAGAATAAAAATAATGGGTTACCAGAGCGGGGAAAGTCCCGCTAGTTTGGGACAGGAAAAACATGGGAAAATTGGCATGTAAAAAAGTGGCGTGGAGCAGGGTTTTTCGTTTTTATCGCTTTTCTCCAATGGTTCCCCTCAGTTTTCAGACCTGGCCAAGCCATATGGTAGCCGTGTCTGTCCTACCTTCTGGGAGCTACTCGAATCACAGCAAGCACTTAGCATTGTGACGTGAGAGCGTCCTAGGCGTGGCACCTCATGAAGGCCCATATCTCGAGATTCGAAGTATATGGAGCAGTCGCGTACTGTGAATTATTTCGCTACTCCCTCCTTTATTGCACTGCTGCTGTTACTTATCCCAGTGCTTGCCAAGGCTTTGAAGTGCAGCTCATAATAAAGGTAAGGGCAAAAGCATCCTTTCACAAATGGAGGCGTAACTGCAGCAACAAGCGCTTCCTGGTCCTTTAGTGGCCACAGGGTAATACTTTGGGGAATCTCCTACTATTTCAGCAGACAATGCCTGATCGAATCATCAGCAATGAAAAATACGAATGTTTCGAAAAATTCCTTCCATCACTTTCTCCTCGACCTAATATTACGGAACTGAAAGTGAACAACTTTAAAAAACTGCCAAAAATCAATGAGTACAAGTGCAGTTGCCTTTTCGCGCCTTCGAACTCCCATTGCCTGGAAAGTTCACTATTTCGCTGTCAGGAAGCATTTGGGTTCATAAAAGAGTTCACAAATTCATGTTTGGCACCATGAATTTGAGAAATTTATCATTCAGCAAGCCGACTGCCAGTCAGACAACGCCATGGAAGCCCACCACGTACGTGTTGCAACAGCCGAGGCGCAACGCAGCCGCGTCCACGGAGCCCAAAAATTTGGTTTGGGCAACAAAATACCTCAAAATCCTGAATTACTTAGTATACATTCGTTTCAGCAATACCATTTCCCGTTGGCAAATTTATGTTGTGCAAACTCAGCGCATACTTGTTGGTCCACTACCGCGATGTAGATGTGGACCTGGATTGATTCCAGATCGTTCTGACTGTAGCATACCGTATGAAAATATCGAACTACCCTAGATGAGTATGCACCTCCCTGCGAGCCCCATAGCCAATCGTAGCGTGACTTCATATCAAAGAAACATTTGTCCTCCAAAAACCCAGGGAAGCAGAGTCACCATCACCATCCGGCACGGAAACAGACCTTGTCCTGGATCAGTACGAAAACGCCGTTATTCTCCGCGTTACCGCAAAACAATCGTGTCGGTGATGTATGCTTTATCGTAAAAACAGAGGTGCACCTATTATTCTGAGGCTTCATGGGCTATGACCAATTTCGCTGTGCTAAACGAGCTCAATGCTCCCACAATTTTTTTTTCAGGTTGTGAACAGCGTCGGAGATAGGTTAGCTGAAAACCTTTACGAATGGAATAGGTATGCGTGAAAAAACAAGACATCAAAATCCAATATCATGTGTCCGCAGCTGGGAATGGCGTGGACTCTTACCACTATTGGGTAAACAGTGACCTTCCGCAAGTAAGCTGCAAAGGTTTACAATACTTATTTCTGGTTGTGGAGCGTTACACCTGGAGGGAGCGGCAAGGAGAAGCTCCTCGATTGGTCAGCTCACAAAACTGGCCAATCGCAGAGCTCTGTAGCGTCGTCGTCCCCAGGTATAACGCCCGACACCCCCTATTTCTTTTCGGAGAACTCCTCCAATTTTTAAGGAATAATGTACTCAGCAGCGTTTTTAATACGGGTATTGAATCTCACGACTTTTTGGACCAGTTAAATATGCTAGAACTGAGACGGGTTGAGTGAAGACCACAAATCTGTTTTGTTTCTATTCTTTATTGAAAACTATATTTGCTCTTGTGTTTTTTCGCACCAAGTTTTTTTCTGAGCATATTTTTACATTTATGTTTATATTTTTTCCTATTTATATTTATCTGCCATTGCATCCTATCAACATCTCTTTTCCGAAGGTATATTCGGCACAAGCACAGAAATTAGTGTGAGAATATTTGTATGAGAAGCATTGGAAGGAACTTCACCTATTGCATTTTCTTGTCAGGACCCACAACTGCCGCAACTGCTATGGGCGCAACAACAGTACTCTCTCATCTTGGCCGAACATGCCCAGAAGCCACCACTCTATGCAGCCCCGGCGCTGCCCAATCCACCGTAGCCAGGCGCGTGCGGTGGGACCAACGCGTGGCCACGCCCTCTGTTGACACTGCCTCACATCATGGTCGTGTTGAACTCAATATGCTCGAGAAAGCAAAGTACCTAGCTGAAGGGATTTCCGGAGCTCCCACATAGACATGTATTTCTCAAATTCCCATATCCCTTACTATTTTTTGTCTAGCATAATGGATAAAGGATAAAGTAGTCGGCGTTGATCAATCCCTTTTGTGAGAAGCGCCACGCATTCTAGTTCATCTGAGCATCGTAGAGGCATTGAATGCGTATGCGCTCTATACAATGACTTGTAGGGGGCACCCGATGTATCAGTGAAACAACGATAGACGGAGAAAATACGGTAACACAAACAAAGAAAAAGTATGATGTGTCAAGTCAGTGCTTAATCCTCCCAGACTCCTCTAGTACCAATTCACCGACCCCGCGAGCTGCTCTATGTGCGCCCATAGCATGACAAAAGTCAATTAGGGACAGTATTACGTATGTATTTAAAATCAAGCTCAGCAACTAACACATGCATAACGTAGTATGCGCGGTTCTCCATGGTTTTCAAAACATAGGATTGGTGGTTTTGCACCGGCCCGACGGCCGCCGCTGAGATCTTCTATGTTCCTATTTCTCTGTTGTCCATATTTGAGATGAATAGAGTTGAAACAAAAACTATCATCATTTTCAAGAACTGGCAGGGAGTTTGCCTGTCAGATGCAGCCACCGCTGACAACCTTGAAAAAACCAAAAGTAGATGGGTAGAAGAACAATACTATGAGGAATCCTGAAATCCTTTAAATTACGTCACAGACGATCCCCCCCCTCTGCGGATGATAGCCTTCACTTCACATTGTTTCGAATCTGAAACGTCCTCTTGATGATGTTAGACTCTATTGCATTCTGGAGTTTTCTTGTGTGCCACACAGGTTTTTATAAGGACACGTTTTATTTTCGGCATAACGTTTCGACTAAACGTCGTCTTCAGGGGCCTGAAAGTGGTGCGAGTTTACAGACGGTTCAGAACCCACTCGGTATGGGTGAAATTCTACGTGGGGGGCGCAGAGGTACTTTTGACAAGTCGAGTACGTTTTAGTTTCTTGGGGTTAGTGGTCTTTAGCTACGTGACATGTGAAAACGGCCTCGGAAATGATGTGGAAGTAAGTGGAACACATGCGTTCGGGCGGTGCGATACCGAGTGAGCGGTGAATGGCCTGTATCAGTCGCGCTTTACACCACCAAAGTCCTTCTCACACCTGTTGATTCAACTTATCCACGCCAGATAACATTAAGTATCCAGTCCACGGACGAACTCACCACGTGTCCCACCGTCCAAGTGGAGCAAATGCAACCGCGACTAGAGTTCGTTAATGGATGGCGTATGAATGTTGTATGCTACAGCCTTGGTCTTATAAGGCGTGCGCTAGTATCTTAGGCCTTTGGAATACTACACAGCGAAACTATCGCTGCGATCGTTCACCACCACAAATTTTCGCACAATTGCTCCTGTCATCACCGTATTCCACGCATACTGTGTGATAAGATATGAGAACTCGTAACATTTTGTTTTCATCATTTCCATTAATTTCTTCATCACGACGGCGTCGCTGTGAAATATGCCGTGGGTCTCAACGATCTTAGCGTTCACACAGTAATAAGAATGGCATAAGATCACTAGTTACAGACATCTGTTCATTTCTGCTGTTCAGCTCAGGAGCACGTGCAAGTATCCACAACACTTCAAGCGCTTTTCTGACCGATATTTCAGTTTCAAGCGCCAAGATAGTGCACCTGATGCTGAAATCATTACCGCTGTGATCTTCTTTCCTACGTTTCCCCAGCGGGTTATCAAGCTCTGCCGTCGTTTACTGGTGTGAGATGTTCATTTATGCGGACGCTCAGTGAATGACCGATTTCACCGACATAGATGGCATGGCAGGTTAAACATTCCATTTGATAAACTGCCCCTGATTTCTCACAGCACTCACCAATTTTTCCGTTAGAGTATGCCCAGACTTTGCCAGTTCAAAATGAATAAGAATGAACCACCGATTAAGACATAGGCATCGTGGAAATGATACGTATCGATTGCCACGTTACATCGCCATGGATCGCTGTCAAACGGAGCTCATTACCCGTACTCTCGCTATGTCCAAAATGAACTGGCGATGTGAATGATAGCGATAGTGGATACGATGCCTATCGATCGCCACGCCACATCAGTTATTATCTCTATCACGCCTTAGGCCTCCTCATTCACTTTATCCATGTGGCGATCGCGACTCCAGCCTTCTGTAATGGGGGTCGCCACGATTGCTGGCGAAGTCTGAGGAGACTCTTAGAGCAAATGACGCAGTTCTGCGAAAGCAAGCTCTGTCGTACAGCGTACTGCGTACTAGTTGTCATCTTATGTTATCGTTCGGAACATCCACTAAGACGACATCTTGCAGCCGTGCTCGGACCAGACATTGTCTGATTGCCGCGCTCACCTTGTCCTTGTCCTTGTCGGAAATAAATGGTAAGCATAAGAGAAACCTACACTCGTTACGATTGCCTGTATTCACAGCTGTAGGTCTCTTCACTCGTCGAGTTCGTAGTGAGTAGCCAATGCTGTTGATTATGCATATCGTTTGCCATCTCTAGTGATTCCTGTTGTTCAACTTCGCCACTTAGACTTTTAAAGCCGTTTCGAACACATTGCGGAAAATGGCTCGTTCCAATGTTGTTATTGCATTCGACGATCGATCGATGGCAGCAGCGCCAGCAGAGGGCGTGACCGCACGTTGGTCCCGGCGCGCGTGCCTGACTACGGTGGATTGGGCAGCCCCAGGCCTGCACAGAGTGGGTTCTACCACACACAACTTGTATCCACAGAATTAGGTTATCTACTATTTCTTGTAAATTAGCTGATGGTTTTCTCATCAAAATTTCAGCTTTTTGTGCCAATAGCGCAGCAAAATGCGGTCCTACAACAACATTTTCTCTCCTCTCTAAGACGTCACCTGAATTTCGCCTAACACATTCAATACTTTTCAATTACGGCCGTACTCCAAATAAAACCCCTTCAGGGAATGTCACAGTTAAGTTCAGCAGCCCTTTTCTCTGTAAACAGCAGCGATTCCGTAATTACACGACGTAATGTGAGGAATGTGAAAAAGTTGGAAAATCGCTTGTCAATGTCAGCTAATTCCGGCGAAACGCTCGCTAATAAGACTTCTCTGCACAGCAACGAGTGAATTTAAATATAGGGACACTTCGACGCGCCAGAGAGTGAAGGAAACCTAAAAATGAAAATATTCCCCTGAAAAAGCGCATTTGAAGCCTAAAATTCATCCCGAACACTGAATACAGACAATCAAAGGCAGAAAATGCATTGCAGTAGGTAACGGCACCCTTCGCGGCAACGTAAGCTGTGGGTCAGAAAATTTGAAATGGGGCGCTTAAAAGTTGTTCATTGCGTCCTTAGTCTTGTTTTAGCAAAACGTTGTAAGGCTATGTGACCCTCGTTTCAATCTGGAGGCCCATTTCTGTAAATCAACAATGTGCTGGAGATCAATGATCACGCCTATAATCACTTATTATCTTTAGGTCAGAAAAAATCAATGGAGCGCAGATTGCTCACACATGAGTATTCAGCTCTAAATCAGCAAAAGCTGGTTGAGCTACTCATCCAGAAAAAAGTCAGAGAAACACAGCTGTTAGTGGCAAGTGTATTGGAATTAGGTAACTACGCTTATCACCTCACGTCAGCCTCAGGTCAGAAATTAGCAAACGGGCACATATTGTTCGTTGAAGGTCTTTAGTTCTGAGTCAGTGAAAGATGGTAAGGCATCTGTTTCGAATCCGCAAAAAGCTAAGGGCACATATTTGCATGTGACAAGTGCATTAAAATCAGTCAGGGACGCCCATAACTTCGTCTACGGACACTTACCACCTGCGTGCGTCGCGTCAGGCTGTTTTGCCTTTTCGGAACATGGGAAGAAACATTCGGACAAGCTTCAAAAGATGGTCTAACTCATTCTTGCACCTTATTAGGCATATTAGGTCAAAACGGATCTGTCTTTCAAAGGAAATGACCAGGAACAGCCGCTTTCTATACACTGCCTCACCGCGGCCTGACGCGCGCAGGTTGTAAGTGTTCGCTAATCCCATAACGTTACGTTAGCCATGGGTAAGAGACTTAGCCACGGGGCGCACAATTACAGCGTACAGCACATTTCTTCCGGGATCTGCCCGTGTTTGTGCAAAAATGTGACAGAGCCAAATAACACCTAAAAAAAGCTCAGATGTGATTGTACCCAAAGCCAGTTGATTTCTTGAGGAATTACAGTGTCCAATTGGCAAATTACTGCAAATAATTCAGAATTATAAGCAATTTAGAATAATATGCACAGCAGAGTACATCAAATTGCATTACTCTAGCAGCAGTACGGCTGATCGCGTGATTTCAGCAAAAAGATAATTAATATGTTACCCTCGGACACGTGCCTTGCCAGCAAGTTTGAAAAAGCAATGGCTAGAGAAGCAGAGTCAGCCGGCTCCTCTGCGTTTCTAACCAGTCGCCTTTTCTCACCGCATATAGCCTCGAGCTTTTTTTTGTAACGGTACCAAATTTCTATAGCATAGTTTTTTTTTCGAAATATTCCAGAATCCAAATCTCATCCAATCCCAGGAACTAGCTCAAAAGTCATTCCTTATATGGAAAAATCCTCCACATTGACTCACCACGCCTAGTAAGACCCGGATAATTGCCCCACGTTGGCTAATCTCCGCGTTAATAGGATATTATAGTCGAAATGGGAATCCTTTCTCTACAGTAGGCCGCTGAGAGTATGGGATTATCACGCGTCACCGGTCGAGGGAGGAGCCAGCGTCGGGCTGCTCGACGCTGGCCGCACGGCTTCATTCCGATCCCTATTCTCTCTCTACTCCATGGATATCCCACGGATAAAGGTGCGTTTCGAGTCGATCTACTACTATTCCGATGTACTAGTCCCTTCATCTGTAGATGATTCTAATGTCCATTATTGCTGAGCGAATTATGCATCCATTTATTTAATTTAATTAATTTAATGTAAATCAATGTAAATATGATTGACTGGAATTGCACGTAGTAAACCAAAAAATCGAGCTAATGCATATTTTCGAGTAACATAACGAACAAGCGGATTAATGGAATTCGGAATCTTTCCAGCGCACAGGCACGATTCTTCTTATTCCTGTCAGTAAACCTCTAGCTCTACGTTATGATACCATTGCAGCGTCTGATTTCTGGGGTATCTTTCCATGTTCGTTGGATGCTTTCCTCAAATTCCCTGGATAATTCACATAAGGACAACATATAGTAAAGTCGCGCGTCGAAAGTATGCATCCACTTCCCGGGGTTTTCCCGCCCGGTCAACGCGGCATGCACATCCTACACCGCGCAACCGCCACAACCAACCGTGAGGCCACAAATGCTTGCGTCTCGCATGGGTCTGAGCTGCGTCACAGCTGCGATTGCGCCTAGAGAGTCCCCAGACTCCGCCGATTGCCGGAAAAGCACGAGAGAATGTTGGCATATCGTGCTCCAAAGGAGGGCGCAAAAAATGGCGCAAGCGGCGATGGCGGCGATCAATCAATACGTATCCGTTCTGCTGTCGCCATTGCGCGTTTTCGCTGGTTCGCGGCGCAATCGGCGCAACCAGCGGAGTCTAGGGACTCTCGTAGATGCATGCGTGTCGAACGCTTTCATTTACTGTAAACTGTCCTATACTTATCCTTTTTTTATCAATCGCCTTTTACCCTACTTTACACAGCTACAAGACACCGTTAACCTCTTCATACCATTTGTTATCGTATCGGTTAGGTTCATATAATAGAGTGCCCGGAAAGAGCCCCATGCTCTCTTGTCTTGTGAGACAGTCCTGCCTTTTTTCAGCGAGATAGATTGAAGGCAGTCCCACGCACAAACTTTTTACTATCATTGCACTTATCCTGACATTATCGAGAAAATATTAACAAATTTGCAATAAATGACAAATTACTGAAACAAGGAAGTAGTATTCAGAAAAACCACTGTGCGTGAAAAATCGCAAATTCTTCTCTAATTTGTTAAATGATAGCTGAAGCGTAAGGAAACGAAAACAGCTGCAAAAACAAGGAGCGCCTGTCTCATTTGGGATCAGAGCTCGGCGGAAGTTAGGGTTTTCATCCTATCTCCGAGATCTAAAAAATCTCGAGATCTAAAAAAATTACCTCTGTTAGGATAATTCAGAAATCTCAAGGTGTGCTCCTTTCAGTGATCCTTGCGGTTTTCCAAGAAAACGGTTTCTGAAAATAGAAAAATAGCGGCTACTCTGCGCTCTCTCGTCCAATTTGCTTTCGAGAAAGTTCTTTTTTTCTACCAGGAAACAGGTCTGCAATCAATGAGTGGATGTAAACTGTAAGTAGGTTAAAATCACTACGCAATGTACTAGGTTGTCGGAAAAGTTTCCCGCTATTTCTTTTTCTTTCGAATTTATCTTTCCTGCTTAGTGCAATCAACAATTAACAATTACATGCACCATCATATTCGACAACATATTGCCATTTATCAAGTAATTTTCGGATCCTGCTTGTCACTTTTTGAGTTGGTCCATACTGTCGAATTTTTTCCCTTGCATTTGATTGAACAGCGACAGGAACAGATTGCAATCAGGATGAAGAGTTTCAAATCAATCTTAAGATAAGAGACAAGACACTAAACTAAGTGGCGGGAAACTTTTCCGACAACCTAATATGTAAAAGTCTATAAATAAGCCAGGATCTGGGCCAATTGCAACTCTCAAAGTGTAGAACTCGATCTTCTAAGGTTCTCATCCAAGCAATCTTGGAGCAGCCCCGTGGTAGCCTCGCTATTCAACAAGAAAAGACCACGCTTCACCCCATGTAGAATCATCGTCAGGTCCATTTTATTGCTGTACTATCCGGAAACTGTGTGCTTGGCGTATTCGACGGCATGGAGAACCCGCACCAAGAATTTGCGCTGAATTTTCTTGTTGTTTGTTTTTGTGATTTGTTAGATACGGTTCGTGACCAAAAAATAGCTTACATCCATATTATTGGTTAAATTTTAGCCTAGCAAAAATATACAACTGCTGAGAAATAAGCCAGCAAACTGAACATCAATTTATGTCCCTCTCTATTTACCCATGGCAACTTCCTCTTTAGGCCTATTTTTAGACAACTAATCGAATATTTGATCTGTCGCCTATTTCCTGAGAAGAGTGGTAAACTACGGATTCTTCGCGGCAAAAACCATCAAGGGATTCTCGCTGAAACCTTACTGGCTCTCAAGGAGGAATATGAACTTTTCTGTTTTCACATTTAGGAAACTCTAGGATATGAAACCTTAGCAAAAATGTATGAGAGCAGCCCAGTGGTTTCACTAGGAATGGGCGAGAAGGAATGCTCGAAAACTTTTGACGTTAAATTACCCAATGAAAATAATTTCAGGTCAACAATTTTTCAGATGAAGTAGTAAAACTTATGATACAAAATAGTTTGAAAGAAAAAGAATACCACCTTGGAATTTGGCGGTTTTTTTTTTCATATTTCTGTATATGTTTGAAGAAAGGATTTTCTAGCAAGCTCATACATATCGCAACTCTCATGGATTATTATGAAAAAGCCATTAGACTTTGCTATAACTCTGCGTCTATAGACACTCATTACTCGCACGCGTAGCATCAGGCTGTTTTATCTTTGCGTCCTGATCTTGAAAAAAAAACCACCACACGAGGTTCAAAAAGTATTTTCACTCAGCCTAACATCTTATTAGTCTTCCCAGGTCAAGGATAACCCGTCCTTCCAGGAAAAAAGACCGGCAACAATGACTCTCTATACAGTGTCTTAACGGAGCCTGGCATGTGCGGGTGGTAGGTGTCCGATAATCATGATTCCTCGCATAACTCTCCAAAATAGTGAAGAAAACTTTTATTTTTATTTAAAGCCAAGTTTCTTTATTTAAAGCGGAATTTCCGAATATTTTCGACTATTTAGCTCCATAGATGAGCTGGTTTACCTAATTTTTGGTCAACCACATCCATTTAGTCGCCCTCTCCCGTTCTAACGCCTCCGGCCCCTCCTCCCCCCCGCCCCATTCCGTACATTTTTTTATTCGAGAAGTATCATTCACATTCTTAACAGGAGAGGCTACAGTAATGACTATGCGCAAATCGAGTACGCCGTCAACTGCGTACACGGAATTGCCCTAGAACGGGACGCTGCCCCTGTTATGCGACTGTTCACTTTACCCTCGTCCTTCTCGCTCTTCGATGGCAACTTTTTCGCTAGATTCGCTCACACTTATGTGCTTTTACACTTACAATGAGCGTCAATGGCGACGCGTTTTCCTCGGACGCGGAAAGTACGCGACGCGGCCGCTCCGCTCGCGCCAGAATCAGCGCTGCAGTGACAAATCAGAGTTTTCTTGATGGTTTTCCATCATATTTGATGTTAACTACCAAGAAAACCTCATAGTTTGTTGTTGCGGCGAGAATTCTAGCGCGAGCGCCGCGACTGCATTGCGTGTGTCCAGAGTCCGGAGGGAGGCACCGCCACTGGCGCTCAATGTATGCAATATTATGAAAAATGTCGTTTTATTTATTTAGAGATACTCATCGATAAGGCAAAGAGAAGAAAAAGTAAAATCATAAGTAAAGAAAGGTGAAGTCGAGATCGGCCGATCGTAGAAGAGTAGCAACGCCTCTCCCTCCACTCATAACGTTTTCTCCCAATAGCCATGATGTACAGTGCCGTCCAAAATTATATGGCCTCCTCGAGTCTCCTCCATTTCCCTCATAACTCCGTTTAGAGTAAAGCTTCGAAGCTTCTATTTTTATGGGTGTTGTAAACACTCACAGGTAGTAGAAAAGGAATGATGCTGCCTCATTTTGCCTTCTAGTTTCATTTTGGCAGAAAAATATCCACAAAGGTGAAAATCCGGAATTCTGCAGCATCTACAAAAGATCACAGAAATGCTTTTATAGGCAGTATTTTTATCTGATTTCCTCGGTGTTATGCTCATTTGAAAGAGCATCCAAAATTTACCAAAACGTATACACTTACCTACTACATATATACAAACATACAACGGATTTTTAGGCGTTTTTTTTTAGATTTGTGGTTAAGACACACCCCCTTGGACGAGTTACAACGAATGTAGGAATTTCTGCCAAATTAGCTCACTCTTCCTTGTTTACTATGTTAAGTCGCTCAAGATGCACCCAGAAGTCCATATCACAAAAAGGTGCTTCCGTTTCTTTACATGCAAAGCTTTACTCCACTGAAACTTACGGAGGGAAATTCAAATTTTGACCGGTACCATAGGTCAACCATACCCCACAGATCTGTTCCGTTATTAACTTGGAGGTTAAAGACTCAATGCAGCCGTGCTGCAACAGAATTAAGCCAATTCCCGGGATCCAATTATTGCCAGCAACCTAGCAAGGCCAATGGATTCCGTGCACAGCGCGGAATCCTGCGAAAAAGTGTCGGGGCTCGTTAGACTTTAATGAACATGTATGCAATAAAAGTGGCTATAGATAGAATAAGCTGTACTGTAAACAAGATTATATTGCAAGGTAGTTACGCTAATAGCGCCATGAAAGAGCATGGACTGTAGGGTGGTTATTGCCACTGTTGTAGCAAGTACACTTTTTGGTAGAACTTTGCATTACTTTTTATTGTGAACGCCAATTCAGGTGCGTTTTCATGAAGGATGTGGGGCAAAAATAACGCTAACACTACCGTAGTCTTGCTACTGCATTCAGTGCTACTATATTTAGGTATATTCTAATTCGAAAATTCGAATTTTCGAAAAGCCGAGAAGGGAAAAAAGGGATAGAAGCCTTCCTCCCTTTTGGCCATTCGAATTTTTGAATGGGGTCCCAAAATATCGAGCAAGTTAAATAAATAATTCTGTTTTCATGGGATTGACAGTATAAGATGACTGACAGTGGACCCTCCGACTGCAAGTTACGTGCAAGTTCGGAATACCCATCGAATCGCATGAAACCTGAAAAAGAGGAACTAAGAGGAAACACTCCCGAATAACTATGGCATAAAGCATAAGCAGGAAAATCCTTGTGGTCATATTTCACCTGGTGGGGTACGCAATTACACGGATTACTCTGTATTCTCTACAAGTGAGCAGGAAACTAGCACATGCAGAACGTGGTTAGTTACGAGTAACGTGCAGGCGATAATGCAGAAGAATGGCCGCAATTTACTTCTTGTAGCATGTTCTTCAGGTCATTTAGGTTACGGGAAATCTTTATTCCCGAGTCGTTCCTGGTTCTGGATTTTTTAGGCTTACTCTGTTAGCCTTGAAACCACGAATTATAGTAAAAGAACTGGCTTCGGCACTTCAAACCTCAAGCGCAAAGTAAAACTGTACTGCTTCGATTGATATTCATTAACTACATGTGACATAAAAGTGCGGCTTTCTAGCAGTGGAAAAAGTGCACGTCGAGAGCTTAGCAGCAATGAAGCCAAGATGCCTTTTGAAGCTATGGGACAATGGTGCTCCGATGCTAACAGCTGACCCACAGCCAATGAGCGGAGTGAGGTCCTCTAGGATCGAATCTGAGAAATGGTGACAAGCACATGCTTTAAAAAGCGAAAAAAAAAACTGTAAAACTCATTAAGAATATGGTTTGCAAAGTTGCTTAAGATTAGGTGGGGCCGAGCTCCAACGCCAACATCTGACCCAAAGCCAAGCGAAGCGGCTGGAGCTTCTGATGCTAAGAATCTTGAGGTTTTTGTTGGGAACCCGGATAAAAATGACAGAAAAGTAACAAAGCTTCCCCAGCAGCAGAATTTTCGTTGTTGGCATTCTGTACAAGAAGTCATCTACAACAAAACAAGCTCTCCACAAAGAAAACATGAAAAAATGGGAGAATTCCCCCCCCCCCCAAAAAAAAAAAAGCATAAGGACACGGCGATTATGTTCGATTTCAGCCGTACGACTAACATAGCAACCGTCGTCTTCAGCTGTGGCGGGTAATGAAGCGTACAGCCAGGTTGAATGTGTCATCGATCTACCTCCTCCCCCCCCCTCCTCCTCTTCCTCCTCCTCCTGCAACCACATCCATGATCTAACTTCGCCGCTTCTAGCAGCGGCGTCCGCTGTGATCGTTTTTAAAGGGCAACGGCCATCGCCAAGGAAACCTGCCATTATCCCGACCTATCCCATTAATGCACACATCACCATAGAAGCTACTATATATAGGCGATAACGGGGGCGCTACCACTCTATTTAATGGCGATTAACTCTGAAAAATCAGATCAAACGTCTGATAAGTTGCCGAGACGTCCTCTGCCCGCCCGTATTTATGAACACTCCCGGGAAGGAGGTGCATAGCTCCTTGTCGGAGGTACGGGTCTTTCCGAAAGGTATATCTAGTCGGAGCGGGACTAACTAATGCTATCTTTTTATGTGCGCGCGTGCGTGCGCCTCAATCCAAGTCGCATTGGGTTCTCGTCGAAGCTGTTCCGAGTGCTCTAAATCGGCTGAAATGAAGGCGGAGCAACAAAAACCAAAGCGCCGCATGTGATCGGGCCACTATCCGCTGAAGTGTACACTAAATAACTTTTTACTATATTAATTTGTGGCCAGATACTTTTTCTGCGCCAAAGTAGATGAACGACAAAAGCTCAGCGCTTTTAGTAGTTTTGCTAAATTCTACATCCACCATCGCTATATGAATAGACGAGTTAATCATGCGTAATCGTCGATTTCCTTGATAATTGTGCTGCTGCAGATAAATAAGCCATTTAGAAACATATTCATAGGGAGAGGAAAGAAGTAAATCGATAATGTACTTTTGCCAGCTCATTATCATGCCGTTACCTAGCCATCATCCAATTTTTGCTATGAATTCAAGGTGCTTCAGGGGCTTTCACTTTCATTTTTGTTATTGGCCTTCAACAACAAAATTTCTTAACCAGAAGCGTAGTTAAGAAGCTGAAAGAATGAAAAAAATCAGGATTAAGAACAGTTTAGAACGATTTGAAGGTAGAGCGCTTTGGAACCCGCATGACATCACCCAAAGTTCGTTGCATAATTGAGGTTACCCATGGTAAACGTGTTGACGCACCCAGATTACCCAGATTTACCGTCTACGTCGCACCTATAAATATGTTCTCCCTTACGTACAGACGTCAAGCCAGCTTCTATCCAACCTTCCAATGATGCTTCCGGATCTTTATTAACTTTACGATACTTACCATGTTCTCCATTCTTCTACGAGCAGCCGCGTTCTTGCTCATTATTTCTTGCGCCCTGCAGCACTCACTGCTCTCTTCTGCAGTAGCAAGGAAAAAATTGACCAATCACGACCGCGCAAGTCATAGACGCATAGGAAGGCCACGCCCCTATTTCACTCACTGGGTTCTTCTTGGCTAGAGAGCGAGTAAATCTATGGGTTCGAAAAGCTTACGTTGCATATGGTGTGAAATAAGCGCTAAAACGCAATGCTCTCCTATATGGCTTCAGATTAGCACGACTCTCCGAAAGAATGCTCTCATCTCAAGGGATGCCCTAAAAATTGTCCAGAAATCTAGCAAACAGTCAAAAAATTATCCTGCTATCAAGGATCCCCAAAGAAAAAACAGCCAAATTTTATTAGCAGCCAGTCACCGCATGTGAAAACTGGAAGAATGTCAGCAGAACCTCAAATTTTCCCTTATATAGTGGGAACTTTCCGTGCGATGTGAAAAACCAGAGGGTCATGGCCGTACCTTGCGCGAATATTCAAAAGGGCAGCAATTTCACGGTGAAAACAACGTTCTGTAATTGCTTGGTCAACTATTTAAGGGAACCCAGTAAAAACTTTATCTTGAAAAGTGCAATAATCCATAAAAACAGATAATTGGAACCAATCTGAACCTTACGGACCGAATTAATTCGAATACTCGAAATAATTTCTGTTCTGAGTATGGACTCTTCTAGCTCCTGTAGTATTTATTACAGGCGCCAGAAAATCTTCTCGACTTCTGCTCCAAAGGCGACATACAGGGCGTTGATGAGGAATCGCGGAAAGAAGGCGTGGACCCCAATATACAGGACGCAGAGGGCAACACTCCATTGATACTGGCATCACAAGCAGGTAGGAGATCCAGTGGGCGTGTCCTTTTGTAGCCTGCGCTCTCTAACAACACATGCACTCTTTCGGCTAGCGTTGGAGCAGTTTTTCTTATGCTGACATAATTTTTGGATTTAGAACTGAAGTTCATCAATAATCAATCGATATTCTCCTCAGGAGTGCACTTTTCAGGCTTCACAACCATCGTTGAAATGTTAATATCACGTTTCCCCCAGTTACAAATCGATCAGGTGAATCATTTAGGTGAGTGGCACTGCAGTAATTTCTGGAATTTTACAAAATACATTTGATTATGATGCTGGGGAGACCTTTCTTACTTCACAGTTTTTAAAGAGCTCAAAAAAGCCACGGACGGTGAGATGGGGGCGTGGTTTTACTCTGCGTCTATGATGGCTCCGCTATGATTGGTTGATTGCACTCGACAGAGCGACAACGCAGGAGATGACGCCGCGGTTGTCGCACTCTGTCCATCCCTATTGCTATCCTCAATACTCTGAAACAAACATATTCTCATACCCTATCGCAATTATAGACGCAAAGGATGGCCACGCCCTTACTCTGCCGTCTGCACTCTCACGTCCACACGAACTGCAACGTATCAGGGCGGCATTTACCATTCAGATTACCTAGTGTGCTGAAATTTAATTTTAATAATTATAGAAATTATAAAAAATAATATATAAAAAGTGTCAAAATTATAATAATTGTAAGGAAAAAAGAAAACCCAAATGTAATCATCGTTAACACGGGTATCAACACGTTTACCCAGGGTAATCTCTACGATGCATCCAGAGTCAGCATGCATCGTTGAGAACGTGGGTAATCCGCTAACCTGTGGGTAGTACTACCCGCGGTTAACGCCTGGGTAAGGGTGATTTTGTGATGCATGAACGTTTACCCAACCAGGGTAGAGTTACCCACAGATGACGCAAAAAATAGTGTAAGTATTTTGATGCAATTACGGATGTGTTCCAGCCACCACTTTGTCGCATCGTACCGGGGTAGTAAGTATTTTGATGAGCGCCGAGTAATGGGTGAGATCGGGGGCGTAACCGACTTTATCGGGGGGTAAACTCTATCATGCATGTCGATCGAGGCCCTGGTGAAGGAGTCCTACGGAATTAAACGAATAGCCCAAAGTTATCGAAAGTTTACCTATTACAAAGATTATTTACCAAAAAACACAAGTCTCTCTCATAGCATTTTATGCTCATTTTCCGACGTGAGCTCTTCCAACCGTTGAAAAGCAAAAATAATAACTTTTAAGAATAAAAAAGCGAAACCTTGTGCACGACACATATCAGATGTGGCATTGCTAATGTTATAAACGACACTATTCAAAAAATTTCAGGTCAAAGCGCGTTAATGAAAGCAGCTATTCAGGGAAGAGTCACATGTGCTCGAGCTCTACTCAGAGCAGGTCAGTTTAATTTTCTACTCCGAGAGCCTCACGGAGCTCCTACCGTACAGCTTTTCTTTGCAGGAGCCGACCCGTCACTGCGCGACTATTCGCGCGGTTTTTGCGCTCTGGATTGGGCGGAATATGTGGGACGATCGGAATGCATGCACATCATCGCCCACTACGTGATGAAGCCGACAAAAGCACCACGGGCACCTTTTACCTCCATGATCAGCGATTTGCAAAAGGTAGTGGTCGTGTTTGGAGATGGGCGGAACTCCCAGTGAATGACCCAATCAACCATAAGCCACTCTATTCTGCCATACCCCTACCCTAGATCCGGCGTAGGAAGAAGGAAGACCATTCCATCTACGCGGTATCGATCGAAACTATCATCACATGTCTTTTTCAGATGACAGCTGCCGCTACCATACCAGTACTTGGTGAAACGGTTGATACACTCGTACCGAAACCCCGCCCTCGCGTTGGCTCCGCCCCTATTCCTCGACTGGAGATTACTGTGGCTCCGGATCAGGTAAGCTGGACTGTTACTGTGCCTAAGAGATCGTAAGGGTAAAAATACACAATCATCTGTAGCATGTTGGAGTTACGATTGAGTAATAAGAAATTTGAAACCGCCAATAGCTGAAATGGGGAGACATGGGGCGGGGGCTTGGAGAAAAAAAACTGGGGCGTCACCACTTCGGCAAGCTGGGTGCCTGGAATTTAAAGAATGAAGTTGGTAAAAACTTTCATTTTAATAATAAATAACCGAAAATAGTAAAATATAAGAGATAATTGAGTATTAAACGACAACGAACGAATACAAGTTTTTAACTATGTACTTTATGAAGTATTTTTGAAAAATTTGGCGGAAGAGAGGGGAGAGGGGGGTGCACCCAACTCACAACGTCCGCCACTGGAACTATAGACTGTTGCAAACGCGACAATAGTTGAGTAACCGTGCATAATTTGCGTTTTTCTCATTC
This sequence comes from Ancylostoma caninum, assembly GCA_037903475.1. Taxonomy (NCBI): domain Eukaryota; kingdom Metazoa; phylum Nematoda; class Chromadorea; order Rhabditida; family Ancylostomatidae; genus Ancylostoma; species Ancylostoma caninum. The sequence goes on from JBAJFG010000387.1 coordinate 461,586, forward strand.
CTCTCCTACTGCTACACACTTTCCCGCGTTCTTTTTCTCTCTGCTCTCTTCCCAACTATCGTCCATGGTGAAACGCACTATAAATATATCTTGAACCCTGCAGAAGCTTTCCTCCGCCCCCGCCCCCGCGAGAATGGGTCGCCCCCCGCCCCCCCCCCCCCGCGAAAGTGGATCGCCGAATTTTTGACACTAATTCATAAAATAGATGAAAATATTGTATAAGCTTTTTTTATTGTCATTTTCAAAACATTTACTACTGCCTGTTTATCATTAAATGATATTTTCAATAATTTTATTGCTCCATCAGCGTCCACAGAGTGGCGGAGTTGCCATATTTTTTTCCAAGCCCTCCCCCTGGTTAGCAACTTCTGCGCCCGGCACTGTTTTCTGCGTCTTCTAACAATTACTGCACTCTTGCGCTCTCTCACTCAAAACCAACTAATCACGACAATGTACAGGAAGCTCCAAACGTCCGCAGTCAAGAGGGCGTGGCCACGGCGCGGCTCCTTGATCAGACACATGTGCTCTCTATGCTGCCTCTGTCTTCTCTGACTCTGCAGCCAACCAGTGGCAGAATGCAGAGCGCCTGTGTCTCTGCCTAAAGCCGCGTCGTGGCCACGTCCCTCTTGACTGCTTACGTTTGGAGCTTCCTGTAGATCACAAATGCAGAATATGGCCACGCCCCCGTTCCCGTGTCTGCGCCACCACCTCATGTCTCAGCTGCCCAACAGGGACAGTTATAAGCCAATAGAAAATGTATATGCATCCAATGATTAGGACAATCTTAATCTTCACTTTGTATCTAAGAGATCACATCTATATATTTACATTGTATTCCAGGTTCCGAGGAAACACAGTTATGGACACCAACAACAAAAGCGACGACCAAACAGCTCCATGGCATAACAATGGTATACGTTATAATAAAGCTGTAAATAACACTGCGAGCTTTCAGAAAACTAGTCAAGGAAACTTGTTAAGAGCTATTAAATGTATGAATATGTCTACGTCTTCGCTTATTTTTCTATGGCTTTGTGTTGTTCAATTTGTTTGTTATTTCACTGGTAATTGAAGCGATAATATACTTACAGTGAGCGCCAATGAAAGCGCGTTTTTCCAGACTTGAGAAGCATGCGGCACGACTGCGCTGAAATCGTCGCCGTGATAGCAACCATAAGCTACATTCATAGTACGTCGGAGTCCGATCCGGTCACATAACGAATGATACGTATCGATCGTCGGATAACGAAGATAACGAAGATCAATGCGTATCTTTTGTTATCCGACCGAATCGGACTCCGACGTACTATAAATGTAGCTATAATATTTTTTCAGAAGTTAGTTTTCATACTACCTGACTGCTACTTACCCATATCGAAATCTTTCATCAACTTTGGATAACAAAATGACATGAAATAAGATCAAAAACTATCAGGAAAAGCCCATGACTCCCTATTGTGGGGCAATTCCAGTGCGAGCATCGCGGCCACGTCGCGTGCTTTGGAACGCACTTCCATCGACGCTGACCGTTTTCAAAGTCCTTCTCAAAAAAAAACGGATTCCGTCACTGCAGAATCGCGGCAGAACCTGAACAAAGGATTCGGAGAGGACATGCCCCAGGTGAAAGGGTCGAGCAGACCCCGCAGCGATTCTGTGGCCCCGACGCTGTCAAGCCACATGTGCAATCCGTCTATCTTTTCAACAAGGACTGCAATCGTGACTTTCTGTTGCCGTTGTGAACCGTTTTATCGATCCCACTAGTCTAATGAACTCAAAAAGCAGAGAGACTTTTTTCCCACGCCCCTCCCCCTCCCCCTGTTGCTCACCTGCGTCCGCCACTGTGGACGAGTTATACCTTCACAAAAAATCGTGGCTTATCCGAGAAGAAATCAAAATCGAAATCACAAACATACCTCCTTTGCGCGAACACAACAGCCTTACATGCGCTAGACAAACAGTACGCGGTCACAGGCGTTCGCGACTTCTGTGGGACCTCCGAATGCCAGGACGCAATGACACGCACGAAAAACAGCATCCCAATTTCGTGAATTTCTCGTGTTTTCCGCCATTTCACACGAGTTCCAGGTACGTCAAAACCCTAGAATCTAGCAAAATCTCAAGCATGAAGGTTTGGGTGGGTGTTGCCTTCAAGCAAAAGGAGACGTAAACGCAGTAACGCTCGGGTGGACCACCCTAACCCACATTGACATCTTTCATCAACTTTGAATAACAAAATGTACTACATTTATCACTAAGTGAACTTGACAAAGTGAAAAGAATAACTTGAAGCCTATTCTAGTCCTAAACAACACTCTTCTATACATACATCTGATGAGTGATAGCATAAAATCTCTACATGTTAATATTCGAGAAAAAAAGTAAAGCATTATGGAGGCGTGAGAACGAAGAAGCAATAGGAGCAACGTAGTAGACGATGTGAGAAAAGTGAGTTTAAGTTAGTGAAATCTGACGATCCGGACGGATTGTAACAAACTACAACAAACTAGCGCATACATACAATGACTGAGCAGTGCAACGAAAAAAACAATTGCAAGTATCAAGCATATGTAAACGTAACTGTGAGGCGGATCCATGTGCAGATTAGAAAGCAGCTCCCGCATTGACCGGCACATTTTCTTTGTACGCTTCCCTGCTTTGTAGTTCAACAGGCTATAAAATTAACTTTTCAAAAAAAAATTGTAACATATCATGCTAATACCTGCTCTTTTAAAACAAAACAAATCTAGGATCCGAAGGGTGGTGACAGCCGCCTGACTGACTAGTTCGATCTAATTTTTACACATTCCACTGTAGGTTCTAATATGTATACAGTGTAATTCTTTCCATTTTTTTAATGTTTTCCTACTGTCACTTGGTAAAATCTCCTATCAGGCGCATCCCACGGCGTCCTATATGCCATTTCGGAAAGAGGGAGCATCGGTGCAATTGCGGATCCAGTACAAAGGCTAAGTGCGAACCGCTAAAAACCACTCACACGTAGCCTTTCAACTGAGAATTTGAACTGTTGGAATGAATCCGCTCGCGCATATTGCAACGCGATGCTTACTCCTAGGAGAATCGCCTGTACTATCGGACCAGCCGCGCGACACCGCGCTGTAGCCTTAAATGCAGACGAATTCACTGGCTACTTGACTATACTTCTGCTGGATTAGCTGAAGCATGCACTGCACCCTCAAAACCCTCTACACGAGGCTAACCGGACAAAAAATCGCTTTTGGTGAGATTTTAACCGTAAAACACAACAAATTTCCCCGATACTTATTTATTCAGAAGACCAATGCGTAAATAGATAGTCTTTCTCAAAAATTCTTGCCTCACGCTAAACCGCCCGTCAGCTTAGCCACGTCACACTACGTATGGTAATGCATAGGTGATGCGGCGCGGCTTAGCAGATGGGCGGTGAAGCGTGAGGCAAGTATTTTTGAGGAGGACTGTATGTTTCCTCTCTAGGAATTATCAAGGATTAGATTACACTCACCCCGGCTCTCCGATTGCGTCGATCGTAGCAAGGTGCTGCCTTGTAATCGAATATCTTCTTTCCAAACACATCATAATTGAACTCCTTATAGCAAGGATCACAAAGGAATTGCGTAAAACTCGGCATGCACTCGTGCTCCCACACAACCCATCTGAAATTACAATTCCAAATGGTGTATGACTGATACATCTCGGTGACAGCCGTAAACGTAAGATAATGAACTCACTCCGCTGTCTCCTCTTTGCAACCAGCGCAGGCGATTCGACGGAAATTACCTTCATAAATAGCTACTGGATAAGGACCATCTGGGTGGTTAGAATCTCTAAATTGTGGCATCAAACAACGAGACATAAGATTTTGCACTTGCAAACCAAACGTCGCGACGCATGGAGACGCGTCGCGTACTTCCGGTACACATAATGTCTAACAGCCCACTGACCGCAAACAAGCTCTGGTAATAACGACTAAGTGTTCGCATGCTCCGACGTGGTTGTAAAGGTATGGTGCACCAAATCGACATGTTAAGTTGACAATCCTAGAGAAGGTAAGAAAGCAAGGATGAGAAAAACGGCAAGGGAATCAGACAGGCATAGACTTACTTAGTAGCACTCATATCTGCCATTTTCATATCAGCAATACTTCGTTCCGAAGCCCAACGTCGAATTTCTCTGGAAAAGATGGACATTGATTACTGTCTACAGAATGAATAGAATCCACAACAACTACAAACAACATACGCGGTGATATCTTTCGCCCCCTTGGTCTGCAAATCGACATAGAATGTGTCGTGGACGAAGAAATACGAGGAAGGAAAGCGGTTCTGTGATGGTATCCAAAATCCGTTGCTGCACGTAAATCCAGAAACAAATCCTCAAACCTTGCAAAGGTCATCGCGTGCCACCGAACGATCACTAACATCATCGAGCACTTGATAATCTGACGTGCAATCAATGGCTTTCTTCAGATCCAGCAGAGTATTCGAACCCAGCACCAAAAAACGGTCCAGCACCTTCATCTAAATAATGCAATGGTACAAAAATGTGCTGAATGGTGATAGTCTCTGAAAATGATGGTCTACCAGTCTGCCAAGGCGGATTTCGTGTTTTTCGAGTGGACGAGGATATCCTATGAATATTGCAACTTCCGCCACAATATCATCCTGAAATTTCAGCCTCATCTCAAGAATATTCTCAGAGAAAACTTCCAAATGCCCACTGGAAATTTCTGTTGAGTATTATTTTCATCAAAAGGAAGTGAGTAAGGATGAAGAGGCTGCAGACTGTCTTGTTGAGGCAGTAGGTGTGGATCCGGTACATTGCCTGAAATTATCTTAGATTCTGCTTAAACACTACGATTAGTACGTGCATATTTCCTGTTTTTCTCTATGTTCCTCTCCAATTTTAGCGCTTTTTGGCTTTCTGACGGTTATCGGCCAATCTTCCCCATTGAAAAAGACTATAGAGACTATAGCATACCAAAACTATGAACAAGAAGAATCAGAATTCTGATTCGGTAAAAACTGGACTATTCAGGTGTATGTACACTGACATGCATAACAAAGCAAGGGAGACGGTCGGACCAGTTGTTCCATGAAAACTAGTGGTCTCTCTCTCCTCCTTTCTCAAAAACTGCGCTACTGCCAGAGAAAAAAAGAAAGAAAAATTCTTGCGTAGGTAAAATGACTCACAGGTAGCTTCCTTCTCCTGCTTCAAAACCGCTTTATTTTCCTCATTGGGCGCTGACTGTTGAAGAGGAGCATTTTCCACACCCAAGTCCTTCACTTCATTGTATCCCCAAATCTTGTGGCGAGACTCTCTCGTATGATCTGGGAGACCTTCGAATTCACAGTTGTGTTCGCTACGATTCATATACTCTTCAAAATGCCAGTCATTTTCCGAAACGCTTGGAGCACACCATCCTTCAGCTGGACCTATCGCATTCATTGGGATAAAACGTGGAGTATTAGAGAGTCCGTAAGGAATGGAGCTACTTCGATAGTCGAAAGAAGGGATCTGTTCAAACTCCTCAATGTCAGGGCATTGACTCCAACCGGGATGTAACTCCAAATCCTGGAAATACGCATAAATAGAACAAGAATTAAGAAGAAGTGGTAGGCCGATACTTTCGTGACAAAGAAAAATTAGAAGTTGAACTCACAGTCGACGGCAGCGAGGTGGACGAGCCTAAAGAACTGAACCAAAAAAATCGAACATGAAATCGACGCCTATCAAATGGTTGAACAAACACCTACCGTCGTTACATTCAAAGCCGTTGCCCCAGTTTCCAAAAAACTCATCCGAGAAGCTTGCGGCAGAACTTGATTCAGGTTGCATGTCTTCATAAGGGTTATACATTGGTAAGTCATTTGAGGTGAGTGTAGGTATTGTAGGTATTGTGTCTAAAAAACTGCACAGATAGAATAAAGAAAGAGGTAATAGCTATCACGAAATTTTAGCAATTTTCCGCGAATTTTCGTGACACGACAGTAACATCGCTGCGCACTTAGAAAATTGGAAGAAGTATACAAAACGCTCGATTATTGAAATGTTAAGGCTCGGAAATAAGTACAGGCCTACCGCACTCGGTTGGTAGTGATGCAAACGATTTCGGCAAGGAGGAATTCCAATCGCTAGCGTAACCATGCATTATGGGCTCACTTTTGACGATAGCACCTTAAAATTACTGGAATGAACAACAAGACAACGAAAAAACACGAATATATGCACTGTGAATGTCGATGGAAGCGCGTCTTTCGCGGAATTAGAAAAACCGTGGCGCGTGCACGCTGCTAGCGCTGGAATCGTGGCCATACACAGAGAGTTGTAACATCCTATGTAAGAAAAGCATTTGAGGTCCTGATTCATCTGGGAATGAATGTAGTAAAGAATGGTGTCAAGAACACAGCAGTCAAATATCCTGTTTTTACACTACCATGATGGCAATCTATAGGGTTTTTCTGACAGGTGGTTGCCTTTTTTTTGATAGCAGACATCAAATAGACGATAAACTATCAAGAAAACCCCTATTTACAATCACGGTGGTATTTCCAGCGCGCGCGGCGCACCAGCACCGCGGGCTCCCGAAAAACGCACTTCCACCGACGCTCACTCTAGCTGCTCCTCATTCCCAGATTCTCAGCACACAAGAAGTGATTACCCAAAAACTGCCAAAAAAAAGGAAAAAGAAAAAAGAAAAAAAAGGAAACACCAACCACTCGAAGAACTGCTAATTTCGGTGTCTACGGAACTCGCCTCACAGTTAGTATCCTAAAAATTTTCGAGAAATAGAATCTTCCGGTGAACAGAAAAGAAAGGAACTGGCTATGAAAAACCGACCTCCGGGAGCTCTTCAAAATCTGATTCGCGAACACAACGAACAAGCACGTTAGCATCGTATTTATCGTATATCATCGACCGCAATGACAGGGATTTGTAGTGAGGATTCTTTCGCTTTGCATTTAATTCTTGTAGAATGCTGGAAAACGTCTGAAGATAATAGAATTGTCAAGCAGTACGGTTGGCAATACAGCTTTCGATAGCTATCAGGCCTAGTATGGCCGTTTCAAAAATTACGACAGTTGAGCTGCATTTCTCGTCTGCCTCTTCGAATACGGCACTATTTCATATGTTTCTCCTTCTCTAATATCTTCACAGCTGTATTCTCCAGTGAAACACTATACTCCCAGTGGAATTGGTAGGTCCTACAACGAAAGGAGCCCGCCTAAACTGGAGCGTCGTCAAAACACAGGCGAGGTGACCGGGTTCACAATGCGATTGGAATTTCTTTGCCGACACTCTTTTCTCAGTCACAATTCACCAGCACCTGTCTGCAATGAAGGCTGCCTCTAAAGCGCCAAATAAAACCTGAGAATTGTTTTACGAGGGAATTCTGAGATTTTTTTCAACTTTTCTCCCCAGCAATGCTCCTGACCCATGTTGAACTGTAACTTTTAATGGTGAAGTATGAGAAACCAACTTGATACAGCGTAGGCGTGATCTTTTGTTTAGACTCATTTGTGCGCGACCATCGTCTTTATCGTAGTTGTACTGTTTCGTGGCATGGCGACAAGTCTTTGCCCTTCAATGGACAATAGAAAATGTGAGCCTGCAGCATGTACATATATGTATATCAAAAGTCAATGGAAACCTTACACGCTTTGAACAAGCTCCTTTATGTCGGGCAGGGCAGTATCTTTGACAAGATTCATTCGCTGCAACCACGGTACGAATTTTCTTCGCCAAGCTTGCTTATCGCCCATGTGTGCCCCGAAGAACCGCATGGAGTCGCGTTCACGCAGCGCTTCATGGAAAAATTCTCTGAAATGTATAACTGAGAGAAAAAAATGAGAATATGAACTACTAGAAGGCTCTACCTAAGTATCACAGGTTCGCTTACAAATTCTTGTTCTTCAAAACGGAAAATTGCATCCATAGCCATTGCCTATGCAAGGACAATTATAAAAGAAAGATATCTGCAACCAGGTAGGACGTGAATTCTTGCCGCTCATCGTAGAAATAGCAATTTTAAGCACAAATACTCAAATTCTCGTCCTTTAAAGGCAAGGTCCGGGCAAAATTCCATATCCCGAATTTCTATTGGATACGTAGCCCACGGCGACGCCTTAGACGAAAACTATAGAAAAATCTCTGAAAAAGTCCCAGAACAAACGCCTCCCATCGATCAATTTCGGTATGGCGTTTGCGGGTTTGCGGCGTCCGTGCTTGCAAATGACGTTATACGGCGCGCCCCACATGCTGTCTATTGTGGCGTCGTAGGAAAAAATTCATATTGAAAGGATCGGTGGTCCGTTTGGTGGGATGGAGAAGGTTTCACGAAGTGAACCTTAAGCTGCATGTATCTGAGCGTCCATCGTTGTTCAGTATGCAATCGCGCAGCCTTTTTCGGTTGGGGCGCGTTTCCCCACGGCTACAGTAGCCCTCAGACGTTTTATATCATATCTAGCGATAGAGCTTATACCGAGGTCTCAAACTTAAGGTACGTGCTAAACATATGGTTTGGACTCCAGAGAGCGAGAAACCTGGGTGGGCAAGATTTTGACCGGACCTTGCCTTTAAAGGCATCGCTCGTCGAAGCCTTCAACTCTGAGTAAACCGCCATTAGTGAGACACATTGTCAGCACACGCAAACGTTCAAGAAACACAAAGAATCCTGAATTACCTGCGATAAAACCTAAATCTAAATCGCCGCACACAAGCCGCGGGCACTCGCACAAGCGCGTGTGCCTTACGCGTGGCGGGACCCACGAGTGTGATGCGAAGCGCGCTCTGCCGCACGGGAAACGACACCCCGATTTCGTGAATTTCTCGTGTGTTTCGCGCTATTTCGCTGTTGGATATGAGTCCTAGGCCCCTCAAAACGTCAAATTTCAACAAAATCTCAAAAACGGAGGTTTGAGCGGGTGCTGCATTCAAGACCGTCGTCATATCTATCGTCAGTCTAGTTCGATTCATTTTGAAATGGCACACCCCGATCACACTCTCAGAACACGAGAATGTCTAAGAATCAAACATGAGAGTGAAGCCAAGTCCTACAAATACAGGAAGCTCCAAATGTCCGCAGTCAAGAGGGACGTGGCCACGACGCGGCTTTAGACAGAGACACAGGCGCTCGGCATGCTGCCACTGGTTGGCTGCAGAGTCAGAGAAGCCAGAGGCAGCATAGAGAGCGCCTGTGTCTGATCAAGGAGCCGCGCCGTGGCCACGCCCTCTTGACTGCGGACATTTGGAGTTTCCTGTATCTTATCTTGAAGGCAGCACTCACAGAAATTTCTACGTCGAAGATTTCATGGTATACTGGGGTTTTTACGGAAAGGGAAATCATCGACAAGAATGAAGTAGCATGAAGCACGCGGGAAACACAGGAAATGATGGGGGTATTTCTTGAGCGTTCAAAGCGCGGACGAGGGTTCCGTGATAGGTCCCGACACGAAACCCTGAAAACGGCACACATCTTACCCTCCTGCGCGAAACCACACACGCACACCCGAGTAGTAACAGTTTTTCGGTGCAATCTAGTGACAGCCATACATGCTCAAAGTCAATGGCGATTTTTTCGCAATGAAATTGTAAGACAAACTGGATATTGGTAGGCCATTCACTAACATTTATAGGAAACTCCAAATGTACGCAGACAAGAGTCGCGGCTCTCTTGGGTAGAGACGCAGGCGCTCAACATGCAGAGAGCCCATGTCTCTGCACATGAAAGCCGCGCTGCGATCCTAACCCTTGTCTGCGTACGTTTGGAGTTCCCTGTACAGGGGTATCAAAAAGTTTCCGGCCTGAACCACTTGCAGATTAGCTGCCGCAGTGAAATTTTAGCGTAAATAAACATGCATCCATCGAAGACCAAAACACTCCTCATCTTGTAATTTTATTGAACTTACCCAGTTTTATGAGAATTTTTATCAGCCAAATACAAACACCCAGCGTGGGCTCTTTTTCGTTATTTTTTTCGTTACGCTAAAGTGCCGTTTCAGATTTTCTCACGGATTCTAGTATTTAGTGCCTAGACCCCCTTCACAAACTGGCCGAATCAGCAAAATGCTTTCGCATTGTCATGAAGCAATACAATTTTGTGGAAAGTGATGTCTCATTGAAGAGCCTGACTTCCGGGGTTGAATTTCTGCAGTCATTTTCTTGACTCGTTTCCGGAAAGTGTGGATCAAAGTAGCGTTTTAACAATCCACTTCGTTAAGGTTTACATGCAGGTGGTTAGGTGACAAAATCTTTTCTCTATCGCACAGAACTTTGGGCAAGACATTTTCACCCCCGCTTCCGTGTTCGATCGCACTGCTCTCAGAGAACCACCTGTTCTGACCCAGTACTCCGCGCTTGGGACTTCAAATCTTGGCAGTGAATTTGCCACTTATCGGCAGTGAAGACACTACAGAATGTCCTTTCCGCTTTACACAAAACTCCCGAAAATCTTTTGTGATTTTTCAGCAGGTATTTTCTAGTTGGATGCCGAAAAGGTTTTAGAGACACAGTGTTCTGCGAAGGTTAAAATTCTTAGATGGTAGCCTAAAAAATTTCCAAAGGAAGTTTTGAATAGCTTAGGTCCTTGCGCACGTACTGCACCTAAATCCTGTCTGCGACGCTCATTGATTTTTTCTACAGCGGCAGTAATCTGTCTTCGTCTTGTCTCTGCTCGTTGATCAGAGGTCGCTCTGTTTCTGACCGATTGTCACTCCACTAAAAATATTGAGTTCCATAATTTTATGTGGGAATGCTAGAAGACTTCCTCTTCGCTTAGAATTCAGGGGCGGATTTAGATTTTGTCCAATAAATTCCGTTTACAAAACAAAAATTCGTCGGTTGATCCTCGCTGGATACACATTTTTTGAGCGATTACCATACCTTGGCTTGAATAAAACGTTCTTATTCCTGGGAAGTTTAACGAAATCTCATGAAACTTTGCAAATTAACATGAAAGGCTTTACCCTACATGGCGCTTTTAAAACAGTACAGAAATATAGAACAGGCAAGCGGAGGCCGGAAACTTTTTGATACCCCTGTATATACTTTTGAACGGGAAGTTCAAGAACAATCCCGAGAAATTTGGCAATACCCAGAAGTAGGCGGCGCCGAACTTTAGTGACAACCTAACATGTAGATGGAATTAATTTTGATATTTCTCAACAAATACTCAGACAAAGTGTCGCACACATCCGACGAACTATAAATGTAGCTTTAAGAAATGAGAGCTATCGTCCTCAGCATGCCTTGACATTTTTGTCTGACTCTGATAACTGTGCAGCACGAACGCAGCCCAAACGGCGTAATGGTTTGAGTAGAAACCCTAGCAGCAACGGTTGCCAGTTGCTGCCATCCTTCCCTCGATTGCTGCTCAAGCTGTCAGCCCTTGAGCAGCAATTGTTGAGGGATGGCAGCAATGGAGGGGAGGATGGCAGCAACAGAGAACCGTTGCTGCTAGGGTTTCTACTCGAACCATTACGCCGCTTCGGCTGCGTTCGTGCTTCACAGTTATCAGAGGAGTATTTCAGCATTTGTATCAGCTGTGTTAAGCACGTGAACTCCTGAGAATTTGGACAACAAAACGGTCAACATATTTGTTTTAGTCACGTGATTTTCGTACCGGTTATCACAGTCCCTGGGATTATGGTAATTTTGTTTGTAGTCACACCGCTGTTCCCGGATCTGGAATGCAGCCAGAAATCAGCCTATACACTGGATTTTGTAAATTACGAGCAATGTTAACGTTATCGCAGAAGTACTTAGCAACGAGAGTCATAATGATCTGCCATCAGTATTACCAACGTTTCAGAAGGATTCTATGAATTACATTTGAGCAAAGCATGACAATACTACAATCTCCATGCACGTTATAATCGCCTCAGCACCGCATATGAAAACAAGCGGACCGGGCAGTTCAAAAAGTTCTCCTCTGCTGGATCCCGGTGAGTGCTAGTGTTAGTTCAGTGAATATTTTGTGGTGTTAGCCATTCTATGAACTTGTCAACAATCCATGCATATATCCTGTTACAGGAAAGGCTTCGCTGGATTCAAGCAACCTCTTCACAATAGGAGATCATTGCTGTGAATGCTTCGTTATCTTCTGCTTGCGCACCTCGTGGAAAAAGTCTCAGGAAGTGATTTTTTTTTTCGTATTGACTTCAAATCATAGCATTTTCCTAATGTCGGTGCGCAAAATCACATGTCTATGGACTTCGTCCAGAAGCTGAATTACTATTCATGGGTGTAAGAAGAGATGCAAAATAACATCATTCTACTATTCTTTTCTTTGCGAAGATCAGCTCTAAGGCTAATCAAAAAAGATATCTCGTAGGAGTTAAAAAATGGAACGGTTAGGATGAAAAGTGCCTGGGAATAGTTTGTGATACTTGTGAGCCGTTAGTCATAAGCAAGGGGATCAGTTCTCGCTGGATCCAAAATAAAACGTGATCTCCTGCAAACCTTGAGCACAGGGAAGGAGCGAGTTTTTCGACTTACCAAACCGATAAGTTCTGAGATTTGCCATGTGAGCACTAGAGTTGGGTCGGGGACCAGTTCTCGCTTAAAGAAAAAAAAAAAGAACTAACGTTCATATATTATACATAAGAGAAATGAGCACATACAAGGAGTTCAATTCCAACTATCCCACGGAATCATGGTTTTGGGAACTTTCCAACCAAATCTAGTGGTTTCATAATTTAAAATCCGAAAAAAAATTGAGCAGGATACCAGCAACTTCTGTTAGGAAACTTTAGAAGATTTCAAAGCTTTAGAGAGATCCAGCATCTTACGGAAAACATCACGTTGCACATTTGAAATAATCGTATCTACATACTAGACTGGACTTACTTCGTACTGAATTTTTTTTTCAACGTTCCAGGTTTTTCCTGGCCTAATTGATCTCTTAGATTTAGGAATTGTAAAATTTTGCATCTTTCGCACTTGTTTTAAAACGAAGATTTGTCCTATATATCACACTGAGAACTCCATTAAAAACGCCTCAGTCTATAGAAACGTGATTTTTGCCGCTTTTACCAGATTTTTTTTCTGTACGGGATACGTGACCTTGTTTGTTGTCCTGTGCACCAGAACTGAACTCATACACTAGAATATTATGGAACCGTTTTACATCATTATTTGGTTTATTTTTTATATAGCTATATGGGTATATTTCAATATATATATCGGTATATATGCATGTATATTATGCATATAAAACTTCAAAACGTTTAGAAAACGTACGTTAACTATACTGTCCTACTTAGAAAATATCATCCTTATATAATTTTTTATAATGGTACATGTGTATTACAAACGTAAATTTGCACCTGTGTACAAGTGTCTACATTTTCATGTAGAGTTTGTTTTGATCTTGTATGTCTATGTCTAACAAAACTCAACTATAAGTTTTCTTTACCTTACTGATGAGTGCAGAAGGAAACTTATAGCACAGTTTTCTTTTTAGTTTTCGTACAAGGATAGTGCACGAAACGAAAACTAAAAAATTATATCAAAATCCAGTAAAACAAAACTATGACTACACACCGCAATGTTCCAGGCAAAGGTTCAGAGGAATGGGGCTACGTGGACAAATCTGCTTGGAAAAAGACGTGTAAAACAGGAAAGTCACAATCTCCAATCGACCTGGATATCAGTACGTGCTATCAGATTTTTTCGTTGGTTTTTGTAGGATACACAAAGTAAATAGTTGCTTTAGCGTTGGAAAACAAAACCAGATTTATTTAATGGAAAGGTGTAAGCTCTATGTATTCCGGGGAAAATCCTGGCAAATATAATGAGATGCCCTCGAGAATAAGGAGCAATTTGATTTAAATGCAAAATACTTATCTTATCTGTGGAAGCTAACAGCATCAGAATTCAGGCCAGGCTGTAATGGTGAATTGGGAACCAATGAAATTCCACAACTACGACGCTAGAGGTGACATTGTGGCCGAGAACAATGGACATACAGGTTAGTCGTAGAACATGAAAGGGTAACACCCACGAAAAATTCCGCTATTGAGGTCCAGACATTTTTCGGTCTATTTATTCACGCAAGTGCCAGGATTTTTAGTCTGCTGAAATTTCAAAATCTAACACTTTCGAGCTCACAGATCCGAGAAAAGATGAATAAGGTTGGATAACTAGTCCATTGTCAGGTGCATCTTACACCAAAATACTATGATTAAACATATATCTTTAGTTGTAAGAACCGTCACAACTTCGTTCACTTTCAGAGTTAGTGCAAGGATTTCAGTCGTGGACCAAGAGACCATATATCACAGGTTTCATTAAAACTTCACGGTCTTTACAGCTTTTCTAGAACTTTTTTAGGCATCCACACAGAAAATGCCACTGCTTCAGGTGGGAATCTGAAAGGAAGGTACAATCTGCAACAATTCCACTTCCACTGGGATGGAAATGACCGTTTCGGCAGTGAACACACACTTGCTGGATTGCATTACCCACTAGAGGTATGTTCGCTCATTGCGGCTTAGTCGGACTGTTTCTGGAGCAGAACCGTGATCTGTGCACACCTATAGATAGCACGAGCTTTGAGATCATTTTCGAGGTGAACACTTGCGACCGCCCTTCACTGCCTGTTCAAAATAATGTGGGTAACCTTAAACAATCATATTTATTGTTGCAGGTCCACTTCGTACATATCAAGGAGGGCCTCAACGAGACTAATGCGCATCACGTGGCCGGAGGTGTCGCCGTGGTAAGGGTTTGTTTACCTGCCGGGAATCTTGGGTTACTAGTTGTCCTCTGAAAGTATACAGAGTGTTCAGGTGGCAGTTCAGTTCCAAATCGCACCAAAAGGAGAAGCACTGTTCGATCTGGAAAAGGTTACGGAGGCCACCAACTCATCAGGTCAGGGCCTAGATTCATCAACGAGATTATCCAGGGTAAACGTTTCGACGCCTCTGTGAAGGACCGGTAAATTTGCGAGGGGTTAGTACGGTCACCCTGGGTAATCTTAGCGATCCATGCGACCTCGAGTGGAGAATCGCTCAGCGAGTAAAAGAATAATAAATAAATAAATAAATAAGCTAGTAAATGAGACTCGATGGAATTTTCTCACAAACACACCATGGGCTGCATGAGATTACCCAATGCGTTATAGGTCATAGGAGTTATAGGTTATAATCAATGAGATTACTCACGGTAAACGTTTTAACACTGCGTAAACTAACCCACCCTCAACGTGGGCGTCAACGCGTTTACCCTGGGTAATCTCAATAATGTGTCTAGGCCCTAGAATGACATACATATATGCCGTTATCGTTCAGCCACAACTTTTAATAAACCAACATAACGGACAATAAACCATTATTTCAGATACCAAAGGAGATGTGCCATCGTACAGCCCGGGGTCGTTGTTACCACCTGACACAAGCACCTTCTTCAGATACACAGGTGATTTTTTTCCTTTCTGAGACAGACGTCTCCATGAAATGAAAATGTTTCCTCAAATCAACCCAAGAGAATTAGAAATATCATTACGTGAATCAAAAACTTAAAAAGTGGTTCATAGCTGGGTAAGAGCTAGCCCAACTTCTGTTTGACTAGCTGAACCTTCTTCTTAGGTTCTCTAACGACGCCACCTTGTAGCGAGGGAGTGATATGGACAATCTTGGCGCATCCGAACCTTGTAACCGACACTCAGGTTGGTTTAGACATCCACAGTGAACGCTCCCAAGACGATGTGTTGTTCAGCTTCGTATCCTTCGAAGGCATCTCAGAGAAGACGGCTCGCTGCTAATCGATAATTGGCGGACTGTCCAACCAATGAACGGGCGGAAATTGTATCTAAATAAAGGAATTGTGTAAGTGCGCTTCAAATGCCCTATCTTTACTGGTTGTGTACAGCGAGCGTCGATGACGGAGCGTTCTTTGCGGACTCGACAAGCACGCTGCGCAACAGCGCTGCTCGCGCTGGAATCTTCGCTGTGATAGGGAATTATAGCGGTTCTCGACAGTTAGTTAAGCTTCTCGATGGTTGATAACAAATATGATGTAAAAATATCAGGGAAACCCTGGTTTGCCACTACGGCGGTGATTCCAACGTGAGCGGCGCGGTCGCGCTGCGTGTTCCCTGTCTCCGCAAAGAACTCACCGCAATTGACGCTCACTGGCCCATCTGAAAGCGTGTGGAGGTATGTTAGACACGCAAAACGTTTGTAATTATGTACATGCGTTTACTTACCGCTTCTCACGATGATGTATCCATGGGTTACCAACGCGCGGTTTCAGACGGACGATGACGGACGGATAGAGGGATGAATCGATGGAGCACCCAACAGATTTTGCCTCTAACCCGATTTGTGTTAAAAGGAAAGGGCTGCTACCACGTGATGTTATCGGAAAAGTTATTGTAATCACTGTAATCATCAATGAAGATAGAGCCCGGATGCATCATGAGAACGATGGCTACTTTCATACCCATGGCTAGCAGCTGGGTATAGACAATACATTATGGGTAAATGGTTGGTGGGTGACGCAACCGCGCCGCGCGTGCCGGAAATCAATGTGAAAGTAATGACAATAATAAATCGGGACGAAAATGAATAGCTTTACGGCGACAGACGATGATGATCTCCGGCACGTGCGATGCGGTCGCGCGGCGTGCTCCTCGAAGCCGCGAAAAACCCAACCTCACTGAGGCCGACTGTAGGTATGTTGCAGCCGCCTTTGATCGCACGTTCGGGTGCTACGCTCAGACATAGAAACTGTGTATGAACCCTAGGTTCCGATTGTGGGTGAAAAGTACTTCGCGTTCAGGAATCGAGAAGGACTGGACACAGAAGAACTGTGGGACATCACCTCGAAAGCGGTTCCGGCAGTGTTAATATGTGTTATTCTTATTGTTGTTATTGTATAATTATAATTGTAACCTCTGTCGAAAGTCATACAGACTTTAAAGAAAATTTAATGTCTATTTCGTTAAATCACTATGTTTGCCATGCAATAAAGTTTTTCCACCCATTTTCATACCAGAAGGATGCCGATTCGCTGCCGCGCCGCATCTGCTCGCAAAGGTCGGTCGCTCCGCGGCCGTCCGCAGTGGTCGCCACTATCACGATGGAATAAAGTGCACAAGACTTGTGTTTTCTGTGATTTTCTGACTTCCACCTAGAGAATTTGAGTGTTCTTTTAACTTGAAGTTTTTTCTTAATGTAAACGATTTTTTATAAAAAGTACACTATGAGACTTCCAAATTCACTAAAAACTTCATTTATTTCACTGCTCAGACATTAATTAAACACATTCCAAGAATATCTCCTCAAAATGCTAGTACTCCTTCTTTGCTTTGAAGCGTTTAACTAATGACATAAACATTCGACGCTGCTTTCTAGCACAAATCGATGTGATGCAGCACTCCTTAGCGACCTGAAATGAATAATAGATTTTTTACTTGATTCCAGCTATGTCTACTACGGAGGTCTTATATATAAGCAAGTAACGAGTATATCACAGGTGCATCATGCAGCGGACCTCACTTTAGCCTACAGTCATCGCCGTAGAATCTGAAAAATTTCGCGGGATTTGCGGAATTTCTTAACAACTGACTCCAAAAAATTCCTCCAGACATCTGTGTGCAGGCTTTACTCCATCCATTTAGAAGAGAAATGGTTTTCCAACGCCACGACTGTCAGCAGTGTTTTAGTAAATTCACTAATTACCCTGGCCCCGCCCACTAATCAAGGATCATTCACTGAATACTCACAATCAAATCGCCATATCGAGTTGGAAAACTATCTCCATGTCTGCTATATGCAGTGTCTGCGTAAATAAACTCCCGGTAAAGCTTTTCATGCGAAATTGATTAGAAATTTTCAGGCATTCTCCTATACTGGAAACATGAATTTCCTTAAATTCTTAACTGTACAGCAAAGTATTGAAGGAGTGTACTGACATTGACGTTCTTCGTTATGTTGACATAGAAAAATCTGCCTCTCAGCTTTAACTAAGATTCAAGCAGCTCTCTTAGTAAACTTGGAGGTTGCTGCTAAAAACAGGATCTGACTCAACATTGCATCTCTTCGAAATTTAAGAATAAGAGCTTCAAGCAGTTTAGAAAGGATCTGTCTTGATGCCTCAATATTATATCTTGTGCAGATTTAGTTAGATGCCGAAGTCGTCTAAGGTGCTGTGACTCAGGAGTTACAGCTGGTTGAATATGGAGCCGTACGCAATTTTTGCATGTTGTTAATTGACGATTCCTGCCTTCAACGTCAACAAAACTCGTTATAATACAGGCGATATACACAGCTGGGTTATCTCCTTAGAAAAAATTGTAACCGCACTTTGTTATAGATTTTCACGTTTGCTGAAAATCCGCGGCTCGGAATTATCGCTTGAATCGGCAAGGCAGCCCCACGCCGCCTGCTACCTGCCTGAGGCATCCAGGTCATGACCATACAAATCAATCGATAATGCAACAGGCGACCACATGTTCTTGAAGCTAATTCATGAATATTCAAATGAGACCTACGAAATTATGGCTTTTATCATTTATTGCTAAGAAAAGTGTGGTGGAGATATTGTGTTCTTGTACAAATAGTCGGGTGCTCAAGTTCAACTACCTGAGCAAATAAAAATCTAATTAACTTCCATACATATTCACATAAAAATCTCTAAAACGAATAAATCAATCCTCATCACTGATATCAAAACAGTGCTCGTCCAAATTTTGTTTCCGATCGATTATCTAAAGCTGATTTTCTTGCTTCACTTATCCTATGTGATAGTAACTTGTCGTTAGCTATTGTTATCAATGACCTCGTATGTCATTTCTATTGGCAATCCGAGCAGTTGTGTAACTTTTCACACCCCAAAACATCACCTGAGGTAGTGAGGGTTACTAACAGGTCAGAACGTTGACCTTGCTTAAATAGGCATTCATCTGTACCATCTTTACTGATAGCTGATTATATTGCTATGCTCTTGGCCGATCATGTCGACATTATTTTACCCTTTGAAAGAGAAGGGAAAAGCCTGTCATTCACCCTGAAAGAGGTGCAGAAGGTAATTTTTTCCCTGTGTCTTATATTTCCCTATTCAATTTATTTCCACGAGTTGTCTCAATATCTCTGATCTTGTCACATTTGCTTGCAAAGGTAAAATATGTAGGTTGAACCTTTGGTTACCTGCTCAGCACTACGTCGAGTTCTATTGAAATGGCACTCTTTGGCTCCAAACGACAAAAGGCCTTATATTCCACGTAAATTTTCTGGTAGGCTATTTTTGTAGAATCTTCGAATGACGTAGTAGCATGAAATGCAAATAATTTCAGCCGATTTTGATGTCATCTGTGGAGAAATTCACAGATGTTATTCCGTAAACAGTTCCGTAACTGTTACCGAGATCAGAAACCGTTTAAAAATCCCCATGACATCGACATTAGTGACGTTCAGCTCAGACGGATGCGCAGAAGACTAGCTTACTCTAAAAGCACAACAAAATAAAGCCAAATGATAAGTGAGGACAACAAACTGAAGCGGCTTGAATTCTCCATGGCTACGACCAAAAGGAAGTATTTGAGGACTGTATTTTCACTGACGAAAGCACATTTGAATGGCGAAAGCTGACGAAAGCTCAACCATTCTGATAGGATCATTGTGCATGTTTAGCACATATCTTGTATCTTATCCGCCAATACTATACCCAAGGCAACTGTGCGGGTGAAGATAAGCACGGGCTAGGTCATCAGCATTCGTATAAAAAGGACCACAGCTACTTAACAGCATCCAATATCGTTGTCGCCATGCTGCACGAAGACGCACATCAAGCCGATCACCGACGCCATCAAGTCGCTGGAGCAGAAGCTGGACCTCTTCGCGAGGTCATTAGAAGAACGAGTCGAAGCGACCCAGAGACTGCAGATGAGGATGAGGGCCTACGACCAGACCCTCGACACGCTGCTCGACCGCTCTAAACCGCTGGCGAACTGCATGTTTTGTCCTTACGAGGACAACCGCGGTGCGCACCCGACGGGACGATGCCCTCGCTACGCCGACGCCATCGCGAAGGCTGTGCAGGCCAACGTGGTGGGCCTGTGCACACGGTGCCTTCAGAAGAGGCATGCCGCAAATTGCGGTGTGAGGTGCAGCATTTGTGGTGCCGAGCATAACATGCTCTTGTGCTCCACAAGAGCAGAATACCACGGCGGGCCTAAGCGCCGAAAGATAGCCTTACCTTTTAACGTAGGTTTACTTAATTAAAAACTTCGTTAATTTGCTCAATTTCAGCACTGAATGAGTCTCCGCCACTTTTGCCTCGTCGCCCTCCTCGCCACACCTCGCCGTCCATCGCCTCGTCTCGCCAAGCCGTCACCTCGCTCCACTCGTCGCCCGCCCCCGCCCGTCTTCCCCTCCTCGTCGTCCGCCTCCACTGGCCACTCTTCGCCCTCCGTCTCGCCACGCTTCGCCTCCGTCTCGCCCGCCCAGCACTGAGCCGATCCACTTTTGCTGTTGTTGCCCTGGGCGGCAGTGTCGCGCTATCAAGCGACCTGCGCGACCCAGAGCTTGTCTTGTATTGCGCAACGTCCCCTAGTGGGACGTTGCTATGTTTGTAGCATGATGAGAATAAAGTATTCTGGCCAGAACTATGTGTGCGGTCTTCTCCTCGTTGGCTCTTGTCTTGGTTTGCTCAATTGGTCCCAGAACCGAGTCCTCCACTGAAATCTACCCCGGCACTTCTACAGTGCCATATCACGTAAAGTTTAAAAAAATTGCAGGAAAATATAAAAGAAATCTAGAAAATGCTCGATCCGTAACATGGCCGGCCTTAAGTACGCCATCAAACTTTTCTGGAAATCAGTCACGCCTGAAAGGTGGAAAAAGTATGTCCAAGGAATTCAGTGGCGACTGAGAAAGGTTATTGAATCGAATGGAGGAAATATTGAGGAGAAAATCAGCTTTAGATAATCGATCGGAAACAGATATGGATGAATACGTTTTTGATATCAGTGATGAGGATTGATTCATTCGTTTTAGAGATTTTTATGCGAATACGTATAGAAGTTAATTAGATTTTTATTTGCTCAGGTAGTTACGCTTGAGAACCCTACATTTTGTATGAGAATATAATACCTTCACCACACTTTTCTTAGCAATAAATGATAAAAGCCATAATTTCGTAGGTCTCATCTGAATATTCATGAATTGGTGGTGTACATGTGGTCGCCTGTTGCATTATCGATTGACTTGTATGGTGCTGACCTGGATGCCTCAGCCAGGTAGCAGGCGGCGTGGGGCTGCCTTGCCGATTCAAGCGATGATTCCGAGCCGCAGATTTTCAGAAAACGTAAAAATCTATAATAAAGCCGCGGCGTTGGAAAACCATTTCTCCTATAAATGGATGGAGTAAAGCCTGTCACACATAATTGTGAAGGAATTTTCTGGAAGAAGTTGTTTTGGAGTGAGTTATTAAGAAATCGCGCGAATCCCTCCAAATTTTTCAGATTCTACGGCGATGACTGTATATGGAGTACGAGTTCATTAGAAGCAAACTTAATACTGAAGGTAATAGGAGAGTTGGTTTCTATAATTTCACTTACAGGTACATTGATGACATCTTACACATTTCAAACGATGCACTTGGTTTTGAAAATGGTCTCAAAGAAATTTACTATCCTTCACTTTGTACAGAGAAAACCAATCCCTCCCTATATAAAACCAACTTTCTAGATCTTAGTATTTCGACAGATAAAGATGAAAATAATTACAGCCTATTCAATAAGACTGATAGCTATAACTTTAAAGGCAGTGTGTCACCTCGTCTTCGTGTCTGAGGTTTTACCGGATTCTGAATCTCCTCGAGGCGCTGAATCAAGCGGCATACCTACGTAATTTGTTACAAAACGGGGCTATAACCCCGTTTTTTGAACGTTTTTGAGAAAAGGATTTGGAACAGTTTGTCGCGCCGAGTTACATGTGAAGCCGTTGATCTCACCGATCGAACAAGTCAAGAATTGTTGACCAACGCTGCAGCCGTGGCGGCCGGCCAGCACATGCACGAACCGCTCCGCCCAATTGTTCCGTGAACTGCACATTCGGACCCCTCAAAAACGTGGTTTCCGTCACTTTTATGCGTTATGAGGTCCATAATTGGGATCAGCGTGACGAGCAGGTGTAACACATACTGATAACCACAGCCTATGAAACGAGGTGACACACTGCCTTTGGGGTTATTAGGTATCCTAGTAAACGTCTAACATTCCCAAGCATATAATCATTAATGCCTTCGTAGGAGAAATAATAAGGATAAGTAGGACTTGTAGCAAATATGAAGACTTTACTAGTAGGCTCAGTGAGTTGTGCATCATATGTGTAAGCAATAATTGGACTCCAGCTATGGTTGTTAGAACACTGTGTCATCTTCTTAGTAGTAGACCATTCATAATGAGAAGGTACGGCTTTGATAGCGTCGTTCATTTTTCATCTTAATAAGGCGCAAGATGTATGCTGAATAGGCAGATATTAAAATTCATGCAGGCGGGAGCGCATTCAAATGTAATCGATGGTGACCTCAGGCATAGAGTAGTACATAAGCCAGCAGTAACACAATTGCACATTAGACTACCTCAAACCATCCACTGTCTCTGTTATTAGTTGTCTCTCGTTTTCCTAGGAAAATGAGGAAATTTCGAAGTCTCCTTGGGAAATACTGATGGAAGGGTCCAAGACCCGGGTGCGCCAAGGAGACCACACTTCCGGTCTAGTTCAAGACCCGAAACCGGTGTTTGAAAAACTAAACCGCATTCTAGCTCTCTTACGTTCTTCTCAGAGCTCTCATTTCGTTCAATTCGTCGTTAAGCAACAACGTTTTGTTCTACATCCATGAATAACTCCTGTCTCTCTCAATGTTTCTTTTTTCGTGACTTTTTTAAGGAAATACATGCACAGAAATCTAGAGAACCGTACATTTTTGCACTCGTCGTAGTTTGCGACGCAGTCAGAGCTGGCTATCGTGTAGTTAGTGTGACCAGTTGAACGCCATACGTATCTGAAACAGATAACTAACTTCTTTAACTATCCCATAGAGGAGCTACAAAACCGTGAAGCAATTTTTATTAGATGCTTGCGTATCGGGACGTGCGGTGACGCACGCATCGAGTATAATCTGCCTTTGCAGCCGCAAAAAATCGCTGAACTCACAGTGCACACACGCTTTCCTTGCTGATGCAGTCCACTTCGTTCATAAAGTAGCGATAATCATTGAGGACAGCGGAGGCCCCGTTATGCCCCAGCCAACCTGAAAGAAAAAGGTCCAGGAGGTAAGTACATAATACTTAAGACAAATAACTTATTATTTAAAAAAATACAAAGTATGCTACCCACTTTCTCAGGCCATTTCTATGAGCGGGCCAATTCTCTAAAAAATATTTTTCACTAGGAAGGTGGGGAGGTCCTAGAACCTCCAACCCACTGGATAAGAGAGCACATGCATAACTGATTGTGAGATTAGCCAGGGTGAATGTGTTAATACACCCCAAATTTACATATCGCTAGCACAAGCGTCATCAGGTTTACCTCGGGTAATTTCAGTGATACTTGAATTAATAAAAGTACCTATACCAATACAAGATTTCCGTCCAACTTACTTTTGTAACAGGTAAGTGACGTCACCACTGTGAGCAGACATATCGACATGAAACCTTCCAGAAGCATTCTGAAGTAGTAAAATACAGCACTAAGTAGGAAGTACTGCAGAAAAACACTACTCTTGTGGTGGGTTCTACATGAGTGGATTTACCAGAAGGCGTAAATACAGAACGAGTTGGCGGCAAGCAGTGTCTGGTGGACTCATATCATATATTGCTATTAATCTATCGCTGATTAATACACGATTGAATTAGTCGAGTGGCATGGATACAATGCCGGCTGCACTTTTTCCAGAAAACATATTTACAACCATTTGTCCGTTGATGTTCATGGATTAATAATATACGTGTTATATGTATATGGCATTTAGGACTTGCAGACACTTAACTTTAAAATGTTTTACACCCCGTTAATTCACAAGATACTGTTCTATTGAACTGTCGAAGTATGAACAATCTTGGAACGTTGATCCCTGTTGAATATTATGTATACTTGTGAAAGTACTAGTAAATGAAAGAGGACAAGAAAAAGCGCAAACGTCTCACTGCGATTAATGTTGCCAGCAAAGAGCCACATTCCTGGACAATCGTTTTTGCGCTTCAGAACACCACCCATTTGGTCTGTCGCGCCGCACCACCTATGCGGCGCGGCTTGAGTGTTGGCGGTATTGGTGTTTTGCATATGATCTCCACCGTTTTTCTTCGCCTCTTTGTTTTTATTCCGAAGTGCATGAGTCACTATGGCAGCAAAAATAAGCAAAACAACCATACCGACAGCACCCTGCTGGTCTACTGCACCGCGTAAGTGGTGCGGCGCGACGGGCCAGATGGGCTGTATTCTGCGATGCAAAACGATTGACTGACAATGTAACTGCAAATAGCCCGATTTTTCAACCTGATATGGTTTGATCAAAATCACCTCCAGACACCTTTGTTGGACGATCTACGGGAAGGTCATTAGGATAGGTTTCTCTGCTAAAAGCCTCATTTCCCTGAAGACACTGAGTGTCTCACGACAGAATCGATGTTCAAATTTTAAGATCAGAAGATTCTTCAGGCGACGCTGATCACAGTATTATACGTTTCCCTCATAAAAGTGCTAAAAAAAATCCCTGACTGTGGACCTGACTTTGTCTGTAATTACGGCTGCGGCGCGGTGTCGACAGATCAATAACTTGATCGATGGTAAAATAATGATTTGATCGTAGGAAACATCTGAAAGACGATTTTAGTGAATGACAGTGGGGAGACGTCAAAATGAAAGGAATTCACCGCATACATCTTAGAACTTACACAGGAAAGTGTGAAAAAAAATTACATCGAAATAGCCGGTCAATCGGCAGACACTACGACGCTGCCGTAATTGCAGACGGAGTCGCAGATGCACTCTCTACCTGACTGTACCTTCCTATTTGAATGAATCTGAGATCTAATGATACATACGTATTTGGTAGAGATTCTTCCTCTAAAGAATTGATGTCTAACGAAATGGTGCGTCAACGCATCGAAAGACCTCTCGTGAGTAACGATATTCGGATCTTTGAAATCCACAGCACTTGGCTGAACCAGAAAAGAGGAAATTCTGACTAAATCTGGAACAAAGAGTCGAGGAGTGGATAGATTACAGTGGCAGGCGTATTTTTCTCCCCTATTTTTACACTTCGCGTCAAATTGCATAAAAACAAACAGTGCAGCTGCTTTTAGCTACAACTACCCGCTAGAAACGTGACCGAGCAAAAAACTCGCGGTGGGAACTTTTAACTCCAACCACGTTAAAAATAGAAAAATTCAAAAAAAAATATAACTCCCTGCTATGCACAAATCTATGTATCTATGGAACTAATTCTCAGCGGAAAAACATTTTTTTGGAGACAATGAGATGTCATTCTATATTCGAATGAAAATAGCTGCAGTGAAAAGCTTGCGTGCCAACAGCTACTCTATGACGCAGTTATCCACAAAAATGAAATTTCATTTTGAGTATAATTGCAGTCAAGCCACACCAACAAATAGCCTGAGACATTTTACCCGACCGGGTAAGCTGTACTGTATAGCAGTGGCGGTTATCCGCGAACATGAAAATTTATTATCATTGCAGTCAAGTTTTAATGTCTATCACTACGGTCTACCCCAAAATAGCGAGATGGTTCACCCTGGGTAAGATATAATGGATAGTAGTTGCTCGCAAAAGTGAAGTTTCATTTATACTACCACTACAGTTAAGCCACACCATCGGGTAGCTTGCGATGGTTACCCAACTGGGTAAGATATGGGCGAGATACTGGTGGCAGGAGCGGAAGCAAAAAATGGGTGGGAGGAGATGGGGGAAGGTGTGAGAAAGTAGTGGGTCTCTATAATAATAGGTGATAAATATTATTTAAAAAAATAATAAGGGGATAAACAACAATAATTAATCTTATACGTACAAAGTTTTTGTTTGTTCTTTAAGGTAGTCTCACAAATTAGACGACATTCTTAGAGCGGAGGGGGGGGGGGGAGGGGAGGTCGGGCTCCCCTGGGTCCACCACTGCTAAATGGTGATGCTGGGTGCCTCTGGATATAGAGAGGTATAGCACCAAGGGTACATAGTCTTCGCTAAATGGCATACCTCTATGTATGTACTATAGATGACGCACTTATAGTAAAATAACGTGCCCACACTTCGTACTCGAAGCTATTGATGCTCCAAATGAAATTTTCCCGTAAACAGGACAAATGTAGGCGACAAATCCTCAGAACAGGTGGAATTTTCTGGATAGGTGAAACGTTCCTGTGTACTCTCAGAACGAAAAGCTTAATATCTACGAACACCAGCAACATATCACAATCCGAAAGAATATTGATTTTTTCTCTTTCAAGATAAAGGAGAATTTAGGTTGTTGAAGAAGAAATGAATGTGCTCATAAAATCTGTGAAATCCCTGGTTAGCTTTGTTGACTAACGGGGATTTTTCTGGGGAAAATATATGTAAAAAAATCAATAAAAAAGGTAATTTTTGAAAAGTTAAAAATCACATCAAATTAAAACAAAGAACTCTATCTAATGAAGGGTATTTCTCAGTAGTACTGAAAAACAAATGTCGTATGATATTTCATGGGCAAGACAGCTTCAATTCCAGGAGAACAGGTGAAATTAACCTCTACAGACAGAGAGTGTACTTCCGTGTTGAGCTTTACCGGCTACAATATTGATGACATAAACGTTATGTGCCGTATTTCTCAAAGGTTTAATTGGAATCCGACTTACATTTTTGTATTTTTCATTGCTTTTCCCGTTTGAAAACTCCACTAAAGCCTGTTTCGTCATTTTTTTTTGGTTGATGATTTAATTGGGGCAATGGGCGTGGATAGATGAAAGATGCCCTTGGTAACTCGTCCGCTGCGGTTGAGTTCCGCCTCCCGTTGTTAGGCTCCTCCCATTAGGTTTTTTTATGCAGGTGCAGCCTGGGCCTTGTCAGGCGCAAACCTTTTGAGCCGCATCACTCACTTTTTGGCCATAGCGAAAGGAAAAACAAAGCAAGTGACCAAATTGAGTATTGCTGCCATCTGCTGCTCATATTTCCAATCCCTTGAATTTGAGTTAAACCATATTATCCAGGGAAACGTTCCCGGTTTTCTTGTAGAGGAAGAAAAGCGCTCTCTAATGACTACAAATACTCAGCCATTCACGAGAAAAGGGTATGAATACAATCAAACTGTAAAAGGTATACCTCTCATTCGCTACAAATCGCTAGTCACGTGAAATACGTCATCAAAATGGTAATAAATTACTGATAAAGAACTCTAGCCGATTAAAGTGGAATTAATCCTATCCATTCTAGTGGGCTTCGAGTATTAAACATAGGAGAGAAGACGGGGAGGGGTGAGAGGGGGGGGGGGTTCTCTTCAACGTCCATGTGACTTGGCCAGTCGCATGGGTAGACCACACCCCTTCACCACGTTCCACAACGGTGTAGGACATTCCTGGCACAATTCCCACCGTCTTGCACAACACAGAGCCGCAACAGCGCCCAACCGCGTCGCGTACGCGGTGCGGCACCGCGCCATGGAAGGGTGCAATCGTGACTGACGCTCCCTGTAACCCCATATCTTGCATTGTTATCCAATTTTTTTCTTTCTAGCTGTTCGAATAATCAAATCTAATCAAATCCGAGTTCTTTTTTCGACTTGTTTAATCGAATGACCGTTTTTTCTCCTTCGAGTACGTGTTTCCGACTGCTAGACCTAAATGCCAATGTGTCTTCATTCTTTCTGCAATTACACGAAATCTACAAAAAAACTTTATTACACGTTCACATATTACTTACACGTTTGTACATGTCTAAATAAAACAGGTAGATCATTCACAGTTCATGTCACGGCAAGAGATCTGTCGATATGATACAGAAGTGAAATCATCAACAACCGTTCGTAATAAAGACATCCCCAAAAAATCAATAACTGCGCAATAAACGCAAAAATGCACACATTTGTAACTGGAAACATGAAAAACTGGGTAACAAGACTATACCCAGAGAACGTCAACCAATCGATTAATCAATAAATCTATCAGTATACCACGCTTTGCTGGCTGGCATTTCTTTCGTCAACACCCATCGTGGTGTCATCTCCTCCCTCTGCGTCTCTGGTTTCCTCCTCCTCGTTCTCCTGCCCTTCCGGCCTCTCCATCGATTGCGTCGCTCTCTTTTTCTTTCTCCTCGGCTCTTCCTCTTCATTCTGTACTACGCGCGTCTTCAGTGTGTTCAGGTTAATGCGGAAATCACGCATTCCAATAGTATTTTTCTAAAAATCAATAAATCAATACCACAGCAACATCTTCGGGTGGGCTTAGTGATTAGCATGCCAATTTTAAAAAGCTGGGCTTCTAACAAATTCCACTTTTTCTCTAGCCCAACCCTCCTCTGCCTCTATTACCCTCACTTGTAAATCAATCAATACCCACCTTCACTTGGAAATTCAGCCTATCCTCCTTCAGTGCTTCTGACATCAACAACACTCGGCTCTGTAAAGCTTCACGGGCTCTCACGTACTTCACGTAGATGATCTCATCCTTACGAACACTAAAAAAAGATAGAACCTCGAAAAAAAAACTGGACAACTGTCACAAACGACGCACTTCTTCTTACGGCCTTTCAGATCCTCCGGATTGAAAATACCGACATGTTCGTCAGCAATAGCCATGATAGCTTGTAGCTGTAACGTGAAAAATAATAACTGGTGCGGAAGAAAATCGATAAAAGCCACCAATCAATATTCATGGTTGGCAAAGGGAAGAAAAATCGATAGGCGCCAGTAATAAATAAATACAATTCTTACCCTTTCCTTGAGTAGTTTGCTTAGCATCGCCAATGATTTCCATTCAATCATTTCTGGCACGTTTTTCACATTACTTAACATCTAAAAATGCGACCATACGCCTATAAAACAATCGATACGCATCAAATGCAGGAAGGCTAACTAACCAAATCAACCGGCTCTTGGACCGCACTGAACAATGTGGTAAGCGTCTGTACAAGCCGCTCTCGTTGCACAGCAAACTGTGAGTGCAGCGGCAATAGACGTGAAGTGAGTTCACAGCAGTGATCACACTTGGTCAGTGCTGCCACCAGCACTTCATCCACTACAAAAACTGCCACTAAACAGTGAACACAATCGAAATTCGTGCGAAACTCGTCCAGAATAACGACTGAGGTTCGGAAGACGCTTGAACTTACTCCTCTGATCTTTGGCTTGAAATGAGCCAGCGAAAGAAATGACAGTTCGAACAGCCACCAGCGATTTATCGATCGATGACGCTAGGAAATCGCATATTGTGCCTTGAGACGCGTGCTCCACAAACTTGTACTTGCATTCGTCATCCTGAATATTTGTACACGGTTCATTTTAACAGTTGTGCAGGAAAACGTTGGATTTGATCGATAATGTGAGGGAATGTGGACAGTGAGACACCCTTCACTATCCAACGGGTAAGAAACAAAAACTTTGCTTTAACAGCAAACGAAAGAGGATAAATAATGGTAGTAATAAGCAAAAATGACAAGTTTTATAGGATTTAGCTAATTCTGGGTCTTTCCTAGACTCCGCTAAACTTACGTTTCCACTCATCTCGAACAGCCATGAAATGTGCCATTGGGGACTAGTTCTCGCAAGAAATCTTTCAAAATAAAATAGGCCTACTATTTTGATCAAATAATCTAATTCTGACAATATAACTCTTTGTAGGTGAAACTACTCCACATATACTGTTGTATATAACAGAGGCCGACGCAGAAAGTGGACGGGAGGGGGGGGGGGGCGTGGGATAAAAGTAGATGGAGAATAAAATTGATAAAAATATTAACTGTAATAATAAACAATTAATAAAAATTATTTGAAGAGTAACAACAAAAATAAACAATTAAAAATAAACTAATACAAGAGTATTATTTGCTCTGTAAAAAATTCAAAAATTTCAAAAATTTGGTGACCTTTTTTGGGGGGAAGTGCCCCCCCCCCTTCTTCGTCTACCATTGATAAGCAGAAAACGACACTGAAATGAAAGGGAAGCGAACCTCTTCGCTTAGTACTTGTATGAGATCGTCTGCAATAGTGTTCAACGCCCTTTCCACAGTATGATTCGTATCCGTGCACTTCATCGCGAGGGTGTTTAGCCATTTGAGAAATTCCCGAAGAGTCAGGTTATTCCCTGGAAAGGTGTCTTTCGAGAAGCGATCCCTTTGGAAGTTCTAAACCTCAAGTAGAGGCAGCCTCGTTATCCTGCTTCGGACTCGACTGCCAACCGTGGTAATCACTCACCAACAACATTCTTCTCTAGCATCCCCATAGTAAACATGAACATCGTCATAAAACACTTCGGATTGTCCATCATCTTCATGAGTGCAGCACAAATCTGAAATTTCACGAGGAAATTCATCTATAGCTCCGTATGTACACCTGTTCTCCAAAACAATCTATGTATAATACTATATAATACTATAACAAATATGCGCAATGTTTCAATCATTTCTTTAAGGCACACTACCAATTTTTTTTTACTGTGGATTACGTAGAACCTCAGAAAATAATTAAAATATCGCGAGAATATCCCATTTTCCATAAAAAGATCTCCCAACATATAGTGTTTCAAAGTTCGCATGCAAGTCTCTGTAACCTATGAACTTCCTGAATAGTATGAAGTGGGCGTGGTTTACGTCTCATTCTCTATATCTTATTTCAGTAGTGCAAAATCCGCACGTTAAATAAAAAATGAAGCCAATCTGCCTTCGGAGCTATATTAAACTATATTAAACAGTCCACTAGATTTACAAGAGGTTTTATTGTAGAAACTACCAGGTCAGGCAATACAAGTACAGATTAAGAGCCACACCTTGAACATGACCTTTGCCTGTCTCTCCAACTCCAACCCAACTCGTTTCTTCTCCTCTCCCTCTCCTCGATCAACAGTCAGCAACGCCGGGAATAGTTTCGTCATAAATAAATGACAGTGTCGGACCAGGCTGCCATTAGCTGTCAGGGTCTTCTCGCCTCCTCTCGTTGACGTCGCATTCAGGTCGGATTTCTTCCCTAAATGTGGCATTTGCTGAAGTAATCACTTTGAGCAGATTCTTGTTGATACATGGGAATTTTCTACAACTATCCAAATCCATTATACCTAAATGATACAAATAATTCCGAAAATATGCCTTTAAAAGGGTAGAAATACTATTAACCAATCGGACAAAAATAAAAACAATGAAACGAACGATGGATTCTCAGCCTGCTGGATCAGATACTGGGAGTGCAAGGTTCTAATTGAAAGACAAACTCACATATTGGAACAATCCTCATAGGCTGACTCCTATATTTCGTTGATAAATACTGTATGATGTTACCATAAGCCTCCAATGCCTGAAATGCAAAATTCTGCTGAAGGCTTACCGAAAACAAGACCTCATGAAAAATAACTATAATAGACTTGTTTGAGATTACTGTACTTGTGCCAGCCATGCAAATATTAGGTGTGTGCAAAAGTTCCGGGGCAGTTGCACCTAAATTTTTAAAACGCCATAACTCGGCTCAATGTCAACATTTTTGTTCAAATCAAAAAGCGTTGGCATCTGCGTAATGTAGCCATTATAGCATAGGAAAAAAATTTCCGGAACGATCAAACTTTACAGGGTAATACTTGAAAAGGCGGCACACGTCATTTTTGAGTAGGGTCTCTTCATTAAAGGTTTTACAGCGGATGTAAAGACATAGCAGCTTGATAGAAGGACCTTCTGTTGGAGAGTGGCCGAGAGAGTATACGGGGCAAGTTAGAATTTCGAGGCCCGAGTAGTCGATTTTTTTCCACGGCCAACATTCTAATATGTCAGTATACGTTATACCGCAACAGCAGCGGATGTCGTAAGTTCGCCTGTGTTGGCCTTTGGTTTGAGAATTCTCCCATGATTATTTTAGACAAAAGAGCGTACTACTCGGAAATTACTATGCATAAGTTTGGAAAAAAATCATTGTGGTTGACTCAAGTTGCTGCCCATGATAGGTCTAACAAATTTCTTGACCTGTAGGGATGTTTTGGGTATTTTTAGGTGGGTTGCTGGAACCTAGATTCTGGGACAACAAATTATTTTTGTGGCACATGACCCGTTTTCTATAAAGAAGAACAATCCTCTCAAGAAAAGAGTTGTTAGGATACCCTTAGATCGAATATTTGCAGACCTGCCAGCGTGGACATCGCTTTTACCTCGTGCAACTCACGCAAAATCCATCTTCTTTTCTTCCCCTTCTTCCCGTTTTTCTTCAAGTAACGGGAAATGGTTGGCTAATTTCGCGTAATGTCCTTCTCACTTTGCATTGGGTCCGATACAACCTGCTCTTTCAGGACGCCTTTGAGAAGGTCAAATTGCTGGCTAGCTTGTGCAGCTATTTTCAAGCTCTCAGCTCTGCTTAAAATAGATGAGAACCCGCCAGCCCCTGGCATTTTGGAGAAGATATCTTAGGCAAACGCACTACTAATGCTACGGGTCCCCTTCTTTGCTGATCATCCGAATTTGAATTCATAAAGCAAAATTCCACGAATTAGCTCACGGCACATAGCATTGGTTTTATACCTAAAACACAGCAACACTGTGGCGTCGACCCGAACCAAAAGTAATATAGGAAGCTAATGTTCCAGGCTACCAATATCCATGAAAACCTTTGCAGGATATCGCAAACACAAGAGGCAAAACGGCTTTAAAAGATGAACTACCACCAACTGCCCCGGAACTTTTGCACGCACCTAATAGTTGAAAATATTATTGGACAACTAACGGCAACAATTTACCTTGGTCTTGCTAGCGCACCCAATCTCACGAGAATGGATCCAATCCACACAATCTGTAGCCGCATAAAAGTCAAGCAAGTACCTGTAAAGATCGCTAATAACGCACACATTTAGCCTGACAGGGTATTTAGCAACGTGTAAACCGATCCAGCACACAGATATAGGTTTTTACACAATTTCTACAAAAAAAAATAGTTAACACTGTACTCTATCACAGACCCTGCAGCCGAAATCATGGCGTTCGATCCGCACAACATCGTATGCAGCGGGTGAAAACCATCCAGAAGCGACTGCGACAACACCAGCATTCGATCTACTGCCCATTCTAGCAGTTCACAGTTCACATCCTTCAACTCTTCAAT
Source organism: Ancylostoma caninum (assembly GCA_037903475.1). NCBI lineage: Eukaryota > Metazoa > Nematoda > Chromadorea > Rhabditida > Ancylostomatidae > Ancylostoma > Ancylostoma caninum. The sequence goes on from JBAJFG010000387.1 coordinate 494,856, forward strand.
CGATGAAGCCTCCCTAAACAATCATCTTCTGCTCAAGCATCCCATATGGATCAATACCATCGATCGATACTTACTCTGGTACTGTGCTCTCGAGTATTTGAGTGATTGTGCGGGCGCTTATCAGTACATCGGCCTGTTTGAGATCCAGCACTGGTCCATTCTCATTGGTTCCTACTAGAATACACACTGTTAACGTTACCAGTACACCACAGCGAGGAAATCAACTAATGAGAGTAAATTTGTCATAAAAACACAAAAATCGAAATGGAAAAGCTTTGATGGTAGCTTCTGACCAGTTACATAGCAGCATTAACCTTTTGCTTCCTTGCGCCTCACGTATTTCTCCTGTAAAACCTCATCTAGCTCCTTTCTTCTGCCGAGTAGGGCTGCTAGGCGATCAGCATTCGCAGTGCTGAATATGTGAGCATTAATTAGGCTACGGTTCAGTTCTTGTGAGCAAAAATATCCGAGTAGCTTGTAAAAAATGGTATAAAAATGGGAGTCTGTCTCTGCGCGAAGAAGTTACATAATGGAGCGGTAGCTGGGGATAGAGACCGGACACAAAAAAGTGCTGGAATTATTTAGTCCTGAAGAAATTTCAAAGAAACTTCATAAAATTCCTATGAAATCTTAACAGAAAATCAAACGGGAAGAGAAATTGTGAGAAGAAAAGATATTCTCTGATCTGCGTGGAAAACTAACGATTACCCTGCAACTGGAGGTATCTCCCACCTGTGGCTCTCATGAAACTGACTCCACACATGTTCAATCAAAACGTCATATAGATTCAGCATCATCCTGGCAAACAGCAAATTCGCGGCGCCCGCCGGAGATGTCGGATTCCACTCGGACAGTTTGTCAACGCCTAGAAAACAAGCGACAATAGTTTATCTACCTCAAAAAACTCAGAAATGGATCGACATCTCAACCGTTGAATTAAAAGTCTGTAATTTACCCAAATCATGCACATCTTCACTGCTCGCCTTCTTAACCCACGAGTCGATCAGATCAACAGCGCATTTCTGCACATTCACACCGATCTGGGTCTGCGTCCGAGTCACGTCTGCCACCACTTCCTCACTCAGAAGGCATTGCATAGCCTGAAAAGGGACATCGAGAAGGGGAAAAAATCCCGATGAAAATTGTCCTATTCCCTCGGAAAATCGCTCTAACCTGCACCAACTGCGGCATCGGTTCGACCAAGGTGACCACACCAGCGGCCGACGCAACCATTGTTTCGGCTTTCCATTCAGGTGCTGAAATCATTCAAAAAATGACTCAAAAATATGTCCAAAAGCAGGATTTCTCCTTTCTGTCGATATAGTGAACGCTGACGCTCGAATTCTCCATATTTAGGAATTAGTAGGTTGATTTTCTGTCCAATATCCTATGAAAAAAATAGATATTGATCGGCTATGACCTCAAGAAAACAACAAAGAACATATACAAATGCAGAAAGCAGCGCGTTTCCGCGTCCTCCACTACCAGAAATCACTAACCAGTAGCTGCATGAGACACGAGGAGATCGAGACATTGACCAGCCATCGCTGAATTTCTAGTGCCCTCTTCAGCGAAGCCCAAGTACACGGCAGTTCTGCAACTTAGTGGTGATGAACGTAAGGGATATGTACAAAAACTCAAAATTTAGAAAAAGAAGGCACAGAAAACCCTGGATAACTCCTATTTCCGGACCTATTTCCGGATCCAAACACTAACTTTGTAGGAGTCCACTGGGTCAAGCATCTCTTCAGCAACCCGATCACCTCAAGACAAACTGTCTCGTCAGTCTTACGCTTGCATCCCATAGCTTGAAGACTCTAAACACGATAATCCGTCCGCTAGGAACACTTGGGCAGCTGGCAACCTGGCAACGAACCTGCGAAGAAAACGTGGCAAACGACTGTGACATCTGAGAGCCCGCGACAGTATTCGGCCTTCTACTGAAACTTCTCAGCAAAAGCATAAGAATTGGAATCACAGCATTTGCACGCCTCGAGTCCAGAAGATTGCCCTGGATTGAAGACGTTTTACCGAGTAGTTCACAGATAGTTAGGCTACGAACTGATCACCAGTACCTTCACACTTTGAAGTAGCAATTCTCTCAGCTGCGAACGATTGTTGATGATTGGCATCAGACATCTGAAAGTTCTTACCTCAGAAATCAACCGATCGATAACGTATGAGATATGTTCGAAGAAAAGGCAATCAATTACTTTTTTGCCGTGAACAATAACGCTGAAATATGCTCAACTTCTGCAAAAATACAGCTCACCTCACAAGTGACACTGAAATATCGCGTCGGATTTGACAAATGCACTTGAAAAGATTTTCCAGCTCCCGCCAGTTGTTCAGTACATCAAGTGTGCAGTTGCGGACAATCTCTACCAACATGTCTGCAAACGATTACTGGTTACTCATACCTCAACGAGCACTTTACTACTCATGAGCGTAAATATTCCTGGTTCCAAAGAAAATAGTGAACTGATATAAAATTATTTAAAAAAGCTCGAAAATGAATGGATTTCCCAGAAAAAAACGAGGAAGTTGAGAGCCCTAAATATGCCCAAAAATGTGGAGAAACTAGATCAATATTAGTCAAGAGAGGAACGGCGCGGCACTGAAAGCAGTAGACAAGAAATGCACTAAGTTTCATAGCTAGTATTTAAACAGCTCTACACTTTTAATTGAGGTTTGAAATATTGTTAAAAATGGTGTGAAGGATAGTAAGTGAGGGGTGCACAACCTTTACGGATTTTTTTCCAGTTATTTCAAGTTCTCATCCACTCCACAGCCTTGTGGGTGGAGCCAAACTCCGCAACTGGTCAGTCCAAACACGCCGACCAACTGCAGAGCTCGGTTCCGATTTGGGACACACAGGTCCACACTCGTTATACCTGTACTCTAGGGTTCTTTCCAATTCAAATATAGCGCCCCACAGCATAACCGAACTAACCGAACACTTACCAACATAAATCAGAGCAATACTGGCTGAAGAGGTCGTCACCGACTCGATGATCATCGCCAGATGCGTGGCCATTTCCTTTCTTCTCAACATTATCAACTGCAAAAGATCCGTCTCAGTCATAATTTGATACAGAAAACCAATTACTCCTACCTTAACAAGCACTTTACTGGCAAATATCCAAATCGGACAACCGTCAGCAACTCGCCCATCCACAATGGTCACTTCCTTGGTCGATGGCAGCCTCAGAAGAGACTGCAGCAATGTGACAGCCGAGTCGGACTGCAATTCCCAGGCTTCCACGTCTTCACCCAGTCGTTGCACCATGCAGTTCACCTGTCACAACCAATCATTATTCGAAGCCATTACCACCGAACCTGCACGGGATTAAAACCAACCTGATCTTCCACAACATCCACTACTACACCAAGACCGCTACTCTCAATCCAACCAAATTCGTGCACATTCTCTCGAAAATTCCAGAGTTTTTGGAAGGTTTTCGTTAAGTCCGATATTAGTGCAGCCTATACAGTGTTTCGAGGTACAATAATAAAGGATTGTTTTGCGCTGAATTGCTGTGCACGGATCACCCACCTTATATCTATCAACACTGCACAAAGCGAAGACAAGGAGAAAACCGAACTCGCTGCACATCATCATGCCTGGATCGGACTAAAAAGAAAATTCTCAAAAGAACTACGTAAAAGCAGTAAACTAATCAAAAGCGGTAAAACTAATCAAAGTTCCCACATTAGCAGAATATAAGTGAGATTATAGATCGATAAAGACAGTTTGGACCGACAGCACGCAACGCGTTCGTCATGCGTAGCGTTGATTTCGGGCAGAACGAGAGGGACTGATATAGGTCCACAAATCCGCCTAATTTGTAGAGCCAGTGCCTGCGCTGGAGCTGTGCGCTGTTGCTTGCTACTGTCTCAGCTCGCCATCAACCCACTCATTGCGCTCAAGGTTGCCGCGACGCAATGAGGGGCGCGTTGCGTGTTGTGTGTCTCCCACACTTGCCAATTCTTCTAGAGGGTTAAGATACACCACCGCTTATTTTGAGCATTGGAAACGACTTCGTTAAAGGAAAAATCACTTTCAAAGCTGCAATTTCAAAGGCCATTGCCTCAGAAAAAAAAACTACTTCCATATGTGCTAATCTGCTTTAGCTACTATTCTTCAGAACTCTACAAGACCAACCTTCAGCAATGAGGTGCACATCTTTCCTATATTTTGGTGATTTTGCGCCATAGTGACCATCTCGTGAACACTCGACATCAGATCTGCAGCTGGAGGTGCGCCTCGCTTCTTCGGCCATGCAGTTATGATCTCGCGTAGGACGCGAGTAAGCCTGTAGCAAAAATACTATCTCCTTAAAGCCAAGTAAAATTAGAGGAATCATTTGTTGGAAAAAGAAGTCGGGCAAAAACCCATAATAAAAGGTGAATAAAGATATGGCACCACTAAAAATGGAAAAAAATCAAATTTTCGCAAGAATCTGCTAACGTAAGTGAATAATGATGTTTCAAACACCGCTTTCGAAAACTAAACCAATGAAATAACCAACAGAGAGTTGTAAAAAAATGGCATTGCACGAGCAAAAAAGGAACACTCTTAATTAAGCGGACATTTTCTAGAGAAGAACCTACCTCTTGTTATCAACCACTCTCGTCAAATTAATACACTTCCATGTGACTACACCACGCCTTTCCTCATCCAGAAGATCCTCAAATGCTCGCTCATCCAGAAACTTGTCGATCAAGTCATTCATAGACAAATTGCTGGAATTGATCCATAGTAACATATTACCAATTTTATCGTCAACGCATCTAACTCACTGCACAACTGTCACTACAGCTCCAAACACTTCGAAAGTAGCAGCTAAGGCCATCCAATCGTAGACGAGCTCTCTCACAAAATCTGCGCTTTTCACAACGTTTCCATCTTTGGTGATCTGAATGTAATACACATCTGGCCAGCCGACCAGCAACCACCGATCAATATTGTCTTATGAAAACTCACGTCTTCATTCTTGAGGAGTTGTTTCAGCAGTACCAACGAACAATCAGTCCATCTAGAGCGCACCACAATTATTCTTTTTGTCCAAAAAAGTATTAACCCTTTGGCTTATTCAGACACCCACCTGCTGGAAAGGTTTAGCATCTTCAAACTCTCACTATGGGTCTCTAGTATCGAGAGAACTTCTGCACTATCGCATAGTTGCACCTTAAAAAACAGTAAAATACACATACTTTGAATATATGTGACGTCACAACGTCTTAGATGATGTAATTTCCTAACTGGTTGTTAAAATCCATAAATGAGGAAGAAAAAGGACGAAAATCGGGAAAAAATTGAGAAAGTCACTGTGATTTCTGTACAACTCATTGCACCCCCCCCCCCCCCAAAAAAAAAAAAACTAGACGATACCTGCTTAACAAACTGGTCATAGAGATTCGACACATATAACGCAAATAACGGTTGTGTACTGAGAACATCAAGGGCCAGGCGAAGACCAGCGAGTCGACACGAATCTTGTTCTTCTTCATCCAGAAGCGATGTTAGCTGACACCTATAAAAGCGTCAAAGCATGTGAATGAAGAACATTAGAAACACGTTCCGTAGAGGACATGGTACCCCGATTACAATGAACTTCAGTGATCTTTGGTCTACCGAACAAAAATTGGTTTTTTCCTCAATTACATCCAAGCTAAACTAGGAAAAAACGGGCAGGGTAGTAGTAGTACAAAAGGTTACGCGACAAAAGACCAATTCTTTGGAAAACGCGAAAAACTGAGTCATGCAAAGTTTTGGTCGACGAACAAAGGAGTTTATAAAAAAACGAGCTATTTAAAATACAACTTTGTTCTGGTTTTGAAAAAAAATGTTCAATCACGTCTTCGTCTTGTATAACTAAGAATGCACATTCGGTGGTCAAATTTACGGATACAAAGCCTTACCACGCAACATAGAAGTCGGTCATCTTAGTGGCCTGATCCTTTTCTACAGTTGAACGGAGAAAGGTAAACACTCGCTCCTGAAATAGTAAGTTATAGAACATTACAGTAACCCAACACGGCTATCTTCTAACAACAACCAGCTGTCAAGAAATTAATAAACTATGCCAGCACATATGCTTACCCTCCTGCGTTCCTCCGCCACCTGTCGAACAACAACCCTTATGTTGGCGACATATTTCTCCTCTAGACCACTTTTGCGCTTCGAAGCGAACTATAAAAAATGTCTTCCATCTAACCTGATTCCACCACATAAAAATGTACGAGTAACTTTAAAAAATTTGAGCTGAACAGAACGGTATAATTTTGCCGCAACAAAAATTGGTAAAAAAAATTATAGCATCAATCTTTGGCAGCTGGAACAACGGGGGAAGTTCCATAATCTCACCTTCTTTCCATGGTCGATGAATCTGTCAACGAATGTATCGATGCTCACCTGAAAAACAATAATTTAGCCCGATTCTACTGCAGATGTAAGTTTCAGCTATGTGTGAATTAATAGCGGTATATAAAATGCAATATATAAAAATTTCCCATATATGAACAGATAGCGTGTCTTGGTAACAATTAGCCTCCTGGTAACAAAGGGTTAATGACTTGCACGTCACTATAGATGAACTACAAGGAAGGACGGGACGAGCTAATTCCAGGAAGGAGTGATGAAAATTCATGGAAAATTTTTAAAGAGCAATGGAGGCAAACATAACGTTCGAACAATCCAAAAAAAGACCAGAATTGAAGCCAGAATGCTTATTGTTGACATTAAACGAAATTTGGACCTTATTTGAGATTTTAAAACCAAGCACTCAAAGGGAAAAAGTTGTATGCAAAGCGCTACGTAACAAGTTAAAGAAAAACTGTGAAGTATCAACATATCGAAATTTGTCGCCGGAGGTGCTCAACCTCCAAACACTCCAACAAGGCCGCTCTATCGCAATGAATCGCGTTCCGCCGGGAATATACAACTTTTCAAATCCCAGCAGAACACCAATACGGGCCCCTATGTAATAAATTTTACAAATATTTTACCTTATTGCCGCCACTCTGAGTTCCGAATTGTGTGGAACCTTCGGATGTTGTGGATGCCTCAGAGCTTCGTCCCAGCATGCTTCTTTATGCTGTAGATCAACATTAATCGAGGAACAATCAATAAAAAATGGACCTACACAATGTCACAGATGTAGGATTTCAAAGAAAGGCAGCATTTTGGAGAAAAAGAAGACGTCAACTTCATGTGTACCATAGTGTGTGGCGGCGGTAATGTATGATCTACGTCCTAAAACACTTCTGCTGTGCCGCACAAGCTGCATGTGCAACCCCTAGGAAGGGAGTAGCATCCAGAAAATCCATAAACAGATAAATGGAATTTTATTCAGCCTATTCTAGGAATCTGGATTAAGTCCAGAACAGCAACGCAGTATAGGATTTTCTAGTGTTGACACTCCCGCTACGATCCTTTGCCATCAACCCACACAGCAACAGATAAGGCGAGCCAATTATTCCTTTCGCCACCTGTGTCCTCTTCACAGCTCAGAGCTCTCTCACCACCTATGGCAGAGACGCTACAGGCACAGGTGGAACACAAGTGATGGCGCTCCTTATGAATAATATTTCGACCAATAAGCATTTTTATCCTAATTCCAGACGTCAGAGGAATCCAGAAACATGAAACCTATTCTCTGTGAATTTTCCCAGTCAAATAACCTTCCGGCCATTACCACAACAAAACTCTACAAGCTAATAACAGCAATTTTTATGAATACGAGACCATTATTTATATACACATAGCAGTACAAGCAGCTGGATTTACATATACATTACACATTACAAGTCTTAAAAGCGAGGAAATAAGTTAGAATGGTACAACACGTGGTCAGCTACACATATGAAAACCAGATCGAAGTGAACTGCACTAGTATAAGATACAAGAAAGGAATAGGAACAGTAAACAGAGAAACGGAAGTACAAATGTTAACAAAACGAGGACAACAAGGAAATTCATTTAAAAATCGCTAAGGAAACAAGAAAAATCCTGGATACACAACTCAGGAACAACTTGCAGCGTTACGTCACGAAGAACTCTCCGAAAATGTCCATGTCTAGCTCGTCTTGCATTCCAATAGCATTGTGGATCGCGGGAGCGGAGACAATTTCGCCTGGGGGTGCGTGTGCAGCAACCTAGAAGAAAAGGGATTTTCCAGAGGTTATCCAGATTATGGTGTCAGAAAATAGTCTCTACTGGGCTTCCATGATATGAAATTGCAATTGAAATGAATTGAAATTGTATATAACGGTTTCTTTGCGACGAAAAACGGCTTTTCATAGCCCTCAGGAGATAACGACTTCCAAAGGATTCTCCCTACCTTTTTGGACATGTTACTATCCCAAATTCGATATAAAAAGTGCGAGAATGACAAGAAATACCCGGAAGACTTACAATATATTCTAAATTAATGAGAATCCGCCCACTACTGGGATTAGAAAGAGCCTGGAAACCACCCTCGCAACACATATGGATGAGATGAAGCAAAAAAAGTAAATTTAAGCTCTTCCAGTAACCAGTTACCTGTGTTGCCAATTGTTGTTGAACATTTCCTGCCAGCTGCGTTTCGACAACCGCAGGGGCCGGAACCTGCGTGAGCGTCACTGGCGGCGGCTGCGATAGACGCTTGTGTTGAAGGCGAGCCAAGTCCATCACTGCTCGCCCACTCATATCAAGCTGGGACTAAAGCCGAGGTTACTTATGCCCACAACCAATCGATAAGCATACCAATCACATTCTGCACGAGCTGCAACTTCGAAACCCTACCTGAATGTCATTCGCCTTGTTTATCGCCATACTTTCTCTTACATCCTTGACAAATGAAACATCCACTCCAAGGTTTTCCAAGGATTCCACTTCAGAAAGCAACTCGGAGATGTCCTCATTATCCTTAGGCTTGACCTCGGGCTGAAAATAAGCAGATTTAATGGATTCAGAGCTTCCTGAACACTACAGCTTACAACCTCCTTTTTCTTCAACTCCACCATCGCTCTCGAGTGTTCACCGTCGGTAAGTGTATCCAGGAGATCATCCACCACCTGAGAGGAGACACAGTAACAGAACAAACCCATAGAAAGTACAAAACAATTACCTTGATAAAGTGTTCTCCTGCATCCTCAACCATATTCCTCAATGACATCACATCTGCTACCGTCGATCGATCACCGTATGTTCTAAAATGGAAATATTTTAAAGCGGAAGAGACAAGAATTACAAGTAAGCAGAAAGAAGTCAGAACCTTAGAAGGAGATCGGAATCCCTCTTCGTTAATGTTGCCCATGTGGAGTCGTACTGTGGTGCAAACGAAGAGAACGGACCATAGTTGAGGTAGGTAATCATAGATTGACCAGATAACCTGTAGAGGAGAAGTTAAAGTCAGTATTAAAAACTAGGTTAAAAACATGCAAAGCGACCTGTCTTTTTAAATGGATGCGGGCACGGCGACATCACGGTGTGCAGAAATTTCGGTAATTTTACCCTACTTATTGGGCCCCGAGATTTTATTCCCACACATTCCTGATCATCCACGTAAATGGTAAGTGCACGCAGCGGGTATAACTAGCATCTCACTACGTTCCTGGTGGAAAAAAAAGCGCAAAAAGAGTGGTAAATGATGAGATCTTATAAAATCTTAAAGGAAAAGGTAGAAAAACATTAAATATAGCGACTGGAGAGTTAAGACACGATTAAATCACCAAGTAAAGTAACAGGAGCGCGAAAGCGTTTCGATTAGCAGCAATGGAACAATTCAACCCGTCTTAATCACTACACCCCGAACAGAAAAGGCTTCACCTGTGATCTCCTAAGCTGAGCATTCCTGGCGTTCCCTCTTCTAGCGGCCCAACTATGTCGCCCAGCTTGATTCCTTTCTTATCAGTCTCGCCGATGACATTCAATACTGTAGCTCCATCCTGAAATGCATGACGACTCAATTCCACACTATCTCTCCATTAGTGTTTTACAGAAAAAAACATGGTATCAGTTATCAATACAACGTTCAAAAGCATGATATCAGTTATGAATATGAGATTATTTCATAATGCAAGATACCTCTACAACAAGTATAAGCACCCAATAAAGGTAGGAACACCAAAAGACACCCACCTTGTTATCCAAGAAGGCCAACTTTGCGTTGGGTAGTCGAACCGACAACCTGGATCGTGCTGCAGGATCTGCTGCGCGTAGACAATCCTCTGGTGTCATGTCATCTACCAGTGCTTGTCGACGGCGATTCTCCGGTTTGTGCGTTGTAACTGTTATCGGTACGAGGCCAGCCTTTTCAAGGGGAATCTGCAGAAAAAAAAAAGAAACTGGTATCTCTTAGGTAAGCCATCAACAGAAAACCACGATACTGAAGGCAAGACTTGAGACCAGTGAATTTTCATAAACATATTAAACGTAAATACTGACATCTTATGAAGTCATCCGACATCTTGCTAGGTATAAAATCCATTTCACGTTTCATACATTCAAATTAAGAAGAAAAGGTGAAGAAATGCAGAACAAAGCTTTGTGTAGTAGTGAGGAAGGTGTACTTTACACACCTTGTTAGCAAACGGCAGAGTGTGGAAAATATAGCGGAGGTACTGCTCCGAGAAGTAGTATTTCACAATCGCTGACAAGCGAGTGGCGGCCAGGTGATACACCTAAACCAGTGATTTGCGGGGAAAACTCTACAAATCACCACGAATGTATGAAACCTTACCGTATTTGGATTATTGTACGTTAACGCGTTGGATACTATGAGCTCAGCATCTGTTCGCATTTCCGTGATGGTTTGGTAGACATCGTCTTCAATTTTTTGGCTAAAAGAGGCGTGAAGAGCTTACATACAACAAAGCAAAAAGAAAACGGCATTTTCAGATTAAGATACAGAGAGGAAAATCCAAAGACTCCCAAAGCTATGGGGTAGAGCAGCGGAAGGACTCGAAATGCAGGGATATACCAAAATTCAGGAAGAATACTCACCGCATAGTAGAAAAATCCATCGGATGCGCTATGATCGTGTGATAATCAGGTGCCATTGACTGAGTAACAGGAAACGCGAAGTATTCTTCTGGATCCTTGGACATTACTTTCCGTAGAAGGTGATCAGCCATTAATTGTAAGGGAGAGTACCTAAAATTAGGGCGATTCTCATGTAAGCTAACATGGAAAAATCAGATGAAGGTATGAAAGACCAGAAAAAAAACTGATAAAGAACAGAGAGGATACCTAACCTAAGAACTTACTTAAGATTAGAAAAACTTAGATGCTTTCTACTGTATTTCTGAGTGGGGAACAAATACAGGGATAGTAAAAAAACGACCCATAAAAGAAGAGTGTACAATAATTAACTGGATCTACTCACTTTTTAACCGATGGCGTCTTTATAACAGGCTCAGGTGTCTCCGGTGGCGGAGTGGGCTTCTTTTCTTCGGGTTCAGCCGGTGCTGGAGTAGCAGGCTCTTCCAGTAGCCCGGCTTTTCTCAGCTTTTCCTTCTCTTTCTCACGTTGCTTTCTTCTCGCAGAGTAATCCGTCAAATGTACACGTCTTCGTGCCTTATAAACAGATGTTGACAATTAGAGGAGCATAAATTCATGGATGAAATGAAAAAAATGTTTCCAAGGTTCAAATGAACAGATACCTTTTTCTTGGGCTTCCCTGGGGTCTCGTTCTCAGCTGGCTCATCGGCTCCTGAATCTTCTTCGGCATCTCCAGCCTAAAAATAATCCCCTCCTTCCAAAATGATTAGTTTGAAAAAAAATCATCACAAAGCATTAAGAAGAAACTTTCAAGAAATCGTAACTCTAGGAACAGAAATTTACTGAAAAATTCAAGCATTGACAGGAAAAAATGCAGCGGTTGTGGTAAAATTTACAGATTCCCACCTTTAGAAGTATTTCTCGGTAGTTGCGCAAAATTTAGACCGTCAATTGAGCATACCTCGCTGTCCTGTCGTTCACTTCCGCTATCATGCTCCTCTTCTGATTCGTCCTCATGTTTTCGCTTTGCACTCTGCCTCAACGCCGACACACGTGGAGTACCTAATGTTGAGGTAGATCAAAAGCTGCATAAAACATAAATAGAGAGTCAGAAGCTTGGGAAGCACAACTAACGAGCTGTTCTCGAACCCGACGGTGGTTTTCTCGCAGTTGGTGGAGCGCCAACCATTGAGCGACGTTCCGTTCGCTCTTCCTCACCCATGTTCTGAAGGAATATTCAGTTAGTTTCAGCTGAACAAAGCGATAAAAACGAACGATCAACAATAAGGGGACGGATAAACGAATAATGAATGGCACGCGATAAAGAGTGAGGAGGGTGATGGGAAATTTTTATTTAGAGCGAGAAGATGATGTAAGCCATGTGAGAAAATATGGAGTAAACCAACTTAGTTAGCAAAGACACAGGGAAACGGACACAGGATGATATAAGGAAATAAATGCAATGCAAAAGAAAGGAAACTACAAATGTCAAACGTGATAGCAGCCCCATTCCTCAAATTAACGGTCAAGGAGCCTTATTTCTAAAAAAAGGAAGAAGTTCCGAAATTGGCCTTTTTTGGAGCAGATAAGCTGTTGCAGGCAATGTTTCTTCGCATAGATATAAATTAAGAAAATATGGTATTTGAAGAGGACACAGTCTGTGAGAGCAAATAAAAAAATTCAAACTTGAAAATGCACGGAGCCACAAAATGGAGTAGTGAAAGGATGACTCTGTGGATTTACTGTCGAATATTTCAAGGAAAAACTGGGCTAAAACACGGGATTAGATCAAAAAGTAAAAGAAAATGAGGACTGAAACAAGGAACTAGCTAGTTCGAGTCAAAAACGATTTCAAACGTTTCCAAACAGAAGAAATACCTCAAGAAGTCGTAATGAGCCTAGTTAGGCAGCACAAGGTGTATTAGGAAAGAACTTCCAATAGAAGAAGAAGTCCAAGTATAAAAAATGCAAAGAAAAAAACGAATTCAAAGCAACTCACGGATTTTGCAGCATTGAATTCAGCGCGATGCGAGAGGGACGCCGTCGCAAATTTCGATTAGAGCGCGGAATTCTACAGGGGCTCTTTAAAAAAAAGCTTGCGCTGTTGACTTAATTAAAGGCAGCACCCACGGAAATGTTCACTTCCGAATGAGTCGCTTACCATATAATAGGCCGCTCGACAACCGCAAATACAGTAAATAGCCAACTACCTGAGAAGATGCCTGCCGTGAACACATCTGCCGTTCTGGACAAGAGAATTTCGTGGCTCCAGCTAACGCTTTCGATTTGGCGTGCGCATGTAGTTTAGCAGAGGGTTTTGTGTGGAAAGCGTACCATTTTCAGGGTTTCGTGGCAGGACCCATTACAGAACACTCGTCCGCGCTATGGACACACATGAAGTATCGCAATCATTTTCCGCGTCTTCCACATGTTTCACGCTACTTTATCATTGTCAATGAGTTACCATCCCTAAAGAGCTCGATGCACCGCGGAATCTCCAACCCAGGAATTTCCGTGGGTGCTGTCTTTAAAAGTCCCAATGCATTGTGCACTTGGGTGAAGCAATTCAGTAGGGATAACATGTGACTCATGCATATTGACTGACTACATCTTGGAAACATGGACAAAAATATGGCTGCTATCATACAGGTGAAGGGCACTACATATTTCAGGCACTTTAAGAGGATCGCCCGCGCACCCCTTATTATCCTAGCGGACCAGCCGCGCACCCCTTTTTATCTAAGCTGACCAGCCACGCTCCCTATTTTGTGGGCGGAGCAGCTATGATAATAGTTATCATTCTTTCAAGGGTAATGGTGGTGTTCCACTCTTGTCGCATGAAATCCTAAGGGCTTTGCAGTATATAACGTTGCTCACGAATTTCGTTTTCGCTGCGCCGGCGTTCCAAGAGTTGTCCTCGTTCCAGAGGTTCATAGGTAAGGATCTGCGTTCTATAACTCGACGAAGAACTAGTTCACACCTCGTTTCTTCTCAGGTCCGATCCGTAATTGTTAAAATAATTGTTAAAGTGCCCGAACTTCTAATTTTTTGAACTTGTCCATAAAGCAAGCTCGCAAGGACCGGCTCGACGCGCGGACCTGATTTGCGTGAAATGCCCAAAAATGGCCAGAAAAAACTTCCACGGAGCGCGACGCTTGTAGCCGCAGTCCGCGTTTAGTGTAGTATGAACCGAATGCGTTTTGCTGTGTAAAAAACTACAGAGTAATTTTTGGTTCACTTTTGATGAGCTATCAATCATGTTTCACAATCGGCCCAGAAACTCAAAAATTAAGTTTTTCAAAAAAAAAAAAGAAGTTGCTCTCTGCAGCTCGAGAAGATAGCAAATCTCGAGAATGATTTCTGAGGTAAGACACTGTCTTTGAGACTCACTGTAAGACCACTGTAGAGCTTGTAAGAAAGCAACCGCCCGTTTTGACAATTTTTATCTAAGGTAAGCTGGTATATTTACAGACACCAATGTATTGCCTAGTACATGGGTACATACACAGACCAATAATGTAAGCGCATTCTTCCCTTATTTCCTTTTGCAATTTAAAATTTGTGTTTCATGCGTGCAGTTCTGTATACAGTAAAAGCTTTTCCAGCTAAAAGGCGAAATATGAAGAAGGAAAAGTCAATCATCGATTCAATTCTAGACTCGGAAGGCAAAATTTCCGTATTACTGCTCATTTGTATGGGAAGATCTGTCGGAATAAAATAAATTTGAATCTAAATGTGATCTCTATCGTGTGGTAAGTGTAGAAATCTAGTGGAGTTGTGCAGTAGAGAGCAGCGAGCACGAGGGCTGCCCGGAGCATTCCAAAAAGCGCGCGGCCCGTCAGCTACTGGGTGCGCGGCTGGTCCGCTTCCAATCAGAAACTGACCGCCCGCGCGCCCAGTTGCTGACCAGTTTTCATCCCTTAAGCGGCTCCTCAGATTTAGGAAGGCGGCTGGTCCCTTGAAGGTGCCTGAGATACCACACTAGGAGCCCCAAAAATTTTTAGAATTTTTTTTCGCTGAAACATGGTGTAGGGGGGTATTTGAGGTGCTGATCACGAATATCGTATTCCTATCGTAACCACATTTTTGTAGGATTACGATAGGTATACGCTAGGAAATTGAGAGAAAATGCAGATTTCGAGTAGAGAACGGAGATGAAATGCAAAATAATGTTTATAATCGTGATCTAAAACAACCTCTCTACACAAAATTTGAGAGGATTTTCTAAGGTACTGTGTCCACAGTATACCCTCCATAGCCCTACTACAATTGGGTTACGGTACAAAATGACAACGATGTTCGTGTTCAGCACCACAAATAACCCCCCTCTATCCAGTTTCGGCAAAAAAAATTATTTTTGAAAAATTCGGGGCCCCTAATGTGAAATAGTGCCGACAAAGCAACTGTTTTGGCGAAAGCTATATTTCTGTACAATATTTTCAGGATTTCATTTCTTGCTTACGTATAGCCCTGAACTAATGAATAACTACCTGATATAGTTAGAGGTGTGATTTTGTGATGTTTTCCCCGACCCACTCTCCCCTTCTATAAAAACCTGATCAGCCGTGTAAAACCTGCTCTAATGCGAGAACAGTGTAAACATCGAAAAGAAACTATGTTTAGACAGTGGGTTAATAAGTGAACTCCGCCTACTGTCATCATTTCCATCGGACAGCCGCGTTCTTCACTCCGCTCTTTTCGAGAGGATTTCTAGAATTTTCTCGCAAGGGAAAAAATTTCCCTGCGCTGCACCCAGCAGCTGTCGGTAACCTTCGCTTTTCAGGGTCGCTCTTTCAGTTGATTGCAGACCGGCGCTCAATGCCGTTCTGTTCTTTACAGTTCAGTAAACTTCACAGTTTCTCAATGTGCACGTGTCTTCCTCTGTTTGCCCATTTGCCATGTTCAGCGCTCGTCCTCAAATTCGCACCCTATTTTGCAGGAACGTTAATCAATGTAGTCAAGTTTCGTGTACTTTGGAGTTTTCTGCCCCATTCCTTGGTAGTTGCGCGGCTCATCGATCAATTCTCATTGAATACATTGGCAGTGATTTCACCTAACTTTGTTCCTTTCTTTAGCACCTCTGTAAGCGCTAAGCCCGCTACGACGCGGTTTGCTGCGGTTCTGACATGTCCTGATAGGTACTAGGAGATCTTAACAAGTGAACAAGAAATAGATCCGTTAACACGTAATACTCCCATGGTGAGAGCCAGAACGTGTCAGAATCGAGGGATCACCGCGACGAAACCGCGCCGCGGCTATGCTGCGGCGCGGATGCGAGGCGACTAAGACGGCCGCAACTGCACATATTAACTGATTTTCTGCGCAAAATCATTTCCAACTATTCGGAGAACTCCATGAATTTTTTTTACTTTGTAAGAGAAAAAAAACCAAAAATTACTACGTTGGACAATTTGCTAGGTAAATATTAATTCATAGTCGGACATGTCTTGGTTTGTGGACTTACTGAAGATCTAGTAAGTTACGATCACATTAAAGGACAGATTTCGCCTTGGATTTGCTCCAGTGGTCGCGATATCGATCGATTCAATTGCTCGAATTTCCGATAATTCGAATTACCAGATGATTTGTCGAGAACGGGTCTTCATATGGAAAAAAACCTGTCATTGTGCAAATAGGAATTATTCGTTTTAGAGCTACTGTCTTCCTCGGAAGGATAGACGTATTCCGTGCGTTTTTTCATAGCGTCGCGGCAGCAGAATCGCTACGGGACCTACTCGACCCTCTCAGGTACAGCATGCTCTTGTCACATCTCTCGTTCTGGTCCCGCTGCGATTCTACGACCACAGAATGCGGCTATATTGACAAAAAGGAAAGTACTTTGCAATAGTAAACCTAATTTAACTAGTTACATCAGTGGGCGGAGCCTATTGTTTATAAAGGTGGAACTTTCATTCACAAACAATTCTTGTATTCTTCCCTACAGCAATGATCTCAAATTCGTATTCGAACCGTTCCTCCATTAGAATCTTCCAGCAAATAATATATCAATTTATTTTCACTCAAGTGGTCTCAGCAATGCAGCGAATAGCGATTTTTTCCCTACATGCCATCACCCAACACTGAAACAGTCCGCAGAATAGGCTGGCACTTAAGTGTCAAATTACTGCTGTAATGTTTCCATTAGTGCACGTAAACTCGCGATTTTCCCGAAAAACTTTAATGGGCGGAAATGCCCTAGCAATTCTCAGCAGGGTCGTTCGTCGACCTTTCAGATCCAGTTCCACCACAAAATTGTCCAGTGTGACGTCGTTCTAGAGATGGAATTCTTGGTTTTTGATCTTAAAGTGGTAATTGTTAGTGTTGTTAGCGGCAGGATTAACACTAATTATGAGATTTACCTTCCAAAAAAGAATTCAGATTGTTAAAAGCCATTTCTCGGTACATTATCTCTACTGCTTAATTGGCCACATCTTTTAAATCACTACGGTTATTTAAGTGTTCTATTAGTTTCCATGTGGTGCTTTTCGTGTTGTATTGGCGCACGGATAAATAGATTAATTAATTAATTAATTAATTAATTAATTAATTAATCTTTCTCACCGTGCCATTTTCTGCTTTTTTTATTTCCTCAACTATGTTGATAAATATTCCAATCTCCTTCCCCTCGTCCCCCCCCCCCTCCCCACCATGACTAGAAGCAAGGAACAACGTATAACTGTCTAACCCACACTGCGTTACGTCGCGGCGCGTCTAGCTTTGGACA
Source organism: Ancylostoma caninum (assembly GCA_037903475.1). Classification (NCBI taxonomy): domain Eukaryota; kingdom Metazoa; phylum Nematoda; class Chromadorea; order Rhabditida; family Ancylostomatidae; genus Ancylostoma; species Ancylostoma caninum. The sequence goes on from JBAJFG010000387.1 coordinate 512,570, forward strand.
GGTTACGAGAGAGCGAGTGTCGATCGATAGGTGCAGCAGACTAGGGAACCGCGCTGCAGCAGAGTGTACTGCGTCGCGCAGGTAGACCTCGACAGCTGGAGGGATGTGTGAGTAAGCGCAAAGAAAGTTATAACCTATATCATAGGCTAATTTCATCTCGAAAAAATTATGACAAAGATGAAGTGGAATATTGATTACGGTTTCATCTAATTTATTTTGTAAAATTCACACTTCTGAAGTGAGGGGAGGGGTGAAGGGGGGGGGGGGAGTGTACGAATTTACAGCAAACAATAACAAATCGAAGAAATCCTCGTAATAACCGTGCAGAAACCCTTCCATAGTCCCCTAGCTGAAAAAAAACTCCATACAGCAAGGATCATCGACTACTTTCTTTGAAAGCCTCCAAAAGCGCCACGTGTCGTCTTCAATGCGCGTGCCAAGGTGAAACCCCGCGCGGTGTCAAGTAGTGTTATGACGATCTCGAGCGATCGCCTACGCGTGGAACATCGCCGCCAGGCACACTCGAAAAACTGGATATCGGCTTGACGTCGCAGCCGGGGATGCCGTAAGCACGACTATCCAAGGTCGATTCGGAATCCCAAAGAGTCGTTATGGCTGTAGTGTTCCAGCTGGTCGGACTATTTCTGGATTAGAAATATCCTTTTCCGCCCAACTGAGGACATTAGCCACAAGACGTCTCCGGATGCCTAGGGGAATTTAAGTAAAAACGTGGGTTTTCTTGGTTCAAACCTCTTAACTATTCTTTTCGTCTACGGACAACTACCATGCGCACGCGCAGCGTCAGGCCATTTTGCATTTCTGAACTTGGAGGGTGGTAGCTGAACGTTATGAGACCAAGAAATGGGGTAAACAAGGAAGTGTTCAGAACCAAATCGCTGCAAATCTGTCCATCTTCCCGTGGTGGAACCTTTTCACCGAACTTGGACACAATAAGGCGGCGTTTTTTCCTGTCCCATAGGTTCCACGTCCATTCCACAATAAATGGGTGGTGACAGCAACAAAATTATTTATTGTCAACGTATTAAAAGTGGGCGAGGCTGTCACAAGATGGACATATTACCAGTAATCTGACCTAATGCCAATTTGTATTCTGACCCACAACCAATAACAGGGGTACAGATGAAACAACTCGAACTGGGGTTGTCATTTTTCCGGCCCACTGCCGAAAGCCGATGTACTTACCCATGACCAACTACGAGGATGAGGGGCTGGATGCATCGTTGAGATTACCAAGGGTAAACAAATCGTTAACGATGGGTAAATTTGAGATGCGTTCACACGCTTACCCGAGGTAATCTCAGTGATGCGTGCAACCGAGGCTGCAAACGGTTCGAGCTGCTACGCATCAGTTACCCTGGATGAACGTGTCAATGCTCGTGTCAACGGGGAGAGAGTCAATTTGGGGTTTCCACACGTTTACCCTGGGTAATCTCAACGAAAGATTGCAAAATAGAGTAACCTATTGCCAAACTTCCGACGGCTAACTAACAACGGTGCATGAGACTCCAGACCTGGTCGCACGCAACGCGGCAATCTGTTTGTCTGCGCATCCACATATAGCAGCGATATCACCGTCCTCATTCTCATCCACCCCTTCATTCACTGAGACTACCCAAGGTAAACGTGTTCACACCGTGCAAATTTACCCATCGTTAACACACTCGTCAGCACATTTACCCTGGGTAATCCCAAAGGTGCATGCAAGCCCCGTCCAAACAGGTGGTGAGAAGCTCAACCTCTTAACCACTACCTTGGTAACCCATAGAAGCCACACTGGCCTATAAAAAGCGTGACCAACGGCTACCCTGAGCTCACCAGGCAATGGCTAACAAAAACCTCTCATTGTCAACTTCTCGTAGTAAATCATGTAGGATTCTTTGTACGCAGCGTTCAGTGGAACACAGCGTCTACAATGCGCTTGGCTGTGACCGCCATGCAGACAACGAGCGGATGAAAAGAGGCGTCGGCATGCGCACGACGGCTTCACTGTATGAATGCGCGTTCTGTGTATGTGCGTGCGTGCGCGGGTGGCTGTGCGTTGTGATAAGCTTCTTGTAGCAGAAAACGAGTTCCGTCGGGGTCGCGCTGCGTCGCCGTCGTCGATGGCAGCGGAACACGCGCTCGCAGCCATTCTCGACGCCGCCGCCGTCGCGCGATGTAACGCCGTTGCCAGTAATCTGCTACTGTTTTTTTTTTTTCATGTCTTGGTGGCAAAGTCTGCATTTGCAGAAATCACTTGATGTCCATGATGTTCCATGATGAAATCACTTGATGTGTTTATAGTCCTTCTCGAAAAGATAGACGGATTCCATGACTGCAGAAACGCGGTGGAACCTGATTGGTGATTACGGAGAGACCACGCTCCAAGTGAGAGGGTCGAATAGGTCCCGCGGCGATCCTGCGACCGCTACGCTAAGAAATCTCACGCGCAATCCGTCTATCTTTTTGACAAAGAGTACACATTGAGGTCCTTAGCAGGCCCTATTAAAACAAGGCTTCTGAGAATCGCCTTCCATTCAAGCCTACTAGCACATGAGACTGCATTTTTTGAGCACTAAGCCGGGCAAATTGACAATGCCATAGACAACTTTTCCAATTCACTGCCTTTCATTTTTCAATTTCCCGCATAGTTTTTTTTTTTAATTTCCGAAAAAACTGCTGACTATCCAGAAATGCAGTAAGAAAGCGGCAGAAAGCATCCCAAACTGCTATGAAAACGCTGTTATTATTAGGTGCGTGCAGAAGTTCCGGGGTAGTTGGTGGTATTCCATCGTTTAAGGTGGTATTGCTCTTTGCGTTGGCAATTTTGGCATAGTTTTCATAGTCTTGTAAACATTGGGAGAAATTTCTAGCACTCCAGGCGTGCAATTATCCACGACAAATGCTTTGAAATCGAGTCCTCTGCAGTCACAGCAGAAATCAATTTTTTCACGCAGATTTTACACAATCAGAGTCACAGTAGATCTTATTTGTCTTCCTCAAAAAATCTCTTTGTTCGCAGAGAGATTTATCAGCCGACGATTGGGAAGTTTAAAGTCTACTTTGAGTTTTTGCGCGAATTGCCGGTTTTACTGTAAGAAAAGAGCTGAAGTGGCAAGATGGAGTAGAGATAACTGGCATGGCAGTATGAAGTTCCTAGGCTCTTTTCCTTCCTTTCCTCAAATGATAAATAGTTAGAATTGGAAAGATTAAAATAAGGCGCAATTCCTGAAATATTCCCAGCTTGAACTCCAAAATGCCCTACTCACCGCTACGTTTTCTAAATTGACCAATGGTACACCTCCTTGGAGGCGGAGCTTCTGCAGCTCCACCAACCAGCGTAGGAGGCCAAACATCTTGCAGCCTTTTTTACACGTACTATGTCATACTATCTCAGGCGCTTTCCAGAATGAATGATAACTAGTAAGTAGTATGCGCATTGGAATTCAATGAAAAATTACCATTACCTTCTGGCGCTAAAATTGCAAAAATAAAAAGGAAGTGAAAAAAATAACTTGTTCCACATATCTGTATTATTTTCAGCCCTATACGCAGGACTTTTTTTTTGAACGTTTTTGCTGGAAATATAACTAATTCACTCAACCAAACGAAAACCAAAAGTGGGTGTGGCCAAGAGATCACTTTCCAGTGAGCAATGAAAAATAGAGAAAGCAAATAGGAAAAATTCCTTGGGAATTTCGCCAACTAGTTGTTAACTTTAAGCTGAATGCCTCTCACAGCTCCACTTATCTACGCCATGAAAACTCGTCCTCAGGCTAGCGTCGCATAATTGGTACGCATAGAAAGAGTGTTGAGGAATGTCTTCACTCGCCGATGCTCGTTTTCTATTCTCCCTGGCTAAAGCTGCTAGCCGGTTCATTCTCCAATTAAGGATGACCATGCGATAATTCTGTGTAAATGCTTTTATTTGCTTTTTAATGCGCTCAGAACTAAATTCGATATTTAGCACCAACCCGGAAGAGGGTTCACCATCACTTTGCGGGCGTTTTCCCATCACAATCATCAAAATTCCAGCTGTTTTCCCTTCACAACCGCAAAATACGATCGCTTGGCCAGTTGCCAACACCAGCTGATCCCCTTCTTTTACGTCTGCGAAACAGCGGCTGGCTGTTAACCAGACCTGTTCCAATGTCCTCCTTGGACACTCAGCTAATTCTGCATCAGCGGTCACCGCAATGACTCACTAGCTGCATGACGACCCTGCTTCTCGCTAGTTTATCCCGCTAACTTTCCTCTTTAGCCTATTTTATCCTGAGAGCTTTTATAAAATATTGTGGATCGATGAGGCGGAACTAGAGATTATGGCAGCTTTCCTCTTCCCCCCCCCCCCTATCACCCAAAAAAAGAGACATGAAGTGGCTGAGTCTTCCAACACGGTCACTCACTCCTTCCTAAATTCCGGAGACATTTCGATCGTCAGCTTTGAAATATGTTCCATTCGCCGACATTCCAATGATTTTCTATGAAACCACAAGTTTTACAGTGGAATTGAATGTCTTAGACGAAATCCCTGTGTGAGTAGATACATTTCTATCGGGTGTGTATCATCGTGAGGGGAACGGGTCGTTAGCGAACCACTGCGATTGGCCCTTTCAACAAATCCTCCAATCAGAGAAGCTTGGCCACGCCCCATCCCCCCACATAAAGATACATACACATGAGTGAAAGCATCATTAAATTTTAACACCCTATTTTCAATACTACTAGATTCTCGAAAACCATATGTTCATTTTTTAACCACCGACAATGGCTCCACCCCCCCCCCCTCTGATCTCGCCCGAAATCTCCAATGGCTACCTTTTGCTGCCAAATATGAATTACGTGAGTACTGGTGCCTCAAGATTCCTAGCTCAATCAGACAAATGCTCACGTACCACATACATTTCTAAAACATCTGAAGGAGAAACGTTTCCAGAAAAAAAAAGATTTTATTCAGAGGTAGATTGAAAGGGAAAGAAAACAAAGTCAAAAACAGATATTCCGTCACTTTAACGACCTCAAGATCCTGATTCAGCACTCATAAGTAGGCAATACTGGGCACATTCCTCATATTGTAGCAGTTGCCATCCTCTGGGCTTTCAACCTATAAAAACTATTAAGAACTACATGTTATGATGGTATTTGTGAAGATCTCTAAGATAAGAGAGAATGTTGGATAACGGTGGGTGGGTAAACGGAGAGCCAGGCCCACTCTGGTTTGTCATAACCCACTAATCCTGCTCCACTTTATCCTAATCTCCAATGCATCATTTGTTGCCCGGGATCATCTCAATTCGTGGATAACTTGCATCATCGATTAGCAGATTCAGCCAGTTCATTAATGTGCTGTCCCTGCCATGATACGTTAGCAAATTTCAGTTTCTCGGCTAGAATTGGTCACACCACAAAGCTTTTTTGTGCGCTGGCGCGTACAACACTTCACAGTGTATCGTAATGGCTGACCAGCTCCAACTCGTAATTCATAGTTTTGTACGAACACAACGCAATGATATCATTACGCACACTTTACACCGAACAGCACTATTCAAAGAGAGTCGTAAAAAGTCGCATGACTTCCTGAGCGTTTGATATATATTCTAGTCTTTTTTTTTAATTCTATGCATTCAACCAACTGCAGCTAAGACGATGCCAATCAATCTTTTCGATCAAGTGAGTAACAGTCAGATGAGCATAACTTCACCATCTTCTAGCCTCCCCAATTTCTCGATCGAAGCCTGAGCTTTTTGGATACTGAAATAGGTGAAAGTGCTCTATGCACAGATATTGTTACCACAAATTCTTTCTCTAAGGGAGAAGCCCGAAAGGTTGAGTTTGTGGTTATCTGTGGAGCAAAGGTTTATCGAGAGAGGTAAATAAAGGAGAGTCAGCTATCGGCTTCTTTATCGTCTGGAATTCGAAGTGTGGGTATGCGGCGTCGTACGACCTATGCCCGATGTGGCGCAATATATTCCCGTTCTTATCCACGAGTAATCAATCAGACGTATCAGCTGAGCATAGACAACGTCAAGTATGGATAAATATTTTGAGGGTTAAACTAAAGGATAAATTCACGTTTACCATGGGTAATCTCACACATGCATTTGGACCCAGCATGATTAGGCAATAAGAACAAATAATCAGTGACCAGAACCATTCCCGCTGTAACACTGCCTCTAGGAGGGGTTTTGCGGTCTGATCTGTGTAGTGTAAACTCTTCTCCATAATCTTCTGTCTCGGAGAGATTTGAAACCCGGCAATTTCATGGAAATTACCAGTTTCAGACCTGTTCGAGGCCTGCAAATGCATAGCACCAACAGAAGTGGTCGCCTTTGTCTTACTGTGCTATGTTGTGTTATTGTCCTGTCTTGTCTTTTCTTTTCACTTTTGTCTTTTCTTTTCCCGTGCCCTGGCCATATCATGAAAGCGACTACCAGTGCGAAAAAAAAACTCAAAGCACAATTTGTACGGCACAATTACTTCTTTACTCAAGTTACCTGTTTGCTTACTATTACAACCAATAAGCAAACAAGTAACTGCTCATGGCATCGAAATGCACTGTGCACACATAAATCTCGTGTTAATATATAATCAGTTCGATTTCCAGATGTTATTATGGCTTGTCTGTACATATTTGTCATTGGTAACAGCTTCTGTAGAGGATGCACGGTTGGACGACAATGGGTAATCGATTATCGATTGATTAAAATCAGAGCTGCCTACTCTAAATCAGAAAAACTACAGACCATTCAAAGTCTTCCGAGTCGTCCCCACCACCGAAGTTCAATTGCAAAAAATGATCACGATGTTCGAAACGGCGAAAGGCGATGTGGGTTAGCACCAAATCTTCGGCTGTGGGCGTGGCTTAATCCTCACCTCTTCCAAATGCACTTTCAGGATGCCGATTTTTGGCATGCACCAAGTGTTGTGAACACCACGGTAGATGTCATGGTGTCACCGTCGTTTACCGAGAAATTCTCGAATTTCCTCAAGGAACACGGCTACCCTTACCAGATTGCTATCGAGGATCTCAAGAAGAATGTTCACTGGCCGTTGTAGCTTAGCTCAGCTCAGGATTTGATCGCATTTGTTCCAGGATGCTGATCGAAAAGGAAGGACCGATCAAGATGAATGTAAAGGGTGTCTCGGGGAAGGATATGGTCCGGATGCATGACGACACCGGAAGCTTCGTCAGCAGGTTGAGGTTAGTCATTGGTCAGTCGCTTGCAACGTAACATTCATGTGTTTCGTACGAAGATGGACTGAAGAAATGGGTGTATTCACCACGTGTGAGGGTCAAATAATTATTTTTATTCCAGAAATTAATTTCCGTAATTTCAGAAATTATTACAAATAGCCATGAAAGAGACTATAGCATCAGCTTAACAGATTAATCCAGGCCTACTCCTTCAGGATGGGCGAGTACTACTCCTATTCGACCATCGTGGCGTGGATGAAACGAATCGCCGATCGCATGCCTGAGATCGCTAGCGTCGTTGATATCGGCTCCAGCACGGAGGGTCGAAGCATAATAGGCTTGCGGGTAAGCCTATCTCAATTTTCGATTTTTTTTTCAATTTTTTCCATGTATTTCAATTTGTTCGTTTTGTGAACGTTTGAATGTATGTTACAGTTCGGAAGAGACACTCCCGACAAGAAGATTGTCGTAATTGACGCAGGAATCCACGCTCGTGAATGGGCTGCTGTCCATACTGGCATGTATTTCATCAATACGGTTGGTTTAACCAGCAATTTACACTTCCAAGCATTGCACGAGAACTGTTCCCCGTCCCACTATAATGGATTTAAGAGCTTTCTTTTTGTGTCTTTGAACTCCTTGCAAGTAATATTCTCCGAATATGATACGCTTTGTTTAAAGTACTTCGTCACAAATATGCCTTTCCGGAGACCAGTTCTCGCACAAATTTATAACAAACTCATTGAATGGTATTTACTTCTAGATGGTTAATGGCCGTGAAACCGATCCAAAAGTCCAGAGCTACCTCGAAAATCTTGTGATCTACATATTTCCCGTTCTCAACCCCGACGGCTACGAGTACACTCGCAATGACAGGACAAATCCTAGGGTAAGTCAAGCCGTGCCGAATTTTCTTAACTGCACTAGATTTTCTAAAACTCGTTGCAAAATATAACTCACTGCTCCGAACTAAAGACATCTTCAAGGCTCGCATGTGGAGGAAGTCCCGATCAGCTAAGGCGTGCGCATTCGACGGCATCTCCAACGCCTGTTGTCAGGGCGTCGATCTGAACAGAAATTTCGACTTTCGTTTTGCTGGTGAGAGATGATGGACCATAAATCAAAGACGGAGAACAAAGTGATTTTTTTTTCAGAAATAGGCGCGTCACGCTACCCTTGTTCTGAGATCTACCATGGAGCTAAAGCGTTTAGTGAACCAGAATCACGGTAATACCTAACAGTTTTAATATTAATTGCACAATACGGAAACCAAATATGGGATTTGTGGTATTCGCGCATTTTTCAGTCCAAAAATTGAATAGAAAACGAAAAAAGTTTGACAGGACTGTGCTTTTAATTAAATAGAGTCAACGGATCATCGATTTGTGGTCTATAAAGAAGGAAATTTGAAAGTTTCCCGTTTGCAGGATAGTTAAGCGTGCAGCTTAGCCCTTGAAAGCCTTTTTTGTTTTAGATGGAGAATTGAAAAAAAAAACAAGCAGTGTCTGTGGAAGCAAGTCTATGAAAACACTTGAAGAAGTCCAAGGAATCCATGATATCACTGCCGGAGAAAAGGGGCGGTACCGTTGTTACACGATCGGTCAATCCAAAATCACTTCTCGCCTTTCACTGTCAATCCGATCACCGTTCGCATGCAATTAGGACGAGTTGACAGTGAGAGGAGGGAGGAAACTTCCAACAGACCAATCGCACAACAGCGGCGCCGCCCACTTTCCCTCATAACGAACTACGTCCTATTCTCCGATTGTATAGAAAATATCAAAAATCGACAAAAATTCCAGAGCATTCTCAAACTTCCTTCTCGGCCTGAAAGGACGCATAGAGGGTTACATCACTCTGCACGCGTATTCTCAACTATGGATCTACTCTTACTCCCATAGAAAGTTTACCTATGCTCCAGACATCGACGATACAGTAGGTCTTTTCCTACTTTTTAGCTCTAAACGGTGGTTTCGAAGGAATTATTGTATTGATATTTGAATTAGCCAATCGCCTAGGAACTAACTTTTGCTACTTCTTTTCCAGAGAAGAGTAGCCGCAAAAGCCGTAGCCGAACTTGGAAAGATGTATGGCACTAAATACAGGCACGGTACCGGACCGGAAATCATCTGTATGTTATCGCGCTACAATCCCGTCCACGAATTCAGATATTCATCGCAGATTCTTGCAGACGCTTTCTCGGGCGGATCGACTGACTGGGCGAAGGAAAAACTCAAGGTCAAATACTCTTACACTATCGAACTTCGACCGGCGTACGAAGGTATTATAGGTATATCTTTACGGATAAACGCTTCACAGAGCAGTGATTTCTCCTCGGCTCACCAGCTCCTTAACGCTTAGCAAAGCCAAAAAAGACAGTTCGCTGGCTTATTGTAGCAAAAAAAAAGATGGTTTAGGCGTGAAAGTGTGGCAGGATACTGGATATGGCGCTCGCAAGCAAACAATGCTGCTTAGTGGGCTGCTACTCGTTTGCTGTTCGCAGCAACTAACTTGTAGCAAAGTAGAAGCAATAGCTTCTCACTTCTAGTTTTGCATACACCTTTGTTGCTATTTAAAATCGCTATTATTTCACAAGCACGACTCGGAACAATTCAGGGGGCCACCTATTTGAAGAAAAATCGGAGACATGTAGACATAGCACCGCACATTTCATTTCTTTATCATTGCAAAACTGCAAAGCCGCTGACTTCGCTCTTGCACCGAAAATCAATAATCGATGGGATATCGCACCAACAGTCAATATGTATCGACTCTACTGAGCAATGGCGACATAGGGTGCTACGTTCCATGTAAGAGGAACCCTTCGGGGCTAAGCAAAATAGAAAGCGGAATCAGATTGAGTGCAGCTGGAGTAAGGTACGGTGAACCTCAACGGCAGTGCATTTTTTCGCGGCCTCAAAAAGCACGCAGCGCGACCGCGCCGCTTCCGTTGTAATCTTCTCCAAGACGACAAACTATAGGATCTTCTCAACAGTTACTTAGTTTTCTTGGTAGTTAACGTTCTTGGTAGTCGAATACGATCAAAAACCACCAAGAAAACCCTGATCTGCTACTGCGGCGACAATTCCATCGTAAGCGGAGCGGTCGCGCGACGGCTAGCTTTCCGGGCCACAAAAAAACGTACCCCCATTGACGCCTACTGTGAATGGTGTAAAAACTCCAACAAGACAGTTGCAATGAAGAAATTCTCGAGAAACGTTTGAAAATAAAATTCTGGAAAAATGGTACTCGAGCATGATACCCTTCTATCTGCACGAAAAAAAAAACTACCAAATAATAAAAACGCTTAGCTAAAGAAAAATAAAAGGTAAAAATATCAAAGAAAAAAGTATCAAAGAACAACTTACTTCTTTCACAGAACTTATCATGCAGACAACAGCCCTAAGTGCACACTCCAAATACGTCTCCGACGCAAAAATCCTGAAATGTTCATTGTGCTTATAGTGTAGTTGTGCTGTCAAGGATGCGTATAGCGAGCTCCATGCGCATTCCTAACAAATGCCTATATAGAGCACTAATCGGAGCATAAATAAACCTACACGGGGTAGCAAGATTTCAGAGTGGAATGGCTTCGTGTTAGACAAGAATCAGCTGATACCAACAGCAAAGGAAACATGGGCCGGTGTAACCGTTGTTTTGGATGAGATTGTCAACCAGGCCAAAGCCAGCAAATGTGAGTTGAACTTTTTTCTTCATATACGTTGTGAAAATGCATACGCAAAATGAGCGTTGATGGCTGCGGCCTTTCCGCAGCCTCGAGGACGCCGCGCAACTGCACCGCGCGCTAGGATCGATGTCGTCTGCTGCCGGAATGCTATTTCTAGGCACTTTTCTCCCCGAGTTGATCGAAAATCATTGAAATCGTATAAAAGTACTGCTAGAAATAGCATAACGGCAGCAGACAACATCGAATCCGGCGCTCATGGCGCGTTTGCGCGGCGTTCTCGAAGCCGAGAAAAGGCCGCCATCGACGCTTGTTGGAGAAGAAGCTGACGAATTTATGGTTCTGAATGAAGGGAAGGGAAGAGGGGGGAGGGGCACAGCAGCACGACCGCGCCACATGCTGAACTCACAACCTTGTGTTGCAGTAACAGCTTATCGTATCAATATGCAGTACTAATTTCAAATAAATATCGCTACGAATAGCCATTAGGGCAACAGAAGATACCCCAGCACACGACGCGGCCACCCTGCTGTGTGGAGCTCAAATTTGTCAGCTCCATCGACGCTTACTATACTCATACACGGTAAATCATATGGTATGGCAAATCAAGGTCAAAACCTTTTACAAAAAAATGCACGGACATTCACGAAACTCACGGGTAAGGTAAGTAGATTTTGTAAATTCCCAGTTGATCTCATGAAAGGACACCAATTATATGCCTCGAAAACCGTTCAGTTTACATCCTAGCCCATGGGCATCAGGTAAAGAACGAAACCGGAAGTTAGGAAGCAAAAAGAAGAGAAGCTACTGCCCGTGCCGAACACTAAGAATTAGGTCTTGAAATAATTAGACATTCGAAACATTGAGTAGTTATGAATTCCAGATTTAGTTCGTCTTTAACCGTCCAACAGTTGATTGTTAGTCCACAAACTTGCAAGATATATATTAGCCATCAGAGTTCTGCCTTATTGCCTCTTCCTGTACCCCCTGCTTCAACGAACTGATTATCGCACGAACTCATCGACTATCGTCCCCAGAATTTTTCTACGAGAGATGACCTACATGCTGTAGGTCGTCTTTCGTAGAAAAATTATGCATTGACAATCGCGTTCACACCTTTGACTTGGAATTTTCTGTGGGATTAATGGCTTTACAGACGTATGATCTTATATCCATAGTTTGCAAAATACTCACCTGAACAAACTGTGATACGAAAGCATCCCGTCACGTACGAATGTTCTTAAAGATTTTGCGAATCACGAAAAGATAAAAGGAAAAGCCCATTCGGTGCGAAATCATTCTGGCTTTCCGGTCGGATAACAAAACATAGGTATTGATCCTCGCCGGAAGAAGGAGAAGAAGGATCGATACGTATCTATCATTATTCGACCGGATCGGACTCCGATGCGCTATAACTACAGCTACTGGATATGGAAAATTTTACGAAGTAGCTCCAATTTTTTCTAGCCTGTTTTGTTACCACTCTCCAAAAAAACTTCCTAGGAATTATAGACTTTTGGCTCAGGGGGTGCCTATGGGGGGGGACTTTGTCTGTAATTGCGACCGCAGTAGAATCCTCCAGCATATCGGCTGGTTCAATTTATTTTTTACCCCTTCTTCTGCATGTAGTGTGATGCCTTCCATTTTGAGGTTTCACTACTGTCTCCGATTGAACCAGCCGATTGGCCGGCCTATACCACTGCGGTCGTAGTTGCAGACAATGCTCCCTTATAGGCACTCCCTGAACTAACAGACTATTGGTGATCGCGAGACATGCAGACCACTCCTTCCCGATATTTGCTCAACATGCAATTTTCCTGTTCAAATATTTTAAAAAAAGATCATATCGATGACGCTCATAGTGGCTGCTGTCTCTTGAGTCTTTGCTAATGTATTCTTTACTAGCTGCAGCATGTCAAAAAGTACGAGATAAACATCAACATTAATTGGCTAGGTCCAGATGTACTCCATCTCTTTCTGTTACAACTGACCTCTGCATTGGATCACAACAATAACTTTCAAGTGTTTTTTTTTCAATGGAAAAATTTATTTGTCATTAATTTATTGCATGAAAGAAATTGGTCTGGCGTCGACCGGACCATGCAATTACAAATTTTAAACGTTGAATCATGGTAAAAACAATGAAAATCATCAAACGTGACTCTCGACTACGCAACACAACATTAACCCTAAAGATGAAATCCGTTCCTTGCAGTGAAAGAGGCACAATTAACAATCCTCCGAAGGGAAAAATGCGTCGATCGGTTACCCAGTTGTCGAAGTTGGCTGGAGGCTGACCCATATCTATGCGCGTACGTACAGATCCCCAAGTTTCTCGTGCTTCGCCCTCTACTATGTACATACATATCAATCGCCCTTCCTTTCAGAAGCTCACCAGGATCAATGACTCGTGACTGCGCCAGATCTTGTAACCTCTGCCATCTCATCACCTTCGACACCGTCGCTCCACTGCATTCCGTTCGTCACTAACAATAAGTCCATTAGGCACAGATGCCTAGCGCCCGCCTCTTCATCGTCATCGGATCAATACCGGTCATAGTCATAGGTGTACAGATTCGTCTAGACTGTTAATGTTTATTGTAATAAAAAGTGTGACCTTACGTACACACCTCCTCCAGTTGTATCGTCGTCTCCATCATCCTTCCTGAAACATGCAATACGACGAGCAACGTTCATACATGCAGATTACATGCAAAAAGTGTGAAAGACTGTAAAACGAGCTGCTCGAACTTATGCTAACTGATGTAGAACCCAATCCAAGTGATAGCAGATGTTACAAGCATACATGTACAAGTTGAAGCAGCTCCAGTATTTGAGTAATTCAGTGCACCTACCATTAGTACGAGTAAACAAATGGGGATATGTTAGTAAAATTTTAGGAGTAATGCAGTGTGCTTCAGCAAGCATATGAGAACAACAATATGGGCCGGAATGGGTTGTCGAGCGTTGTACCAAGTCGATAAAGTACAGTCTGTTCACCTGGCGCGTGCACTGCTGATCACGCTCCAGTCGAAATGCACCAGCGTGGCATGAGAGGCCGATCAGTTGCTGCTAACGAAGCTGGCCACCCTTGCCACGCCGCCGCGTTCGATTGGAGCGTGATCTGCAGTGTACGCACCAGGTGAATAGACTATAATGTGGGCAATTCCGGTGATTAGTCAATTCGTTCTAACAGCCAATCACAAAGCTCTGCCGCACCGCTTCTCCTCGCTACAACGCTCCACACTACCCGAATTGTATGTCTCATTTATCAGAGTGGGCATAGTTCCTGAGCGAAATATACTCAACAGAACTCATGGAACAGTTGCTGGACGTAAGGCCATTCGTGGCAATTGTCGAAATGTAGATGCAGTAAGAGTAGACGAACGAGGAATAAAGGATAAGCATGCAAGATCCTCAAACAGCGCCCAACTGCACAGGACACAACCCAGAGGGTATTATGCTAAAGGCAGAGTGACACCTCATTGCCGTGATCAATTTGTTCAGTACAGCAAACGAGCATGCCTCCAAGTTTTTTTTTTTGTTATTGGCAGCTCAAAAAACCAAAGATCCGTTTTTTAAGATATGCGCAAACTTTAAATGATCCTTTGATAACAAAATATGGACCTTGCTCCTGGATTGATGGATGCGATGCATTATCACTCTGGTGCTAGTAGAGTTGTAGTTTGTGGCTAGGGGCTCAGCCCACGCATATAAAGCATTTTATATTAGGTGCGTGCGTCCATCACGCGTCAGACGCACCCTTGTATTTGTGTATTTTCCATGAAGACTGGTCAGCGCCGCATGCGCCTCCTTACTAGAAACATCGCGCCGCCGCAAACGTCTGATGTGTCGGGATAATGGGTCTACGCTTCAACATGAAGACGCACGCGCGTCGAACCGAAGCATCTAGCATAGATTACTCTTACACCTTGCAAATGCATTCGCGTGGCTCATGAAGTAGCCTAGCAAATGCCAACAAATGGACTAAATCAGGACAACCTAGCCCACTCGACACTCATTCATCGCATTTTATTTGAAGGTAACCATCTGAACTAAACAGTACTGGTTGAAGCCGAACGTTTCTCATTATTTCTTGCAAACGAGAGTTCTTTAGCACCAAGTTCACACTGACACGTAAAATACGGTATTACTGATTCCAATAAAGCAATTGAAACCATACCATGTTATATGCACAGTATGTTTGTGTTGGTGTCCCTCACAGTATACGCGCATGTTTCCCAGCAATCAAATGTTAACGCGATCGCAATGCACGACGAGTGGGTGAACCACAATCAAACAAGTATGAAGAACCTCACGTAACCGTGGGCGTCGCGGACACGCCCGTCCTCAGATTCAGAAATTCAATCAGAGTTTTGCAAATGATCGCTTTCCAAAGGAGCGACATATCTGCAGAAGAGTGCTGGAATCATATGTACCAGCCTCGAAATTGTCTCGCTTTACAACAATAAAATGACTGACAACTGAGGGCTCTAGCAGTTCATCACTGCATTCACTACTACCCTTACAAAAACACCAGTCAAGGTCACACTTTTGACACTCATATGCTATCATTCAGAACCTAACAGGAAACAGTTCGATCCATAACTTTAGGGGGATCTGTTACCATTCTTCATACATTATGTAGTTTGGGAGCCCCTGATTTGTATGTCTAGTAGCTGCGTTTTTTTTTTTAATGGAGACAATCAATCACCTTCCGTACTGTATGTAAAATTTCCTAGAGCAGGAAAATGAGTAGTGAATCCCTCGTTTGTTTGTAATGACCAAGGAAGAACACTGTCAGCCCAGTAGGGGGTAGCCGTGCCGATGTCCTCAAGGCCTACCCTCCATACGCTTATCCCTACCAAGCCGATCACTGATCGACATCTTGGAGGCAACAAAAATGTTATAGCATGATTCAACTGATAGCAACACTGCCCTCTTGTTTGTCCACAGAAAACAAGGAAAATGTGGGACTCAGACTACTGTCCTAATGGGCTCGCGTACACAATCAAAGTTCGAGCGGTTATTTCTAAAGCTGATTCGTTTCTACAGTGAATTTTCCGCGGCGGCGGCTCTGCTGGCATTGGGGCACGCAGCGAGGTCAGTAAAACAAATGATCCACCATCAATCCGATGTCTTCAGTAAGTTTTATAGCTTGCTTCCTCTTATATTGCTCTTTCCCAGTTCTTGGAACAAGTAAAGAGCTAAACAGAGAAAAACTCATAGAAGACGCCGGATTGATGGTGGGTCAACTATCTGACCAACTGTCTGACTGACCGCACTGCGTGCTCCAACGCGAGGAGAGCCGCTGTCACGGGAAATGCATTGTAGAAACGAATCTACAATACTTTTTATGTTACCCACATTGTTAATAGGGGCTACCAAGATTTCATTTTTAACTTCTTGTTTGCTTCATTACTTTTTTTCAGCTCTTCTGTCCCAAAACTTTCTTCTGAAGACGGATCGCTTGCAAGATTTCACATGGGCCAGAACTTCCTCAGATGCACGTCATATCGAATGATCATGAATTAGATGTCAAAACGATTAGATGTCGAACCAATCGCTCGCTTCAGATTGTGTAACTATCGTTCCAAATGACTGAATTAGTAAAAGAAGTGTATTTTGAAAATAAATTTTGCTTCCCGTAGGACTCTCACTTTCAAAAAAAGAAAGGCCCTCATTTCTTACAGGAACTCCCTATAAAAAAAACCCTGTTTGTCCGCAAACAAATAGCGCTCTTTAGGTAAACCTACTAGTGACGGACATTACTAGAGATTAAATAGTGAATCCTTTGATGGAGACATCCAATTATTGCTTCCACCTTTTACAATGTTATTCTTCAGTACTCACTGAGATTTGCATACAATTGAACAAGGTCTCAGAAAGTTTGCATATTTCCGTCATTTTTACTCTCAACTACAACAGATTTTTGTACTTATTGTGTCTCTATTGATATTATTGTCATTCTGTTGAATATAAACTCACCTTTTTATCCATCTGAAAGAATTACTTGCATATTTTCACGAATATAACACAACACGTTTATTGTTCACTTAATAATGAGTTTAAGAACAAACT
The DNA here is from genome assembly GCA_037903475.1 of Ancylostoma caninum. NCBI lineage: Eukaryota > Metazoa > Nematoda > Chromadorea > Rhabditida > Ancylostomatidae > Ancylostoma > Ancylostoma caninum. The sequence continues at coordinate 529,531 of JBAJFG010000387.1, forward strand.
GCAATTTCAATTACTTCGACCAAGAGATCCGATTACAAACAGGAAATTAGTCAAATACATTGAATTATAATAACAGACGATTTAACATGTTTTTGAAGGAGTTTGAGATTAAGGAAAATAATTTTAGTGCTCGTCCGCTCGATGTAGTCGCCCGCAGCTAACTTAGTTCTTTATTTTTGGTGATTTTTTATTTCGTTATTTTAACATGGAGGTCACGGATCCTAAATAGGGAGTATTTTTGCAATTAGTTGGTTTCAAATAATCTTTTACATAAGTTTACAAAAACGAGACGCAAGAACAGCTTCCACAAGAAATTCTCGAGTTTGTTTTCATTATGCTAGTAAAAATTTCGGGGAATAACACCGTCAACTCCAAAAATCCTGTGAAAGCGATTCTTTGTTTATTCCGCCGCACATGGGATATTAATTCGCCCCGAAATATTAGTCCCAGGTTGAATTGCTTTTTTTCTCCTTGCCGGCCAAATTTTACCTCTTTCCTTTCTTTTTTTTTTACATTTTAATGCGACAATACTAAAGTTTAAAAAAAGACTTTTACCCGCATATAAACCGAAACTTTTTTATCCATATATAAAGCCCTTGTTTTTCTCTACCAACAAATTAGTATCACGGCCTGATATTTATTAACCATGTGCAACGGAATAAACGCGCCAGAAAGAAATGGCTACAGGTGGCGGAGCTGTTTGCCTTCTGCTCCAGCTGGTGAAATCTCATTGGCTCGCTCCACCCCCAAACCATATGGGAACCACGAACACACAGCTAAAACACACCTGCAGAGCGACGAGCACCGCGACGACACATCATAAATAGTGGTGGAGAAGTCAACCGAAACAGACCACGCAACACGGAATCATCACGCCTCTGACACTAGATTCAATACGGGCGGAATCTGAAAAGCAAATAGTGTGAGGGGTGTCCCGAGAGGGTGAGGCAAGTTCTCTCACGTACCCCCTAGGTCTTCCACCTCCTGGGCCTCCGCGACCACGGAATCCTCCGCGAGGTCCGCCACCACCGCGACCGCCACGACCACGGTCACCAAATCCTCCACGTCCACCTCCGAACGAATTTTGTTGCTTATCGTCTGAAGAGAAATACTGCAAATAGAGAATACTTTCTACGATTCGAAGAGGCTTGTATGGGATCAGGGCAAACCACGGAACTATTTACTAAATATAGGGGTTCTCAACAACCACATAGGGGTTCTCAACAACCATTGCTATGTAGCTCACGGTTCAGAGAAATAATGAAGCTATGGAGGAGATAGGAAGTACCAACACAACACTGGCAGCTCCATATTTTCAAATACAGAGAGGAACATCACCAGAACGATCAAATTTCCCGCTCATTTTAACTTTAAATTTATTGATGTCTTCTCTCCGTTAACCACAAGTGCCCGTAAAAACGATCACGAACCACCATCATTGCCGCCGTCCTTGGCTCCATCACCACCCTCATTAGCATCACCATTCCCATTTTCACCCTCCTTAAGGTGCCCTGGAGTGGTATCCTCACGCACCTGAAAAGAAAAATTGAAACCTTCACAAACTCGTTAAATGATAAGGAAAACCTACTGGCTGCAGAATACGATTCAGCTCTTCTAGTACTCCAGCCACTCTTTTGTAGGCAATATGCGCCGGGGCGATGGTTTCCACTTTTACGTGAAGGGGACCACCGTAGTGGGCATACTGCGGATCTCCCGAGCTGAGCAATTCCTGCTCCTTATTTCTGTCCTTTGTGGATCCCCGACCCAAGACGTAGATATGACACTTATAGGTCTTAGCCATAGCTTGCAATGATGCTCCCTTAGGCCCGAGAATTTTTCCGACGAAGTTAAACTGAAATATCATCTATTAAAACGTCTTCTAGAAAGAACAAGTGGAAAACTCACTCTTGGGTGGCGGAAGTTGGGGATGAGCACTTTCTTAGTAACCTTGATTGGTTTTGGAATATCCACCTCAAGCCATTCGGGGTCAATGTTGTTCTCAAGTTTGTCAGATTCTAAACGTCTTCTTTGAAGCAAATGTTCCTCTTAACATAGAATGAGGGTAAATACCGGCAGCAAGTAGGCGTCGAGCATTCTTAAACTGCTCTCCGTACTCTCCTGACGCATCGAACATTCCCAACTCATTGTGGATTTCACGGATTACAACCTGGAAAGCATAGTTGTTGATGCCTACACCAGAGATGCATAGGTTTCTATAACCAAGTAGTCAACAAACCTGAATCTCAGCGTCGAGTGGACTCTGTGCAGCGTCAAAACCTGCTGGGCCACCGAATCCTCCGCCGGGGCCTCCAAATCCACCACCGAAGCCACCTCCAGGTGGGCCGCCACCAAATCCACCTTGACGACCTGGACCTAGAAATGGAACACAATCAAACAAGTGTCGCCAGCAGCAGGTAAATATATGAACTAACCTCCGAAGCCACCACCACCTCCGCCGTATCCATCATAGGAATCGTACTGAAAAAGGAAGCTTTATTGTGGAACATTTCGATTTGGTTTAAACTTGTGCGGTATTTTGTACAAAATAGCGAAAAGCGGTGAATTCTCTGGAGGAAGACACGAACTAGGTGAAAAACATGGGTCGTAAGTGAACACTACATAAAAAATCCTTAGACTGAAGTATACTAACTGGGGGGAAAACCTCTCACTTCTCGGAAACTTGCTAAGAAACAAATCCGTCCTACTCGCCCAAAACACCCACTAGGAACCACCAAGATTCGACACTGTATAGCACAGCACTACCATGGCATTTAGCGCCACAATTGTATAAACAGATTCCACTCCCAATCCACATGCGTCAGAGTAGCACACACGGCAGCGCCAAAATTTCGAGAACAAAACTCATCGTTACCCTATCTCTTCCGTCGGGAATCCGATGAGAATTGGCTTCGCCCATGGAGGATGTGCTATTTCGCATCATAGGTAATCTAGCCTGAAGTGTTGTAAACTAAACGATTTTTTTGAACTCTGAAGATGACCACATGCAATAGTAATGCAAACACGCCCATCCTTCAATGTGAAGCCATGCATTTCCTTTTATTTTGAACGAAACCAACAGTTTTAATTTTTCCCAGGTGTGCTTTTGCACACTCCACCATTATGAAAACTTTCGTTTATCACTGATACCCTGCTCCAATTTCTGCTGCAGGGTCAGATATGAACCCATAATTAGCCTAAAAAGTCATCATCTCGTGACCACGGGAGACAATTCGGGGCAGTTTGATGCATATATAAGACCCGCGAGCGCCCTTAACACATTTTGACGCTCCATTCAATCCCCGCGGATAATAGGGTCACCGGTCGCGCGCGCTGACCGCGACCAACGCCTCTCATCTAATAGCGAATGCGCAGCTGGTATCGATTCTGGCCGAGAGCACAGAGCGCAGCTCAACTTACAGATTGAGGGGTCACATCTTGCACACGCAGGGAAAATTAATGAAGTCGACTCCGATCCTTCACAGCAAAGCAATGTAACTGGCACGTTTTGGTTGATTCCAGTAAATCTCATGCGGAAAGATAGGTGCTTAATTCGTTTCCAAAGACAATGCTGCTCTGTCAAAGGTTTATATTTGCAACTAATTCAAACTCAACCAAGTACCGTACAGTAATAAACGAAACTGTAAGACCATGTCATCGAGTTTACAGTCAGTGATTGAGTTGCAGGAGAAAAGATTAGGCGTCTACCCAGATTTTAACGGCCATTACGAGTAAATAAATCTATTTTAGCACCATCAAATCCCCAACTCCATACCTCTCGCTCTCTAAGCCGGCGGGAGCCTGGAGAGATCCCAGAGGAAGTTCTCATTCAATGTCAAACCTGCCGGTTTGTGAGGAATGTCTCTGCGACCAGAGATTTTTAGATCGACAGAATGACTTGAAAAATAGCTCAGATTTATCCTAACTAGTGCTCTCAGCGGACTGCGCAGAGTCCCAAGGACTGCCTTTTCTGAAAAGAACTAAAAAATCCCCACTGCTTCGAATTCTTTATCCATAACATTTGCTTTTCGCCGCTACCACTCTCCTTTCCAAGACAGTTGACCTTCCTAAGTAGATGCAGAAATCCTTACCCCTGGTCCTCCTCCATATCCACCGCCACCGCCGTATCCGCCGCCTCCGCGACCACCACCACCGCCATAGTAATCGTCTCTTCCGGCCATCTGAAAAATAAAACGTAGTTTAAAGAGCTGTCTGAGGTGACGCAAAGATGCGGCTGCATAATACAGGATTTGAGGAGAAAGAGGGATAGTAGGAAGAAGCGCACTGCTCTCGGGAGCCTAGAGGAGAAAGATCTTTTGGAGCTTTTCGGAGTTGAAGACTCGTTCAGAATGTCTGAAAGACACCAGCAAAAACATGGAGATAAAAGGGACAAAGATACAGCCAAAGGTAGAAAACGAGCCCAAACAAATGTGCCTTGATTTGGCGACCCCACAACACTCTATAGAGATTTCTGGGAATCCAGGCCATTATCCTCAGCCCTGGGACAAGAAATCCCATAAGTGAGAGCTCAGGAGCGTCTGGATTAGACACAACCGACAAGGACAAGTAAGACGAAAAAGCACCGAAGCAAAACCGCCGCGAAAGCCGCGCCGCGCGTTTTGATCGGCGTGTCCTCTGCGTCTCTGCCCGCGAAGGACGGACGCTGGCGTCCTGACTCTGACGCCTTCACTACTGGAGCATGACCTCTTCATTAGAGCGCGGCAGGCACACCTGCTTCCGACTATTCGTATCGAAAACAATTTCGAAAGCACCGCATTGCCTTTTCTACGCCTCTAGTTATACCTGTTCAAAGAGGTTTATGCAAGAAAGGGTTGAAAATATCCTTGAAAGCCACAGTTAAGGCCAGTTTTCCAAGATTCACACGGTTTCACGTATTTTTTCGTTGCAAAGGTTCGTTCTAGATTTCCTGAAATGGCCACGTTCGCCTCCACAGCCATGTCTAAAAATCTGGCAGAAGGAGAGGAAGTAGCAGAGCCAGTGAAGAAAAAGTACGAGCCGAAGAAATTGCACACAAATGAAGTGGCGTCGTTGTTCGACTTGAAGAGTGAATACTTGAAGAAAAAGAATGACATTGTTCAAAGTGCTACCGGAGAGGTCTACCGAGGCGGGAAAAGTGTAAGTGAAATTTGCGAAATTTATTTTATGAGGAGAATTGTTTGGATTGGATAAGATTAAAGATTAGAGTTAGGAAATTCAATTTACCGTTCGTTGTAATATAAGTTGGTTTTTTTTCTTCAGTCTTTTGATATTTTGATTTTGAAGCTCTCCATATTATTACTATTCTGGATCTTTCGTTCTAGAGTGTTTTGGCTGTCAACAAAGAGGAGAAAGTATCAATCAAGAAGGAAGCTCAAGAAAGGAAACGACGCATCAACGAGCACGAAGCTGCTCTACGGAAGGAAGAGGAGGAGCGCCTTGATTTAGTGAGGAAGAAACTCAAGGTAAGTGCTTATATCTCCATTTTGTATCATTCCACTCTAAATATGGAGATATGACTGCGGAGATATTTATTTATTTACTTATTTGTCCACAAACGTCAAACAAAGTTTATGTTTGTGAACGTACAATATGTACTTCAATGTCGGTACATATTATAAATTCGCTGCAGTATGAATAACAAAAATCGACACTTTCTCACAAGTATAATGTAATCTAAACTATCAGTAGAACTGTTAAATGCAGAAAACCACCATATATCAGCAAAACTTCGAAAGCATGAGCCTTTTTGAAATATACGGAGAGATGAAGTCGGTTTCAAGCGCGACGATAGTTGAGTATACGTGCATATTAACTGTTTTTCTCTTCACTCTCTCCAAATTCTGCGCACTTTCCCGTGCTATTCTTCTCTATGGCTCTCTCTTCAACTATCTTTTCCGGTGGAAGACCATGGATTTGGGGAATCCTGTCGAATTGTCGCCTTAACTTCAAAAAATTCCGGCATTTGAATTGTGTTCAAACTGGAAGAAGGAAAATTTTAATTTTTCAAGTTTTGAAGAAATTTTCGGAGAGAGAAATGCAATCGCAATGTCTTTTGTTCCATAATGAGTTATTCAACACATGATCATGGTGAAAATAGTACCAAGACATGCCAAAGCAATAGCTAGGTCTATCCGACTGCCCATTCTGTGAAATTTTTCACCCTCTTCGGCAGCCCTTGGACCGAGGGGGACGACCATTTCCCATGCTTCTTGCCAATACCTACAACTAAGCTAAGCTGCGGTTGCTGAATTTTTTTCGAGTTGTCACAGAATTCATTGGCATCAATTCATTGCCACTTATGCCTCACTGTTCAGTCGTTTTTTCACCAAAACCCACATTTCTCTGCCTTGGAGAATGTTCTGGAAGATTTTATTCTGCCAACAATTCGGGCATCGCTGATGTAGTGTGCATCATTGTGAATTTACTGTCAACATCATCTATTTGCACAAAGTATTTAGTGCGGTTAATGGCTTACTGATTCGCTCGCTGGTTTCATCGATTCCAAGCGTTTCCAAATTTCTGATTAAGGAAATACAGAGGAATAAGATAATCATATCTGCCCACTGGAATCATTCTTCTTTCACAGAATATCCTTCACCTCTCACATACCAAATTTGCTGAAATCCCTCTTGCAGGAAAAGTCCGAACTCTATGAGAAGCTATCGGAGGGCAAAGTCACCCTGCAGACAAGCGACGGCCTCGACGTCGAGTTTCTTGTCGACTTCAACGCAAAAGTGAAAGAACGACAAGAGAGTCAACAGTCACAACCAACTTACCACGAAGAGCTACCAACTACTTCAACTTCGTCGGAGCCAGCGCCCTTGGTCGAGCATTATGTCCCGGAAGAGGGTATGTTCAATTCCCCGTGGTGCTTTAGTACATCAATTTAATCGTTTTTATTTCAGAAAGGAGAGAATATGGCGTTTCTCACATGAAGTTCTCATCAGAGGAGGAGAAACGACAAGCGCAGATCAAATCGCTCTATGATATGACAGCGGAGACGGAGAAAATGCGGGCTAAGAATAGGTCTGTGGCTGATGAGAAGGCAAGGGCTAAGAGAGAGAAGCTGAATGCGTTGCGGAGAAGGAAGGGATTGCCTGGTAAGTCAGCTATATGTTTTAGTTTTTTACATTTGGCATTCCAATTCGAAGATACTGGTTTATTTTTCAAAACTTACTTATCATTATTGAAGCTTTGGTTCCTTGGGCCATTTTTAGACTGTAATGCATCTTTTATCTGCTTTAACTATTTCATAAGTTATTCTTTTTTCATTGATCCTTTTCTTAACTGAATGGTACCGGTAATCATGAGGCAAATAGGGCGGGTCGTGTTTCTGTGATTGGGCCGTTCAAAACAGAGTTTCTTCACCGGGAGCTAGCCTGTTTCGTTTCCCCTCATCGTCATGCACACCCCTCCACTCAAGAGCCCTGAAAAGGACAGATGAAAAATGATTTGTCAAACCATTGCGGAACTAACAGCCTATTCATACCTCATATTTGCTAAACTATTCAATTTTCTATCGTCTTGAAGTTTCATGTCATTCCACTAGTTTTTCTACTCCAATTTTTATACCACTCTTCTTTTTCAGAGATCAGAACACCTTCTCCCGAGCCAGAACCAGAACAACCTGAAGTCAACCTCGAGGAGATTCCGTTGCCTATTGAGAAGCCGCTACGAGTAAGTTTATTGTTTTTTGACCGTTGGATTATGAATATAGTTTAAAAATCTCCGTACCTTTTCTTGCTTTATGTCACCTATTCGGAGAAAAAGGCTTCAGTTGCTTCCCACTGATATTGCATCGTGCCGTTCAAATACTTTTTTTCGAGATTTCCCCAATAATTCTGGTTTTTTTTTGCTTCAGGAACGGGAACGAAAGCCAGAGCGAGAGTGGGACCGTGGGAAAGGTCGCTACAACACCTGGATCCAGAAACAACGTGATGAACGTGACGAAGAATTTGCTCCGCCCTCGTTTTATTACCAATAACTTGTTAATAAATATATCTATCTCATGTGCTTCATATCACACTGAAACTAGGTGCCAAGCGACTCACCTATGGATATCTGAACTTCTTCGCTTTGAATGGAAGACTACTAGATTTGGATATGACTTTATGTAATTTCATAATTACCCTACTGTGGTAAAAATTCGTGATCTGCGAGACATCTACTAAAATTTCGAATGGTCACGTTGGGTTAAATTTGTCTCTGTTCAGATGGCACCACTGGAAAGGTCGCCAACACCAAATGTGCCATGGCATCAGCTGGTGGCACATGCAAGGCTTTTGCGAGCCGAGCTACGTTCATCACTTGCGTTGCCGTTTTCTAGGATGTCTATTGTAGCCACGAAGACAGGCTGTAGATTGTGAGTGTCTCAGCCGGTTCAATTACCCATGGAATCTCTCCGTTATAGGAGTTTCATAGTATATTTACTCCCATAAGCTTCAATGGAATGTTTGGTTTTTCCATTTCCATGATGGTTGTTTTGCTCCTAGAGGACTATGAGGGAAAGTTTAACCCTCCTCTTGTAGATATGCTCTTGGAACGCCGGTGTGTTCATCCAATCAAACCGTCCTTTCCGCCGAAATACCAGCAGACGGAGGGTCATCAAACATTGTACTTGAGCCAATGTTCAGTCCAGATCAATTCAAGTGAGGAGATTTCAAAATTGCTTCTGCCCTTATCATGCCGAAGTAAATCCATGTGTTTGACACTTTTTTTAAGGGCTGCAACCCCAAGTGTGGAGTTCTCGTTGATGTGCGAGCGACAACGAGCCACTGTGGTCAGTGGGGTCACTGACTATATGGTGGACAGTGACGGTTCCAATTTAATGCTCACCACTGGCGAGCAGGTTTTCAGGTGAGGCCTCAAATTATCCGGATATCTTCTTGATATTTTGTGAAATTGTTCGAATCTCTAGATATTCTGACGGAAACATAGTTCCCCTAGCCGTTGGGGGTGGATCAAATGATTCAGGGGCGGCTGGAGGTTTTGTTTTCGACACACAGTTTTGTCCTTGTGACTCCAAGCTGGTCTCATATGTGCTCAATAAGCAGGTGAGGTAGTTTTACGCTGAAATTTGTTCTGTCTCAGACTCATGTTGGCCAGGATTTCCCTTAGATCCACATCGAAAGGGAGGGCTCATTATTGTACCGCACATCAAGCACTGATCCGAACATTTCTAACGGTGTGCCCGCTTTCATCATCCAAGAAGAGTTGGACAGGTTTCAAGCGGTTTGGTGGAGTCCAACTAGTACTAGGTAGGAACTTCGAGGGGCCATGCTCGTCTAGCGGTGTTTTTACTCAGCGTAACCTTTGATTCGATAAGTATAGAAAATTTCTAGGTTATTGTATGAAAGAGTGGACGAGACCGCCGTCCGCTCGTTGATGTTCGTCTGCCCTGGTCGAGAGGCTCCAGCTCCAATGAAATACCCAGTAGCCGGCACCGAGAACCACACATCCCAGCTGAGGCTCATTATCATTGATGGAAATGCTGTAAGTGAGCTTCATTAGGTCTCAATTTCCTTCATATGGAAGCTATCCAAACATTAGTTTCTCTAAGGTACTCGACTGTGGCCTAAAAGTTCCACTTAAAACGCGTTACCCCTGGGTTGAGTATATTGCCCGAGCGGGTTTCCTGAACGATGGCAAAACGTAAGTAGTGCATGTTACAGTTATGCAGAATCAGATCGGGAACGTTTTTTTTAGGATGTGGGTACAAATCATGAACCGCACACAATCGCAAGCTGCTTTAATCATCTTGCCAGAGTCAGAGTTTGAAGGAATCACCTCCTCCGGGCCTATTCGGGAGGCGAGTATCGTGAAAGATGAGGTCTCTACAGCGTGGATAAATGTAAGTTCACGACGGATCTCAGAGGACTGCTAGTTCCGGCCTTGGAATGTTTTTTATAGATAATTTCACTTTTTTTTTTGGTGCACATGATACCTCCGTATCCAGAACGGTAAATTCTACAGCAAACAACCTTTTTTCTCTGGAGATTTCATGGCACATAGCTGTTCCAAAAATCCTAGCCCCATTTTCAATGTTTCAGAACCATAATGCTATTGTTCCTCTTGATGGAAATCCATCCACGATAGAGTTCATCTATGCCAGCGAACAAAGCTCACATTGTCATCTATACTTCATAAGCGCCCATATCATTGAGTATGCTTTTTGCTTCCTCAGTTTTCACAACTATACCAATGAAATAAGCAAGTTGTATGTGCAGCAACGACGTGGCGGACCTCCGAGAGCGCGTCGTAACCCAGGGCGACTTCTCTGTGTGCAAAGCGACCAGTGTGGTGATCGACAAGGATCGACGACTGGTCTACTACATAGCGAATGTGGCTACACCCACAGAGTGGAGCGTGTTAGTCATATGGAGATGAGTTAGCAAAATTCGGAAATTTTTGCTTTTTGCTTCAGGTGTGTGTCCAGTTATGATGAATCGGTTAACGAAATGCGAAGGTTAACCGAGAGAGGACTATCTTTCAAGTGAGCTGCTTTTTTTTAAAGGTCGGTGATGGTCGCAGCGCTTTCTATGGTATGAATTCAGGGGAGAACGAGCTTGTCATCACCTTTGTCTACTGCCTTCAAATGGATTCGCCTGTTGGATGACGTCACTTAGTCAACCACCTCAATGCCGTTACTATTCACTAGTCTTTTCAGAAGATTCGATTCTGCCAAATGCTACACTAGTCGCACAGGTATGCTCAACCTTTTCGACAGTTTTGCGGCAAAATCACCGGCAGAGACGCTAATTTTCCCAAAATCTCGTCAAGTTCCTTGTTAACGATACCCATTTGCTGAAAATATTAATTTAATTTTAATTAGCCAATCTTAAAAGCACTTGTGGATATATCATTTTTAGATCGGGTTATCTGGCTACAACTTGCCAGCAACTGTGCAAATTAATGACATTCCGGTCATTGTTGAATACCAGTCAAGGTTTGTGGTACCTGATTTCCTCGTGAAAATCATTGCATCTTCAATTTCAGTGTTTTTTAAGCAATGGTCTCTAATAATTATTAAGAAATATGCGGCGCTATGCAATGGTGATGCGGCCCGCGAATTTTGAACCCGGTCGCAGTTACCCTGTTCTTCACTATGTATACGGAGGTCCAGGAATCCAGTTGGTGCGGAATGACTATAGCACGTGAGTGTTTTCGGATTCCCCAATGATTCTTATGCCGTAATTGTTCTACATCTGCACAGGTGGATCCCGTTTCAAAAGTATACGAAGCTGGGATTTGTTGTGGTGATGTTGGATGGACGAGGGTCCAGCAATCGAGGCACGGAGTTCGAGTTTCCGATCTTTGGCAAACTTGTTAGTAACTTGAAGAATAATCTAGTTCAAGCCATTGCTAGTCTTTTTTTTTATTTGATTATGTTTTAGGGCCAATGTGAAGTCGAAGATCAAGTGGAAGGCCTGCAAGAAGTGGCTCAGATCATGGATGGAATGCTGGATTTGAGCAGAGTGGTGGTTCAAGGATGGAGTTATGGTGGCTACATGTCGTTACTAGCGTTGGCTAAATACCCACATGTACGTTATTTTTTTGTTCTCTCGATCTCAGAGATGATGCCATGACTTTCAGGTGTTCCGTGCAGCAATAGCCGGAGGAGCTGTGACTGACTGGAAACTGTATGACACGGCCTATACAGAACGTTATCTAGGGTACGGATCTGAGCGGGATCCGTTCTATGAGGAGTCTTCTGTTATTAAACACGTAGAGAAGCTGCCGGATCAGTGAGTGGCTTGTTTTTGAATGTGCAGGCAGCTCTTATAGCCGTCTCATTTACAGACCTGGACGACTACTGCTCGTTCATGGACTTCTGGATGAGAATGTTCACTTCCGTCACACCGAAGCACTCATTGAACAGTTAATCAAAGCTGGAAAACCATATCAGCTGCAGGTAATATTTATAAAGCGCGCCTACACCTTCAAATCACTTAGCGGATAGTGCCTATGGAGAAGAAACTAGCACACGAGAGACGAAACTGGAACGTAGGTAGTACATTCAAGTTACGGGAGAAAAGATCTTTTTTTGCAGCTGTTCCCGTCCGAACGACATGGTATCCGTTCTTCAGATGGCGCGGCCCATCTTGACGCCAGTATGCTGAACTTTATCCAGCAAGCCCTCAAAGACTAGTCCGTCGTAAATGTACTCGCCAAATGCTACTTGCGCCACGCTTAGTCATATTTGCATTGATTTTGTATGTGTTTGTACTATATTCGACTACCTATTTATATCGGCAGCAGTGTACAATAATATCGTGTTATAGTTCTCTTTTATCGGATGTATAGGTGCCTGCAGTGTTCGCTTGGGACCTCTTGTTGCCGCGCATTGACTAGGTGACCATAGAAGTTGCGTAGAGATCGTAGGCTTTCTAGGATCTACGCTATGCAACACTAACCTCAAGGTTACTAGTAGTGTTCCACCTCAGCTCACGCTCACAAAGCCAAGTCTAAGCCAAATGTTTGTATTAATATATGGATATGAGATGTGACAGAATATGTGAAGAGATGCGCAATAAATTGTAGGACGATATGACTTCTGGTTGAAAAAAAAAACTATACAGAGAGACAAACTGGGAAAGAGGTCAATTGTAAGTTTAGAGTTTCGCTCCGCACTTTCAAGGATGAAACGCACCAAAGATCAAGTTCTCACAATGCAACTCCGTGATGACATTATTATTACACACCCTAAAACATTGTACCTCCGGGGAACTATTAGAAAAATCATCTATGTAAACGGTGTTGCTGTAGCTGGACAACACGGCTCGGACCGTGTTGCTGCATCACCGCCATATCAGCTCAGCTCCAGCAAGCTACCGCAACTATGATGCTGTAGCTGGACCACACAGCTCGGATGGTGTTGCTGCAGCAGCACCATATCAGCGCAGCACCAGCAAGCTACCGCAATTACGATTGCTGCAGCGACGCCACATCCGCTCAGCACTAGTAAGCTATCGCAACTTGATGCTGTAGCTGGACCATGAAGCTAGGCGGTGTTGCTGCGGCGGCACCACGTTAGCTCAGAACCACTAAGCGACCGCAACTATAATGCTGTAGCTGGACCACAAGGCTCGGATGGTGTTGCTACAGCAGCATCATATCAGCTCAGCACCAGCAAGCTACCGCAACTATGATGTTGTAGCTGGACCACACAGCTCGGATGGTGTTGGTGCAGCAGCACCATATCAGCTCAGCACCAGCAAGCTACCGCAACTATGAAGTTGTAGCTGGACCACACAGCTCGGATGGTGTTGGTGCAGCAGCACCATATCAGCTCAGCACCAGCAAGCTACCGCAACTATGATGTTGTAGCTGGACCGCACGGCTCGGACCGTGTTGCTGCAGCAGCACCATATCAGCGCAGCACCAGCAAGCTACCGCAACAATGATGCTGTAGCTGGACCATAAGGCTGGGCCGCGTTGCTGCGGCAGCACCGTATCAGCGCAGCACCAGCAAGCTACCGCAACTATGTTGCTGTAGCTGGACCACAAGGCTCGGACCGTGTTGCTGCAGCAGCACCGTATCAGCGCAGCACCAGCAAGCTACCGCAATTACGATAGCTGCAACGACGCCATATCAGCTCAGTACCATCATGCTACCGCAACTTGGTGCTGTAGCTGGACCATAAGGCTGGGCGGTGTTGTTGCGGCGGCACCACGTTAGCTAAGAACCACTAAGCTACTGCAACTTGATGCTGTAGCTGGACCATAAGGCTAGGTCGTGTTGCTGCGGCGACGCCATATCTGCTCAGCACCAGTAAGCTACCGCAATTACGATTGCTGCAGCGACGCCATATCAGCTCAGTACCAGCATGCTACCGCAACTTGGTGCTGTAGGTGGACCATAAGGCTAGGCGGTGTTGTTGCGGCAGCACCACGTTAGCTAAGAACCACTAAGCTACCGCAACTTGATGCTGTAGCTGGACCATAAGGCTAGGTCGTGTTGCTGCGGCGACGCCATATCTGCTCAGCACCAGTAAGCTACCGCAATTACGATTGCTGCAGCGACGCCATATCAGCTCAGTACCAGCATGCTACCGCAACTTGGTGCTGTAGCTGGACCACACGGCTCGGACCGCGTTGCTGCAGTAGCACCATATCAGCTCAGCACCAGCAAGCTACCGCAACTATGATGCTGTAGCTGGACCATAAGGCTAAGTCGTGTTGCTGCGGCGACGCCATATCTGCTCAGCACCAGTAAGCTACAGCAACTTGATGCTGTATCTGGACCATAAGGCTAGGCCGTGTTGCTACAGCAGCATCATATCAGCTCAGCACCAGCAAGCTACCGCAACTATGATGTTTTAGCTGGACCGCACGGCTCGCACCGTGTTGCTGCAGCAGCACCATATCAGCGCAGCACCAGCCAGCTACCGCAACTATGATGCTGTAGCTGGACCATAAGGCTAGGCGGTGTTGTTGCGGCGGCACCACGTTAGCTCAGAACCACTAAGCTACCGCAACTTGATGCTGTAGCTGGACCATAAGGCTAGGTCGTGTTGCTGCGGCGACGCCATATCTGCTCAGCACCAGTAAGCTACCGCAATTACGATTGCTGCAGCGACGCCATATCAGCTCAGTACCATCATGCTACCGCAACTTGGTGCTGTAGCTGGACCATAAGGCTAGGCGGTGTTGTTGCGGCAGCACCACGTTAGCTAAGAACCACTAAGCTACCGCAACTTGATGCTGTAGCTGGACCATAAGGCTAGGTCGTGTTGCTGCGGCGACGCCATATCTGCTCAGCACCAGTAAGCTACCGCAATTACGATTGCTGCAGCGACGCCATATCAGCTCAGTACCAGCATGCTACCGCAACTTGGTGCTGTAGCTGGACCACACGGCTCGGACCGCGTTGCTGCAGTAGCACCATATCAGCTCAGCACCAGCAAGCTACCGCAACTATGATGCTGTAGCTGGACCACACAGCTAGGATGGCGTTGCTGCAGCAGCACCATATCAGCTCAGCACCAGCAAGCTACCGCAACAATGATGCTGTAGCTGGACCATAAGGCTAGGCGGTGTTGCTGCGGCGGCACCACGTTAGCTTAGAACCACTAAGCTACCGCAACTTGATGCTGTAGCTGGACCATAAGGCTAAGTCGTGTTGCTGCGGCGACGCCATATCTGCTCAGCACCAGTAAGCTACAGCAACTTGATGCTGTATCTGGACCATAAGGCTAGGCCGTGTTGCTACAGCAGCATCATATCAGCTCAGCACCAGCAAGCTACCGCAACTATGATGTTTTAGCTGGACCGCACGGCTCGCACCGTGTTGCTGCAGCAGCACCATATCAGCGCAGCATCAGCCAGCTACCGCAACTATGATGCTGTAGCTGGACCATAAGGCTAGGCGGTGTTGTTGCGGCGGCACCACGCTAGCTCAGAACCACTAAGCTACCGCAACTTGATGCTGTAGCTGGACCATAAGGCTAGGTCGTGCTGCTGCGGCGACGCCTAATCTGCTCAGCACCAGTAAGCTACCGCAATTACGATTGCTGCAGCGACGCCATATCAGCTCAGTACCAGCATGCTACCGCAACTTGGTGCTGTAGCTGGACCATAAGGCTAGGCGGTGTTGTTGCGGCGGCACCACGTTAGCTCAGAACCACTAAGCTACCGCAACTTGATGCTGTAGCTGGACCATAAGGCTAGGTCGTGCTGCTGCGGCGACGCCTAATCTGCTCAGCACCAGTAAGCTACCGCAATTACGATTGCTGCAGCGACGCCATATCAGCTCAGTACCAGCATGCTACCGCAACTTGGTGCTGTAGGTGGACCATAAGGCTAGGCGGTGTTGTTGCGGCAGCACCACGTTAGCTAAGAACCACTAAGCTACCGCAACTTGATGCTGTAGCTGGACCATAAGGCTAGGTCGTGTTGCTGCGGCGACGCCATATCTGCTCAGCACCAGTAAGCTACCGCAATTACGATTGCTGCAGCGACGCCATATCAGCTCAGTACCAGCATGCTACCGCAACTTGGTGCTGTAGCTGGACCACACGGCTCGGACCGCGTTGCTGCAGTAGCACCATATCAGCTCAGCACCAGCAAGCTACCGCAACTATGATGCTGTAGCTGGACCACACAGCTCGGATGGTGTTGCTGCAGCAGCACCATATCAGCTCAGCACCAGCAAACTACCGCAACAATGATGCTGTAGCTGGACCATAAGGCTAGGCGGTGTTGCTGCGGCGGCACCACGTTAGCTTAGAACCACTAAGCTACCGCAATATGATGCTGTAGCTGGACCACAAGGCTCGGATGGTGTTGCTGCAGCAGCACTATATCAGCTCAGTACCAGCATGCTACCGCAACTTGATGCTGTAGCTGGACCACAAGGCTCGGATGGTGTTGCTGCAGCAGCACCATATCAGCTCGGCACCAGCAAGCTACCGCAATTACGATTGCTGCAGCGACGCCATACATGCTACCAGCATGCTACCGCAACTTGGTGCTGTAGGTGGACCATAAGGCTAGGCGTTGTTGTTGCGGCAGCACCACGTTAGCTAAGAACCACTAAGCTACCGCAACTTGATGCTATAGCTGGACCATAAGGCTAGGTCGTGTTGCTGCGGCGACGCCATATCTGCTCAGCACCAGTAAGCTACCGCAATTACGATTGCTGCAGCGACGCCATATCAGCTCAGTACCAGCATGCTACCGCAACTTGGTGCTGTAGCTGGACCACACGGCTCGGACCGTGTTGCTGCAGCAGCACCATATCAGCGCAGCACCAGCCAGCTACCGCAACTATGATGCTGTAGCTGGACCACAGAGCTCGGATGGTGTTGCTGCAGCTGCACCATATCAGCGCAGCACCAGCAAGCTACCGCAACAATGATGCTGTAGCTGGACCATAAGGCTAGGTGGTGTTGCTGCGGCGGCACCACGTTAGCTTAGAACCACTAAGCTACCGCAACTTGATGCTGTAGCTGGACCATAAGGCTAGGTCGTGTTGCTGCGGCGACGCCATATCTGCTCAGCACCAGTAAGCTACCGCAACTTGATGCTGTATCTGGACCATAAGGCTAGGCCGTGTTGCTGCAGCAGCACCATATCAGCTCAGCACCAGCAAGCTACCGCAATTACGATTGCTGCAGCGACGCCACATCCGCTCAGCACTAGTAAGCTATCGCAACTTGATGCTGTAGCTGGACCATAAGGCTAGGCGGTGTTGTTGCGGCGGCACCACGTTAGCTCAGAACCACTAAGCTACCGCAACTTGATGCTGTAGCTGGACCATAAGGCTAGGTCGTGTTGCTGCGGCGACGCCATATCTGCTCAGCATCAGTAAGCTACCGCAATTACGATTGCTGCAGCGACGCCATATCAGCTCAGTACCATCATGCTACCGCAACTTGGTGCTGTAGCTGGACCATAAGGCTAGGCGGTGTTGTTGCGGCGGCACCACGTTAGCTCAGAACCACTAAGCTACCGCAACTTGATGCTGTAGCTGGACCATAAGGCTAGGTCGTGTTGCTGCGGCGACGCCATATCTGCTCAGCACCAGTAAGCTACCGCAATTACGATTGCTGCAGCGACGCCATATCAGCTCAGTACCAGCATGCTACCGCAACTTGGTGCTGTAGCTGGACCACACGGCTCGGACCGTGTTGCTGCAGCAGCACCATATCAGCGCAGCACCAGCCAGCTACCGCAACTATGATGCTGTAGCTGGACCATAAGGCTAGGTGGTGTTGCTGCGGCGGCACCACGTTAGCTTAGAACCACTAAGCTACCGCAACTTGATGCTGTAGCTGGACCATAAGGCTAGGTCGTGTTGCTGCGGCGACGCCATATCTGCTCAGCACCAGTAAGCTACCGCAACTTGATGCTGTATCTGGACCATAAGGCTAGGCCGTGTTGCTGCAGCAGCACCATATCAGCTCAGCACCAGCAAGCTACCGCAATTACGATTGCTGCAGCGACGCCACATCCGCTCAGCACTAGTAAGCTATCGCAACTTGATGCTGTAGCTGGACCATAAGGCTAGGCGGTGTTGTTGCGGCGGCACCACGTTAGCTCAGAACCACTAAGCTACCGCAACTTGATGCTGTAGCTGGACCATAAGGCTAGGTCGTGTTGCTGCGGCGACGCCATATCTGCTCAGCATCAGTAAGCTACCGCAATTACGATTGCTGCAGCGACGCCATATCAGCTCAGTACCATCATGCTACCGCAACTTGGTGCTGTAGCTGGACCATAAGGCTAGGCGGTGTTGTTGCGGCGGCACCACGTTAGCTCAGAACCACTAAGCTACCGCAACTTGATGCTGTAGCTGGACCATAAGGCTAGGTCGTGTTGCTGCGGCGACGCCATATCTGCTCAGCACCAGTAAGCTACCGCAATTACGATTGCTGCAGCGACGCCATATCAGCTCAGTACCAGCATGCTACCGCAACTTGGTGCTGTAGCTGGACCATAAGGCTAGGTCGTGTTGCTGCGGCGACGCCATATCTGCTCAGCACCAGTAAGCTACCGCAACTTGATGCTGTATCTGGACCATAAGGCTAGGCCGTGTTGCTACAGCAGCATCATATCAGCTCAGCACCAGCAAGCTACCGCAACTATGATGTTGTAGCTGGACCGCACGGCTCGGACCGTGTTGCTGCAGCAGCACCATATCAGCGCAGCACCAGCAAGCTACCGCAAGAATGATGCTGTAGCTGGACCATGAGGCTAGGCGGTGCTGCCGCGGCGGCACCACGTTAGCTTAGAACCACTAAGCTACCGCAACTTGATGCTGTAGCTGGACCATAAGGCTAGGTCGTGTTGCTGCGGCGACGCCATATCTGCTCAGCACCAGTAAGCTACCGCAACTTGATGCTGTATCTGGACCATAAGACTAGACGGTGTTCCTGCGGCGGCACCATACCAGCTCAGTACCACTAAGCTATCGCAACTATGATGCTGTAGCTGGACCACACAGCTTGGACAGTGTTGCAACAGCAGCGACGCCACATCAGCTCAGCACCAGCAAGCCACCGCAACTTGATGCTGTATCTGGACCATAAGGCTAGGCCGTGTTGCTACAGCAGCACCATATCAGCTCAGCACCAGCAAGCTACCGCAACTATGATGCTGTAGCTGGACCACACAGCTTGGACAGTGTTGCAACAGCAGCGACGCCACATCAGCTCAGCACCAGCAAGCTACCGCAACTATGATGTTGTAGCTGGACCATAAGACTAGACGGTGTTGCTGCGGCGGCACCATACCAGCTCAGTACCACTAAGCTATCGCAACTATGATGCTGTAGCTGGACCACACAGCTTGGACAGTGTTGCAACAGCAGCGACGCCACATCAGCTCAGCACCAGCAAGCTACCGCAACTATGATGTTGTAGCTGGACCATAAGACTAGACGGTGTTGCTGCGGCGGCACCATACCAGCTCAGTACCACTAAGCTATCGCAACTATGATGCTGTAGCTGGACCACACAGCTTGGACAGTGTTGCAACAGCAGCGACGCCACATCAGCTCAGCACCAGCAAGCCACCGCAACTTGATGCTGTATCTGGACCATAAGGCTAGGCGGTGTTGCTGCGGCGGCACCACGTTAGCTTAGAACTATGATGTTGTAGCTGCATCATAGTTGCGGTAGCTTGCTGGTGCTGCGCTGACATGGTGCTGCTGCAGCAACACGGTCCGAGCCGTGCGGTCCAGCTACAACATCATAGTTGCGGTAGCTTGCTGGTGCTGAGCTGATATGATGCTGCTGTAGCAACACGGCCTAGCCTTATGGTCCAGATACAGCATCAAGTTGCGGTAGCTGGACCACACAGCTCGGATGGTGTTGCTGCAGCAGCACCATATCAGCGCAGCACCAGCAAGCTGCCGCAACAATGATGCTGTAGCTGGACCATAAGGCTAGGCGGTGTTGCTGCGGCGGCACCACGTTAGCTTAGAACTATGATGTTGTAGCTGGACCGCACGGCTCGGACCGTGTTGCTGCAGCAGCACCATATCAGCGCAGCACCAGCAAGCTACCGCAACAATGATGCTGTAGCTGGACCATAAGGCTAGGCCGTGTTGCTGCGGCAGCACCACATCAGCTCAGCACCAGCAAGCTACCGCAATTACGATTGCTGCAGCGACGCCATATCAGCTCAGTACCAGCATGCTACCACAACTTGGTGCTGTAGCTGGACCATAAGGCTAGGCGGTGTTGTTGTGGCGGCACCACGTTAGCTCAGAACCACTAAGCTACCGCAACTATGATGCTGTAGCTGAACCACACGGCCAGGGTCACGCGTCCGATGGGAATTTCCCCTGAGGGGGTCGTATGGGAGGGGCTGGGAAGGGGGGGGGGGGTCGTACTGGAGAGGTATGCGTGCGGTACGTAAAGGGGTGGCTTGACCATTGACCAATGTAAATTCATGATTTTTTATGACATGACAAATGACGTTCCGCCATTGCCAGCAAGAACGATCGCGTCATTACGAGTTAAGCGTATGAGAGAAGTTCGCTTCAGCGCACTCGCAGGTTCGATCCCCGGCGCCTTCCATAAATTTTTGCACGGGTCGGAATCGCTTCAGAACCAAATTTGGAGTAAAGAGGGTAGAAATGTTTAAAAATAGAGTGTTGGTAGCGAGATCAATCGATTGCACATGCTAGGATTCGCCTGCAGGGCCCGTCAGAACGTGGAAAAGTAGGGTGAACCTAGACCTCGTGCTGAAGTCCTCTGACTCAAAATCAGCAAATGCTTTTCTATGTGTTCATAGAGAACGACCAGCTCTACATTTTGCCAGAGTTTTAATTTTCTAGAACTTCATATGCTTTTGGGAGCTCGATGGGAAATTTTTCAATTTTTCGGGTCTCCGAGGGGAAGTTTCCCATCTAACTCACGCAAGCAGAAGCAATTATTGGGGTGCGATAATGGGGATGAAGAATCAATGCTTGGAGCTCTATTACGTGAAGGTAGTGAAATGTCGGTGAAAGGCAAACTCTTTTCATGGGAGTTGAAGAAGTGAAAATCTCGCAATTTAAACAGAGGTGAAAATGGAGTAAATCTGTTTGGCAAATCACTGAGCAGCAGTTTGCAGATATCACGAAAACTTTTCTTTTATGAGCTTTAGTAGAGGAAATTTCCCGCTTGAGCACAGAATCTGGTTCCACGAAGTTCGCTCGTTTTCCCGCAATTTAGATGGGAAATCGATGGGAAATTCGCCAAATTCCCCATCGATTTCCCATCGAGCTCCCAAAAACATAGGAAGGTCTAGAAAATTGAAACTCTGGCAGAAAATAGAGCTGATCGTCCTTTATGGATACATAGAAAAGCATTTGCTAATTTTGAATCAGAAAATTTCAGTACGAGGTCTAAGTAACCCTAGTTTTCCACAAACTTGCGCTCCTTGTAGGCGAATTCTCGCATGGGTTATCGATCATTTCGCTTCCCTCACTTCATTTTCAAACCTTCAAATCCTCTCCGCTCCACACTAAGTCCTGAACGGTTCCAACCTGTGCAAAAATTTTTTGGAGGCGCCGGGAATCGAACCCGTGGGCGCGCAAATGTCAACGCTGAAACCGATTCCTCGCATGCGCTGCCAATCAGTCCTGTTTTGACACGTAAGACATGGTTGTTCCTGCTGGCAGTCTTGTCCGATCGGATAAAGAAAGATGTATATCGACCTCTAGGTTGTTTTAGTTCCAATTTTGGGTTTTTAAAGTGTTTCTTTTGTGTGTTCTTCCTTGAAACTGTTCAGTGTTTCTGTGTACAGAGAAAACATGCGGGGGCAGGAGGGGGGGGGGGGGTCATGAAAAGATGGGGGTTGGATGAGGGAATAGGGGGGGGGGGTCGTGTTGAGGGTCGGTTTTTCCCATCGTCATGCTTGACGCTGCACACGGCTCGGACCGTGTTGCTGCAGCAGCACCACATCAGCTCAGCACCAGTAAGCTACCGCAACTATGATGCTGTAGCTGGACCACACGGCTCGGATGGGTTGCTGCAGCAGCACCATATCAGCTCAGCACTACAGTGCCATTGTAAAGTACACCACATTAATGTAGCTGGTTTTTTTTTTCGAACGTTGGTTACGTCTGTTGTGTATGGAACGTTGGCGCACCTTGCGGTGTTTATACTGCAACCTCGCATGCATTTGCTTTCCATAATTATAAAACACAACAGCGAACCTACCTACATCGATGCAGCTTTCCATAATTATAAAACACAACAGCGAACCAACCTATATCGATTCCTCTATTAGCCAAGTGATGAAGAAAATTGGAGACTTACGCACAAAAAAAATTCGTATATCTGTATCTGGGCTTTTAGAGAGTGTAGAGCCCGCTTTGCTGTTGCAGAAAAGCGCAAATCTGCAGTCTGCTGTCGCTGGGATATGCCAGAGCAGCATTCACGGAACCTTCTCGTCGGACATTTCGCCATTTTCAGATGTTTTAGGGGAGCAGTTTACTCCAAGAAGGCTCCAAGCCAAACCGCATCAAGCACACATGGGTTGTATCTTTGTTTCCGGCAGATCGGTTTCGCGCATACCAGTGGCGAACAAGAGCAGAAGAAAGTCAAAGACTCGACGAAACTGCGAAATTTTGACAAAAGGATGCGAAGGAATTACCAAAGCTGAACAATACTGCTCGATAGGTGCACGAACAGATCTACCAGATTACACGATAGCGACTGACCTCAGAAGTTTTTTGCGTGCTGCCTCTAACGAGAATATCGTATTGCACTGAGCACATGGAAGTGCTGGTCAAGCTTCATCGTGTCCACACCAATAGTGTAGCTAGGTAACAGTTTTTTTGAACCTAATATATTTTGAACTAGCTGCCGTACCCGGCTTTGCTCGGGTGTTTTATTACCTTGGCTACATTATACTGCTGAGGCCAATTACTATCGTCGACAAATTCATTAAAATCTCCATAATTTTGGTGATCAGCATGTTAGCGAAGCCCAGGTGACGTTTCCCATCGACTTGTGGGCGAAAAGTTAGCAAAGCTATTTCGGTGACATTGAATCGACGTATTCGTACAAAGTGGTTGTCATATTCATACCCAGCATATCGAGGTACCCCAGGAGAGATGTCTTCACCGCTTCATTGGGCGGAAGAGCCAAAAATCAATGAAATCGAAAAACCGATATTTCATGCAAAATGTTTGTCATATTCCTATTCAGCGTATTGAAAAACCCAAGAAAACATGTCTTTGTCCGTCCCCGAGCAAAAATGGGGAAAAATCGATAAAATCAATAAATCAATATTTCGTGCAAAATGGTTCTCGTATTCGTGTTCAGCGCATTGAGGTACCCCAGTAGACATGCCTTTACCACCCCATGACCAAGAATAGCGAAAAATCAATAAAATCAATAAATCAATATCTCGCGCAAAATGGTTGTCGTATTCGTGTTCAGCGCATTGAGGTACCCCAGTAGACATGCCTTTACCATCCCATGATCAAGAATAGCGAAGAATCAATAAAATCAATAAATCGATGAAATGGCGCGAAATGGTTGTCATATTCGTGTTCAGCGCACTGAGGTACCCCAGTAGGCATGTTCTCGCTGGTTCCTGGTCAAGAAGAGCGAAAAATCAATAAAATCGATAAATCGATAAATTGGCGTAAAATGGTTGTCATATTCGTGTTCAGCGCATTGAGATACCCCAGTAGGCATGTTCTCGCTGGTTCCTGGTCAAGAAGAGCGAAAAATCAATAAAATCGATATAATCGATAAACCAGTCGATAATCCCGGGTGCAAAGTAGCCTATAACCTCCGCCGGCCAGTGGGGAGTCTACCTGCAAAATTTGGTCCCGATCGGTTCATCCTCCGCGATTTCTATTCGGAACACACAAACACACAAACACACACACACAAACAAACTTTCACTTTTATATAATCAGATACAAGCTCTAGCACAAAATTTTAACAATGTTACACACTCAAAAAATTACTTTACTTCAACAAAGTTGAACATAACAATGTACTTCAGCATAAGTAACTAGCAGCTAAAAATTGTTATTATACAAAACAGAAACCGGGAAATGTGACTTGATTAAAACCGGTCACGGAACAAAAAACAGGGAAGTGTTACCTATCTCATGGAAGTTTGACAAAAACAAAAAATTAGGTGTTAGATGAGAAAGCATCCACAAATCACCATGTGAGGAAACATCCCCAGATTGGACAACTTATGCTGATGTTAATCAAAAAGGCTCAAGAAGGCTAAAAGAGAATCACCACTCTTCCTCTTCATTAGCAGCGGCTCCTGTCTCCGCACCGTCACCTCCGAAACCGGCGAATCTGCTGGTGCTAGTGCCAGCCTCCATGCTTAGGAACTCAGGCACATCCTAACACAAAATACACTAACATCAAAAACATTCTCACTTCAAACGAGTATAAAGAGCTCACCTGACCAGCCTCTGTCAGGATTTCGACTAGGCTCTGGGCCAACTGTCTATCATCCGGTGAATAGTAAAATGACGTGGCTCTTCCGGGATTACCTACACGTCCAGTTCTGCAAAAAACCAACACAAAATACAGGCGGATTAATGCACGTATTAAGCGCAGCACCTTCCAATCCGGTGAACGTAGTCCTCTCCACTGGAAGGCAAATCGTAATTAATCACGTGGTCGACCCCTTTGATGTCTAGACCTCGCTCACCGACGGCTGTCGCAATTAGCACCTCAACAGAAAGCCACTTTCACAAGCACTATTAAGAACCACGGAAAATTTTACCAACCGCTTTCCTTCCATACTTGAAGTCGTTGATAGCTTCCGCACGCAGACCTTGACCGCGATCTCCATGAATGGTTGTTGACGGGATGCCAGCTTGGCAGAGTAGCACCCCAAGGGTATCCGCAAAGACCTTACGCGACACAAACACCATGGTCTTCTTTTTGAACACATCAGCATCTGAGAACATAACAACGCGTGAATTGTTCAGAGCTATGTGCAGGGTGACGCATTAATACTGTCCCGTAGAAAAAAAAACGCACAGATGAGATGAAATCGTCCTCTACTATGGCTTTTCATGAACAATCTAGAATCGTTTTAGGAAAAAAAAATATCAGACCCTCATGCTTCACCGTATACTGCACGTTCATTGTGGACAACATTCTTGCACGACTCTGTAGACAAATGTGAAACTTACCTTTGTTAGCTACATAGGACTTCAAGTCCACTTCGAGCATTTCAAGTAACTTTTCCTTCTTCTGGTCGGCAGATGTGATTTCGACGATTTCCTGCAATCAAATCGCTAAGACAAAACTTACAGTTCATGCAGTTCTACATTACCTGCTGGATACACTTATTTGCAACACCAATTTTTCCACACGTAATCATCAGGAAGTCAGATTTCAGCTGCTGGGTGGCAACACTTTGCACTTCAGGTGGGAACGTGGCACTGTAACATTTGTAACAATCGTTACAGCTAATGCTTGAAAAAATAAAGGACTCGCACACAAGCGATTTTTTTCTTGATTATAACCTTTTAGCCGTCTTAATACGTAAACAAAAACAAAAGAAAAATCACGCCTTGACTTATATCTACACACGAAATAAGGTGACAAATACAAACCAAAAATGATAGCAAGCAAACCTGAACATCAGCGTCTGTCTCTCTTCTTTAGCAGTCAAAGACGGATGGTTGAAAATAAAGTTGATTGAGTCTTCGAAGCCCAGATCTAACATGCGGTCAGCTTCGTCCAGGATCAAGTATTTGATCTGAACGGCAACATCATGCCACTCATAAAATGAGCTGGTTAGAGCTATACAACAAACTTCACGAAGAGAAACATAGCCGTCGGTGAGGAAGTGCTTGAGACGTCCGACAGTAGCCACGAGGATCGTGGCACCCTTAATTACGATAACTTATGCGGTGAAAACTTCCTGAACACACTTCGATCCAATGACTAACCCGAGTGAGCTGTTGCCTCTGGATCATTACCGAAGTCCCTCCATAGATACATGCAACGTGCAAAACAGTACCGTTTGCAAATTTACGCGCTTCATTGTAGATTTGTACAGCTAGCTCGCGGGTTGGTGCGATGATGATGCACCTGGACTACAGGAATTTCACAACGATCCTTAGTAACGGAATTTCACAACGATCCTTAGTAACAAGGTCAGGTTCTCGTCCCCACTGTAGAAGCTTTAATAGGTGCGGATTGCAGACCACGTACCTGGGGCAGCACGTGCGTTCTGCTGCGTTACTAAGGTTGTCGGTACGCATAAGATTAGTCATAACTGGCAGCAGGAACGCAGCAGTCTTTCCGGAGCCGGTTTGAGCACACGCCATGATGTCTCGTCCTGAAAATTGATGGAATCACAAAGACGGGTAAATAAGGGTGACGCGTCAACTCGACAATTAATGTATACCATTAAGAATAGCCGGCATCGCGTACTGCTGAATTGGAGTCAGGCTCTTGTATCCGCAATTGACTACATTCTGCGCGATTTGCTCACACAACTCCAGTTCTTCGAAGGACCTTAAAAGACCACCACGCGCTAAGCACTTCACTTATAAGAAAAATTAGTCAAAGTTCAAATTGAAATAAAAACTTACGAAATCTTCTTTCCCTTCTCAGTTCTGCCGTGTAGACCACCCTGGGTTAGCGTTACCGGAGCATCGAACAGCTTCGCGAACAATTCGCCCTGTTCGATGTGTTCTTTGAACAATACGTCGACGTCTTCATCCTTAGGTACAAACGTTGACGGCGGCTTCTTGAGCGCTTCGTCAGCGGATCTTTCTTGGTGCGCCCGTGGCGGGTTGGGACACTCACGAGAAATGTGATCAGTCTGACCGCAGTTATAGCACGACTGGTCTGAAATTTAAGGTAAAAAGCTGAAGCTTGAATCGCTCTTGTATGTGAATTAGGTCCTATGCGAGAGTAGAAAGGATAGGAACAAAAAAGTCTCAGGAAAAAAATCACTTTTCGGCATCGGGCAATCGCTTGAACGATGACCTTCCTGCTTGCAGTTGAAACAGGCTGTGCCGCGCTCGCGATCTGAAACTCACACCTCAGTTTTAAGTGAACTCGAGCAGAATGCCCAGGATGAAGAAGTTGAAAGTGACGAAGTAAAAATAAAGATGTCAGAAAGAAAACTTCTTAACTTTTTCAACGGAAACTCGAAAGCCTAACCTCTGCTTTCTCCATCGCCGAATCCTCCTCCTCGTCCTCCGAAGCCTGATCCACCTCCAGCAAATCCTCCTCCTCTACTGCCAAAGCCACCAGATGCACCTCCACCAAAGCCACCACTACGGCTTTCCCTCTCAAAACCGCCGTCGCCACTGCCAAAGCCGTTCGTCCTCCGACCACCGCCGAAGCCAGCATCAGCACCACCACCGAATCCTGACGACCCGCTATCGCCTCCGAAACCACCTGAGCCGAATCCGGAGCTAGAACAATCGAATCCTCGTCCTGAAATTCCACGAATCACTACGACTGTTCCATCAGTTGTAAAATTGCAGACCTCTTCGGCGAACATCTCCAGAATCAGTACCACCAAAGCCTGAAAGTGCGAACTTCAAAATTCTATTGGAGATTTGTTCAAAATAGCCGCTTTTGAAGGTGAAGAAGATGGAGAGTCAACTGACCTCCGCCGAAGCCTTCATCCCGTGGCCGACGCGGCTGTGGACAATCACGCGACTGGTGGCCCTCTCCTTGACAATTGAAGCATTTGTCTGAAGCACACGAAACTACTCGGATACAACAAAAATAATGACAAATCACAATGACGCGAGAGCAAGGGCTGAATTACCGTTACGAGGTCTTCTTTCCTCAGGACAGTCTCTGGATTGATGCCCTTCACCATTGCAGTTGAAGCATTTCATGTCTATACAAGGATCAGTAAACTAATAAGTATTCCATCTACAGTGATGGTCAACCATTATTGCACGCCGAACCCGCGGCCGCGCCGCACCAGATACGCGGTGCAGTTGACCAGCCAAATACACGATGTAGTTCTCTGATGTTGTCGCTTTACCAATTCTTTCCACCGTTAATTTCTTTATGTGTGGGCATTTTTACATTCACGTTTTTTTTGTGTATGAAAGTAAGTAGGAACACCCACCGCGTGGCTGGGTGGTGCGGTGTTGCCTCGTTTCAAGTGTGCAGTAATGACTGACTGCCGCCGTACTAATATGCTCGCTCATGTCACAAACAAACTTTCACAGAGCTCACCGCGCGGTTTCCTCGGCTGCGTACAATCGTGCGACTGATGACCCTCTTCACCACAGTTATAGCAAGTACCTGAGTAACATGAGTACTGCAGGGGATTTCAATGGCGATATAACATTCAAAAAAAAAACTAGAGACCGTGAAATAAACATTCAATAATCAATACAACATTCCGGTGATTTCTTCAATCTAACGCATAATTAGCCTCCAAAAGATGTTAGAAATGGATACAGTGACTCACTTCGAAACATTTTTTTTTCGAAAACAATATCCGGTCACCAGTAAACTGCCATATCAGCCGATAATGCGCCGGCAGTACATCGCTAATACTCAGATGTAAGGCTGCTACCAAGCTCTTTGAGGAGTACTGTGTTTTGTTTGCTGTCGTGTGGCAACAATGGTTGTGATACGTATCGATTTTGATCCAACGATAGCGGCGACATCGCCAGCGATGCACAGCCCAGAATAGACCGTTAACAAAACTGATGTAAACCTACCGTAACATCCGAAAAAGTCACAACTCTCAAAGAGTATGGCGGCATCTCAAAAAAGCGGTGCATAGCCTACGACTGAGTGAAGCTTCTGTGATTGGTATCTACATTTTTCAGGTGTGTTTCATCGTGAGGGGCAATGGGGCGTTACCAGGCCACCGTGATTGGCGTATTGAATGCGCCAATCATAGTAGCTTAGTCACGCCTCATTTCCCCTCACGATGGGACAGATCCAAAAAATGTAGATACCAGTCACATAAGCATCATGCAACTTTGCGCTATGCACCACTGTCTGTCTATGGATGCTGCCACACTCTTTGAAAATTGCAGCATTTTTGGCTGTAGCAGTAGGGTTAGAAGGGTTAGGTTAGCTTTATTACTTATCCATTGATACAAACGTACATTTCCTCCTCTTCGCCCATATCAGAAAGTAGATTGCCGGGTCATCAGTTCTCGACAGATTGATGGAATGCTACTTCTCACTTAAAAATTGAAAACTAAACGAATCACTATCAGAAGAACCGCGTGACCACAACCTTTGCATAACCAGAATAACAGACGCTGATCAGTGTTATCCCAAACTGTCTCCGCAAAGAAAGAAAAACCAGACTTATGCACCTTACTTTTTAAAGTTCCAGTGGGGTCTACTTAACATGGAACCGAGTAAAAATGGAATAATTTTGTTATTTGATCAACAATTCAGGGAAGTCTAAACATCCAGAATTTGAAAATGAGGAAGCCCTACAGTATTCCCCTCCGTCGTTTAGCATTGCATTGGTCTCCAATGTTGGAACATCTAGATTTTCCATCTATTAGAAACTAATATTTTTGCATCGCATATTTCCAATATGTATGAGAGAGAAATAAAGCTTTGGGGCTTTCTCACTCTCGAATATGTGGATGTTTAAATTGTTTCCCAAACTGCTAATTGAAGCAACAAAAGCAACAAAAAAATATATCCGATTTTTATTCGGTCCCAGGTATTGGGCTTACATAGGGATGTAAGACAATTCTCACGAACACTCTTGTGATGCCTGAAGAGTGCGCTATGCTTATTGACAGCACGCAGAGTCATATTTGCAGACGTGTGGTATTCCCAAAGAAGTATCGCCGCAATTCTAATTTAAGGGCCGCAAAGAGATCTCTGAGGCATTTTTGCAAAGAATCATATAAATGATTGTGCTCCATGGTGTTTTCAACACTACAATATCTAACTAAAGAAGGAGCACAGGATCAAGGTAACAGCAATAATGTCCAGTCTGTATTCAAAACCTGACTTGGTTCTATAAATCAAAAAATTAAAATGCAACAATTACCTCCGCGACCTCCGCCGCGTCCAAAACCAGAATTTCCACCAGCACCAAAGCTCGAGCTTCCTCTCGATCCAAATCCCGAGTTTGCACCTGCTCCGAATCCACTATCGTTCGACTCCCCACCAAATCCACCGCTTCCAAACCCCGAGTTTCCTCCGAAGCCAGACTCTTCACGGCTAGAGCCACCTCCGAATCCTGACCTTCCACCTCCTCTCGAGTAACCTCCTCTTCCTCTCGAGCTCGTGCCGCGGTTTGAGTTATCACCACCAAATCCACTGCCGAACCCACTATCGCCACCACCAAAGCCGCCGGATCCGAAACCGCCGTCGTTACTTTTGTTTTCTGAGCCGAATCCACTTGAACCGAAGCCAGAAGTATCACCAAAGCCGGGTTTCTTGTCCTGTTGGGAGGCAGTGCCCCAATCGCCTGAAAAAAAAAAACAAAAATAAGAGGAAGAGAGAAATTCCTATGAATGTTCAATAGAACTGTGGAACTCAAAAGCCTGGTGATTTCTGAAGATGACCACAGATTTCGATAGGAAAGGATAGAACTAGAGATCAATACACATCTATTCCAAGCGCATCATGGCTATTTCTTTTGGATAGGCAATCTCTGGGGAAGCCGTCAACTATTCAAGATCCACTAAAAAAAAATTAAAAAGTTACCTTCGGTGACACCAGAAGTAGCATTTCCCCAGCCGTCGTCGCTCATTTTAAGCCTTAAAAAATGAAATAGGATTCAGCTAACGAAAAGACTTACTATATCTCATCAATAAGAGAAACTCACGCCTGTGTCGAGTTATAAGTTGCTCGATCCTGAAAAAAATCGTAATCAGAGATGTGACAGCTTGGATTAACGATGATACGTAGCAAATGACGGTATTGAAGGGAAACAAGTAAAAAATAAGATGAGAAGCTTTCAAAACTGGAATCGAAGAGGCAATAGCAGAAGGAAGGATAAGAAAAAGGCAGATTATACCTAAAGAAGATGAAAAAACGCAACAGTACTTAAAACCCTTCAAAAGAAAAGCTTCCTACGAGACTCTGACCCGAAATTCATCTTCATTTCCCATTCAAAATCAGAAGATTCATTCAAAACAAAAAAATATCACTAGAACGCTAAAAACCATCGAAAAGAATCGACGCCGCTCGGTGCAGGCGGTTGGCGCCAAATGAAAATTTGAACTGATCCCTTTAGATGTTCATGTTCCCCCAGGGTACTGTAGCTAGTGGCGAGTAGCGTTGGACCGGGTGTTCTGGAGGTGCTGGTGATTGGGAAAGAAGATGAACCTTATCGTGAGAGGAATTCATTCCCAAAATGGGAAAAATGCGCCATTGAATACAAGGACAGTAGTTTAGTGCCCGCTTCACAATAGCCGCACACGCAGCAGCTTCACTCACATTGTGAGTGGGTGGTCCTGCAGCGGGCTTGATTACTGTGCATGATTTTAATTCTGTGGCTTAGCTGTCACTAATCAATTTGCCTCACCCGAACTGCACGGTCCTGCAACGATGTGCGCAGTGCGAAATTCATACCTACTGATTTTGGGTGACTAGGTAAACCGCCTCAGGTATCGGAAGAGATGCCACTCTACGCAACCGCAATGCAGGCGGTATCCTATACATGAAATGTAGCGACACTATGTGTTCTGTAGGGATCAAAATTTTATCGACCACTTGATTATTATCCAAATTTAGACATTTACGTAAGACGAGCAACGCGAAAATTTTTGATTTTTATTTTGTTTCCGTGAAATTGGACTATATAGGGCGTGGTCAATCGCGATTGCGCTTTTCCGCGTCGCACCGTCCACGCGGCGTGGCTGGGCGCTGTGGATGTCGGATGTTGCTCGACCGCGCCGCGTAGATGATGCGGCGCTCCAGGCCGCGGAGAGGTGCAGTCGTAATTGACGCTCCATGTTGTAAAGTCTGTGCAGTCATCCAAGCAATATTTCTTCCGCCACACAGCCAATTTGAACTTTCTGGAGATACAAGAAGTCTCGAACCCTATCCTGCTGCTATGGGCGAACAGTCTCTACATGTAGTGCCGGTCAATCACCCTTGCATCACAGAATACCGCCCATATGGTCTGCCGCGTGGCACCAACTATGCGGCGCGGCAGACCAGTTGGGCGTTATGGTTGTCGAGTGTTGCCGGTATTATTTTGCTTGTGTTTTTTTTTTTGGAATGAAAACAAAGACACCAAGGAAAACGATGGAAACATACGAAAGACACCACTAGCAGAGACGTCCAACAACCACAGCGCCGAGCTTATCTGCCGCGGCGCATGGGTGGTGCGGCGCGGCAGAACAAACTGGTGGTATTCTATGATGCAATAGTGATTGACAGTCACTGTAGAGTTCTCCGGATGGCCTGGGGCGAACCCATTGGGAGACGTAGGCAGACGGCGACTATGAGCTGATCCGTGGCAACAAGATAGGGCGTCTCCACACCTCTCACGGGAATGGGTTTAGAAATTTATCTGATGAGGTAAACGAGAATTCTACATCAACTTGGCTTTTCATTCCTTATTATTGGTATTATTTCTTCACAACCTTTCTTGAGTTGTTTGCACTTGAATTTGAATTTTAATTAATTCACTTTTCAAAAATTTCTGGCTGCCTCATTTCGGCTTAGATGTGACCACCACTGGGGTGCTCAAATTTGAGCATGAGAAGAGTTAATTATTCCTACGGTTCTGCAGCGATAACAAGGAAGATTTCAAATGTTGTGTCACTGTCTGCAGTTGCGGGAAATGTTGCGGAAAATACACCAAGCCGTCGTATAGTGTGAATAACCGTGCAGAAGCTGCCATACGGCTACATTCCTTTTCTCAGTTGTGCTGCGCATCTCATTCTACTCTTTCACCGTGGATTCCTTTCTTCTCATCACCTTGTGTGGGTGTGCGTGACCTGAAGGTAACCAGTTTCGAGATCGTCACCACCTCTGGCGAAGTGGCGGTTGCTGCGACCCCGCTATCATATCATGATCTCGTTCTGGCTTCTTGCTTTACTACCTGTTTCAATGATCCACATATCTCGATTCGGTTACTGGTTCCGCTTTTTCCACGTCATTTTCAAAAATAATGTTAGGGTGTGCAATTGCGGACTTTTCAACATTTCGCACTTGGGTAATTAAACCTCATCTTCGAAGAGGGAAGTAAGCAAAATGTTATATGGAGATAAAATGTGGTTGGAGTGGTTCTGAATAGATTTAGCGATGCTGCAAGATTATGGGGAGGTGGGTATGCTTTATTGAGAGAAGTAGTTTCATGCCTTGAGCATGGCATACCCATAAGTGGCATCTGGGTATAGGCAACGACCCTGATGCATCACTGAGATTACATCGGGTAAACTTGATGACGCCTGTGTTAAGGATGGGTGAAGTTATGCTGTGCTAACAGTTTGTCCTGGGTAACCTCAATGATACATGCGGCCCAACGTCACGTATTAGTAACCATGTTGATGGTTTACCAGCTGAAGGGTAAGTTTTAGAACGTCAACAAGCTTACCATGCGTAATATCGATGATGCATCTGCACCGCAAATCGGTTTACCTCTTGCTTGGATAGTTGAACCTGTTGAAACCAGAGGTGGTCAATGAGGTAGGAGAAGAAGAAGGGTGACTCGTCCAAGGACACGCAGAAAAATTCGCCTGTTCCCAGGAATTTTTTTTTTGGAAAGCCCACAAAGTTTGGAAAACATTTAAAATTGTTTTTTTTTTGTTGTTTCTCATCCCATTTTCATCTCGAAAGCCCTGATATCTCTCCAGCTATTGAGTTTTGAGCTTTCCTACCACTTTACCACTTTTCCTGCCGTAGCGGTTTTTCTGCCCGGCATCTCTCGAGCATTTCTAGCTCCGACCACTTCCGGTCCGCGTTTATTTGCTGTTTGCGCGTATGTTCGAGACGGCTAGTTGCAGTGTGGATTAACATGCTTTTCAGGTTTTTCGAAACAATTCGGTTTTTCCGGGAATTTTCCGCGCTTTTCATTCGTCAGGCCTGGAGACCCGCCGCCTAGGTGATTGTTGTCGTTTAGGTAGTGCTAGGTGTTTCATAATATCCGCACTTTCTGCTTTCTGCCAGAATATTCCCTTTCAATAGATGGGAACATTTCCTTTTTTGTTCAAAGAGAAGAAAATTCTTTAGAAACCAGTCACCAGCCTATAAGAATTAGATAAGTTATCAATTTTCAACGTTTTTCGTCTTTCGAGACCATGAGGGATCAGAGTTCGACTTTGCAAATTTCTTCTATTCAACTGCAATGTACTAGGTAAAATCTAAAAATCCAGAAAAAACTTTCTTTGATAAATCACATCTATATAGAAGGTGAAATTTTCCGCAAAATTTAGTGGATTTCTGTCCGTGGACAACTCGTCCATTACTTAATCCCACCAAAATTCCTCGTTCTGATTCCGGTACTGGTGGTCGCTCAAAGTACATAACTGAAGATTGATAGCTATGCAGTCTCTGGTTTTGTAGGCGGGTTTTCCTGAATGTCATGGGATTTTCTCCAAACAGGTTCATCACTGTATCCTTCAATCAATTTTTCCCTTTACTTTCTATTAAAATTTAGCGCAATTTTGCCTCTATTACTATATACATTACCAGCAACAGATACATAGATACTTGGTGAGGAAGTGAAGTGCGGAGTAAGCCCCGCCTCCAGCGCTCTCTTAAGGAAACATAGCCGCCCACTTTTCCACGATCTGTTGGCTAATCCATCTTAAAAAAATTCGTCTCTAAATGTTCACGCTTGGAAATACTGCTTTTAGGGGCGTATGGGAGAAAGTTGAGTGTTCTATGGAAAGGAATCCACCGTTTGATCCCATAAAATGCAGAATCGTTACGCTATTTGCTTTTTCAGTAGGTTTTTCCACCATCTAGCAAGATACGAAGCAGTTGCACCGCTGTGGAACCTATCTAGCTAATTTTGAAGTTAATTAGAAGTGAGTATATACCGATGGTTAGCAGTTATTCTGCAGTAGCACGGTTCGCGGACGTGCGTCCTGGGTAACATTGTCATGTTGCTTTTGTGTCAAGATAGGCACTCCACTCGGTTATTATCAGTTCAGTGCATTTTTGTATTTGTTACAATTAATGTTCTGAACCGAAACCCTAACAGGGACATCCCCTGCATCGTCAACTTCTGTCTGTACGAGATTTTAAGGGCGTTGTCTTCGTGAATATTAGTCACAAAGGGGAAAATAATTTTTTTGTCTGCTGTCTCCGTATCCTTTCATCACCTATTTTGTTTGAGCTTTGCCTTGCCATCTCATAATGCTAAGCTTATCAGGCAAATGTCAGATTACGCTATGACAGCTGCGGGAAAATGATAGTGGTAAACGAATGCGACGGGCTTTGTTCACTAATGTCCAACTAAAAATATAATTTTAGCTAGTAATTTCTCTGCAGAGTTTTAGCTGCAAAAATATTGTAATCGGTACGTTTCATGTTTAAATGCATCACGAAAATTAGGGGTGACTCATGAGTAATCGGTGTGGCAACGTTTTGCTTTTAAATTTAGTGCCACAATTTTGGAATCCTAGGAAAACGGGAAAAAGGAGACAAGTGAAACTTTTACTCATGTTTTTTTCGATTTCAAACCGCGGTTGTTAGGCTTTTACAGTCTGATTTTGCACAGGATTAAAAACTTTGTACCGGATTGATTTCTGCTCCATAGTAGTCAGTAAAATTTCCAAAATGTCCTGTTTTTTTTTTTCAACATTTTTTCCTGTTTTCTTGCTCCCACTCAGGACGGACAACAGCCCCAGTTGAAAATGACCGCAAAAAAAAAAACTTCTGCAGGATACACCACTCACTGTTACAGTACCAACCGTAGTGAGCGTTTTCTCTCATAGCCTACTGATAGGGGCAATGTTACTGGCCCATTCAATCAAGGCGCCAATCATGGCAGCCTTGTAACGCCCCATTTTTTCTCACGATGATACACACCCATAGTCTGTGGTCTCTTCATCACTCTTCCTCCGTTTTTTACGTTGGGACTGTCATATTCCCATGCTCTAATCAGGGCCTTTAGTTGGTCTGACTTATCAATTTAATCTGTGCCTATCTAAGAAACCACCATGTTTATCTTGACTTCGTCTGTTCTCCAGGTTCACCGAGCGGTCGCCAACAATACTTCCATTTGCTAAGTATTGCTAAATAACCAATAGTTTAAAGTATTGAGTCATGATAAGAAGGTTAAAAAAAGCTGTTGGTCAGAAGTTGCACTTGCAGTGGACGTGAAGACTAATGAATCTCCGAGAAAAATAAGTTAATTTACTGTAAATAGTTGTTTGTGGTTTTGGACTACGTGCATTCTAGAAGACGCGCTACACTGCAGGCAATGTAATGGCAGTGCAACAACTCTTATTGCTCTTATGCTATTCCACACGAAAGTGCACCTATGTCGTCGCGGTAGAGGAAGCCAGCATCTCCCGTGTCGTTGCATTAGGAAGTGCCGCAGCACTTTGTTGTTGCATGAGGGGATGCCGCAACTCGTGAGTCGTTGTGTGAGGGGATGCGGCAGCACCTGTGTCGTTGCATCAGGAAATGGCGCATCACCTGTACGTGTTGTTGCATGAGCACTACAGCAACACCTTCTTGTCGTTGCGTGGAGGATTGCTACGTCGCATATTGCTGTTATGAGGTACAACCGGAATTCCTAATACCGTAACCACGAATTTTCAGCTTGGACGCCGGATTGGCCCTAAAAGACAACTCTGCGCCTAGGCTACAGGATATACAGCCGGACCTCATCAAGTGAAGCGAAAAAACTGCGTGTTTGAAATTTTTACGGTACCATGCTTTTGATGTTACACCCATTCCAAAGAAGTTCAGGGAAATATAGCTTTTGATGGAAGGTTATTGTGTATTTCCTTTACCTTAGACGAAAAATGAGGAAAGATTGGGTTGTCTCCAAAAAGAATTTTCTAGAAAGAAGTAACGTAACTTAACACTCCCTCTATGCACCACAAGTAAGTGATCTCTGCAAAATAGGACTTTGCTCAAAATTATGCGCTGCGATATGCTAACCACACGAGTCGCCGCGAATCGTGTGATTTCACTGATAAGTCGATCGCTACCAGCGACGATAAGCATCTGTTCGCGTGTTTTTATCGCTTTACAATAGCGCCTCGACGATAGGGTTTACAGTCAAAACTGGATGAATCACTGGAAAACAGGAGCCGAGAAACAGGTCAACCAACCCGCGAAACGTTGAAGAAACCGGCATTTGCCTGCGATAATCTTCTTTTCAATGACACTAGCACCGAAAGCGTCTTGAAGAAGTGCGTATGTGCTATAGAAGGCACTAAATCAGCGTTTATACTCTCGTCGCATGCGCCAGGACTGCGTCAGAATTCAACGAAATTCGTCGCAGCTTTTCTTATCGCACGATGTCTCGCGCATTTTCTTGCAGATTCCTCTTTGGAAATTGATAAATTTATCAGTGATCTGACATAGGATGCTGATTTTCACATTATTCAAAAGGGTTTTGGACAAAATACGGTCGTGGCCCAGGGACAGGGCGGCTTTCCGTAAGCACGTGACTAAACTTTTACCTTCGTGAAGATAAAAACTTGTTCAACCACCTTTGAAGGGGAAAGTGCGAAGTTCTTTGTTGAATAAATGACGTGAATCATTGGATTTAGTTCTCCCACAGTTCTTGCCTGTCTCGCTAGTGTAGCCTTACGATATACAGGCAGTTACAAAATGTTAAGGGTATTTCCTTCGGAAAAAACGACAAACTCCCTGAATTGACGGGGAAAAAATGGAGCAAAGCGAAGAATACTCCAGAAGTTCTGCAAAAAAAAGCCTTCAGCCAAAATATCTGATTGAGTCGATCAGGACAGAAATTAGGACTTCGAGGGTTTCTCTGCTTTCTAGGGTATTCTAGAACCGCGAAACATCCTTATGATGAATTCTGCATGAATTTTTTTGTCGTATGTCTTTTTTTCTGCGAATTCAGGAAAACATATATGCTGTAGTCCAGGAATTTCCCCAAGATCTGGTTCGCCTTGATGTTAGAAGGTAGTTGCATAAGATGGTTGAGTAGTTTAAGTTCCGAAAATAAATAAATCCCATGAATAAGTTTCTATAGGACCTGTTCATTGAAATTCTTTGGAGCTCTTGCTGTCTATTCAAACAATGATCGACCAAATGTTCCCCCTACCATCCCTCATCTACTTTAGAGTTCAATCTTTGAAATGTGAACCAGGCGACCCATTGGTTCCATTTTTTTGCGAAATCCCCGCAAGATCCGGGTGGGGCTGAGAGGGGGAAGGGTGGCGGATTTTCTCCCAGCACTTTCTCTCTCATTCACCTTTTCACCACCAACTTCCTCTAAGAGCTTCGCGCTTCTTCAGTCCAGTTCGCTTTCACTTCGTGTTTTTAGGCACGATGCTAAAACTTGTCGCAATGTCGCGTCGCGCCAACGGATGACGACTAGCCGCTTTCACTACCCGTCTTAACCTCCCCCCCCCACCGTTGGTGGCGGGCGCGGGTAAACGCGCCATCCAGCTGCGGCGTGCCATGCGCATTTGTCATAGCTAATCATCACGCCGCAGTATGTCAACTTCTCGCACTTGAAACGTACTCAAAATGACGTATTTATTGCCTTTTAGCGAATCAGTCGCTTATTATGAGGTGCTGCTGCGATTCTGCTGCTGTCGTGCCACCAACCTCCCCCAGAACTACGCCGTCCCGCTACTAGTTGCCACCAAGTACATATATCATCTTTATCGGAGAAGATCTGTTGATCTCTGCCTCCGAAGTCAAGAGCAGGGGAAAAGCTCGAAGCGAGAATTGGGCCCAACATGGATCGGTTCTGCGGGAAAGGCAATTTTTGGACTTCTCTCAATAGATAATCTCAATAATTATGGAGCTCCTTCTTTTTAACTATGTGTGGCAGTCAACTGTGTACACAGTTACACCCCCAGAAAATGACAGAAACTGCTTTTACATAGGCGAATTGCCAAAACAAAACGATTTCTGGAAATGCTCCAGAAAACTGATGTTAGATCAACAGTCATTCTCAAAATTGATCATGCAGGTAGATCACTGATCATGCCCTCCCCTCGACCCGGTTATCAGTTGACCCGTTTTACCACCCTACAAGTCTTTTCGTCAAATGCTTGGAATTAATCTTCAAAGGTTTTCTCACTTCATGGACCATTTTCTGATTAATTCCCAATCGGGACGTTTGGATCATGCTTCAAAAACCTCCCGAGCCATCAAGAACTCTCATTTTCTCTCTTATTCTCAAAATGTCGGGTGATTTTTTTTTCATTCTCCCATATATTTCAAGCAGTGTGCTGCAATTTGGAAAGCAAGTATCGCGCCAAGGCGTTAGATCAAATTTGGTTTCCAGAAATTTCAACAAGTATGTTGATAACCCACTGACAGTGAGCCTAGGATTTCAATAGTTAGTTGCTTCATGACTTCTAGAAATTTCCTTGGCTTTCTTTCTCGGCTTCATAATGCTGGGAAAAATCAGAATTTAGTTCCAGACTTAGTTCCTAACAATGTTCTCACCAAAACTCCTCGAAAATGTCATTCTCGGAAAATCAGATATTCTTATTTTTCGCCCTTTGCCCTTTTCTTCCGATGTCGCGAATGCTGACATTTTTTTCGCTCCAATTTATCGTAAACAAGCCGTTAAAGCGCTAGATTTTTACCTTATCTCAATCGTCGTTCAAAGATTGACCGGCTGCCGCTTGCTCCGCCGAATTGCAGCAAGTGATAACTTGTTCATTGTTCTCCAAATAATTCGGCGTTTTCAAAGATCTTGTTTTTCCTACCACTGAGGCGAATCTCTCTTACATCCCTTTATTGTGAGGCTGTATTCTTTCTAGAAAATCTAGGACTGAAGATCTTCCTCAAGGAGTATAGGAATTTTGTCTTGCACTAAGAAGATTTTTATCAAGCCATTCCGGAAAATTCGCAATTGAATCAAATCACTGGACAAAACCGCCCGCTGTTGTTCTACTTGATTTTGCGAGATTTTCTCGCTCACCTTCTGAGACTTATGCATATATATTCTATACATATTTTTTCATCTATTCTTCTAAAAATCAAAGTCCTGGATTCTCTGGGAAAATCTATGCATCTATGTAGAAATCTATCAAAAGAGCGAACAAATCGGTAGATTCATTGAACGAAAAATTTATTTATTTTAGAAAGTTAGGAATCTCACACCAACCTAAGGTGTCTTCGGAGTTGCTGCAACTCGAAAGAGGTTGGTGTGGCTGTTGCAACGGCAAAACGACTTTGCTAGTAAATCGACAGAGGCTGCAAGAGCCAGTAGAGTTGCTGCAACTCCTCAGCAACATTGTCTTCGA
Organism: Ancylostoma caninum; assembly: GCA_037903475.1. NCBI lineage: Eukaryota > Metazoa > Nematoda > Chromadorea > Rhabditida > Ancylostomatidae > Ancylostoma > Ancylostoma caninum. The sequence continues at coordinate 569,819 of JBAJFG010000387.1, forward strand.
GTTGCTGCAACTCCAATCACACTGGTTTAGCTGCTGCAACGACGAAGTGGTTTACCGGTAGTACAACAGTGTGGTAACCCTCGCAGACTTGCTGCAACTCTTCAGCACCTTATCTTTGGAGTTGCTGCAACTTCAAGTACATTGGCGTAGCTGCTGCGACGGCAAAATGGTGTTGCCAGTAGGACAGCAGTGTGACAACCCTAACAAAGTTGCTGCGACTCTTGAGCAGCCTCATTCTATTAATGGACGGTTAACTACCCATCCGCTATAGTTTCTCTCAAAATTATCATAGTTACTGCTTTACTTACTGTATCAGTTGAATTTAGATCTTATCACTAACATCCTTTTTTTCCGAAATTTGGACTTAAAATAGCTGGAACTTATCGAAATGAAGGCTACTTTCTCTGCACAGATTTCACACGTTGCCTCATATTGGCATCTTCTTCGAGCAAATTTCTACTAGCGATTTTCTTGTGTCAACTCTCGGTTATCTTTTATTTATAATAGCTTTCGCTTGTTTGTTCGTTTGTTTGTTTGTTTGTTCCTTTGTTTACTGCCTACTGTCTACTCCTTTATAGCGCACATAAAAAGTTCATACTGTTCTTGATAATGGTTTGCTTCCTTCCTCCGTTTCTTGATTTTTGATCGTCACGAATCTCTTACATCACCTTTACACTGAATCGGGCTAATTTTAAAACGCAGTTTTTGTAAATGAAACGCTCCGGGCAGGCCATTCAAAGCGCATGATGGATCGCGATTCAAATCGCACTAGTTTTTCACCACCATTGCGATATCGCGAGGAAGTCGGTCCCGAGTCGAGATTTCTTAATGTTCAAGACGTGACAATGCTAATAATGCGATTTTCGAAGTTTTTGCCGTCAGGACGGGCTCCTGTGGACAAGCGCGTGGAACGAACAGCTGATGGCGCAGAATGGCTGGGCTGAAGCCAGTACTGGCTTGTCTGGATCGTACTTCAGATATAAGATATATGATTGAAATACTTTTTTGAAACATTCTCTCAGTGTTAATTTTTATGATCTAAAGTGAAGATTTGCCTAGAGGAACCAGAACACTTCATGTCTATTTCCTAACTTCCAATGAGATACTGCCACCTGTAGTTGTCTGGACCATAGGGCAAATCGTTAGAGGAAAAAAGCCAATGAGCTAGTTCTTGCTATGTATCGACTAGTGCTCGGCTTCTGGACACTATGAACAGCGCAAAATTTTTCTTGCATCGGTTTTCCGGCGACTTTTTACCCCTGTTCGGATTATAGGAAAGACCAACGAGACGGCACATAAGACGTCAAAAAGATACGGCTACCTGCGCTCAGCACGTGAGAACAAGTGCCACCCTGGACAGCTGATAAAGCAATTCTTCAAATGATCCTCGAACTTCCGAGGCACATCATTCTCCCGCACTTTGAAAAGAGCAAAACCCCAAAAGGAACCCGACCACGGTTCACCATTTCATGTTGACATTGGACTTTTTCGCACGTGGGCGAGTTGACTTGCGTCATTTGGCAAACAAATGCTCTCAGTTCAAGCGTATACTATTACAGAAGTATCACACACCTAACACCTTGGTGAATTGCTTTTCTTTGGGGATACGGTACATGTGCTGCATTGTGGAACCAATTAAATGTAGAATTAGAGAATGTTTTGGAGGTATGAGGTTGCAGCAACGGCACAAGTGGAGTTGCAGCAACTTCACCGTGGAGTTGTTTGCTGAAGATGTCGTTGCAATAGCACCGTTCCGTCTGCTACCACGGAGTTGCTGCAACGCCATCTTTGTAGTTGCTACCTCATCAAGTGTAGCGAGTACACAGAGAGTTGCTACCAAAATTTTCTGGAGGGGAGTTGCTGCAACGACACCTGTGGTGTTGCCGCCACGGCACGTGGAGTTGCTACGGGAGCACATCACCGCAGCGGCATCCATAGAGTAGTCACACCTATACGTTTTATTTGTTTGTTTGTTTGTCTACTTGTGTATTTTCTTCAGCGATACTCATTTAACTGATGCCAGTGCATAGCACCTTTGCGTAGGAGTTTCTGTAATCTAAATTTCACCCCCAAATACATTCCAGTGTCCAGGATAATAATAATCTTTCTGTAGCCGAATTTTACTACCAAATACAATTCAGTATCTAGGTTAATAATAATAATGTGCATCATTGCTTAGAGTTTTTTCAGATGAGATGCCTTTAAAATGCAGTTTTAGTCACTTTAACTTCCAAAAGTGCCCCTTTTTCATCTCAGCACGCACTTAATTTATTAGAAAAGAGTGGTAAACGTGACACAGAAACACTCTAATTTTTGTGGTGGTGAAAGTCGACATGTATTTCTCGAACAAGTTTGACCCTGTTTTATAATCACAGCCTATTCCTTGAACGCAATGACACGCTCTCTAGGGTGATCTTATCAACTCTCTGATGCTTCCCTAAGTCTGTGCTGTTCTTTGAAAGTAAAACTCGATCTTGAGTAGTGGTAAGGTAATTATTTTACCTTTTTGTTGCTGGTTATTAATTACTCTTCCACACCACAAACAACGTAGACATTCTTTTGTGATGTTGCGAAGGCGCGGTTGTTGGTCAGTGGACATTTATGCACAATCATTCACTTAACAAACCTGTTTAGACTCGGGTGCCTTATTCACCTTTCACAGTTTTTTTTGTCTAGGTAAGAGTGTAACTGTGGAATAATATTCTACTATGGATATAAGCTTGTTTTTCTTTCTCTACCTACTCAACCTATAATAAGGCTATTGCTTTGTAGGTGTCTGTAATATAGATGGAATGAGTTATAATCCATTCACGAAACTAACTAATCGGTTTTTCTACCAAATTGCTGATGCCTTTGTGTTCTTCGACAAACGGATTATCCACCATTTCTGGCTTTGTTTTTCCGTTCCCATTAAGAATCCATCTAAAACATCTGCTCTCGAAAAGCTGCCTTAATTGCTTTGTGAGTTTTTCCAACAGGCGGATTGTCCTTCATATGAAGTACTGGTTTGGGGCAGATCTTCGGGTAAAAACTTGAGCGATTCAAGCCCGACGTAGCGAAGTTTTTGTAGCCGCGCGTCAATTGCTAGCTGAGAGCCGCAACTTCGGAAGTCGCTGTGCGGCAAAGGATTGCAGGATTCCGCATAGGTCTCGTGCGGACTTAAAAGTTCTACGCGTACGATCACGAGATGTGTGCGTATACGTGTGCGTTCTTATGTTTAAGAACCATCCGTGATTGAAACCGGATTACCGTATCGCGTAAAAGTCACGGAACGTAGCAGTAGAGCTGCTGCAGAAGCAGCAACAATAACAATCAAATAGGACCAAAGTGCGCGTCGCAGCCGCCTGTCGCCGAGAGTGGCTTGCGCAGCGGCGACTTTTTCCGCCGGCGCTACCGGAATATCGTACGTTGATGTGAAGCGTCTTTATAAGCGTTTTGCGGCGTCATTTCTCGACGACGTACGCCGTTAGCCTACGACGTACGGCGACAACTTCAACTTCAGAACTTAAAGACATCTTCTACACCTTTATCTCTTCGAAGCTCCTGAAAACTTCCGAGCGGTTCTCCAAAACTTCCCCAAAAGACCTTGCTGACATGGTGATCGTGTGGTATTCTGAAATTTTATTTCAACTGACCATCAAAGCTGGTTGTACAAGATTACCAGACCACCATTTTCACTTGATCTTCTAATCAGAAGTTTCCTTTGAGAATGAATTTCGTAGGACTCATTTTTGAATGAGTTGAATTTCCTAGTCCACTTTTTACGACACCTCCTTTAAAATTCCTACTACTACCATGCGCAATTTTGCGTATCTGTTTAGAGCAGTGCTATACATGAAAATATCGGTAAAACGCTAATGAAGTAAGTTGTATCTACTGACGTAATATCCATTACTTTTGTTTTCTGAGTGATTCTTTACAGGTGGAAAGGGCGCTGGGATCGGACCCTGCGAATGGCCTGTTACGCTGACTAGCCAATCACAGAGTGCGAGCACGCCTCCTTTCCCACACAGCAGGCCTCACCCTAAAATTTCCTCCATCGGTTCCCCCCACACTCATGTTTCCTCCATCGTTTCCACCTTCTCTGTTACACTCCGAAGCAACTCCGGTGAAGATGTCGTTGCACCTCTACGGCTGTGGTTGCTGCACTTTCAAGAATGCCATTGCTGCAACTCCACTGGCGTTGTTGCCGCACTTCTACGAATGCCTTTGCTGCAACTCCTCGGCTGTCGTTGCTGCAACTACATGAGCGCAACTCGTGCAACTCCACTAAGACAATAATTCTCTGATTTGAATCCTACCTGTAACACCAATAATATTAGTAGTTTTTCTGTGGAAAAAGCTACGAGACTTCAGCTAGGGGGTCAATTTTCTACACCTCACGACTCTCATGGTTTTCTCTTGAGGAGAGGAGTGAAGGTTGGAATGCAGCTCCATAGCTGAACAGATCTCAGGAAAATTGATGATTTTTGATGCTTTTTTATGGGACAGTTATGTGAGTTTGGCCGAGTCGGTGCATCATTTATTTGTCACGGTGACTCACTGTGCTCTGATGTTCTGGAATTCCTCGAAAAAGTACTAATGTTGCGAACAGGAGATCTATGATGCCTCTAATTTATTTAAGTTTGTTAATGACATCGAAAAACTAGCGCCACAAAAAGTATTCCTCACTAATTACGACATTTTTAACTGAACAGAGTCACCGCCACCACGAAGGGAAGACGAGAAACCAGATAAGGCAGACACGCAGGGTAGAATGTCTAGCCGTCTGCACTCTAACAACACCACTTATTTAGCAGTTTTTAGCACGGTTCCTTGTTAAGGAACTAAGGAACACTCGTCATGCTCCTTTTTTTTTGGCATGCCAACAATGCGTCACACATTCGCACGCACATTAAAATACCGGTCGTTCCACTGCATTCACTATTACAACTTGTGCTTTACAAGTAGCAGAACACCAGAACTTTTGGTGCAATTTCTCGTTCAGATCTGTGATTTTCCTTTGTCCTTATGTTTTTTTTTTCTTTGCGAAGAATAATTGTTACACTGGCACGTCTTTATCACGGGAAAATTCCAAAATGCTCACGTGTGAGTCCTCGAGTTCTCTTTAACGCCCGGAATCATTAATTTTGTTGAAGAAAACCTTAGAAAAGAAGAGGAAAGGGAGAACCGCGTCATTCGTATCAAGTTATAAATGTAGTCTAGCCGGTCCTGCGCATTGCTTTCCTTTCAGTGGATTTTGCGGCAAGCTCACTTATCAGCGACATTTATCTGCAGGGCAAAGGTGGTCGCCGCACGTGTTTACTTACCTGGCATTTTTGACTTGACGCTGGGTGTGGTAGAGATTACGGTACTATGAGAATCTAATCAGGTGAGGGTTCCTAGTGCCTTTGGAGTGAAGTAAATAAAATGGCTTTTTAATGAGTCGAGAGACTGTTTTTTTCTTCAATTTCTTTCCTGTTTTTACATCTCTGATTCTATTTTACATTTACATCTATGACTTTGTCCAACATTCCCTAACCCTTGTGATATTTAGTTCAATTTTCAGGAAAGTTAGACATTTGGAAAATTCCTATAACTTTATTATTATTATTATTATTATTCGTCACAGGTTATCAGTATCATTCTTGGACTGACATCTTTTTTAAACGTACTAAAATACGTTATATAAAAATTAGTATGCAAAGAGTGTAATTATTAGATTGGGTAAGATTAGAGCACTAATAAAACAACATGTAATTTCTAGAGAATATTTATAGAATCGTTCTATTTTAATGTAATTGGGAAAAAATGTGTTGTGATTTTTGTTCGCGAAATTTCACAGAATTTCACAGCCCCCTTATTTCCGCAAGGCTATTCGGGAATATTCTCAATTTCCCAATAATAGAAGGTCGCATGAAAGTGCAGTTAGGCTGATACTTCTGCGAACGAGTGTAATGATGGAAATACAAAAGAAATCACTTTGTATTGCAAAATAAGAAAAAGAAGTTCCACCGTTCCACCATATTTCCTGTAGTTGTCGAACTTCCAAAGCTTCCTTAACAATTTTCTCTAGTCTTGTGAAAATACGTATTATTTTGAGTTCCGCTACGTGTTTTGATCAGAAATCCGTGCACATATATAGGACCTGTATGTTATCGCTCCAATATTTGCAAAATTTGCAAGATATTGCATTCCTTCATAGAATTTCTGAGGGCACTTCCGTTAAATTATAGTTGCCCGGATATTTTTCACCTGTATTTGCAGCTACATGTCTCATAGATCGTGTGTAATACTAATATCATTTTGCAAAGGGATTCAAAGTGCGTACTTACCTGCAATTACAAATGCTATGCCACCTCCTCTACGCAAGCAGTACAATATATGTGAATCTTGAATAAATTGCATAAAAGTTTATTTTTATGTCGCATATGTTTGTAGGAATTCATTTTGCATGAGAATTGAGAACGAGAAAAATTCATTTTTCGTTTCAAGTTCATGTATAAAATAAATAGAAATGACCGCAAAGATGACTTTGAGATTGTAGCGAAGATTTGAATTTATACGCTTTCCGCATTTTGATAATGCTTCTTACTGATGAGCGATGCGTGGAGAACTGCGTTATTCTATCGTTATTTTATTCTTGCGTTCGGATAATGTGAGAAGTCTGCAGAATGCAAAAAAAAAAACAGAAAAGTGCTGTATTGTTTTGCCAAGAATAAAATTCTATGATAACCTTTCATCGTTTTGCTTTTTAGAGGGATCAGAAGGCAAAATATAAAGGTGAGAGAGAATGCGGCAAAAAGACGCAGACGCAGTGATGGAAACGAAATAATTCGCGTTGAAGAAAAAACTCCCTTAGCTGTATAATTTTCTTGAATTGCTAAGTAAAATCCATAACTAAATCTATGAGTAAAGATAAAAACAAAAGAAAATAAACTATTCATAAAAACTCAGCTAATTCCTATGCTGTGAGAGTCGAGTGAGTTCTTTTGTGAACCATAGGCTCATCATTAGGTTTAAACCCTGAAAGAACTCACGCGACATCATGTACTCGTCAAGTCAATGAGAAAATACCTGGGTTAACTAATACGTCAAGTAAGGACCTCTGCAAATGGTGGTGTTTTTTTCTTCTATGAGCAGTGCTGCCATACATAGCTACGGCATCAATTGTTAAAATTTCGAGATAGGTGGATTTGTAGGGATTTATACAGATATTCACCGAGAAAACAGTCCAATCTACATATTTCCTGGAATTCATTCGAAGAGATTATTCTTAGAGCCCCAATCTGATTTTCTTGCTTTGATAATACTCTCAGTCCTTTTTAGCTTTGCTTTTCCACTTAGTGAAGCAATTATCCGTTTGCTGGGATATCTATCATCTTAACCATTTCTCAAAAATTTCAACGTTCTCTGGAGTGACTCGAGAAACGATACCGAGGATGATATAGATGTTTTGGTGACAATTCTCTCAGAGTTCCAGAAGGGCAGAAAGCGTTAGTCAAGGTTTTGGAATGCTTAATAAAGGCGTCTAATTGGTTTTGTTGGCGTAATCGGTGCCGTTTTTAGACGTTGCGTGACACAGGTGTACCATTTGTATTCTACCACATTCCTGACATATGGTGCACATAAAATTTTCTAATCTTCCGGAAGTTCTATGGTGCTTACGTAAACGCATGCGTGTTAACGCATACAAAAAATGAATATTCTAGTTACTGTCATTCAGAATATTCATTAATCTCTCGGAGAGAATTTCTTCATGCGTTTTTGGTGGGCGTATGACATGCGGGATATTTCACGCAAGATTCATGGTATTGCGGCAAGTTACGCACGGCATCAAACGAAGCACTGAGATTCGCGCACGACGCACGGCATTTCGGGATTCACAGGAGTTGTGCACGGCCCACGTCAAACGGTATGCAACACCACGACGAGTTGCGCACGGCCTTTCGTGATTGATGGGAGTTGTGCACAGCACACACTATCCTTCAACATTCCGCGCAAGTAGAATGTCTCATACCGAGTTGCGCACGGAGTACTCCTGTCGCGGCAAGTTGCGCACGGCACACCTCATCTGCAACATCATACCCGGACATTACCCGTGGACAGTATCAGCGACAGAGAGAGAGAGAGATATGCTTGGCTTGGGATATTAAGGGGAGGGAACCTGGTAGAGAAACTGAGGTGTCCACCCCTTTAGATAACCGAGTAAAAATTAGAGTCAGTAAAATTACTAATTTCAGTGCAAATAAGTGAAGAGAATACATATGTTATAAAAATAAACGATAGAAGTAAAGTTACATTTTTTTATAATTTTACTATTTAATAATGTACTTTCTACCACTGTCCCCTTCTATGTCAACCACTGCTGGGCTGGGATTCGTGAAACAGTAACCAAGCAAACCCATGGTGGTTAGCGTTGTTGGTTATCGTACGGACAATGTGATGCTAAGAGACGCAGGACATGAAAGTTGCTTTGCTAACCTAGTTTCTCCCGGTTATGCGTTCATGAATCCTGGTCCTGTACATTCCACAGATTACACAGCTGAGAGTTACTGCCTCACGATATGCTTTTAAAGATAACTTCACCATTTGCAAAGAGAAAACTATTTTTGTAACTATAAGACCTAATAGATACACATCAAAAACTTCCACGTGTAGAAATGGTGTTAACCACTGGAAATGAGTCAGAGCCCGTTTTAAACTCTGCACTTGATAAAAGAAGGGAGACAGACATTCCCACTGGCCTGGAGAGATCTTAGATGCGGCACCCACGGCATTCTTTGCAGAATCCGAGCATTTTCTTGCAGCGCCCTTGCGAAACAAAACATACAAAACGTGGGCTTAAGAGAAAAGCAGCCATAATTGAGGTACTGATGTCATTGGCCTGATGATTCCTTTCCTAGAATTATGGTCATGTTGTTCAGTTACACTATACAGAGATGACTGCATCTGGATAACATTCTTTACGGATCAAAATGAGCAACTAATGCTTCGTGCACTTGAAAGTTGACAAAAGAACATGTTCGTTGAGGTCTTTTCCTAAAGGTAGGCGATTTATCTATCCAGTTCCATCTCCAAGTCATACCGATCATACTCATACCGCAACCACAAATCATGTTCCGCGCATCGTATTTTCGATTCTCGGATCGCTTTCGCTGATCAAATCACCGTCCGAACATCACTCTCCGGTTCCACCACTCGCACGGCGTTCGCCCTCGGGCTGTGCGCGGCTAGCGAGCGATTAGAGAACCACGTCGGCGACGAAGCGCAGGTATTGCAGGTCAACCCCGCCCCGTCGTGGAGGCGACATATTCGAACCTGCGATGCTGGATCACTTTCACCTAGGCGGTTCGTTCTGAGCGTTCGCCCCTCAGGCGACACGGTACGCATCGTGGTTACGGTCGTTCTTACGATGTTTATTTTCGAGACCACTTCTTTTTTCACTTTGCTGTACTATGTTTTGTAAGCTATGTTAAGAGGCTCAATAATAGGGGTGACCCTCTTCAGCAATTTCTGTGAAAAAAGCGAATTACGGATGCTCCGCCTATTAATTATGCTTGAACCCCGCCCAGCTCTGTGTACATGCTGTGTAGTTATATAAGCAAGAACACGACGGACCCCGCCCATACAGCTGCTTTTGCTGACAACAACAGCGCTGCTACAGAACCAGCAGCTCAACGGAACTAACACATTTGGGTTTCTCGTAGGGTAACATTTGTACGTTTCCTATGACAAAGCTCAAATCCTCACAATATTCTCCATTCTTTTCGTCTGCACTATCAAAGTTAACTACCGCAACACACATTTTAATACTTAGCTTCTATTTCTTGTGACTTCGCGAACGTTCTGTGGAGTTCTTTCTCGAGATCACTTTCCTACCACTAAGCCGAGGAAATAATATGGTGTTACTCGCGGCGCTACAACAACTTTATGGAAAAGACGTGGTATTGCACGCAACAGCACAGCAACTCTGTTTAACTGGGGTGTTGTTGCACGCAACGGCGCAACAACTCCATTTAGCTGGAGTGTTGTTGCATGCAACGGCACAGCAACTCCGTGCGATTTGCGTGGTATTGCTAGCAACTCCACTGCTATTCCAGAACTTATTCTTCCACACTTACATTCAACGTCCTTACCGTATTCTCGAATACCGTATTCATTGTTTATTATCATCTCAGTATTAAATATTAGCATACATTTTTTTCAGGTCTTGCCACATTCAAGCTATAGCGTGCAGTATGATTCCCTTCAAGATAAATTTTATTTGGTTAGTTTTTCACATTCTTTCTCTTCGAGTACCTTTTTAGGCAGTTCCGTTTCGGGAACTGCATCGTAATTGGCCACTCTTCCACGAATCCTGTAAAAAAGTGCTTCGCAGACTTTTTGTGATGGCTACATTTGGACTTTTCCCGAGAGAAATCGCGTAATTACGGCGTGACGGTGAAAGTCGAAATTTCGGTTAAGAGGTCAACCAGCCGGGGCGGTTCTTTTCACTTCTATGGGAGAGTTGTCTTATAGGGGAAAGTTCGCGGATGCGAATGATCTCTTCGCGTTGGTTAATTAGGTAAAAAAGAATGTAGACGAGTGAGAGAAAGGTGTTCTGCTTTTCCCACTGGGGAAACCTCTGCTTAGACCCAAACTAAGTAAAAGGAAAATGGAAGGGAAAAATCCGAAATATCACGGCATAAATGTGAAATTCTCGTTTTCAGGATTGCAACAATGCTCTTGATTTTGATGACGTCAACTAGTTCATTTCCACTTTTCGAGAACTTCCCGCTGATAAATGATTCGGCGGAGACAACAACGCCGACTGTGATTCACCATCGACATAGAAAAGTTCGTTCATTCGCAAGTATTTTACTTCAAAATGTCTAAAATATCATCATTAGCAACTAATGTGTATCGTTTTAGCACCACTATCGCCACAAACATCGCCGACGCAGCCTAGCCTCCAAGGAAGAGGCAAAAGTCAGGCGAAACAAACATTTGCTACTCACAAAACCCTACTGGCCATGGCCCTGAACACAACAATAGCTACTTAACCATGGAACGTTACGACGTCGTCAAATGGCGACCCCAAGGAGAAAACGTCGCCAGGACGTCTACGGAGCAGTCCACGCTGTAGTCGGAGTCGTTATGGTGTGTTTTCCCTGTCTGTGCCTATTCAGGACATCTGACACAAAACTGATAAAATTTTCATTGAACGGCATCAATGTCACTCTCGTAAATTCCCATGAGAAGCCTGGCAAATCTCAAGGCACAAACTGGTATTCTTTCATTTACAAATTTGATTGGTGGCTTCATCGCTCACATATCCTATCGATCTCATGTATAATAATAAGGTATTTATTCCTTAAGGATGTACTTGTTATGTGTTACTCGCTACTTATTTTTCTCTGTTTATGGCTTGAGTCGTGTTGTTTGTAAATGATGGTCGAAAATAAAATATTAATCTGAGCAGTTGCAGGTTTTTAACCACTGAATATGGATACTTACTGACATGGTTACTTGGTTGATCCGTGTTTCCAACGCTGCGCTTACCTTGTTGCGGCCGTAGCATCCTTTCCAATCGTTTCTGGTTTGAGCTCTTGTGGACCAGTGGACGAGCCACCTCATTCTCTCATCAACGATGTTCTATTGAATCGAAATAGAGTCGTTCCACATGGCTGGAAGTCTGCCAAGTGGGCGCTTCTTCTCACGTGGGTAGCACTCTATGACTGCCTTGCACAATCGCCCGTCCTTTCTTCTCATTACGTACCCAGCCCAGCGGTGTTTTGAGTGATTCGCGTATCCGAGAGCATTCGTAACTTTGGATAGGGAGCGGATGTCAGAGTTGTGCAGCCCTTCGCATAGTTGTCTACGCAGCGTGCAGCCGACCATATCTCTTGCAAGCGACGCTTGCGTGGTCCTCAGCTGTGGCTCCACCGCTTTCGTCAACGTCCACATCTCGCTTCCGTAACACAGTGCCGTGATGGCGGTGCTGTTGAACAGTTCAGCCCTCAACGTCTGGTTCTTGGTTTCAGACACAGCAGGCTTGATGGTGTTGTACGCGGCCCACGTAGCTCTCCCCCTTCCAATAATCTCAGGCTACAAATCGTTGTCAGTGTCAATCAGTCGCCATAAGTAGAAGTATTCGTCCAGCATCGTCTGAACCAGCCGGACTGCAGAGGGGTCTGCGAATCTGTCTCCTCGCCTTGGTCTTCTTCGCCGTCACTTGCAGACCGACCTCTTTGCCTTCTTCTTTGAAATGACGGACCATCTGTTCTGCTTCTTGCGACGTGTGTGTCAAAAGTACAATGTCATCAGCGAATCTCAAATGATTTAACATTCTTCCGGTAATGTTTACTCCGAATTGGTCCCAGTCACACTTCCTGATCACCGATTCCAAGACGGCGGAGAATAGGTTCGGATTCATCGGGTCACCTTGACGTACGCCCTTCTTGAATAGCACGGCGATGGGGCGAATGAAGGGGCGGAACGTAGTCATAGAACATACTGTCTGTGTAACAGTCCTTCAATACGTCCACGTACATATTTCTGTTCGACCCTTTGCTCTAGAAGACTCTGCCAGATAGTGTGGTGCTCCACTGGATCGAAAGTCTTACAGTAGTCTGTGAAGGTCATGAAGAGGGGTATTTGTTGTTCTCTGCAGGCCTCCATGATTCTGGCGCATGTGGCGATGTGGTTGCTTGTCTTGAGGATTCTTCGAAATCCCACCTGCTCCAGTTTCACCTTCTTCCAGTGTTCTCCGGATTCTTGTAAAGGGACAGCGCGTGAAAACTTTGTAGAGAACGGGCAATAGGCTTATCGGCCTATTGTTGCGTAGGTCTTCATTGGGAATATGGGTACAATGCACGGTAATGGAGTTAGCATCATGCTTACGAAAAATACTCTAAAATAATGAGGGTAAACTCACAAGGGCATATGGTCTACCAAAAATTAGGATTTAGAATTAGGTTGTTGTACCAGGAAAGGGCGGTGCTGGCTCAGCTCCGCGATTGGCCAGTTGCCTTTCCCTTGCCACCCACTACCATGTGCATCCAGAAACTACAGGAGTATCGAATTTCATATGTATGCTCCGAACAAGAAGCAAAACGTGTGCTATCTGAGCGATGCGATACTCATTATCCAGGGAGGAAGGGAGTCCTGATAATTATTCGTTCAAATACAGGTGTTATAAATATATTATTATATATGTATTGTATGTTATGCGCTTATACTATTTTAAGTACCGCAAACACTACGAAGGAGTTAATGAGTGCACTGACCTTAACTTCCTCTAATTTCCCTTTTTTTCCCTTCTTTGTGGTTCCATACAAATATAGAAGGACATCTATATGATCAGGGAAGCGTTCTTGAATGTGCCAATTACTCTATTATTTCTTCTGTCTTCATTGGAACTGGATTTTCGAGATGGCATTTACAGCAGATGAATCCGCTCACAAAAACCACTTCGATTTTCTGTGCTTTATCAGGACATGAATTATCTCTCCATTATTTTATTAGTTCTGCTTAACTGTGCTGAGACATCAAGCCTCATGGATCTAAATCAGCTTTCGACAACAGAAAATTCAGCAGCAGTCGTGGTTTTGTCCTTGTGCTTGAGTCTTTGTGCGCCAACCTGCAGTAAGGAAAGCACCTTAGGATAAAGGAGGAGCGTTCTATCTATGCAAGAGCCGCTAAAAAAGTTAATGAAAGTGAAGTGAGTCGAGCTGATCTGACAAGGAAGATTTAGCTTACTTAAGACTAAGAAAAAAAGTTTTGAAGATACCCGAATGTCTGATGTAAGGCAGCAAGCTACCAGACATATAAGACACATCATCAAGCCTTCTAACATTATTTGGAAACATTACTAACATTAACATTGACTAACCAATTGATCAATTAATCGATTACTCATTAACAGCTTATAAATAAATTAATACATTGCATGAATATGCCGAGGGTCATCAGTGGTCGATCCTCTGAGTTATTAACACCGTTTAAAACGCCACTTGCTATCGCGTTGTCGACATATATACAGTAGACGTCGATGAGGGTGCGTTTCCCGCAGCCCCGAGAAGTACGCTGAGCCAATGCGTCGCGCCAGAATTCTCTCCTGGACAACAAGTCATGGGGTTTCCACGATAGTTATAGTTAGTCTTACTGATATTTAAAATCAAATATTATGAAAAACTATCAAGAAAACCCTGACGTGCCACTACAGCGCCGATGCAGGCGCTACAGCTACGGCCGCATCGTGCACCTCACATGTCCGCAAAAAACGCATCGCCGTTGACGCTCACTATAGATGCACCAGAAACAAGGACCATAAATCAACAATATCGGGATATTCCTTCCTAACGAGTCTTCTAGGTACGTGTGCATGAGCAACTTCCCATTTAGGGGAGGAAGGAGAGGGTATCCTTATCAAGGATTACAACATTAGGATCCTAAGGTAGGCTTCTCCATATAAGTTCAAGAGTTGCTGTGCTGTTGCGCGCAACACCACTTCAGCCGAATGGAGTTGCTGTGCCGTTGCATGCAACACCGCCCAAGCTAAACGGACTTTGCTGCTAAATCTTGAAACGGTCCTAATATAGAATTCACTGGGAATTTTCCAGAGATCACAAATATTTGCTTTAAATATTACTTCTATTACAGTACAGCTTCTGTTCTATTATTTTTCCCTGCTTGCTACATCCAGCTGATTCTCCAGTCTCTGGGTTTCAGTGGATGAAAGCTGTTTCTACTCTATGGGCTGGGAATTGCCGCAAATATTTGACTCAGTGAGGATCACCCCTTCCCACGATTCTGACTTCTTCATTACAAAAGAAAAATGTAATAGCAAGACAGTGTCTGGACTAATAACATACTGAAAACCATAGAGAACAAGACTTCTTTCGCAATTTTCTCACAAAGCGCATAAGACAACACCGAAATTTTAGGGTGGGTCACATGAATGAAAGGTGAAACTCTGTAATCAAAAGCCGAACTATGCTGCTCAGTTTCTGACAGCAATCAACGTGATTGAAATTCCAACAACCCCCTTGCAAGCTTGCAGAAACTAGCACACTGAAAGCTGTGACACAAAAAATTAGTAAATTCTCATTGATGACGTCCGGAGTGCACTTTAATCTAGCAATAACATTTCCGAATAGAATGTCCCTGGATGTGATATCAAAGAACATAATGCTTTCTACTAAATAATTCCATCGAAGTGAATGTGAAAGCGAAAAGAAACCAATGATAGCAAAAGCAGATTCCTGCATTTTCGTCATCACTTTGAGTTTTTCCGATCCAATCCAGCAAGAATGCGGAGTACGCCATCTAGTACATCCGCTGCACTCTTTATTCTGCACCTTCCTACGTGTGCGTAGCGTAAAAAAACCGAAACTCGCACGCGGCGAGGTGAAACGAAAGCGACAATCCACGCTGAAAGCGATCTCTGCGACAGGATTTTCTGTAGAGATCTGTTGTCAACAAGAATTACAATCAACCGAGTTTCTTCCGTGATTTTTCGCGAATTCTTGAGCTTCCTTTGCAGGGGAGATAAGATCCGCACGTGAGATTCCGATGAACACGTACACTGTAATGGGAAGGTCTTGCACAACAAAATTGAAAGGAGTTTAGTTGAGATCTAGCGACATTTCTATATACATCCAACAATTAACAACACTAATTAGTAGCAATACAAATAGACATTAAAAACAGTAAAAACACGTAATCACATCAGTACATCCCGTCATCTCCGCCAGCACGAGCCATGTTTTGGGCAGCCTATAAAAAGTATTGCATATGATTCAACAAGAATCAATCCAGAAAAGAATGTCAAGATTTTATGGAGTTCATGAAGCACTGATAGCTGGAAAAATATTGAAATACTAGCAACATTTGGCGAAAATATCTACTGTAATGAAGCGCAGATTACTAATAAGGGCGAACACATTAGGCTCCTAATGCTCCCAAAGTTCAGTGCAACATTAATATCATCTGAAAAGGACACGACGCCCCCAATATCCACTTCTTTCGTTCAAAAGAACCAGAAAAATCCGAGTCTTAAACTTCGGCTAATTTCCATGATGAAAAAAGCGATTGCTGGAAATTGGAATATTGGATAATTAGTATAATATGAATCCTCTATCGAGTTTGTGATATTTCAGTCTCATAAAAGAGTTAGTTGTTCTTTGAAGCTCTAGTTTTTACAAAATGAACCTTCCTCACCTAACTAAACCACATACATATCAATCCATTAATCAATACATAACCGGTGAATTTCAAAAATATTCGAATATCGAAACTTCGAACTTTTTATCCAAACAATTTGTTCAAATAGTCGAGCATATTATGCACAAAAAGCAGGAAGTTCGCATAGAATATTTCCTGTACAAAACTAGCAATTGTCGTAAATGTCTCTTGAAAAAAAAAACATGGTTTTCCTCAGGAACCATCTATACGTTTTGGATGGAATAACAAAGTCGTGGAATCCATCAAGAAAAGGAAAAAAAGTGCAGAAATAAAGCGCAGAAATTTAAAAAAGCTAGACTATAAACCCCTACCTTTGTGTTGATGCCAGCCAATTTTGGACAGTTTGTGATCCTGTGACCAAGACCAGAACAGTAAGCACATCCCTGAATATAGCACTTACATAGATAGAACAAATACAACGCTCAGCAAGCAAGCACGCATCAAAAGCACCCATACCTTGTCGTCTCCGTGCCCAGTGGACGCCTCTTCTGTGTCCCCAGCGAGATCACGGAGGAACGCTGGCAGCTCCTGACCGGCTTCCACAAGCAGTTGCTTCAGATCTTGCATCACCGATAGGTCTACAATGACTCAATACCGTAATCCATTGCTTCATCGAAGAGATCGAAATATCTACATCCTACAAACCTGCTTTTCTGTTGATGAATGTCGTTGCCATACCGCGTCTTCCGGATCTTCCAGTACGTCCGATACGATGAACTGCAGAAAAGGAGCAATTAACATAGCATTTATTACATAAATATTCGCTAGTGGAATTCTCTTAATTTCGAAATGAACTTCGTTTTGGGATCTTCACATAAGTATGATTCAGAATATGGTCTAGCTGGTGTGACATTTCTGCAAATTTTTGGAACACGGAAATTAATCTCGGTGCACGTCGAGGAGGCAATTTTGTTCCGTTCCCTTATAATGTATTTCCGATTATAAGTCCAGTGCAAATGCGTGCTATCACGTTACGTGAAAACAGTGCACCACTGGTCTGGGAAGTAATCAAATACCCAATTTCATTAGAGCCATAAAAGCTAGCAGCATTCAGAAACAGCTTTTAGCAATGAACGTGGTACATATGAACCTGTCGAACTTTACAGTGAAGAGATTGAGACTGAGGAAAGAAAAAAATGGGCACCTACCGTAGTTTTCAATGTCTTCCGGCATGTCGTAATTGATCACATGTTCAATGCCCTGGAACAACAATTTTAAGTTGGATGTCAAGTAGAAGTTTCTAATATAGCGAAACATCGGCTAAGTTTCATACATTACACTCCTTGAACATCTTTAACTGCATATATTCCTATAAATTTTGAATAATGGAAAGCTTTTATCCAATTAAATGTGCTTGCAGAGTAAAAAAAAGATGTAATTTGCCGTAAAAATTCTTACTTGCCCCATTACATCTACCCCCCAATCAAAGATTTCGTGTGCCACCTGACGGATTAGATGGGATATGGGATAGCGTCTCTCTCGCAGTCTGTGTTCTCTCCAAGACCACAGATTTCCTCATCACTCACACTACCGAAGCCACAAGTATGAAGAAAAATCACCTAGATACGCACGTACGTATTACGTGGTAAACGTCATTACAGCTGCAGAAGCTACTAAAGTGTAAAAAAACTATTTTCACAGAAAAAGGTACTTGGTAGGCCTACAAATACTACCACAGAACCACATCAACTTCCTCAAAAACAATCTGCAAGCGCATAACTGTTCAAATATCACAAAAAATGAACACTGACATAGTATAGATCGAATTTCATAACTAAAACGGTATTAGAAGGTTGATGAGTCACGATTACACAACAACAATACTTCTACCAATTTCCACTAGTCCATCCAAAGCTATGATGTCACTCACCTGAAAATCGAGACCCTTCGAGGCAACGTCAGTCGCTACCAGCACATCCTTGTGTCCGTGGCGGAATTCATCAATTCCAATATGTCGATCACGTTGATCTACAAGAAAAGAGTTCTATGGAACGAGGCGGTAATCATGGGAATAACTCTCAGAAATTGATAGTGATAGTTCAAAATCACCTTTTCCTCCGTGAATGGACGCCACTTCAACGCCTTTCACTAAAAGATACTCGTAGATGTTGTCGACGTCCATCTTTTTCTCGGCAAATATCAACACTCTAGAAATATTCGAAAAATATTGCAGATTTTCCACCACCAAAACGAAAACAAGAAAAAAAAAACGAGCGAACACTGGACCATACTTTGGTGGAGTCTTTTGGAGACAATCCAAAATCCTTGTTAATTTGTCTTCTGTTCGTACATATTCTATTTCTTGGAGGACATTCAACGAAGCTGCTCCTGCTCTACCGACATTAACCACCTAAGAAGAGAGATTCTCTGTTACAATCATGGAAGAAAAATACATAGGCGTGAGCAAGAAGATAACAACAAAGGAAACATTATCAGAAAGAGGGTAGTGGGGGCAGATTGAGGGAAACTCTTACCACTGGCCGCACAAGCGCAGATTTGGCAAAATTCTGGATCTTCTTCGGCATCGTCGCTGAGAAAAGCAGCGTCTGACGTTGGGCCTGAGCAGCGATATGTCAAAAGAGTAATTAATCTTCACCTAACGGCAAAAACCCTCCCCTACCTTGAAAAACGCGAAAATTGACTTGAGCTCGTCCTCGAAACCCATATCCAGCATTCTGTCAGCTTCGTCAAGCACCAGATAGCGACAGACCTGTAGAAATTCGCATAAGGCAACTGTGAAGAACAATCCCCACATATCAGTATTCGAATCAAAACCAAGATTCACTCCGAATGCGCTGCTCAACCACGGAGTCTACATGTGACAGTTACCCACAGGAAAAAAATGACTATTCTGCCCACTCCAGAAAAAGCATCGAATTAAAAGATAGTGGACAAGAGTCGAATACGGTATACATCTTATGGCATCCGTATTGGTCAATTCCGTCAACTCAGGCGCCCCTCTTCCCTTTCCTCACCGCTGTGTATCAGAGTGAGCCTTTGCAGGAAATCAGGAAACTCATACATACCTACCTCAAGGTTGAAAATCTTCTTTGTGAGCATATCAGACAAGCGACCAGGTGTTGCCACGCAGACATGGACTCCACTGAAAAACCAATACGTCGACCTGGGAGCGTAATTCAACCAATTCACTTTCATGAATGGTGAATTTTTTAAAAATATCTAACAACATTCCAAAAAAATTCCAGATATGAGAGAGTATAAATAGTTCGAACACAAGCAAAGGCCTTTTATGCATGAAAAACGCTACGTGCTCATAAATTACACTTGAAGTCAGCGAAAACTCACTCCTTAAAGACTTGTGCCTGTTCCCGAATCGGAACTCCTCCGATGCAAAGTCCAGCACGCAATTTAGGCATTTTTGGATCTTTTTCTATCCACTGGAAGATGTCCACAATGACGTCATAAATTTGCCTTGCCAATTCACGCTGTAAAATCAAAGATTCATTGACCAATTTCAGTTGTAAAAAATTCTCTGAGCTCTCAGCAGATCAAAAAGAGCACGTTTTTGACAAAAATGGCGTCAAACCCTTCAAAGCAAACTTCACTTATATATTTCAAGCTCGAAAACAACCTCCTTATATGATTTTGAGTATGAACCATAAAGCCACCTCTATACTGATGATGAGAACTTACCGATGGCACAATGATGAGGGCATATGGACCTTCACCGCGCTCAAAAGGCAGGACATACTCCTGCTCCAGACAAAACATAATCATCGGTAGAGCAAAAGTGATAGTTTTTCCCGAGCCGGTAGAAGCTATCCCGATCATATCGCGTCCAGAAAGGCTGTAACAAGCCCATACTACGAAACCTGCTGTAATAAGTTCATAGTACAGAACCTATGCTAAAATGAACATCGGTAACAATAGAGATTGTTTAAAAAACTCACGCAACTGGTATTCCTTGAATTTGGATCGCTGTCGGGATGTGAATGTCCTTATCTTTCAGAGCAAGAAGTACAGGTTTGGGGAATTTCATTTCCTATAAAAATGGTGCTTATGTACAGACGAAAAGAAAACAACAAGCACATCACTGAACAGTGTCACTGAGATTCAATGGGAAGTTGTCATGGCAAGAAACCGTAAAAGCTCCCTAAAACATAATTCCACCCGAGAAATGCTGTTAGCAGAGCCCTAGATCTTCAAATCCATCAAGAATAGAGGAAACCCCACCAGAAAACTTCCTATGGGCGGAGGACAATCTACTCCATCCACTGTGATACCTCTGCGCTTCCTGTATGCATCAAAATCTTCCTCGGTTTGGTTGCGTATATGGGATGGAGGTCGCCAGCTGGAGAAAAGAAATAATGGTCCTTTCAAAAATTCAGTGGGAACTTCATCCACTAGTAACTTACGATGTTTTAAATGATTCTGTGTATTGTACGCCCTGGGCGATCTCCACAGCTGCATGGAGTGCACTGTTCTGAGTGACACTTTCGAGAAGAATCTGTTCCTCAAGCCTTTGCCGCTCCCTTGGATCAATTTCTGGACAAACAAATAGAATAATATGCTTTATATGAAGGAGAAGATGCCGAAAAGGGCTCACCTGCGTCCTTCTCTTTAAGTTCTGCATGCTTTTCCAGCAGCGTTTTCCTAGATTCTTCCGACTTCTTTTCCTCTTCTTGTCTTCGCCTCTTTGCTGCTAATTCCTCCTCTTGTTGTGCTGATGAGGGGGCTAGAACGTGTTTCAGCAAGGCTCGACGATGCATCTAAACACAATTCTCAGATTTACGTCAAATAAAACTGATTATAGATGCAGAAAAGGCCCCGTAAAAAACAAAAATATCACTACCATCATAGATATGAATAATGGTGATGACAACTTTTTGCTCTAGACTGAACTAAGCGGCTGCTTGGGATTGACGTAATACTAAATCTCCATGGCAAAAAATTGAATCACAGAAGAAAACGTAATCACAGAAGTAAAAATATCACCAGCATCATAGACATGAGTAATGGTGATGACAACTTTTTGCTCTAGACTAGACCATGCGGCTACTTGGGATTGACGTAATACTAAATCTTCATAGCAAAAACTAAAATCACAGAAGAAAACGTACTTTCTCTTTCCGTCGTTGTGCTGCTGATAGAAACATCTCGTCCGCTATATCCTCCTCGTCAGATGAAAGATTCATTCCTTCTTTCTTTTGCTTCTGCTCTTCTTGCAAGATTTGTAACCGCCTTTGCTGGAAGAACAAATAATAATTAATTTCTCTAGAAAAATAAACACGATTGCCGCGGTCACGCTATCAAGGAACAAATAAAAACTGGAAAATTTTCGTTAAATTGATTAATGGTGCCGAAGGAGCTAATCCGAACGTTCGTATACATATTGGAGTAAGCGAAAGTCCTATACCCCTTCCAATCTTTGCTCTGGAGTTCTACGTCCCTCCCTTTCTCGCTCAAACACTCAAATCTTCCCCTTATTTGAGATCGAACATTCGAATTCCGCTCTAACGATAATGGTTACCTCATACTTCCGCTTCATCGCCTCGAGATCGTCGTTCGCCGCATCTTCTGCTTGAACCATCTGAATATTTTTATTTGTTAAGGTTTAAATAGCAAAAGGAAGAAATAATCACGATTCTAGGCGAAAAAAGGAAAAAAGGTACAGCACAACTCGAAAGAAGATCTCTGTCCGTAATTCTACGTTGCGTGTCACGGACTTTTGCAGAACTACAATTGGCACCACCCGGCGGTCGCCATGGTTCATGCATTTCAAATTCGCAGCCACCGACTTGCGAAACCGATTTTATCGGTGCGTCAACTCATCGATCGCTCCTCTAGTTACATGCTTCTGTTCTTGTACAGTTACCTTTACTTCCTTCCTCAGAAAATTCAAGAAATTCCGGGAGATCTGCTCAGAAAAACCGTTCCATTTCCTGCGTAACCGTGGGAACCTCTGCTGTCAGTATCTAGGTGGGGAAAACCTAAGGCTGGTCATCGATGGAGGGATATCCATTGTGTTTTCGGTTGATATCTCTCTCCTAGGCTTTGTAGGGGTTGTTTAGCGTTACCGGGTACGGTTTAAATGCCCGATAACCTTTCGCAAATTCTCTTACTTTTCCTTTCCTGAATTACCTCGAGAATCATTGCTATCATGCACATACATGAATAAAAGGCAATTATATTACGTTTCGAAGATCACGGTTACGCATTTGTTAGTGACCGTGATTGCACCAAAACCCTCGATACATGAAACCGAGTTTGTGCACGCATCCGCTAGCAGCCGAAGGTGCACAACAATTCCTGATCCATGAAGTGCGCTTTTATATCTTTGCCTGTCAGATTTCGGACATATTTTTGTGTCATAGCTACGGTAGGCGTCAACGGGGGTGCGTTTTCCGCAGCCTCGAAAAGCACGCCGCGCGACCGCGCCGCTCACGATGGAATCGTCCCCGCAGTGGCAAGTCAGGGTTTTCTTCGTAATTCTTCATCATTTTTGACGTTGTCTATCAAAAAAAAAAGATTAACCATCAGGAAAAACCCATAGTTTGCTGCCCTGGTGAGGATTCCAGCGCGGGCGGAGCGGTCGCGCCGCGTGCTTTTCGAGGCCGCGAAAACGCACTGCCATCGACGCTTACTGTAACTATTATGTTCCCTGCTGTCTGCAACCGATGATTCATTCAGGTATGGCTGATCCGGCGGTGTTGAAGCAGATTAAAATCCAAACCGGAGTGGTGAAGCGCTTGGTGAAGGTACTGCTCAACGTTAGTTATATTTTTCTACTGATATAGAAAAACTTTTGCAGGAACACGCTTCTTATATCAAAGAAGTCGAGAAAGAGACTCAGAAAATTGAGAAAATGAAAGCTGAAGCTCAAAATGAAGATGACGAGTACGCCATCAAGAAAGCCGGTCAAGTTCTACAGGTAATCCCTTCGTACATGGCCCATTGTTGAATTTCCTGACATTTTTTGCCACCAGGAAACCCGTGGAATGATAGGCGACACTGCTCGACGATGTGTGACAGCTACAGCTGCTCTTCAGAAGCTGCTCGATGAAAGTTCGCTGGAAGAATGCCAAGAACTCACAGATGCTAAGGCCCAAATCGAGGCAGCTTCTGCTATCACCACTGCGTAAAGGCCAGCTTCAAGCCCTTTTTTCTTCATTCTTATTGCCTTCAGCATTATTACGTCATTTTTAAATATCTTTTTCGCTTACTGTACCCTGTGTATTTTTCGATCTCACATTTTTATATAATAAATTGCTTCATTCAGTTAGACATACCACAGATTTACAGTCACCGGTGAAAAGTAACAAGACAGTAATGTTCCCCTAGTTCTGGAGCCCTTCGATCTTCTTCAGAAGCAACTCCTGTCGTTCTTTGAGTTGTCGCATCTGAAAAGCACTTGTGTAGTTGCGGACGAATCTGGATGACTACAGTAGATATATACCTCTTCCCGAAGAGTATTCATATGTCTATCAACCATTCGTTCCAATGCGGCTTCCAAACGAATCTCGAGGCGGTCAATCTCTGTCCCAATGATCCGTTGTAATGCTAGGAAGTTATCCAGCGGTCCCACCGAAGCATTTGTCCGAACCAGCCTTGGCTGCTCCTGGGCACAAAAAAAAGAACGTGAGGATGAAAAATTAATGCGAATGCTATAAGAAATGCATGGCAACGCACTTGTTCCTTTTTCAGTTCTTCGCCTCTGAGAGTAGCTGCAGATCCTTCAGGGGATGCCTCTCCTTGTTCCCTAGACGTTGATACTTTAGATGATGGTTCAACATTCTCTGATATGTCGGGCTGAGGCGAATAAGCGCCTTAAACAAAGAAATTGCCACCTCTCTTCATCATGCGAAACTGAAAGAAAAGTGAGGTTTACCACTCCTGGATGGAAAATCCTCGCTCATCGGTAAAGAGTCGGTCGGGAGTATCGACAAGCCTATAGAAGCCATGCGCCTGCGTAAGTCCTCATGGTCAGGTTGCTGTTCTTTTGATAAGTCATTCTATAAAAACAAAGCATAGTATGGAAAATAGTTGCAGAACAGCAGTACTTCTAAACAATAGAGAAAGCAGAACCTCTAAACAATAGAGAAAGCTCTCAGTAAAATTATTGATTGGAATGGAAAACGTGACGCAGAGCAACAATGCACAATCAACATGCATGGATGAGCATTCGCCAGCTATCTCGACACGCAGCGAAGCCGCTCGCAATGCTTATGCGGTCAATTCAGTAAATTTGGCTTATACTACGTAGTATACTATCGAAATCTACTATCTCTGATAACTGTACAGCGCGAACGCAGCCCGAGGGGGGCAATGGTTATAGTAGAAACCCTAACAGCAACTGTTCCCAGTTGCTGCCATCATCCTCTCAAGGTGCCATCCCTCAGCCATTGTTGCTAAAGGGACGAAAACTTGAGCAGCAATCGAAGGGAGGATGGCAGCAATTGGGAACAGTTGCTGCTATGTTGTTGCAATTTTGAAGTTGGTAATCAGATAACACTTCTAACGCATCTTTTATTACAAGGCTAGTGGAAAACTGACACAATCGTCATATTGGACAACTACTGCTCGAAAATCAAGAGTTCAGAAATAAAACAGGAGTGAAGAAAAATAAAAATATAATCTATTGAAAAATAAATGTGTAGATAGAGCTGAAAAACCTTTTTTACCTCCACTTCCACATCATTACTTTCGTCGGCTGCAGGTTGCCCTTGCATGGGTGCTGTTGAAGCAGAGATGGAATTGTCTTGCTTTCTGGAAGCCAATAAGTTTGTTAAACACAGAAATTGATGGTATGATTGACGGAAGGTGCAGCGGCGTCATGGCGTTGCGGTTCGAGATGCGCAGCGGGACCCAGACGAAGGATGCGGTGGGAGCATGATCCATGTGAGAGTGTAGAACGCGGAGCATGCTCCCACAGTATCCTTCGTCTTGCTCCCGCTGCGCATCTTGAACTGCAACGCTATGACGCCGTGCGCACCTTCTGTCAGTCATTCCATGACATTCTGTGTTTAACAAAGACGAGACGCAAAGACGGAAAAAGAAAAATCAAACGTACTTCGTGGACGACTTGATCTTCCTCACATGGACCAAAAATACGCTGTTTTCGTCTTTGCGGACCATGCGCTTCGCAGATTTCCTCATTCCAAGCAAACGCATCACCCACAGCTCCCCACTAGCTGACACACGCATCTTTGACTGCTCTTCATTACAAGCCTAAACACGATGGTACAGAAAGCAGGTCATATTTTACCTATGGACACAGCGACCTTGATGGTACCGTCGAAAATGAAAGATGTGGCCTCATATCGGATCACAGAGCCGTTATGCACTTCATCATCACTGCCTGCTTCAATATCGACACTATCAATTGAACAGAGGATCATGAGCTGAAGACAGCTATTTTCTCGAAATAATCAACATGGTCTGTTAGCTCATAGAAAATCGATCAAGTGATTTCGTCCGCAGTTACGACCGCACTGGTTCCATCGGGGTGAACGCCGAAGAATGCGCTTGGAGGGAGATTTCACTAAATGGCAGTAGGGAAACATCAAAATGAGGGAAGCAAACCGCATACATACCAAAAAAGTGTAAAAATTAGATCACTTAGCCGACACCGTGATGAGCTCGTAATTGCAGACACAATCACACTATCGGCCCTCTCCAAGCTGCCAGCATTTAAAAAAAAATAGTGCGTACCACAGCAATGAGTTTGTGCTCGTCGTCGCTACTAGTGAACTGGAGGGCGAACCTCCTTGAGGAAGACGCTATGACTAGAAATTTCTCGGTTTTCTTGATTTCACTGATACTGCCAGGACCAAGCGGCACCAACAATATCGTTTCTTTGTTGGCATTGTAGAATATCAGCAGGTCCTGGAAAAGATCACATGACTGGTTACAGTACCTTGCTGGAACAAATGAACTTGGACGTCCGCGCACTAAACTGCAACTGGCCCCGCCCTCACCGTTTGCGGCACGCATTCTAGCTCTAGTCTTGTTCTGCCGCGAAACTGGTAGGTTTTTAGTGTAATCAATTCATTTCTCAAATCTCATGTTGTATTGCTGGCGAAACAAATTGCAAGTGAAGGTGTAAAAATATTAAACTTACCGATTTACCACTGCTTCTCACAACAGCCATTCCAACTCGTCCTGTAGCGGCTTTGGAAATGGACGTGGACGAACTCTCGGGTAAATATAGATCGACAACAGAAGAAAATATTGTAGCTGGTTGAGGTGAAGGAGATTTCTTAGTCTCGGACGAAACATTCGTACTAACAGAACTCGAACTAGATGATGCATCCTCGCCAAAGATATTGGCAAGACGAGAGCTGAACTATTGTCTTAAGACAAAAATCACTACGGAATCTGAGAGTGAGCAAATGGCTTGAAATTTCCTGATTTTAATGAATGAAGAACCGAAATGCATACCTCATTGTAGCCTTGACCTGTGAGATTTGAGCTGCTTCTTCCTCATCGTCGCTAGAAGACGGCAAGAAACCACGTTCGCCGATGAGGTCGTTGATGTCGAGGACTTTTTCCATGGAAACCGCCTCTAAAATAAATTTGATTTGAGCGAACAATCAGAGTACTGGTTAAACAGTCTTGCACCACAGAATACCGCCCGTCTGGTCTGTCGCGCCGCGTAGATGGTGCGGCGCGGTAGACCAGCGACAGATCAGTTCGGCACTGTGGTTGTCGCGTTGCCGGTATTGCTTTGCTTATGTTTTTTTCAGGTCTATCGCTGGTCTACCGCGCCATGTCATCTACGCGATGCGGTAGACCAGCTAGGTGTGGAGGTCGCTGGTATTTTTGTTTTGCTCACGTACGTTTTAACCCAAGCATTTTGGAAAGAAGAAGAAGACCCAGAGAAAACGATGGGAAACACCGCCCGACAATAACAGCGTCTAGCTTGTCGCCGCGTCGCGTAGGTAGGGCGGCGCGGCAGACCAGACGGGTTATTCTGTAATGCAAGGTAGATTGACTGGCACTGTGTAGAATTTGGAGTACTTAAGAATCAGAAGGGAACACAATAAATTTCTCGTAGATTAGTTCGCTCTGGAAATGCTGCACCTAGTATAATCAGCGGAAAGGCTATTGGAATGCGCTCATTTTTTTTACAGTTCAGCGATTTTCTCCTTTATAAGAGCAAAAGAAATCATTCTTAACCAATTCAGGTAGGCTGTAGACGCCGCTGGCAGTTGTGAACTACCAACTGAACGACGCGTCAGTTGACATGGCGCAGCGTGGAAAGAGTGCGTGCACAGGATGAGTGTGCACTAAAACTGGGTGCAGGACAGCTTATCCACGGTTCATGAAGTTTACGATTTTTGCTGCAATACCTTCGCAAGTCCCATATAACGAAAATGTAAATGGAAGAGCGACTTTAGACGGCACAACGGAGAATTCGTACGAAAAAAGCGCACGCACGCCTCACCACCTGTTTGGACAGGTTAGAACAGCAAGCAGGACGGTCAGATGAGAATGAAAACGGTAGTATCAATGAAATTTATGGATGCGCAGACAATCAGAGCGCCACGTTGTATATTTTGTAACGCATGCTGCGGCTCAGTGGAGTACCTCGCGTGCACTACTCTTCCTGATTTGACTTTCAAGCCCCTCTATTTTCTGTAGAACCATTAGAAACCTCGAAATGAACATCAAAAATGTAGGCGAAACGAGAAGCATGCAGGAGAAAACGAGAATTCCCCACCTCCTATTAGGGTGCGTGAGTTTTCGCGCTCCAATCAGAATACCGCACCCCTTGCATCATCGCCGTTTGTGCCCTTTAATATCCAGGTTGTGCTGTTGTCTTCCGTTAATTAAAAGCGTTTTAAACCTGTTTTTTCTATCTTTTTTGTATTTTATTCGGCGGTAATGGTAAAGTTTTACCCAAGAAGTCTCTATGCGGTGGTATTGATACGTTAGCGATAGTTTTGTCAGTTTTTCGAGGGTTTAATTGAATCTGTTTTTAGGGTAGAGCTAATCGCTGCCGCTGGCTTCTGTCATTACGAAGATGACCACAGGTTTGCTTTAGAAGAGTAAATTTCAATTGTATGACTCTTTTTAAGACTTCACCCTTCAGAAACTGAGCAGGACCAAGCGCAAAGCTGGTTAGCCAAGCAGGACCTTGACAAGATAGGTGCTCAGAACCTCACTCCATTAACTGAAGAGGTGGGTGATTTCTTACTGTCTGAAAGCTTCAAAAGTTCCTCAATAGGTTCCAAATGTTATGACTAAGAATTATTCAGGTAATCTCCCGTCAAGCCACTATCAACATCGGCACAATCGGTCATGTAGCCCATGGCAAATCCACCCTCGTCAAGGCTATTTCTGGTGTTCATACTGTAAAGTTTAAAAATGAGCTGGAAAGAAATATTACCATCAAATTGGGTTATGCTAATGCTAAGATTTACCGCTGTTCGAACATCGACTGCCCTCGTCCAGGATGTTACAGGTGGGTTACTTTTCACGTACTTTATGACTCATTTTCTACCTTGATCCTTTTGAAAGTTATAAACTTCTCGCTTTTCTATTTGCTTTTACATGTGGTAGATATTATGGTCGGCCGGTCTTTGCCTTCAAAATTAGCTGTTTGGTTCTCTAACCCCATCGAAGTCAGTTGCAGCCTTACTGGTTGGAACGTGACGACTAGTCATGTGTAATACTAAATTGTTTTTTCGAGTAGCCTCTTTTTTTCCTGGTGAAATGTTACTTTTGAGCCTAAACGGACGCAATTTCGCTAAGAGGTTCCTGCAAAATTGATAGAGATCTTCTCTTCTGTTAGACGATCATGCCACATCAACCGTAATAGCTTTCCTGGTTGTGCCTACTTTTTGTAATTTCAAGGTTTGCTTTTCAATTTGCAAGCTTAAAAGGCTGTGATGTGTCACGCACATGATAAAATAAGGGAATAAGGCCAGATTCATATCTGCTGCGAACTCCCAAATGCAATGAAAATTACTATCACAGTTGTATTTGTAAGGAAATGCATCTAGTTTTATTCTGTTCTTTTCTATTTATTTCGCTTCATAAGAAAGATAAGTTTAACAGCATTAAATTAGCAACTCTGAGTACAACTACTAAAACGTTAAAACTTATTGTGTAAAAAAATACTGCGTGAGGAACCAACAACGGTGAACAAGGCACAGCGTATAGTGGAGTCGTTCTGACAGTGCATTGTCCGCGGCAGCGGCCCCGCTGGCATTGGAGCACGCAGTGCGGTCGGTGAAACAGTTGACCCACGATGGATCCACCTTCTTTGAGAGTTTTATCGCCTGTTCCTTCCTTCAGTTGTTGTAGGAGTTAAGAAAGAACAATACAAGAGGAAACAAGCGACAAAACTGTTCAAAAATCCCAGATCAATCACGGGTCAACCGTTTGACCGACCACTTGCGTGCTCCAACATCAGGAGGGCCGCTGTCGCGGACAATGTACAGTCCTGTAGATCAGGAGGGAAGGATCTCCGCGACGCTTAGAATCCTCCACGTCGTTCCAAGTTGTTATCTCCAACAAGCAGATCATGGGTCGACTGTTGGAGATGACTGAAGACAACGTTCTACCATGATACGCAGTTATGTCTAACATGTCGACCCACGATCTGCTTGCTGGAGATAACGACGTGGAACGACGTGGAGGATTCTAAGCGTCGCGGAGATCCGTCCCTCCTGATCTACAGGACTGTACTATCAAAACGACTCTACTATAACTATAGGCCGAGTTGTTTTCACGGGCCAAGCAGTTTTGTTGCCGTAACACGTTTAAACTGAACAAAAGATTATAGGGGTTACAACATCACCCTGTACAACTAGACATACCGTCTTGTAATGTTGTGTCGAGCGTCAGGGTGTCGAAAATTCGTGCCCTTGTAGGTCCGCCGGTTCATCAACCCCTGATCGTTTCCCATGTGAAAGACCGGGATGTGGAGGACAGTTCACTTGTGTTCGTCATGTTTCCTTCGTTGATTGCCCTGGTCACGATATTCTTATGGCTACCATGCTTAA